>CM074197.1:15319662-15968427 GCA_037179385.1 Holothuria scabra
TGTTTTTATTATGATAAAGTCGATGAATTAATTACAAAAATATTCAACATTTTTTTAAACGATGAAATTATGAGGGCAAAATGAATCAAAATTAGCACATTTTAGGAGCAAAAAGTGTGACATTTAAACTTGTCATTCCAAAAACTGGTTGCCCTTATTTGTAGGTTTAATTCAGTAATGTCTTTGAGATATAATACTGACGAAATATCCATTTCAACTGTTAAAGGGGATGTCTATGCAAAACTTAAATTTTCAAATGTGAAAGAGGAATCAAATCTTCACATTGTAGTGAAAGTTCCATTCAAATCGGACATGTATTTCTCGAGATACCAGTAAATGAAGTCAGTAGTTTTTAGTTTCAAAAGGAGTTTGAGGGCAGCAGAGCTTATATCACTTCCTCACATTGACAAGGAATGATTTGTTTCCTTTTGTTTTATCAGACTGTTGTGTTGACCTTGACGTTAATAGGACCTCCCTGTGGGAATGCAAAGCTTATAAAATACGCACGTCACCTATGTAATCACATTTTAATAATATGTGATTGTTGAGGAAAAACCCAACTCTAAAGTTTAAAGAAAAGCAAAAGACTGTGCACTAACATGGGGATATGATGTAATTCTCATAAGTGCTTGCTTCAAGTTCACTTTTTGTTGAAAATCTGAAAACTTCACGTGCGCATATCTTGAGAACCTCTTATCGGATTTCAATGCAAATTTCACCAAAATGCTTAGAATAAGCACCCCTCTTATATATCAAATCCTGTTGTGACCTTAAACCCTTCTTTTAAACTATTTTTGCCCGAAAGTTTTACATTAACTCTGCCTTAGGGGCCCGATAAAACTTTGTTCCCAGTGTAAATTTTCATGTCCTCATTTACTCGGGGAACATTGGCACCAAGGTCGTCGCAAGCAATGGAGAGATGTGGGGGTGTCTCACCCCGATAATTCGTCAGAGCGACGGCGGTTGGAAAATCTGAAATTCCAGTTGGAATTTTCTCATACCGTCGCTCTACTACCAACTGATGGGACGCCCCACTTTGCGCCGAAAACTTTGAGAGTCGTCAGCCTCGTCATCTTCGACCCATTCCACCTGGCATTCATGCTTCATGCTTTAGTTGGGATAACATCCAGCCCGTCGGAACTTGGGACCATGACACCCCCAAACATGAGGCTCTAGCGACGGTCCTGATTGGCACTATACTTATGGGATATTGTCCATACAGATTTTTAGATTCCCTCAGCTCTGGTGGATTATTAAAGTTTGTGCATGGTCTTAAATATGAAAAAAGTTTGAACTGTTGAAGCCTGAATTCTCGCAAACATGGGAAAATGGCATTTGCAAATGTTGACAAACCGTATTTATGTCCCCTGGAAAATTCACGTTGTGAAACTTTGCATTGAAGAAAAAGGTATATCCTAAACATGTGTTTTTACCGATTTGGCCTGGCAATTATTTCTCCATTGACTTTTGGTATGCAGTGTATGCCACTTGTCAACTTCTTCAAATTTCCGAATTCAACACAGTTCCAGCTTCATGTCCCCGTCGTGCTAATTTCCACCGACGGGGAACAGATTTCTGGACCACGCAGCGATTTCACTCACAAAATTTAATGTGATGGTTGTAACTGGAAAATTATTGACTTTTTCAGCTGCACATTGTCCAGAATTTTAAAGAGGTTTATAACTGTTTTGTAAAATATCCAGATGACTTAAATGCGATTAATGCATTATTTATGTCCCCTTTGCACGGGGAACAAATGATTTGCTAAATGTGGCAGTTCAGAAAATGTACGAAACTCAGCAAACCATAAAAATGACTCACCCAAAACCATTTTTAATAAATAATTTGATTACCAAAAAAAAAAATAATAATTGCTTTCACATCTCAAATTTTAATTCACGGATTTGGCTCCAAAATTGTCATGTCACAGGTTGATACCCTTATTTATGGAATCACCCTTATAAATTTCATGCGTGAAACAAGTTTCCGCGATTTCTGCGTTTTCGACCTGACCATCGAGCCTTTACTTTTTCCTATTCAGTGCAACAAAAGCCATATGACCCGTTTTAGGAGTTTGAGATGAAAATTGCATGGCAGTTTGTAACTCTCAAATTATGAGCAGGTCCGGTCCTTAATCAGTCTCTGTCATTTGACTTAAACGCAATAATTGTTACATATTATCAATTTCCACAACACTTTTGGCTCTTTCGTCTATAAGTTTTCTGTAATTCCTTAAGAGGTAACTTTTTCCGCGATATCCGCGTTTTCGACCTGGCCATATGGCCGGGTCGAAAACGCGGAAATCGCGGAAAAGTGTTTAACACATGGTAGACCTAAACGAAAACTCTTTTATCACTCGCTGCATTTCCTATTCAGTGCAACAAAAGCCATGAGACCCGTTTTAGTATCTTGAAATGAAAATTGCGTGGCAGTTTGTGACTCTGAATTTATGAGTGGCCCGGCTCTTCATCAGACTCTGTCATTTGACTTAAACGCAGTTATTGTTACATATTATCAATTTCCACAACACTTTTGGCTCTTTCGTGGAGAAGTTTCCTGTAATTCCTAAAGAGGTAACTTTTTCCGCGATTTCCGCGTTTTCGACCTGGCCATATAGCCAGGTCGAAAACGCGGAAATCGCGGAAAAGTGTTTAACACATGGTAGACCTAAGCGAAAACTCTTTCATCACTCGCTGCATTTCCTATTCAGTGCAACAAAAGCCATGAGACCCGTTTTAGTATCTTGAAATGAAAATTGCGTGGCAGTTTGTAACTCTCAAATTATGAGTAGCCGGCCCTTCATTAGTCTCTGTCATTTGACTTAAAACGCATTTATTGTTACATATTATCAATTTCCACAACACTTTCGGCTCTTTCGTGGAGAAGTTTCCTGTAATTCCTAAAGAGGTAACTTTTTCCGCGATTTCCGCGTTTTCGACCTGGCCATATAGCCAGGTCGAAAACGCGGAAATCGCGGAAAAGTGTTTAACACATGGTAGACCTAAGCGAAAACTCTTTTATCACTCGCTGCATTTCCTATTCAGTGCAACAAAAGCCATGAGACCCGTTTTAGTATCTTGAAATGAAAATTGCGTGGCAGTTTGTAACTCTGAATTTATGAGTAGCCCGGCTCTTCATCAGACTCTGTCATATGACTTAAACGCAGTTATTGTTACATATTATCAATTTCCACAACACTTTTGGCTCATTCGTCTATAACTTTTCTGTCATTCCTTAAGAGGTAACTTTTTCCGCGATTTCCGCGTTTTCGACCTGGCCATATGGCCAGGTCGAAAACGCGGAAATCGCGGAAAAGTGTTTAACACATGGTAGACCTAAACGAAAACTCTTTTATCACTCGTAGCATTTCCTATTCAGTGCAACAAAAGCCATGAGACCCGTTTTAGTATCTTGAATTGAAAATTGCGTGGCAGTTTGTAACTCACAAATTATGAGCAGGTCCGGTCCTTAATCAGTGTCTGTCATTTGACTTAAAACGCATTTGTTGTTACATTTAATCAATTTCCACAACACTTTTGGCTCTTTCGTGGAGAAGTTTCCTGTAATTCCTAAAGAGGTAACTTTTTCCGCGATTTCCGCGTTTTCGACCTGGCCATATAGCCAGGTCGAAAACGCGGAAACCGCGGAAACCGCGGACAGATATTTGGACAACCTTCCCGGTTTTTCGATTTCCGCGGTTTCCGCGATTTCCGCGTTTCCGCGTTTTCGACCTGGCCCCGTCTGCTATGGTTTTGAGTGAAAGTTTGTACTTGCTCAAGTCAGTGCCCAGATTTTGCAAGAAAGTTAAAATATTTTCGATGTATGGCAAGCTAAGGTCAAAATCACTTCATGTATTACAGGAATATGATATTCTTTCCAATTCAAGTTTAACTTTTGCTCAAAATATAACAGAGTCGTCGTCAAATCAGACGATTTATAGCTTTACGGCGGCAATCTTGGTGCGCCTTTTTTGTCCCAGTCGGTGGCGACCATCTACGGATAGGACGTAGGTGTTACACGCTGTCCATGTATATACGAGTCCGTGCACAGCATGTACTGTACTGACACCGTACGTTTGGGCCTTGTATACTTGCTCTGAATCAATAAAATGAGATTATGTCTGGATGAGACTGAGTTTTATACAGTTACGAGAGGGTTTTAGTAATTAGTTTAGGAGAACTGAAACTGTCTGAGGTGAGAAAATTAGGCCTTAAAGGGTAAAAAATACTCCCACGCGGTGAAGAAGTTGTCCTTTTATTATTTAGGGTATAGGGTTTCTTAACTGTTTCCAGTCAACGGACACATTTTCCTTGGTTTTATGTTTTGTCCTTTTTGTTGCACAGGGTCATAACGAGTGGGGTCACCGGGGGAGCGGCTCCCCCTCCCGACACTTCGAAACATGGGGGAAAACTGGGAAGGGAAGAAGGGCAGGAAAGAGTGAAAAGAAAGGGAAACTGGTACAAAGTTGGGAAACCTCTTGAGTCTTGCCCCACCCCCCTCCCCGGACGGCCAGGATTTGTTACGCCCTGCTGTGGTATAATCAGCAGGGGGAATCAAGCCTTTTAAAAGAGGGACTAAAACGCAAGAATTTTTCAAGAGTCTGTATGGTCGAGTTTATAGAGTTGGGTTTCGTCTCCGTAGCAGTTACTCGTCCCCAAGTAACTTACGTAATGCCAGAATATGGGAAGATAATAATTTCTTGCATTTTGACAGACCTATACACTCTGAAAATAAAAAGAGTGAAAGCTTTTAAAGTTCTCACTTTCTACTATATTAGAAAGCAACTAAGTTTACTCTTTTATTTTTAGAGTGCATGAATTGTAAGTAATGCCACCTGCAATACACTTTTGCCTTTAGAGTTCTGCGCCTAAAACGCATGGGGTCGTTAGTATAGACATGACACGTGCTTACAGGCTGGGTTCAGTTGTCGGAAGCACCTGGGGTGTATGTATTTATTATATCCTGTTCAATGCATACATCACATCTCTCTTTCTTTAAATTTTGTGACACATACATGGTAAAGTTTTCCAGTTAAATCACATCACTTGAATGCAGCTTATGTAAATGTATAGACAACTAACAACTGTATTTTTTTTTTTTCCAGCAACCTGATTAAAGCACTGGATTATAACAGATCACATAAAATACAACTGATTCTTTTCATATTTGCTTATCGGTACAAAATAAAGTCTTTGAAATGACTTGGTACATTCTTGGTTCTTTTCACTCTTTCTGGTCGAGTTTTTCCTACGCTTTCCTGGGGTTCCCCAGTAACATGATTCGGTGGGGTTTGAGGATTTGTGTTTGTCTGAGTCTCAACATCACTATCAAAATCTGCAGAATGGGGATTAAAGGAGACCCCTGGGGAATGGCGTAAGTGGGCCCTATTTCTCCTTAACCTAGATCCAGTTGATGTCATTATGTTAAAGGATCTTGGTCCAACTTTCCCTTCGACCTTAGCTGGCAACCATAATTTCTTGTCACCATTCCAGACCCTGATCTCATCACCTGATTTGAGAGACTTAAGTGGCTTAGTTCCTCTGTCATAATAACATTTTTGCTTTACTTGCTTAGCATTGCTTATCCTTTACAATTTCAGGATTAACTGGACTTGGTTTCAGCAAGTATGGATGAATAGGAAGTTTTGAATTAAGTCTCCTCCCATCAGAAGTTGAGATGGAGATTTTCCAATTCTCTCTATGGGTGTAGTTCGGTACTCCAGGAGGGCGAGATATGGATCCTCTGATTTTAACAACAATTTCTTTATTGTTTGAACATATCTCTCTGCTAACCCATTTGAACGAGGATAGAGAGGGGATGATGTTACATGTTTGAACTCCCAGTCTTTTACAAACATTCGAAACTCCCTAGAATCATAACATGGACCATTATCAGTCATCAGTGTTATTGGTATTCCATGTCGACTAAACACTGATTTCAGTGCTCGGATTACTGCTTGTGATGTAATATCCTTTCCTAGTTTTACTATTTCAGGGTACTTAGAGTAATAATCAACAATCAGACAATACTGATCACCTTTAAATTGAAATAGATCACTTGCAACGTTTGCCCATGGCTGATCTGGAATTTCATGTTCCTGCATTGGTTCTCTTGGTTGCTGGTTAGCATACATATTACACTTCGAACAGTACATAACCATTTCTTCTACTTGGGACATTATCCCTGGCCAATACAAAATTTCTCTTGCCCTCTCTTTGCTTCTCACAATTCCTTGGTGAACCTCGTGTATTTTGGACAGCATGTCCTTTCTCAGTGAATGAGGAACAATAATCTTAGAACCTTTAAACAGTACACCATCAACTACTGTTAATTCATCCCTCACTGTCCAGTAAGGCTTTGCCTCCACAGGACATTCTTTAATTTGCTCTGGCCACCCTTCTTGGACAACCTTCCATGAATTACTGCAAGATTGACATCTTTTCCAGTCTCCTTTGAACTCTTCAAATTTCTCTGAGCTAATGGGAGTTAACTCTTTAACCACACTGACTTCCAATGGACCTTCTATTGGCATTCCAAAATTTGGGAGATAGGCCCGACTAAGGGTATCTGCTATGTATAACTCTTTACCCTTTTTATACCTGACATCAACATCATAATGTTGCAGTTGCATTAACATCCTTTGTAAACGCAATGGAGCCTCATAGAGAGGTTTTTTCATAATACTCTCCAAAGGACGATGGTCAGATTCTACCAAGACCTTTCTAAAAGCCACATAGTCATGGAATCGTTTACAACCCCAAACAATTGCCAGTAACTCTTTCTCAATTTGGCTGTAGTTAGTTTCAGCATTGGTTAATGCTTTCGAGGCATATGCAATAGGTCGGCCTTCCTGAAGCAAAGTTGCTCCCAACCCTTTTGAACTAGCATCTACTGATAAAGTTAACTCTTTGTTTTCATCGTAGTAGGCTAACACTGGGGCTTCACACAAAACTTTCTTAAGTTTGTTGAAGCAATTCTCATGAACCTCTGTCCAGTGCCATTCAACTGATTTAGAAAGTAGTTCTCTGAGAGGATCTGTCAACTCAGACAAATTCGGCATGAACTTGTTCAGATAATTCAGCATGCCAAAGAATCTACGGAGACCTGCCACATTTTCTGGTTTCGGCATGTCTAATATAGCCTTCACTTTCTGTGGATCACATTTTAGACCATCCCCAGAGAGGATGTGACCCAGGTAAGTAACTTCTAAAGCTTTAAACTTACATTTGTTTTTATTCAACTTGACTTTCTGTTCTTTTAGAATTTCTAACACTCTTTGAACCCGAGCATCATGTTCAGCTTCAGTACTTCCATAGATGAGTATGTCATCTATAACTACCTGAACTCCCTCTACGCCTTCAAAGAGATTTGTCATACGCCTTTGAAAAATTTCTGGTGCCACGTTAATACCAAAAGGTAATCTCTGAAAGCGATACCTGCCATAAGGTGTGTTAAAAGTGCATAATTTTGAACTAGCATCATCTAGCTTGAGCTGCCAATACCCTGATGAGGCATCTAATACTGTAAAATATTTAGCACCCTGCAGATAAGTCACTACCTGTTCTATTGTATTCATTGGGTAATGCTCCCTCTGCAATGCTTTGTTGAGATCACGAGGATCTATGCACACACGCAAATCACCATTTGGTTTGATGGGTGTCACTAAACTGTTAACCCATTCTGTAGGCTCTGTTTGCTTCACAATCACTTTAGCATTTTCCATTTTCTTCAATTCTTTCTTCAATTTTCCTCTAAGGGAAATTGGATATTTTCTTGGGGGATGCACTTTGGGTATCGCATCACTTTTCACTTTCAGATTTACTTCCCTGCAATACATCCTAACCCTGTAAATAGCTGCTTGTTTTTACATTCCTGCATGAAACTTTCTTTAGTCATGGGAGTTGAAGTGGTCGTTACCTTATCCACTTCTTCATTTGTGTTGGTTCTCAACAATTCTGAACCTTTGGCTTCACTTTGTACAACTGAGTATACTCTCTTGATAACTTTTAATTCATTTTCACAAGTTTTAACCCCTAGCAGTGGTTGTGAATTTACATCTGCTATGTGAAACTTAATTGGGTGCAGTTTGCCTTTTAACTCACAAAGTAATGTTGCTCTGTCCTACTACTTTGATAGAATTGCCACTGTAAGATACTAATTTCTTGTTACTCCTTCTCATTCGATCTGCATTTGTCAGATTTAATTTGTCATACATTTTCTTTGGTAGTACATTACACTGTGCACCACTGTCAATTTTACATGACAATTTCTTATTATTTACCAGTAATTCAACTCTCCAGTGATCTTCAGTTTTATTTTCATTGTCCACTGAGTCCACTGAATCTATGAAAAAATGTGACTCTTCCTCACTGTCACTGGTAGTTGAGTCTTCATCAAGAACATGGACTTCTTTTCCAGGTTTGGCTTCATTTGACCTTCTCTTTGTAGTCTGACGGCGTCTAAATTGACCTTTACCTGCACCCTGAGTGTTTGATTTGTCACCACTACTTTTACTGCTTCTATTTGACCACTGGTTACTACTATCTGGTGAAAGCTTAGTACGACAGACACATTCAAAATGGTTGGCTCGTCCACATCTACGACATGTTTTGCCATCAGCTGGGCACTCCCCATATTTGTGTTGTCTTCCACATTTCCCACAGGTTTTCTTGGCAATAGGCCTAGATTTGACCTCATGGATATCTGATGCACGGCCCTTATCATGTGATAGTTCTGTCAGTTGGGCAGTTGCTGCCTCATTGGCCCTACATGTGTTTATGGCTTGCTCTAGTGTTAGCTTGTCTACACGTAGTAGCTTGCATCTCACTGAGTCATCTCGTAGCCCACAAATCAATCTATCTCTGATCAGAGATTCTGTTAATGTTGCAAATTCACAGTCTTTTGCTTTATTCTTTAGGTCTGTAATAAAACTGTCAATTGTTTCTTCCTCCTTCTGGGACCTAGTGAAGAACTGATATCTTAGGTACGTAACATTCTTACGTGGCTCAAAATATCGGCGGAATTGTTCTTTGTAACTTGGCATATTGTGCTTCCAACTGCGTCACAAGCCCCGCCCCTTTTGACGGACAAAAACTGGAGTATTAGCCTACGCCAGTTCACTAGTGTAGCTAGCTAAGAAGAAGCTAACGACCCACGTGTGATTGTTGCATTGAAACACTGTTATTTTTGCCCGGCAATGGGTGTGGCTTACCAACTGTTTTGTGACGTGAAAGCACTCTATGCCGAGTGTGGATGGCCAGAAAATGTGAAACGTAAAGGCGTTAGATTTTAGATTGCAGGTTACTGCATTACCATTCCTGACCGTGCTCAAATATTCCGCTAGTCATATGAACGGTCAGTTAAATGGCTCAAGTCGGACCGGCCACAGCCTTTTCCAGTTTTTGCTCACTGGCTTGTTTTCCCTACTCCATTTCTTACACTGAGCACCCAAGCACAATGATGTCAGTAGGTTCCATTTTTAAAATCATTCGGTATGGTCCGGCCACAAATCGAACTCCAGACCTCTCGACGGCAAGTCGTGGGCAAGCGAAAAACTTTCTGACTGTGGTACGCAAATATTGAAAATGTGAGCTTTATTGAAGAAAAGCGAAAAAACAATAAATTGGGTTTTTTTTTTCTTTTCGTGAGCAAACTCTAATTCCTATTTTAAAGTTCTTCAAAGGTTAAGATCATTCGTCCTATCTTAGTTTTGATACATCATAACACCGAAGTTTCCCAGTTTTCTTCTTAATTGCTTTCTAAGTATCTTTCATTATGTTTTAGGACTTCAATATTGTATATTCGAGGTTAACCAAGGGTAACTCTTATCCTTGTAAATTTCTTATTTCAGGAAGATCTTATTGTCAGATGACTTTCAAGGGCCAATTATGTTACAGAACAGTTTTCAATACTAATTTTAGCTGGACCTACTGCACTTCCCCTAAAAGGAAATTTACTTCTTTATTAAGGATTCCATATTATGAGAAAATCAAGCATGGTTATCTGGTTACTGAAAGTTTGTGAGATTTCAAACGTTACCCATCATATTGAGGCTCTCCTACAAAATTTGAAAACTTCAACAAGTGGGGCAGTCATCTGCATGTCACAGTCGTCTGGATTGAGAGCAATTAAATCGCTCTAGACAATAGTCACTCACTACTCATATGATGTCAGGGTGTTTTAAGTTCCCTTGATGCGTCAAATGATCGCTTCTCGGCCTTTTGGCTAAGATCATGTGTAGTATCTGTTCTTTCAATCCAGTCAAGAATGGAGCCATACATGACAGACCAATGATGAAAATGGTCTGAAGGCCGCGAGGTTGGTCGTTAAGTGTTGTCCTTCAGTGGACGTAATAGCTTCTTCGGGAAGCAGTTTCAAGTTTGGTTTCGCCGAACGGCCCTTTGCCAGAGGGTCGGGAGGACTTTAGAAAAAGTAGTGCGTCAAATGTCCCGGGTAGGGTGTTAAACTGCAACCGGTTGTGGAGTTTGTTTAAACGTGTGAATAATGAGGTTACCCTTTGCCACAACTGCCTCCAGGGGCACCCTTGGGCAAGGTGTTCCTGTATATTTGCCCACTGCTTTTTACGTGTTGTTGTTTTCGGGTGTGTTGCTGCCTTCGGGCGTGTTGTTGCCTTCGGGCGTGGTGTTGCCCTCGGGCGTGGTGTTGCCCTCGGGCGTGGTGTTGCCTTCGGGTGTGGGGGTGACCGTGGGGTGCGATGTGGGATGTTGTCTTAGGGCGGTGTTTGGTGTTCGGACGGTTGTGGGTGACATGGCGGATTGTTTGGGTGTTGGGGTGGGGTTGGATCTTCTTTTCCATTTGTCACAGACCTTCATGTTTCATGTTTTGTGTGTGGATGGTTGCTGGTTAGCGTTTGTATTTTTGTCCGACCGGTTTTAGTTGCCTGTTAGTTTCAGCGTGCCTGTTTCTATGTACGTTTTTAAAAAGAAACAAATGTCCTGTTTTGGTTTCGCCGAACGGCCCTTTGCGGGAGGGTCGAGGGTGTGGCTTCTGTTCTGTTCAGCCAGTCTAGAGCAGGAACACACGTTTGCCCTTTTGAGGGCGTACCTGTCCATTTGGGACGTTTAGCTCTTTAAGGGAGTAGAACTCCCCCGGCAGTAATTGTTTGGTTTTCGCCCCTTGGCTCTTCGCCAGAGAATCGAGGGGACTTTTAGAAAAAAAAGCAAATGTCCGGGGCTTGACGTTAGACTGCATCCAGGGTGTGGCTTCTATTCTATTCAGCCAGTCTAGAGCAGGGCCAGACATGTTTGCCCCTTAGAGGATGTACTTGTCCATTTGAGACGTTTAGCTCCTTAAGGGAGCAGAAATCCTCCCGGACTCCGGGAGTAAATGTTTGGTTTTCGCCCCTTGGCTCTTCGCCAGAGAGTCGAGGGGACTTTAAAAAAAAGTGTGTAGTGTCTGTTCTTTTCATCCAGTCAAGAATGGAGCCATGCATGACAGATCAATAATGTAAATGACCTGAAGGCCTTGAGGTTGGTCAAGTGTTGCCCTTAAAGGAACTTATTGCGTTTGTTTGGTATTTTCCGCATTTCAGGTATCTAAGCACGTCGGTACCTTGCTGAAGATTACATAGTATCTCTGACAATACAACTTTTAACCAACAAGCTCTAATTACCCAGTAATTAACGTTAAAATTAGAATCGAAATTTTTTTTCACCCAAACAATTATGCATGCAAACCTCTCCTTCCTTATTTCATTTTCTCCGGTCATCCAATCAAATTGGTCATACTAATGACGTCACACAATGACACACTTTCAACTTGTTTTGGTAAGTGGCCACTGCATACACCATACTACATGAACATGTGTACTGCTTCTGCACACTGTGAACTACACTTTTCATCGAACCTTTTAAAATGCTCAGTAAATGAGCTAACGGTCCGAGAAAATGCTTAGTATAATGGATTGTGGAAATCTAAAGTGTTTGTAGGCAAATGAGAAACATCGAGTCTGATCGGGTTTGCCCCTGACAACATGTACTGTAACGTTATGTCTAATAGTACTGTAACAGCTGGGCCCTCTTGTGGTAAGCCAGTGTAGCGTAAGCCCTATTAACGTTACTGTAAACCGAACAACTAACGTTATAGAATGATGTATCCTGCATGTAGCAATCAGCTGTTGCCTACCTCGAAATAATAAATTCGAATCTCTGGAAAAACATCTAACATTACCCTAAAACTAACAGCAGAACGAAGGAAAGTAGCGTTGCAAACCTGTGATGATGCCGACTCCATTCCGTGGGCATAACCGTCTAGGGATTGAGTGTAAATTGTCGATGAAGTTAAACACTGCACAAGGCTAAAATGATTTACGAAGCTTCGTGGGCAAAAGTCAGCTAGTAGACAATGTACAATAACACAGTACTGCATGTACTATTTTTGCATCACGTTCAACAAACACACTAGACTTGGCCAAGTCTCTCGTGAGTGTTCCCCGGGGAGCTGACAACACCAACTCTACACAACACAGTACAGCATTCCGTATTTGCCTTTTTTCTAATACGCCCTCTATCGGTCTATAAAGGTATCGCTTCTCAACGAGAGACTTGGGACAATTGGTTTCTATGACGTCATAATTTTTATGTTATTCCTTTACTTTATTCATCCCTCATTAAGATGAATAATATGTAGTAGTTTCTCAATATCTAGTCCAATCAAAGTTGGCAGTCTGTAAATCGTGATATGAATAAACATATATTAGGTCACATGACCTTGTCATTCATATCTGGCAGCCAGCAGTGCTAGCAGTCGACAAATGTAGAGCCCCTACCGTACCGATGAAGCGACTATTTTCTTTGCAATAACATCTGAAATTATTCCGAAAGACATTCGCAGGGGTTTACAAAGAGTCATTATTAATGTATGGGGCACCAAGAAGACGTCGGAGTTTGATTACCGGCAGGATTTAAGAAGTAAATTTATCGATCGACCACCTTTAGCGGTTGAGTTACACGAAGCGCAGAGAAGGCAATGACGCTTACAGTATAAGTAAATACTACGAGATCTAACAACAACGTTATTTCGTAAACACTGCATAGACAATGTGTGAGTTAGAAAATATTCTATCAAGTGGGCTGTTCATGTGTGTAACGTTAGTGCTCTGCAATAACAATGAAGTTTGACCGTGTTGGATATGCAAGTGTAGCAGAGGAACTTCACAACTTTATACCTTATGATTAATGAATATGATGAGCCACTGTTCAGCATAGAGGACGGCAAGGGGAACTACTGGGAGTCTGCAAATTGAAGAAGGCATATCCGGGCATGCTGGTATAATTGAGGTAAACTAATGCACTTCAGCTACAAATTACCAATAATTGCAACCTCGACCCCGGCCTAGTCTCCTAGACCCAGGGATGGGATTTGACTGGGGACTGATTTCACAGTCATTCTGTCCCCACCCGACCGAGACTTGAGTGTGCTAGGATTTCACTCCATCATGCGTGCAGTCTGGATCCGAAGGGCGGGGTAATCTGTCAGGTCTTTTTCTGGTGGTATGCATAGTGCCTAGCTGACAGTGGGGACTTGGCAGGGGGTTTACCCTCGATCAATGTATTCCCAACCCAGCTTGGATATGGCCAGGCTCTGTCTGGGGATTTAACAATTTCAAAAATAAAGTTCCCAGGCAAGACCCGACCATCCCCAGGTCTAGGAAGTGTCAGTGTTGCAATTGATAGGTTCATAAATCTTCATATGACATTGCAAGATTATTGCAGCCAGGCCCTTTAAGTTGACAGCTATAGGCACCACAACATACAGGACTTGGGGCATTGGTAGCTGCATATAGGTCAAAATCAATTGTCCCAGACCCATGAATAAGGTAAGGCATTTTCTACTTGGCCTTGCTTAATTCAGGTGGCCCCAATTCTACCCAGAGGTTCAATTATATCAATTCTTCAAACTTGCTTACAACTTTGTTCAGGCTTTTACTTAGTCAGAGAGTTGCATGCATACATTTTAGAGGAACCCTGCTGAAGGGACTAGTTTTGCTTCCTAACAAAATAATTGCTTTATACAAGCTAGGTGTAACACTGTGCTACTGTACAAGGGATTGCCAATCCTTCAGAAAACCAGGAAATTAAAGGGACAATCCTCTCACCCCAAACTGCACTTCTAGAATAGGGTAACAGAAACTCTCAATTGGTTCAGCTTTTTGATTGACTACTAATTCAAACAATGCAGAGTATCAAAACTTATATTACACAGCACGAACCGTTCTGATAGTGTTTTGATTATACACATTGAGCTTTCTTTATTCCCCCTGAAGCAATAAAATGAGATTGTGTCTGGATGAGGGTGACTTTTAGACAATTGTGGGTGGGGGCTTAATTGAGAAGGTTACAGTAGAAGAATTGGTACTGTTTGCGATGAGAAAATTGGGCCTTTAATTACCCAGGCACTGGAAGATCACTTGACAAGTTTCATGAAATGTACAATTGCTAATATTGAGCCCTTGCATAATTTGCAATGAATGAGCATTCATACATAGGCCTACTGCCTATTTTGTAACTTCAGGAACAGTAGAGTAAATTGCACTGGTTGTGTTTTTTTATGAATGTGAATATCTACACAAAAATATGGTACAATTTGAAGACTATATAAGATTTTGATACCATAAATTCGAGGTAGCCCAGGCTAAATGTGTGTTGTTTTCTTGTACTAATCTGAGTAAAAAAATTAGGTCATCAGACTACATGCTAGCGCACTAGTGCCGTAGCACTGCATGTTTCATCGTGCAGTGTTTCCATCAAGTCTCCTTGGTGGAATATTTGCTTCAAGAGTGAATGGTATGAACATTTTAAAGTGTTCTTAATTCTCCTTCATTTTTCTTTTACACAGAACTTGAGCCATTGGAGAAAGTGGGACTATACTGTACATACTGCAAAGCCACCATCTTTGGCAGAGTCAGCAGGCAACCAGGCTATGCAGTACATAAAACATTTAACACCAAGCTTAGCACCGCATATGGAGTATATTAGGCATGGAATGTATAGTGTATGTGTTGAAAACCTACAGTACCTTGACTCCAATTTTACATGGAATGAGTGGTTACATGAACTATGTAAATAAAATCTTTGGCCTGGAAAATATTTCATTGCAATTTTTGCACTTGACAATCATCTGATACCAGTACCAGTACAACCAGTTGGTGCAACTGTGGTGTTTAATTAGAGAACAGTCTGAAATTATCATTGAACTGTCATGATTGGTATATGCACTTGTCCTTCAATAAAGCAATAACTGGTACATATAGAGCTACATTTTAAACAGGGACCTACCAATTAAACATTAAAGAAAATATTTTTCAACTGCTGTAGTAGAAAAACAAGGACTACTGTAGCTGTTCACAGAAGAGATGCTTTCAACAATCAGTATGATTTAGTTAATAGCATGTAGCAGGAATTTTGTTGATTTTTTTATTTTGCTTAATAAAGCAAGCTGCTTCCATGGGTACAATGAGTAAAAATTCTTTATTAGTAGAGGTGGTGTGATGTACGGCATGATGATTTCAACAACTGTAGAAGCCTTATAGTAGTACACAGCTTCCTGAGATTGAGAAATTGAGAAATGTTTCCAGTTTTATTGAGCTTATTGAGACCGGCACAGTTTACGTACAAATGTGGTACGATGATAGCAACTCACTGGTTTTAGGAGCATTTTTGTGGAGGGTTGGGGGAGAAAGTATAGGGGGAGCTAAGTGCAAATTATGGGGTATTTTCTCAGCACCCTTGTATGATGTATACACAGCATGTCCTTACCACTACTAGCCTCTGCAATATTTTTGTGTGTTTGTGGTTAGGGGGATGGAAAAGAATCTGGCAAGTGTTCCACAAAAGTGACAAGTGGAGAGACACTTTATACATTACCATCTGTAACTGAGCATCATTCTGACATACGTCTGGGTGATCACTTCGGATTAGCAATAATCCCATCATCACAGGTAAGTTAATTGGAGGATTAAAACTACTGTAATGCATAGCACATGCAGCCTGGTTACAGGTTACAAATCATTGCAGGTAAGTACCTGTAAAACTTGCATTACTACAGTCTAGTTCTACATTCCATAACCTCTTGAGACAGTGTAAACTCAGCCAAAGCCTTACAAGTGGCAGGCTTATGCACATGGTTTCAGGGACAACTTAGTTTTTTAAGGGGTGGGGGGGGGGGGGTGGGTAGAGACCTAGGGCTCCATAAAACTGCAACCAGACAGGCCATGCAGATAGGGTGTTTAATTTAAGTGATGTAAGGTTACAGGTGGGATTTAAAATTATGAATTGCTTCTCTGAGACAAGATATTTTTGTCCTTCATGGTCCTGGGAAGGTAAATGCCTACCTTCAGGCCTCGATTTTCAGAAAAATTTGTGGTTGTCCTTGGGCAACCAATTCCATATTTTCAGTTGTCCTAAAGAAAATTTGGCTGTCCAAAACATTTTTTGACCAATTACAGCACAAAACAGTAATTGCATTTATGTATAATTGGTCTGGAAGAATGAAATGATAAAATTTTTGCAAGACAAAGGCACTTGAAGTGTGAAACTATGATGGAAAATTTTGCAACGAGTTGATCAGTCAGCCTGTACAACATATTTCTTCATTCAGATAAAAGCAAGCTGCTGGAATATAATTCTTCCACCTTTGGTTGTCCCTATGGAATTTTAGTTGTCCCAGACAATCGCAAAACCAAGAAAATCAAGCCGTGCCTCCTACATGATACATAATCTGAAAGATTTGCAAAATAACCATGTTAATCTCTCTCTTTCTCTCTGAGCTTGGATCACTGTTTCAGTAGGCTATGCATGTCTTGTCTTATCCTACTTATCATTGTTTGAGATTGGCAGCAATCAGTAAAAGGAGGAATAAAAATTATCAGATTCAAATTAAACACATGTTTATATTGAATTAAGTGTCATACCTAGTTAGTGCTGCTGGCTGTATGAAAGAATCACTGTGGTCAATACTCTACAAGATGGCTTTCTATTTCTACCTTATCACATAGGGTATATTGTTCCCATGTCTCCTAAGTCCCACTCTCATATATTCCATCTCGTTTTGGTACCCTGTCTCAAAAGTCCCATGTCTCACTCACTGCTCCCCAACCAATCAACTCATTGGGGTTATAGGGGTTTGGGTTAGAGATATGGTTATTGGGCATGCACTTAAAAATATGAAGGGAACAATGACACGGGGAACCAATGCATATCACAGGTAACAAAACTACATTAGATGAACAAGGCCACCATGTGGGTAGCTCATAGGTAGGGATATTAATTGGGCAGCTGACCCATATTCCCCCCACGTATCAGTTGTTTGCCCCAGAGCTCTCTCATATCAGTGAAGTGGGCTATCATATAAAGGCCACTTATTAATCCCAGGTGAAATTGGCCCACATGAAAAGAGTTAACGCCCATTGGTGCAGCTGCAGAGGAGCCAACCCGGGCATGCATTATTTGTCCCCCTTCCCAAGATTTTGGCCTGTGTCCCTTCCCAACTTAGGTCAGTTAAGAATTGAGTACACAGAAAAAAATAAATAATATATCTCTCCAGATCTAATTTTTCATACTGAGATATATCCTTGCAAGCTTTTGGGTTTTGCCCCCTGGACATGCCTACCTCCAGCCTGAATGGGAATGAATGCTTTGGGATCTGTATTCTGTTTGGAGCTGCGTCCAAAATTTTGCCCCCAACATTATCCAGTGCCCTTTATTTGTCCCCACCCCATCCAGTTTTGACAGTCTCCACCACCGCTGCCAGTGCATGGCATAGCCCCAGAGGTCAGAAAAACACCTAAAATAGCGATTTTTTCTCCCTATTCTTCCCTCATTTAGTGCCCCATGACACGAACCCCCTCCCCCGATGACACAATCCTGGCTATGCGCCTGACTGCTACTACAGTAGTATCAAGGATGGGGGGCCATTGACGGGGAAGTAAAGAGATGTGACTAAAGACATATCCCCTTAGGTTCGACAGCAAAATTATCCTTCATCCATCAAATAACGGCATATTCTTCTCCTACCCATTTCACTTATCTGTCTGTAATCTCGTTATCTCAGTTGAGTACTTTTTTGGATTCAGACGGTTTCGTTCGTTGCAATACTGTTCATTTTTTGTGGGCTACAACCTGACAATAACAGTAGGCCTACAATGATTAGTGTCTGTAGTCAATTCGCATAATTGCTTCAAGTACTAATTCAATGTGTTACGTCGCTGTAAACTCCGATTTCGTGCCCGCAGGATAGATAGAATTGTCACATTTATTGTATCACTTATTTTACATCATGCGAATTTCCCATTTTAGAAGTATTCCACTATGGTACTCGCTCAAAAACATCACGTTTTCTGCTACGCCTCAATGGAAGACGATACTACTTTTCAAGGTTATAAAGACCGATCGTATTTTCGTTTTACTCCATGAGAGATATCAACTTAATTTCTCCTTATACGCTTAAATATTTAAGAAAGGATCGTTTAAGGTAGTTTTAAATATTTAATTATCATGGGTATGATCAGGGTCTTTAATATTATTCACTCACGTTTCTATACAAACCTTCAATTGGGCGATACTAAAGTTTATGTTTGAGAATGCTGATTGGTTGGATTGGTGATACAGTTTAAAGATGAATAATAAATAGCCTTATTAGTATGACGTCATAGAAACCAATTGTCCCAAGTCTCTCGTTGAGAAACGATAGAATTAATAGACCGATAGAGGGCGTATTAGATAAAAGGAAAATACGATATTCTCTGCTATGCTGCAGCAGGTGGATTTTGAAGAGAAAGTTGTCAACTCCCCGCGGAACACTCACGAGAGACTTGGCCAAGTCTACAAACACACGGGACCTACCATACCGGCTCAACGTGACCTTTGACATAGTATGCATATTCAATACAAGAATGTGGGCGCGGCTTATCGTTTGATAATGAGCATTTATTTCAGGAAAACTGTACTTCTTTTTGCTAAAATTTTGACGACATTAAGAAGTTTTCCTTCCAAAGTATATTGGGTTTAGAATTGTAACAGTGTAGCAGAAGCACCAAAGGGTTTCTAGCGTCGAAATAAGAGGATTTATAAACGCAATAAGCTCCTTTAAGTGGACGTATAGCTTCTTCGGGAAGCAGTTTCAAGTTGGGTTTCCCCGAACGGCCGTTTGCCAGAGGGTCGGGAGGACTTTGGAAAAGGTAATATTTCACACTGTGTGGCTTCTGTTCTATTCAGCCAGTCTAGAGCAGGACCACACATGTTTGCACTTTAGAGGGTGTACTTGTCCATTTGGGACGTTTAGCTCCTTTAGGGAGCAGAACTCCTCCGGGAGTAAATGTTTGGTTTTCGCCCCCTGGCTCTTTGCCAGAGAGTCAGGGGACTTTTGAAAAAAAAAATACAGGTGTTTTAAAAAGAACAAATTTGAATGTTTTTGTGGTTGAAGGTTAGCGTTTAAGTTTTTGTCCGGCCGGTTTGAGTTTTCTGTTTGTTGCAACGTGCCTGTTTCTATGTAGGTTTTAAAAAGAATTTAAAGGTGTTTGTTGTTAGTTGCGGAATTTGTGTGGAACTTTGTTCCGACCGTGTACGTTTCCAAGCACGTAAAAAGCTCAAATTTAAAGGAGCCATACATGACAGACCAACGGTGTAAATGGTCGGAAGGCTGTGAAGTTCGCCGTTAAGTGTTGTCCTTCAGTGGACGTAACAGCTTCTTCGGGAAGCAGTATCACGTTTGGTTTCGCCGACCGGCCCTTTGCTTTCAGAGGGCCGGGAGGACTTTACAGGAAAAGTAAGCCCTTTTGGCTGAGATCCACATATATTTGCCCTTTAGAGGGCGTACTTGTCCATTTGGGAAGTTTAGCTCCTTAAGGGAGCAGGACTCCTCCGGAAGTAAATGTTGGGTTTTCGCCCCTTGTCTCTTCTCCAGAGAGTCGACAGGTCCAGGGGACTTTTAGAAAAAAGAATATTTCACACTGAATTGAGCCGACTTGAAACAGGCCAGATATTTTGGGAGTATTGTTTGGTTTTCGCCCCTGGCTCTTTGCCAGAGAGTCATGGGACTTTTGAAAAAAAAATAAAGGCCTTTTAAAAAGAACAAATTTAAAGGTGTTTGTGGTTGAAAGTTAGCGTTTAAGTTTTTGTCCGGCCGGCTTGAGTTTTCTGTTTGTTGCAACGTGCATGTTTCTATTTAGGTTTTAAAAGAATTTTTAACTTTGTTGTTAGTTGCGGAATTTGTGTGGAACTTTGTTCCGACCGCGTCCGTTTCCAAGCACGCAAAAAGCTCAAATTTAAAGGAGCCATACATGACAGACCAACCGTGTAAATGGTCTGAAGGCCGTGAAGTTCGCCGTTAAGTGTTGTCCTTCAGTGGACGTAATAGCTTCTTCGGGAAGCGGTATCAAGTTTGGTTTCGCCGCACGCCCCTTTGCCAGAGGGTCGGGAGGGGTTCAGAAAAAGTTTTAAAGGTTTTGCATGACAGACCAATAATGTAAATGGTCTGAAGTAGGCGCGTAGTCAGGATTGCGTTATGGGGTATGGGAGGCACGACATGGGGGAAAAGTCTACGGATAGAGAGAAAAAACGCTATTTTAGGTGTTTTTTGCCATGCAACGTTGGGTCTGGGGGGGGGGGTTCTAACTCCCAAAACCAACCCGTGGCTACGCCACTCATCTGAAGGTCCTGCGGTTGGTCACGTATATCCTTCAGTGGACAAAATAGCTTCTTCTGGAAGCAGTGAAAGTTTGGTTTCGCCGAACGGCCCTTTGCCAGAGGGTCGGGAGGACTTTCGGAAAAGTAATTTAGAGGTCGCTTCTCGGCCTTTTGGCTAAGATCATGCGTAGTATCTGTTCGTTTCATTCAGTCTAGAATGGAGCCGTACATGACTGACCAATAATTTATATGGTCTGAGGGCCTTGAGGTTGGTCGTAAAGTGTTGTCCTTTAGTGGACGAAATAGCTTCTTCGGGAAGCAGTAAAAGTTTGGATTCGCCGAACGGCCCTTTGCAAGAGGGTCAAGAGCACTTTAGAAACAGTCATATTAAAAGGCTGATGACCGTAAGGTAGGTTAAGTGTTGTCCTTTAGTGGACAAAATAGCTTCTTCGGGAAGCAGTGAATGTTTTGGTTTCCCCGAACGGCTCCTTGCCAGATGGTCGGGAGCACTTTAGAAAAAGAAAATTTAAAGGAACCTCATCATGTGTGTCAAAGTGCCGTTACATTTTACTAGAAACGAGCGTCAAATTCTATAAATACTCGGTTAATTGCGTAATCTAGGATACTTATCAATTGTACTCCAGGGGAGGTCGGTCAATGTTTGTTAGGAGCGTCAAAAATTCTTGCGCACCCTAAAACGTTTAGCAATTAAACACTCATTTTACCCCACTTTGTAAACGCGTTTTAATTCTAAACATGTTCAGCAAAGCAATTAAAAATTAAATGTTTATCAATTAATCGTGTTTCAAGACGAAATGTTTAGGACTAGGATATGTGTGTTTATCAACTCAACATGTTTTCAAAGTGGGGGACAAAAAGTGTTTAGAAAAGTGTTTAATTCGTAAACACCATTTTAGAGTGTGCACTGAGGCCCTGTATAATATGTTATGCATTTTTGTCTTTCAGAAAGGTATTCCGGTGAGAGGAAAAACTTAAAACAAAGAACGAACGCAATGAAGCCCCCATCCGTAACGTCAGATATGTACGGCTCTCAGCGCTCGATCAATGCAGAAGTACGGGCCTGTCTGCAGAATTCTCTACAGGCAGATGATCCGCAGGAGGTGATTGTGGAGGCTTCTTCTGAAGGTCAAAGTTCATTAATTACAGATGAGCAAGGTTATCAAGCAAAAGGAAGTGTAACAGGGGAACCCCCTCTGGACAAGGATGAGGTCTCCACCAAGTCTGTGTCAGACTTGTCAAATCTTTCTTGGATAAGTCTGATTACATTTTCAATTAAACGTATATCATGGAAATTGTACTTAGCGTTGTTTCTAACGAAACTGATTCCAACAGTCTATCGTACAACCCGCGTATACTACCTGGGGGATCTGCCAAATGATCACGGGGTCAACATAGCTTCCCAGCTCACGTGGGTGAATCTTATTCTGGAGGTCGTTCAAGAGTCTCTAATCTTACCCCTCTTTTACATGATTGGGGTCACACTGGATGACGTCCCTGAAACCCTTAACAGGGTGAAAACGGGGCTCATTTTCACCTTTTTGGTTCACGTAGTATTCAGCGGGATCATTGTGGCGACTGCGGAGCCGCTCATCAAGTTTATGGCGCAGGACGAGGACCTCATTGACGAAACAGTAATTTATATTCGTCTTGAAATGGCTTCTATACCATTAAACAGGTAAGTAATTAAAGCCTGTAATTGCAAAGTTTTAACTGGCTAATCACCGATGACATAAAGTCCCCGTCGATTAAGTGAGTTGCAGCAGGGAGCTTCTACCAAAGATGCCCTACCGTTGCATCCTTTTTATGACTAATCTGCAGGTCCCGAGACTCTATAGATTTTCCAACTCGGTTATATGTGAACTTATGTCCATTTCGATTTTCATGAACTGGATTTGTCTGGATAACGTCGACTGAGAATATCTGTCCGGCCAATTTTCTTTCATAACTCACAGCCATGCAAAGTTAAAAAAAGCGAAAACCTAGCTTTTTGGAACTAGGGCGAAGCCTATTTTCAAGATGCTGATCTGTCTACCGACAGGGTCCATTCAGCTAAAAGTGGTAAAACTGAAATATTGCCCTCTTTTACCAGTTGCAACAACGAGATAGACGATACTTTACTAGGGTGTTCACGCCTACGTCACTGATTGACATTGATTGACAAAGAGCATGCGCAAAACACATGGGTGTATGTCAGGTGTTGCGCTTGGTTTCTACGTTTATAATGTCTTTGATTTGGGACAAAGATATTATAAACGTAGATACCAAACTCCTATCCCTACACTGTTAGACGCGATGACTCCTCACGGAGGCTCAATCGGAGGGGCGGAAGTGTCGATTGGGCATGCGCACAGTTCTATTCAGTTACCTGCGCGCACAATGACGCATGCGTAACAGCAAATTCCATTGTGACGAGACGTCACAATGGAATGGAGTGCGTGCATTTTTAAAGCTGGTTCTGTACGCCCACAATGCATTTCTCCGTGTGAAGTCCGGAAAATTGACGCGTACTTCCGCGTGCCTGAAAAAAGAACGCAGTAGGTGATTTTGTGTTGTAAGCGCGTAAGAATGTAAACGCGTGCATAGATGTGCGCTTGTGAAGATATCATAGAAACTGACCAATTAGTAAGTTAATGAACTTCGAATCAGCCGTTGTGCATTAATGCTCAAATGTTCTTAAGAAGAAAGCCTCGAAGAAGCCTAAAACTGTTTCTTGTAAGTGGAATTTATTGAAGAACGGTGTTTGCAAGAATTGCAATGTTTTAAAATCACACGTATATATACTAACGGAAGATGTCAATTGACTGCTAGCTTTCAAAGCGACTTATCAGTTATCAGCACCTCCGCCCCTCTGAATCTGCCTTCACGAGGAATCACCGCGCCATTTTAAGTTTGGTATCTATGTTTATAATATCTTTGATTTGGGACGTTTAGCTCCTTAAGGGAGCAGAACTCCTCCGGGAGTAGAGAGTCGAGGGGACTTTTACAAAAAAGTTCACACACTCGAGTCTGCTGAGCGGCCAGATCAAACCTGCTGCTTGCCGTGAGAGACTTGTATCTTTTGCAACTGTTTACGTCATCATTTTTAACTTCTCTATTGCTTTATTCATCTTAGAAATCAGATCAATATTTTTCAGATAGTTTACTGTATCATCCAATCGGCTTCGACATTGTTCGACTTATGCTGGATATTCATTAAGATCATCGAATGATGAACGTTGAGTCGTTCTGTCTGTTTACATATAGTAAGCTTTTCATTGGCTACAGAGATTAGTGGTTAAAAACCGTACCGCCCCAAATTCTACGTCACCAGTTGCAAAAGCTACAAGTCTCAAGCAACCCAGATCTCCGCTGGTTGATATGTGCACAGCGCGTAATCAGGAATCTGCCACGCACGATTGTTACAATGGTTCAGTGTCGAAACGTTCGAAGCGGTGAGTGTTTCAGAACTTGTTCGCGGGCAGTACCGGTCGAGGTGTGTTGGTCGATGTGGGTTGGTTAGCACAGTGTGTATTGGCGCTATAACGAGTCGAAGTGGAAAGTGTAGAATGTGAGAAGTTGTTAGTCTGCAGAGGTACATTGGCAGAGGTCAGAGGGGTGACACGTACAGAAGGAATAGTGTCAGAAGAGAATCCTTACAGCTGGAAGGGAACATCTCGAGAGACTTGGGGCAAGTCTAAGTAATACTGTGTTTGCAATTAGTTGTGTCAAGTCGCGAAGTTTAAGATAGGGTTAAATTGTGTTGCTTTATTTAGAAGGTACACAAGTTACAGTACTGTGTTACGATCTTGGGTGCATGATTCATTATACTGATTGAAACAGTACCGGTAGTTGCGTATACCTCTAGAGTTCAAAGCACTTTTTATAAATGTTTGTTTTTGTTTTGCAGTGTAGTTCAATTCGTCACAGTGGTATTTACCCTGTACCAGTGGCAACGTAACATCTACACCGTACTGGTTATACGTCTTTTTCTGTCTGTACTTCTGGATACTTTTTTCCTCTCTCAATTCGACTTTTCTCTCAAGCTTGGCGTAAACGGCATCGCCTACGGAAACATGATCGCCACGAGCGTGACTTGCGGGTATTGCATCTTTGTCCTCCTCCTCAGATATGGAGCTAACTGCATCAGTGGTAAGATGTCTCTCTCGTGGATGACAGAATGGGGGTCGGTGGGGTTTTACTCGGGCCTAGATTCTTTGGTGAGGAACCTATTCTATACCCTTTGTGTGGTAAGAATGATGAACGTTATTGCAGAACAGGGTACTTACTGGAGGGCCAACGAATTTATTTGGAACTGGCTTCTTCTCGCTTTCCTCCCGATATCGGATGTTCTCAAACAAGACACCGGTGCTTCCACAAATAGGGTGATGGATCACAAAGTTAAGATGTCTGGTTATATAATGTTTACTATCCTTTTGGCGCTTGTCTGGTGCGCCTCAATCCCTGCGTGGAAACCTTTTTTCGAAACAGTGATGAATATACCAAAAGAGGACGTGAATGACGTCTTCAAACTGGTTTTGATTATGATGCCTGCCTACATCATATTTATGACAAATACCCTCTTGGACAGTGTCTTCATTGGGAAAGGTAAAACAATCATGCTAGCTATTCAATCGATTATAACTAACATATTAGTCTTTGGCGTATCGTTTGTTCTGTACTTGTGCAATGTGTATGAGCCAACATTAGTCAATATTTCCGTGCTATTTGGGACAAGTATAGTCGTGGATAGTGTAATCACAACTGGACTTTATGTTGTGTACATTAAAAAGATTGACTATAAGATATAGACAACAAACACACTAGAAAGGCTTTGGACGGTGTATTTACCATGCAATCATCATTTTCGGTTATTTCTGCCGCGACTTTAGAGGGCGCTATGAGCTTGGTGCATAGTCTAAATATACGTTGGCTCAGAGCATTATGATATAATGTTCTTGACGCACAGCTCTGCCACCAACTCAGTTGTACATGTGGCGCAGTATTCAACTTTTTATATGTTTCATCGTTTTGGTCATTATGACGTTCCTTTGGGCTATTTTCTGGAGAAAAAAAAACCAAGGTAGTAGAGGGCGCTAGCCATGTACTTCTAACGAGTGACCCATTTTCGTGGTTGGAAAGTATTCCGTACAGTTATGTAGATCTATCACTTAGTCAAAACTTCAAGATGACATATTTTCAAAATTATGGACGTCGTGCACTGACGTCATAAACATCGGAACATAACAGCGAGTGTTGCGACTCTATATGCTGGAAGGCAAACTATATTAATAGGCGAACGATCAGGCTTATGTTTTTAATTTCCTACTGACTTATTCCATCACCAAATTCGAAGGCGAAATTCATTGACTTGAAATATGCAGACAAATCTTGTCTTTCAGAAGGTGCCAACATCTCCATAGCATTTAGCATTCCGAAGATAGGCCTAACCATTTTCAAAGTAATGCATTTTCTCTTGACATTTAGTGCATTATGGGAAATATGTGATGTCATCGGGGCCACTGAATTTGACATTGCATTTAATTTATTTATAATTTGATGCCGTTTAAGGGAATATTAAGTACCACTGTTTGCTGTACCCTTTATATGGTGTAGCGTGATGCTAGTTACATGAAGTTTTCTTTTTTCTTCTTCTTCTTTTTTTTTTATCTCATCGCTCCGTGAGGAGGATGAGATATTGTAATCACTTTGCCCGTTGAGCTATAAATGGCAATGCCAGCTGAAATTGTCCCTGTTGCCATGGTAATGGTTGGTGCCCAGGAGTACATTGTGCAACAATTGTTGCTAAGGCTCTATGGTGCGCGCGTATCGGTAACACACCTACTGCGTATGATTAGTAACATCCTGTAAGCCAAATTAAAACACGCTGACGTCATTATTTTCACTTCTGGAACGCGTTCCTAGCACATCAAATTTTGGCATGACGTTTTTGTAGCTAAAATCCCCAAAGGAGCTTGATAGAATTAAGTCCCGCGTTTACTGGCGATGAGATCAGCAACTCCGCGGATTGCCCTCTTGTTTTTTTTTTTGTTGTTGTTGTTGTTGTTGTTTTTTTTTTTCGCAAACCGTTTAAAAAGGTTTTCAAACATTCCAACAGTATAAAATTTCAAGGAAAAAAAGGACATTCAATAATAAAGAAAAACAAATGAATCCGACACAATGTGACACCATTCCACAACTCTCTGAGACATTGCTGAAAAACATAGGCATTCTTTAACAGAAAAAAGACAATCTTTTGAGTAAAAAAAAACGCGTATTAGGGGTTTGTAGGGCTTGGTTTGGAATATTTGTGTCTTGCTTACCAGACCCAACTCGAAAACCACTGGAAATAACTATTACGTCATTCATCAGTAGAGGAACTTCTTGAAGAAACCGTAGCAGCATAAAGTGTACCTGAAGTCAACAATTGAAAAATATATATTAAACAGAACGAAAAATAAATTCTAACAGTCCAACTCCCATCTTCTTAGGACCTTCCTGAGCTGATATATAAAATGCTAAAATTAATTCACTAGTAAAACAAATTAATCCATTGCGCAATAATTTGTTACTTTCTTGTGGTACAACTCAAATTTTCTGCTTTGTTTCCCTTTAACATTAAAAATGTTTTATGACCTTACACACTTCCTGTTTGCTTGCATAGCATGTTGTACAGAGAGGGCTTAATTAATTACATCACCCCATAAGAGTGAACGTGCTATCACACCTTGGTACAAGGTGTAGTAACCTTCACAGAAACAAAGAAATACAAAGATTTACTTTGAGTAGTACAACAATGACTTCACAAATTATTGCGCAATCTACCATTTCAATCTGAGTGAGTAAAATTCAACATTTTATATCTTGGCCTAAGAATGCCCTATGAAGATGGGAGTTGAAATGTTAGAATTCACTTTTCATGATGTTTAATAAATATTTTTGAATTTTTTGATTTGAGGTAAACTATGAGTGAAAGCTTATTTTCATCGAGTTCCGAGATAAAAAAAATCAAAGTGTTTGTGGATGGAAACCATGAAAATTTACAGGCTTTCGCTGTGATGCAGCTACTGCACGATGTGTCAATGGAAGTTACGTGCACTTCTTACAAACGACGTAATAGTCAGTGATAAAAGTTATTCTATATCCGTCCTGATTTATACTCAGTGGTGTACGGAACAAAATATTTTCTAAAAGAAGGTAGTTGCAGGGCAATCATTCTCTGACAGCAAATATTAATCTTTTGTTCAAGCACTTCATTTTTCATTTTTAATTGATTATTTACCGGCATCAACAAACATTGAAGAAGTCTTTTAAGTGAGAAGAAACTTACATTCTCTGTTAGTAACTGTTGAATGGGAAGTTTTTAATATTCGTCGGATAAAACATTCCTCGAAGATGCAATTGCAGGCTAGATGCATACGTTGACAAACAGTAGCGTGTCTTGCCGGGGGGGGGGGGCAGGGAGGCAAAGTGTCCCCTGACTGGTTCGACCGGGAAAATCAGTTCAATCCACCAGGTTGAAAAAGGAAAATTAAGGAAAGAAGAAAGGGAGAAACGGAGATAAACTGAAGAGAAGAAGAGTGAAAGGGAAATAGATTATTTAGCTTGCAGAGACAGGCTTCCACAATTTCTTTTTCGTAACTTGTCACTCGGAGCTCCTTGTTCGCATGCATATCTATTGTCCACTTTTAATATGTCTTTGTGGAGACTTTCCTAGGATACTTGTTCAGCGGTTATACTATATCTCTCGGGTTAAAGTATGATTAAGTATCTGGAGAGGTATATGTTTATTTTTCGGTTGTTCTAACTCCTAACTGACATAACTGGGGACAACTGGGGGAAGGGTAAAATCTAAGGAGGCAAATGACCCCTGATGCCCCTCCCGAGTAACACCACCACTGTTGTTAGACTCTCTTCAACAGCAAAGATATCATGATGCTAATCAAGAGGTTTCCTAAAATCCTAAGAAGTTGTTTTGCATTTCCTGTAAGGTGACAAGTTTGTCTTTGACCGAGTACATTTAAAACCTGCCCCCATTCCGGAAACTTCCATCCCCTTTGGAAACCACTTCCTTCCCCTTCAGGGGGTTGTCTCTCGACGCTCCTTGATTTAGCTTGTCGGCGTTTGTTTCCAACTTCTGGCCTTGAAGAAGAGACAGATACTTGTGCATTTTCAAACAGTGTACACGATGTATGTCAAGTTTGTTGGTCAGGAATATTTCGGTATCGTATGCGTGAATGACCCACAAAATTTTGTGTTCATTTAGCCACCCACCCATAGTAAATTTTCTGGCTTACAAGGAATGACCGTGGCATTGAAGTTGAGAACTAATAACCTTCTGTCGATACCATTCCACGTCTTTTCAAACATTGAACAGTACTCATGCAGTACACGTAAATAGCATTTTCTACGGCAAATTTCGCCCGTAAGCTACTTACTATAATCCGAGCAGTGAGTGGAGGCGACCATTAGTGGGGTCCTTCAGCATAAAATCGTCTTAATTTTAGTGTATACATGTAATTTTAAAACTTCATATTCAGCAAAATGAAGATAATCAAGGAGTTTTTTAATGTGCAATTATCCACGACATAGTAAAGCACGAAAATATTTGAAAGAAAAGCCGATGGACCCCAGTTATGTCAGACCATCACTTGACTATTCGGATTTGTAAAAACAATTCATTATACACAGATTATTTCGGAGATCTAGATTGACCAAAGGTTTTGAATTTGTGTTCATTTTTACTGCCTTTTTCTGTATCATAATATTATTATTATTTCACCGCGTAGCATTCCAATATAAGCCAGTTCTGTAATTCGTTTTGGTAGCTGTGCACATCCATATTGTTGGAATAAAAAAAACCAATCCCGCACCTTTAACACGTATTCCAAAATTTGAGTTTACATGAAAATTTCGGGAAACCATTCTTTTTTACTCCATCCATAACATAAAGAGGGATCTCAAGTGTGGTTTTACGCAGTGAATGGTGTGTAAATTGTCTTTTTGGTGTATATATTTGCATTTTAACCTGCCGTAAAGCATGACTGAGAGCCCTGCTTTCGTTTGGGTTGGCTAGACACTTAAAAAGTGTTGTATGCAAGTACTGACAAAAATAAGGGAACATCGTACGCTAAATGCCGAGCTTGGTTTGTGTATCCCGCGGCGCTGTGCCCCACAATTCCATGCGGGAAGGAATTACCGAACTCGCGAGTTGTTGCAAATGAGAGTCATGTACAAGAGGAATTTTACAATTGTTCTGGAAGCTGACATGGGATTCAGTGCATACTCATGTTTTTTTTAATGTATTTGTATTCCAATGATTCAATAATGCTTGCTTTGCCTCGCCAGTTTTGCTGTTGAGGTCATTCATCCTTGTTTTTCATTTCATTTTTGGGTGTGAATAAATTTTCAGAATTCCTTTATAACGTTTTACAGTTGAGTCATTATTGGTCTCTTTGAGTTTTCAGTGATAAATTCGTCCCAAAGACTCTACATGTTTTCTATAGTCCTTAGAAAAATAGCGATTGCACATAACGCCATAGGAAAGCGGAGTGAGTCGAAAATTGGTTGAAGAGTGATTTCCCTCCTCAATTCTAGAACGGACGACCTTTTTTGGCCTTTGTAGAAATGTAATAAAATTACAGTTACTTCCTAACAACATTTCTCAAATTTTGCACCAAAATTGAAAGCAAGATGCTTTAAGTCTTTCACAAAAAAAATTCCCAAAATAACGTTTTTCGATATGACATGAATGAAAAGTACTTAATTTGGCAAAATTCTCCTTGCTGTCCCATACAAATGTAATATTTAATAAACTATGCGTGATTGGAAAGGATACAATTCCATAATCATATTATTGGCCTTTTGGCTAAGATCATGTGTAGTATCTGTTCTTTTCTTCTTTTTTTTTATTACGATTACCGTAGTGTCCTTTGGTACCGAAACAGCAGTCCATATCAATTGGACCGCTCGACTCAAAAAAGCTGTCAAGCTGATATGCCTTCGTTCGTGGAGGAATAGGAATTTATTACTACCTGGGAGGGTACTTATAACCAATGTTTTAATTTACTCGTTTTATTATCTTGCTCCGGTATTCCCCATTCCAGAGAAAATAAGCCATGACCTTGAAAAGATTGTTTATGGTTTTATCTGGAAAGGAAAGACTGAATTGGTGGCGAAGAAGGTAGTGTGTTTGAGTAAGTTAGACAGGGAGCTCGGATTGGAAAACTTCAGGTTGAAAATGAATGTCTTATTATCAGGATATTGATACCTCTATTGCGGGGAGATGCACCTCTTGTGCATTTCTTTCTCATTAGATTTTTTACAGCTTGCATTTTGAGGCGTTTCTACCCTCATTTGTGGTCAAATTCCAGACCTAATTGTAGCATAAGTAGTCCATCACTAAGGATAGCTTGTGAGAAAATTATTTATTTGCACGCCTTTGATAATGGTTTCTTACTTAGTGCGAAAAAGATTAAAGACATTGTTGGGGAACTTTCTCCAAAAGATGTAAGACCATCTGTAGTGTTGAAACATCCGGCATTACCGTGGGGAGAGATTTGGAAAGCTGTTTTAACCCTCTTTTAGATCAGAGACAAGTTGATTTTTCGTGGAGATTGGCTCATTATATTCTATATACTGGGGCGAAGTTGAAAAAGTGGAAAATCTATAACAGGGCGTGTAAAGTTAGAAACTGTGGGGAGGTAGAGACCACACGTCATATTTTGGGGGAGTGTTCTAAAGCTTATCATATTCTTTTGTGCAGGGGTTCATTCCGTGGCCCGGAAAATACTTGGAAATCAGTTCGATTTTACCCTTAACTTTTTCATATTTGGCTCTCCATCTCCAAGTGCAACAACTTCGGTACTCAATAGAATTTGGTTTATTTTTGTAGTTGCGAAACATATTATGTGGAAATGTAGATGTATTCATGTAAATGGAAAAAGGGTGGTTGAGGGCGAGGATGTCATTAAAATGATCTCTAAGGAAATTAAGGATAGAGTGACAGCTGACTTTAGCCGTCATCCCAGGGCAAGGTTTACTGGGTTACTGTGAAGTCCTTTGTCAGGGTAGACAATAAAGTTTTGCAATTTGATTTATCGTAATTAGACACCGTATGGTAGACGATTTAACTACTTGTTACCTTCTAAAGCTTTGAAGGCATGCATTCTTGTTGAATAGTTGTTAGTATTCTCTCCGTTGCAGCTACAGCATAGTGTGGCTTTGTTCTTTTGTATTAATTTGTATTTTTTTACCTTGTATTAATTCCTTCCTGATTATTTCATTAAAAGATAACTTTCTCACATAACATTTTTATAACATTTTGTAACAGGTTTGTAAAATGCATGTGACTTTTTGTCAATAAACTCAAAGAAAAGTATCTGTTCTTTTCATCCAGTCTAGAATGGAGCCATACACGACGGACCAATAATGTAAATGGTCTGAGGGCCGTGAAGTTGGTCACGTATTGTCTTCACTGGACGTAAAAGCTTCTTCGGGAAGCAGTGAAAGTTTTGGTTTCGCCGTATGGCCTTTTGCCAGAGGGTCTGGAGGACTTAAGGGAAAGTAAATAATAATATTAAAATGTTAGCAGTGGCGGCGCCAGCTAGAATGTCAAACTTGGATGGGAGCAAAGAACAAAGGAAAATGTTGGGACAAATAATTTCGGGCGCAGCGCGAAACCGAGCCCATATCCAAGCTCTGAGGTTTAAGCATAACTTTGGATAACAATTACGGTAAGTCTCAGAAAAGGTATCGGTTAACCTAACTCCTGACTGACCTTACTTTGAGGGAAGTGTTAGGGAGGGAGGTTGAACGGGGAATAGGTCACACATTTTGGAAGCCCATGAAACCAATTACTTTCTAGACTCACTTCATATAGTTAGGGCAAAAAAGTTTTGGGAATTTTGTTACTCAGTGTCACATTTCAAATGCAGATGAGAGGGTAAACTTTCCATTTGACACAGCTCAAAGTTTGACATGAAAATTTGTAGTGGTACACTTTATGCAGTGCCCGTATATCCTAATTAATAGCACGGAAAATGTCATTTCCGGCTGTCTGATAGGTTAGGATTTTTTCAAATTTGTGCTCGCCTGCTTGAATCAATAGTGACGCTCCGATTAGATCTTCTGGAGGAATGGTTAAATATTTTGTCAGAGAGTTTTCTGTCCCAACCTTACACGAACATGAGTTTCACTCACTAATGTTCTTGACTTTAAAGCCGTGGAAATGCAATAACATATATTGGCAACTATTTTCTCGACAACAACTAAGAAGTTTTATTTTTTTCGTCAAAGGCAATCGTTCACTTTTTCTCAGTTTAAAAAAGTAAGGCTTCATATATCTGTGTGTTCAAGGCAGCGTAAGAAAGGTAAGACTTTTCATGATTAATTTTTTGTACTGCTTCATTCGTTATACTAAATTTCATCTACTATGCTCCTTTTCTGGCTGAAATTAATATTTCTCCATATGCGATCTACCTTCAAAAATTTATATCACGTGCTGCAAAACTCATCCCCAATTCGTTGAATCAGCCTAATGTTACACTTTTGTCTCACCCGTGCTTAGAATTCCTGAGTGTTTATGGCCTTGCTTATACAAGCCAGTTCAGGCTGTTTGAAGGGTTGCAATTTTCAAAATTTTTGTACACTAAGCGCCGTTCAATGATGGCGCTCCAGATATAGTGGCCGCAGAGAGAATTTTGGAGTGGAATCACCAAAGCGGCCAATATGTTCAACATTTACAATAGCAATGCAAAACTGGGGCGAACCAAAGTGCCTCTGGCAGAACAGAAGAAGCGCCAGCTAAAGCCCCCGCTCCCTCCCCCGTCTCTGTGGTAGTCGTTTTGGGCAAAATTAAAGATGCGTACTGCATGTACCATGCATACCCTTTAGAAAATTGCTGTTACCCTTCTCAAGCCGGACTAAAACTTTTGAGCACTCTCTTTCGTTCACTTAAGCAGTGGCGTAGCCACGGGGAGGGTTTTGGGGGTTAGAACCCCGCCCCCCATGACCCAACCTTGCAATGGAAAAACACCTAATGTAGCGGTTTTTTCTCCTTATACTTTTCCCTCACATCGTGCCTCTCCCCCAATGACACCAAGTGCACTAATATGTCATATTAGTGACATTAATTGCATCCCGGTTCTTTACAAAATGCAACTCCGACCGGTAGCGAAGGGAGGAGGTGGGGCCCGGGGCACAATTTTCAAATTTCTCCTCAAAACTTACAAGAATTCTGAAAGAGTTTCGTCTCAAAAAAGTTTGTCTTCCCGCCTTTGATGTCAAAAAATCTTGAACCGAAGTCTTTAGTTTATCCTGAGATAGAACAACTGAAGGTATCAAATCAAGGGTGTGAGTACGTATGTAAATCACTTATCTGAAATTTGTCTCCAATTTGAAACTTTGAAGTTTCCCATTGGCTTGATACATTGGATGCCATTTGAACACACTTGCCCCCCCCCCCCCAAAAAAAAAACAAAAACAAACAAACAAACAAACAAAAAAAAAAAAATTATCGTTCCCGGCCTGAAAAGGTTTTGGACCTTTCGCTGGTTGCCTACGGTCTGACTACGCCTGCCTGATACACTTTTTCAAAGATTCCCCTTTCCACTGCCTAGGGCGGCAATTAATCAACTTGAGCTGTCGTTCCCCTTCATTGACACTTCTTGAGGTAAAATGACACAAGAGCTTACTGAGGAGACACATATGAGACAAGAAGCACGTATAATATTAAAAGAAAAAGTTGGAAGCGAGAATCCAATTTCTGGGAAATTTACTCATTTCTCTTCTTTTTTGTTTTCGTTTTTCTTTGAATAACGTGATACTTTTATTAGGTAAGCTTATCCGCGCAATACTGGCTGAAAGTGGCCAAGCGGTTCCTCCTTCCGATTTTATCCTTTCCCCCGCCTCAGCCTCTCCCGCCCAAATAAAATCAACCGGGTTAATTATGGGAAGAAATAATATAGGCCTACCTCTCATGAGGCTAGCTTAAACTTTTTAACCAGAGATATGCTAAAACCTTAGAGCTTCCGCGGCCACTCCAGTAACGGGCGTTTGGGGTGCAGCGGTTTCGCGCTGCGCCAGAAAAATTGCCCCTAACTTCATTATCTTTTGATCTTATCCCGCCCCCAAAGAAAAGATTGCCCTTAATCCCCCACCAAAAAGAAATGATATTCAAGCCGGCGCCGCCACAGTACTTGGGGATGATTACTGCATTTCCCTGGCTAAGGGGCTTTTATCTTAAACAAATGAAGCCTTTCGAATTTTTTAGGAAACTGTCAGATGTGGATTTTTTTTTTTCAAGGATGTTGGTCTCGAAATTGTGGACGTTCGGCGCTCCAGCGCAGCCTGACAGACAGACACCCTTCCTTCTTGAAGGAAGCGTAGAAGGGACATGCAAAAGAAAAAAAACTCTCTCAGCAAAATGACAATTTTCGTAGAATTGACATTTTGACGACTAAAATTAAGTCTAATATGACAAAAATCAGAGATTTGGCGTTTTAATTAACTTGTTAAAAGGTTAAAATTCCGAAAGTTGTTATTTTGATGAGTTAGAACATCTCGTCAAAATAGCAAAATTCAGAAAATTGTCATTTTGCCGAATTAGAGCATCTCGCCAAAATGGCAAAATTCAGAAGAATCGCATTTAGGCGAGTTTTAACATCTCGTCAAAATTGCAAAATTCAGAAAAATGACATTTCGACGAGTTTAAACAGCTCGTCAAAATCGAAAAATTCAGAAAAATGTCATACTGGCGAATTAGAACTTCTCGTCAAAATGGCAAAATTCGAAAAATTGTCATCTTGCTGAGTTAGATCATCTCGTCAAAACGGCAATAATCAGAAAAAATGTCTTTTCGACGGGTAAGAACTTTTCGTCAAAATGCCAAAATTCAGAAAATTGTCATTTTGTCGAGTTAGATCATCTTGTTAAAACGGCGAAATTCTATGGAAGCGTTAATACGGAAGCGTAGAAGGGCCATTCAAAAGAAAAAAGAACTGTCTCGGCAAAGTGACAATTTCCCTAAAATTGACATTTTGACGACTTAATGGACTCCTTAAAATGGCATAATTCGGAAAATTGTCATTTTGACAAGATAAACCATCTCGTCAAAATGGCAAAATTCCGAAAATTGAAATTTTGCCGACCAAACAACATCTCGTCAAAATGACAAAATTCCGAAAATTGTTATTTTGCCGAGAAAGAACATGTTGTCAAAATGGCGAAATTCCGAAAATTGTCCTTTTGCCGAAATAGAACATCTCGTCAGAATAGCAATATTCAGTAAATTGTCATTTTGCCGAGTAACAACATGTTGTCAAAATGGCAAAATTCGGTAAATTGCCATTTTGCCGAGTTAGAACATCTCGCCAACATGGCAAAATTTGGAGTTTTGTCATTTTGCCGAGTTAGAACATCTCGTTAAAATGGCATAATTCGGAAAATTTGACATTTTGCTTAGAAAATATATCTTGTCAAAACGGCAAAATTTGGAAATTTGCCATTTCGCCTAGTTAGAACATTCAGGGCGAAATTCTATGGAAACGTTATGGTGCCATCAAATTACGAACTTAGTCATCGCATTATCATAACATGTTGCAACAAAATGATGAAATCAGTCTTATTATCTTAACATTTTGCAGAATAATGATAAAATGCAAACGTACAATATTTCAACAGTTCAACATTTTTGCACTGAATTACTCACTTATTGCAAGTGATAAATTTAGCATATTGTCAATTTGCAGAAAAATGACGGATTACGGATCTGCTTTAGAATCCTATTTCCACATTTTAAAGAGGTAGAATAAAATGCGTCGTCATTAAAACTAAATACATATGTTTTCATAACGAAACATTTCTGTATATCTGTGAGTTTGGGGCAATCTGACCTCTTGAAGCAGGAGGCGGGGGTAAAACTTCTAGACTTCAGAGAGCCCCTCAAATTCGAATTTGGGGTTGGGGCAATCTCTTTCTTTCATTTTACTGTCTCAACGATTTTACCTTTGACTTTTTCCAGGAGCACTTTGCCCCTTCCCCTCTTGCTATGCTACTAGTTTGATATGTGTACAAGGAGTAGCAGCATATCAGACTCTGCAATTAAATCACTTTCTTTCTATTCTCTGCTACCTTCTCAAAGGGACCCCTATAGTTACTTTTTTGTTGTTATTGGGACGTTAATGTCAGCAAAGTCTTAGCCTGCGTATCGCCTCTGTGGTTGAAGCCCCCTTTAGGCTGCCGCCCCTCAGATTTTTTCGTAGCGATGAGCTGAACGAAAAAATTCATCCGCCCCGCGGGCTAGCAAAGTCTAAACGCCCTTAAAATTGAACACAACAGCTACAAATCTAAAGTTTGTCATAATTTTTAATTGTCATGTGAATGCTATATCCGCGCTTGGTTTAAGACAAAAACAACAACTACGATTTAATTATCCTTTTAGAAGCAGGGTATCTGAACCAGTGTTTAGTAGAAACCAGCATATCCAAGACCGAGACCAGAAGGTGTCGAGACCGAGACCAGGGCAGAATTCGAGACCGAGACCGACAAAGTCCAAGACCGAGACGAGACCGAATGTACATATTACATAGAAAATTTAACTGTCCAAAATTTTGAATACTTTTTAGCATAATTTTATTACCTAATGCTCCATTTGTTCATATGTTATTTTATTCATATTTGTTCATATTTTACTTTATCTTATGCATGACCGTATGGGATGCTGGCCGGGGTGCTGCAGTCCCCCAAATTGGCCAAAACCTTAATTAATCGGGCAGACTTTGGTTCTTCAGTAGGGCAGAGATTATATCGTGGTTGGGGATTTGGAATAGGGTAAAAAAAGTCCCCCCTGAGAAAAGAGTCCCATACGGCCTTTACCATATGCCAAACATAGAATTAATGACTAAACTTAATCCAAGTATTTTTCTCATGTGGCTCACATGGCAGTACCCGACTCTTTCTCCTCGGGAGTGGTGCTTTTTTCCGACTCCAGATGCCCAACCAGAGAATAATCCCTGCCTAACTAATGCACCAAAGTCTGCCCGATTCAGCAAGGTAATGGCCATTTGCTGGTGGCAGCCCCCTAACGTGCCCGTCCCGTACGGCCCAGGTGGCCCTACTCATCAAATTGGAGTCAGTCAGTGCTACAGGGGTTTAGTGTTGTGAATTTGATTGATTCATGAAGTGAGTTTTTCCAACCCACAGAAATATAAGTCGCAGAACTCTATATAGTTACTGTCAAGTTTTCCGTTGGGCCAAACATGAACATAGACTACTTGCACCCTCACGACATGGAAGTACTACCTGCTCACAGCATGCCTTCATTGCAGTTGAAGAACATGAGTGCTGAAAGAATGCCTACTCAATGTGGGACAACTTGAGAAATTTCGATATAGAACCAGTGGCGTCACCACTTTTCATTCTAGAGGGGCACTGGGGCATTGCTAAGCTCCACTCAAGGCGTCGGAGGCGCTATCTAGCCCAAAGCGCGAGGCTCTTCGGGTGGAGTCAAGGGGCCCTGGACCCTTAGAGCTCGTGGTGGGGTCCAGCCGATCCAGGAGGCGAAGCCTCCTGATGCTCCTGGGTTTAGGGGTGTTTATGAGGTAGTTAGGTCGTTATGTAAGGGTAATTCTACTGACCTATCACTGATCTAAAAATAACCTCCAGGGTAACTTCAAGTAAGACCGGTAAAATTAAACTAGTGAAACTTCTGAACTACCAAGAGGGAATTGGACTGGCATTTTGAAAAAGGGGAGATGAACTATACAGAAAGGAATTAATGGACAGTTCAATGTGAGTCTCGGTGGGGGTCCAGGGGGGAAGCCCCGGAAGCTCCTGAGCTTTAGGGCGTTTGTGGGGTATTAAAGTTGTCATTTAACAGTAATTCTTTTGTCTTTACACTGGTCTAAAAATTACTCGTAGGGCAACTCGAAGTAAAATGTTATTGTTCACAAATCTAGTGAAACTACCACCAAGAGCAGATTCGGCTAACATTTAAAAGTAGTGGAGCTGAAACTAGAAAGGAGAGATGTAGGCCTACTGTAATGAAGCCTAAACTCAGCAGTGTGTGTTACCTTCAATCCGGTAGTCGGAAGTGTGCAAAAATTTTTGAAAAAACGCAACTCATCAGACAGACGGAATTTCCAGGTGTTTTTGCGATAACTTCATTTGATGAACATGAAAATTACTGCCTTTTCTCGACAAAAGAAGAATTAAATGCCCCCTGCCCCAACCCCTGGATTCGCCACTGATAGGGGTCATATTACACTGTTTACATATTTCTTCTTCTTGTTGGTAAAGGGCCTGCACTCCTGATTGTACCATAAACTCACCAAATTGGGAAACGAGCATAACTATGATACAAAAAATTTGGTATACATGAGTAATTCATTAATTTTCTGCAAAACGAGGAATTAATAACATTCGTTAAATGCGTAAGTCATCAATTTTCTGTGAAATTTTGAATTGTTGAAATATTTTAAGTTTGCATTTCGCCATTGTCTGCAAAATGTTAAAGTGGGCATGACACGGCCACAAAAACTTTTGTGTATTGCAAGATTCGATACAGTATTCTACAAATATCATCTCATACCCGATTAAAAACCTGTACAATTCGGCATAAATGATATTTGAAGGAAAACTTCAAAATCCAATTTCGAAAAATGCCGCAACAGGTCGCCTGACTTTTATGACGCTATTGGCGGCACAAACCCAGCCCTATTTAAGAACGCTCATCTAGATGTGGAACTAATGTAACGATCGGTAAAGTTATCTTATTTTAGCAACTTCATGAAAACGATTGCATCACAATACTCGTCCAACATATAGAGCGAAAGGCGCGGGCCATGGTGGGGATTCGGAGCAAATCATTGGCCAATTATATGTTCGCGTGCATACGCGCGCGTGTAAAAACAGTTCTGTTTTGTGCAAGAAAGACGCAGTTCGGGCGCTGTACAGAACATGTATGGACAATCCACAACAAGCGCGTCCCTACTACGAGCGCGTCTTTACTGTATGAGCTGTTTGGTGAAGGTGCTATTGCGAATACTATGCAGTCACCACGCAATGCACAATTCACAATGTAGTCAGTGGCCACGCTCACTGCTATCGTAGCACCGGTTTTTGCAATGATGTACTCGCTAACACGCGTTACCGTGCACATGATTCAATGATTGTGAGCTCCCTGGTACAGTGTTGCGAACCGTACCTCCAATGACGTCACCATCTTGAGACGCGCTCACATACGTTTTTTCGCTCTCGGATTTCAAATTGGCTGAGTCTGGCCTGTAATTGGGAATTAACTAGGTCGTATTTTGGTATTTATGGACATAATTTAGTAAGGAAAACATTCACTTTATGTCAAGGTGTACCCAAAGAATATTTACCGAGAAACTTACTTTGGCCGTGTCATGCCCTGTATAAGATAATAAGTAAACATTTCATCATTTTGTTACAACATGTAAAGATAATGCGGTGGCTAAGTTCTTAACTTGATGGCACCTTAACGCTTCCATAGAATTTCGCCGTTTAAACAAGACGATCTACCTCGACAAGATGACAATTTTCTGAATTTTGCCATTTTGACGAAAAGTCCTTACCCGGCAAAAAGACATTTTTCTGAATATTGCCGTTTTGACGAGATGATCTAACTCAGCAAGATGACAATTTTTCGAATTTTGCCATTTTGACGAGAAGTTCTAATTCGCCAATAAGACATTTTTCTGAATTTTACGATTTTGACGAGATGTTTAAACTCGTCAAACTGTCATTTTTCTGAATTTTGCCATTTTGACGAGATGTTCAAACTCGCCAAAATGACATTCTTCTGAATTTTGCTATTTTGACGAAATGTTCTAACTCAGCAAAGTGACAATTTTCAGAATTTTGTCATTTTGTCGAGATTCTTTAACTCGGCAAAATGACGACTTTCGGAATTTTAACGTTTTTGACAAGTTAATTAAAACGCCAAATTTCGAATTTTTGTCATTTTGAAGACTTAATTTCAGTCGTCAAAATGTCAATTCTACGAAAATTGTCATTTTGCTGAGAGAGTTTTTTTTTTCTTTTGCATGTCCCTTCTACGCTTCCGTACGATATATCTACCCTAACACTAGGGAATCAATAGACAAAAGACTCAACGTATCATTAAAACAATGTCGAAGTTGTCAAAAACAACGTTTACACCTTATGGCTCCACCAATTTATTTGAACATTATTCCCCACACATCTAACAAGTGTGAAACTGCCTTTGTCTGTCTCCGGTTGGCCAAAACTACATAAAATGAGGTGTGTTTCCTAAGTGTTAAAAAACTAAAGCGTGAAAAACACACAATTGATCAATTCTATTGACACGTAATGTAAACGACATTTAAAAATATGCAGCTATCAGCATACATTCATGTTTAACACTATGCTCTAGGGCGCTGGTAACCGTAAGATCGCATGCGTGTAGCACAATGTAAATGACCGTGTTGAGATATGGTCGGAACTACACGTTGCAACATTGTAATATGGATCAACTAATGTAATTAAGTTAGGTGTTTGTTAGATATCATTTTATAAGTCATTCAAACACTGAGGAACGCTAGACATAAAGTGAATACATGCTCACACAGGCTACACTAAGAGATTTGGAAAGGACAAGGGGCAAGTGAAGATTGGTTTATTTTCCTGAAAGAAGTTGAACGCAATGACTGATAATTAACTATTCAGATACAAGACTAGTTAGATACGAAGCGGAAAGAGAGCAGCATGGGCAGAAAAAAATGTAAGTAGACATGCTATACGTTCTTAAACCAAAAGAGTGAGCTTAGTCACTCTCAGCTGCGGACAAAACTGATTGACTCCATTGGAGTGTCAACTCAAATTCACTCTTCCACGAGAGCTTTCAATGATCACTCTTAATTTTACGAGTGATTATTGTAGGACAGGCTTCCTCAATTTAATTTTCTGAAGCACCAGATTTCTAAATGTTACCAATATAATGCGCCACTGATCGCCGTCCTGGGGGAGGGGTATAAGGAGAGGGGGTTCCCCTCCCCTTTTGACAATTTATGAGTTTCAGAAGGGGCTTACATGCAAAATGGCGCAAAATTTGTTCAATTTTTCGGGCCAAAATTTTTTCACAAACTTAGCAATTTTTGTCGATTCACCGGTAACGGTGAATCGACAAAGCACTGACTCTAATGAATGTAAACAGTGACGGTGATTTTACTTTCTTGGGAGAACAAATAAGACGTTATGATATCTTTGTAGGTATGTGACGTCAGTCTGTGAGAAGTATTAGATTTATCACGGTACCTAATTTTGCGACAGAACAGTTCTCTTGTCAAAAAAGTTATGAAAAGTTTTATTTTTCAGTATTCTCCCGGTAATTTTTTGCGCCTCTACAAACCACGTCGCGGGCCACAAGTGGCGCCCGCGCCTTTATTTGAGGAAGCCCGCTGAGAAACTCCACTCGGAGTGAAAGTTCGCTGTTTGGAGTGAAGTTCACTCTTTTTAGAGTGAATTTCACTATTCTTTGAGTGAGTTAGCACTCTAATTTGCAGTGGATGGAGTGCATTCACACTATTAACTCTATATAGAGAGTGACTGAATTCACTTAAATTTTAGAATGTAGAAGCGAGGAATAAGTAAACTGTTGTTGAACTGTTGTGTTGTCTGTGATCTACGTTTCTCGTGTAACTGCTGCCACTGTAAAACTGTAATGTTAATATGTACCTGAGAGTTTAATTCTTAATTCAATGTATAGACGAATCCGATTAACCCTTGTGTTTAGTGACTGTAGGCCGACAAATGTGGGGTTCATCAGCCTTAAATTGTCTTCATTTTTGATCTACATGAATTTCAACCCTCACATTTAGTGAACTTGGAGAATGTAAGATACAAATTAGTGTACAACCATCCATGATAGAGGTAAGCAAATAAGTTGAACGATTTAAAGGTGATGGACCCCAGTTATGGCCGACTGAAATCAGGCCATCACTTGCTGTCCGGATTCGTGTATAATACAATAATAAAAAAGGCACATCCTAAATACAATGCGATCCAATAAATACAATACAATGTAATATAAGGCAACGCAACGCGATGAAACACAACGCAACGCTGGCAATACGTAATTTGTTGTCAATTTCATTGACTTAACGGTAGAGAACCAAAGAGACAGATCTTCCCCTAATAACAGTATGACTATGACCATATATATTCCAAGAGGTATCGCAAATAAAGCAAAATATTACCCCAACTGCTAGCCGGAAAGCTTCAAAGGCAAGAGTAGTCGTCCCAACTTGAAGTATTGTAGTAAACTGTCCTGTTTTGTGTGTGACTCTTGAGAGTCATCTGATGGTATTTGTTCTCGTTAAATGTGAAATTTACAAGGAATCAGGAGTCACACTGTTTGGTTTATCTTGAATATGCAATATTAAAATCCTAAATAATATGAAAGATACTTTTGAAGTGAAATTCGAATAAAGTTGTGAGATTTAAAAATGGGACGACTGCTCTTGTCCTTTATATTTGCGGTGATTGGAAAGTGTCCATTTTCCATTTTCCTGGCGGTTACAGAGGATATCAAATGCCTACGGGAAGATGGAGTAAGTTAGTTGGATGGAGTTTTACGCCCGGTTTCTAACCCATTGGTTCAAATTTTAACATCTTTTTCCTTACTTCTAAAGATATGCTCTTCAAATTTCTCAATTTACTCACTGCCTATGAAATAAAGACAAATGACGGGTAGCTTTTCTTCAATAGCAGCCACCTCTTCGGTAATCCTCCAAAATAAAACCTCTAAGACATATCAATGTGACACCCGTCTTTGTTAAAAGGATAAAAAACTAAGAATAACATGAGATAACTTTTGCGAGTGCCTCTATTGATGTCACAAGTCAATTACATATTCAGCTCAGATTTATTTTAAATGTAATTGTAAAATAAAAATCATCCATGTAAAGTGATCAACGTCTGTTATATTTTCACTGAAATTAAGTTGGCTCTTTTGAAGTTGTAATGCCTTTTATATCTACCACTCAACTGTATCACTTTTACCCTAAAATTTTGGAAGTTCTCGCTTTATCTAAAAATCAACATTAAAAGGTGCTCAGGAAGTCACTTGAAAGAATAAGTTTTCTAAATACTTTTTTGCCCGAATTTTGTAAAAACGTTTCTAACCTCAACACACTAGTCGCCTTATAACAAAACATTTCGTTTTAAAACACGTTTAATTGCTAAAAATGTAGTGTTTAAATGCTAAACGTGGGTAGGGTTCAAACATGTTTAAACTGATGAGGGAGCAAAATAAGTGTTCTAATTGCGAAACACGTGTTTAGAGAGTATGGAATGAAACGTAATTGATGACGGTGTCCTGGCAAAGCTGTTTAATCGCAAAATTGCCAAATATGTGAACAAATTTCCAATTTAGTACCGCATTACATGTACTGTGCACGCTACTCTGTGAGTTACCGAAACGGACTTAAGTGGTTAAATGCGGTAACTGACTGTTGCCATTGGTCGTGTAAGGATGTTAAATTGTAATCCCTGCGAACTGTTCAGTTTCTACTAGTACCATACATAATTAATAGACCTGTTGTTTGAAGAAATATATCATATTTAATGCAGTGCAATTATGCGAACACACCGGAGCTTTTACTTTTTCGCCTATCCTTTCTGAGACTGAGCTCTGTCCTCTGTCCATTAACGTTAGAATAGTTTCAATAATAGTTTAATTTGCCTTGTGTTTACAGTTTGGTAAAATTCGGAATTGCCTTTTTAACAGCTTCACATGGACATGATTACAAAGTTAAAACTGTGGTACAATTGCATGCACGCATGAGTAGTATATATGATCAAAATAATGTATAAACTTTACGAGTAGACGATTGTGTAAAAGAATATGCATATGAGCAGATGAGAGGGCCAAGGGAGTTCTGCAGCCCCATTTTGGGCAGAAATCCTGCTAAACTCTCACAAACGTGTTACACATTTCGGGGGCCCTCCCGCCTCCCTGAGATATGGAGAAAATAAAAGTTTCGTTTTTACAAAGACCTCTTAACAGATATCATGTTATACTGTGCCATTCTGTATTCCAATTTTTCAATTTGTTTTAACATTTCTGAGGTTATATTATAAAGACATTTTCAATGGAAATTGCGTTATATCGTGTTGGAGGAAGGAGAAAAACGGAAGAACAGGAGAGGTGACTTATCCTTATGATAGGGGAAGAAACGAAGCAATAACAAAGGCAATTCAACTCTGAGACCATGCGCTTCAATACATTGCTCTCACGAGTTTTTCTGTAGTCTAAATACTGTTAATGCCAAAGTTTAATGTTTTACAATATCCACCGGTTGGCTTATGAACAACCTATATATGACAGCAAATTTATGATAATTTGAACGCAAATGTTTTGGCTCAAAGTCCAAGGGAAAAATACTGAGCCTATTTTTGGCTGTATAACAAAACTGCTTCTGCATATTAAATGTAAATAGGATTAGTGTGACAACAATTCACAACGTGTAAATGTGGAAAAAGATCGAAGGTATTAGGCCACCACGGTGAATCGACCGAGTTTCGGTAATTTTTTCTAGCTTTTCAATTTTCAGCTTAAAATAGTAAAGACTTACTACAAGGCGTTAACTAAAAAAGTTTGGTGGACAATTTTCACAATATTGAAGATTCTTTAACTGATAACGTACAACGTTAATGTCAACATCTAAAGGAAACCCGCGATATATTCAGTAGTTGTATTTTGGAAGTTGTGTACCGATGTTTGTTTTTGGATATGTCATCGTTCTAGATCAGGTATACTCAACTTGCAACCTTTTGGTTTAAAGATGGAGTGTCGTCATGAAAAAAAATCCTGAAAACGCAAGCCTTAGGTAACCTTCTCACGGATTACATCACGACTACGTGACTTCAAAATCAATATCTGAAATGTTCATAATTCAGATATTAATTTTGAAGTCACGTGACCGTGACGTAATCCTTGAAAAGGTTACCGAAGTCTTGCGTTTTCAGAATTTTTTTCCATTGTTTTTGAGGAGAATTACGTGCTCAGTTTGGGCTGACGAAATAACTCGGTTATTGGCCTATATTCAATTTATCTGTATTTCAGAGGTCCCTGTTAAAACAGGGGTATTTATTTTCCGTTACACTGCCGAACCCTATCTACTCCCCAGCCCCATAGATGGTTCATATTTTTAACGGGGCGTTTCTAAGGGCACCCAGGAAAATTCGTTCGCCATAATTTCCATGTTTCACCAATCTGTCCATTAGTGCCTGAAAATGGTTGAAAAACGTCAAGGAGGCCAAGTTGTTCGAAGCTGGTTGCCATCCTACTGACGACATGTCATTTTCCTCTTTAAGTTAACTGTATGGAGAGGAAAGGAATTGACAAGTTGCTGACTTTGACTTGAGATAAACCGATGTTAGTACAACAGGAAAAAATATCAAACATATACGAACCTATATTAACTCCAGTGGCGTAGCCACTGGGATTGTTTTGGGGGCTGCACTACCCCCCCCCCCCATGACCCAACCTTGAAATGCAAAAAACACCTAAAATAGCGTTTTTTCTCTCACCCCTTGACTCTTCCCTCATGTCGTGATCCAACCCCCTCCCCGCCCCATGACACAATCCTGACTACGTTACTTATTAACTTTATTAAAGGCAATCAACTCTATACACCAAACTTCAGTTTTTGTAGTAGTCTATACAATCATTCTTAATTCGCACATCTCTATGATTGACAGGGATTTAAAAAATGCAGAGTACTGTAGCTCATATTACACAGCATGTACTGTACTGAGACTGTTTTTATTATGCATTGGGGAATTGCTCCGAATCAACAGATCAATAAACTGAGATTATGTCTGGATGACAATGAGTTTTACACAATTATGGGAGGGGGTTTTAAAGGCCCAGTTCTCTCACCTCAAACAGTACCAATTCTCCTAATCCAGTAATCTTCTTACTGAAGCCCCTCCCACAATTGTCTGAAATTCATTCTCATCCAGACACAATCTCAGTTTATTGCTTCAGGGTGAGTAAAGGAAAACTCAATTTATATAATTAAAACACTCTCAGTACCGTTCATGCTGTGTAATATAAGCTTTGGCACTCTGCATTGTTTGAATTAGCTGTCAATCAAAGAGCTGAGCCAGTTGAGAAATTCGGTACCCGGGTACCAAAATTGTAGTTTGGGGTGAGAGGTTTGGCCCTCTAAGTAAACTATGTTAGGAGAATTGAAACTGTATGGGGTGCGAGTATTAGGTTTTTATGGCTATACAATACTCCCGCTCGGTGAGGAAGTTGTCCCTTAATTATTTAGGGTAGGGATTCTTAACTGTTTCCAGCCAACGGCCACATTTACCTTGGTTTTATGTTTTTTCCTTTTTGTGGTAGAGGGTCGTAACTAGTGGGGTGGCCGGGGGAAACTTGCTCCTCCGGAAGCCCCCAAAACAGGAAGGGGCAAAAAATCGGGAAGGGAAGAAGGGCAGGAAAGAGAGACAAGGAGGGGAAACTGGCCCAAAATTGGGAAACCTCTTAAGTCTTACCACCCCCTCCTCGGACGGCCAGGACTGGTTAACCCCTGTTGTGGTATAATCAGCAGGGGGAATCAAGACTTTTAAAAGAGAGCTAAAACGCAAGAATTTTTCAAGAGTCAATGATCGGGTTTGGGGGTTTAAATGTGACATGTGACATTCCAAAAGCTCTAGATAGCAGGAAAACACTTCACGACTTCACTCTGAAAAGAGTGTTTAGGAATTAACCGTTTTTCTAAACACTCTTGGCGCCCACTTCGTAAACAGGTTTAAATGCTGAACACACGTATCTAATTCCTAAACATGTCGCGTTTAAACATGTTAATTGCTAAACATTTAGTGTTTAATCGTTAAACATGTTTAGAATTTAAACGTGTTTACATAGGGGGAATAAGAGTTTACTTGCTAACTTGCACGTTTTATTAAGAGTTCCGCCTCTGTAGCTTTTACTCCTCCCTAAGTAACTTATGTATTGCCAGTATATGGGATTATAAATTCTTGCATTTCGACAGACCTATGTATACACTCTAAAATAAAAAAGAGTGAAATTTCACTCGTTAAAGAGTGTAGGTTGTAAAAGTACGCACCTTTCACTCTGTTAAGGAGTGACTAAGTTAGCTCTTTTATTAGAGTGTATACATTGTAAGTAATGCCACCTGCAACACACTTTTGCCTTTAGAGCTCTGCGCATACAACGCATGGAGTCGTTATAGTGCGGGTGACTGCGGAAATACCACTTTTTAGCATAAATTTGTAACTTGGCATATAGTGCTTTCACCTACGTCACAAGCCCGCCCCTTTTGACGGACAAAAATTGGTAAAGTAGCCTACGCCAGCTAACTAGTGTAGCTAGCTCAGAAGCAGCTAACGACCCACGTGTGTTTGTTGCATTGAAACACTTATTTTTGCCGACAATGGGTGTTGCTTATTAATTGTGTCGTAACGTGAAAGCACCCTATGCTGATATGGAACGCGAAATCTGCAAGCATCATGTGACCATGTGTGACTACATCGGAGGGGAAGGTAATAACATGATGTGACTATGTAAAAACATGGTGTGACTACATGAACACATGGTGTGACTACGTAAACACATGGTGTGACCACGTAAACACATGGTGTGACTACATTAAAGCATGGTGTGGTTGCATAGCATGGTGTGACTTCATAGCATGGTGTGACTACATAGCATGGTGTGACTTAATAGCATGGTGTGACTTCATAGCATGGTGTGACTACATAGCATGGTGTGACTTCATAGCATGGTGTGGCTACATAACATGGTGCGACTACATTGCATGGTGTGACTACATAAAACACGGTGTGGCCACTTAAAATTGTATTGTGAGTGGCAGTAGGTGATGTCAACTGTGCGGGTAATGACTGTGGTTGTGATGAGAAATCTGTACGTGACTGTATAAAATGGCTCTGTGAGGAGAAGTTGGCCACTGACTGCCTAAAATGAGGGTGTGATGATCTGATACAGGGCATTGAACTTTTCCTCGTGTAGCTAGTCTACTCAACATAATTATTAATAACACGTGCACCGCAATGCTGAATTGGAAGAATTGTTCGAAGAATTTTTACTGAATAACAACCGAGGGAGTACGACTAGAGCGATTGTGCCCTTGCTAGGTTTTGGCGCGCTGTTTGTGCCATGTAATTTTATTAAAAAACTACACCTCCGTGGACGAGGGGCAGAACTCCCTCCCACACACCTCTGGGTTAGCTAGTTAGGTGGAACGTTAAGGCTCATTTTCTAACCGATTGGCTTAAGTCTGGCCGGCCACGGCATGTCTCCAGTTGTCGTCCACCGGCTTGTTTCCAGTGGCAGAGCCAGAATTTCAAAAGTGTGTGTGTGTGTGGGGGGGGGGGGGCAAACTATGGGAAAAGGATAATGTTGGGGGAAAGTTTTCGGGAGCAGCGCGAAACCGAGCCAAAAGCACCCATGTTCCTGGGGGATGGGATCCAGAACGCGAAGCCCCAAAAGGTCTGAGGTTTTAGCATATCTCTGGATGAAAAATTAAGTATCTGGAGGGGTATATTTTTTAGTTTTTCGGTTTACTCAACACCTAACTGACCTAACTGGTGGCATGTGGGGGCAAGGATAAACTTGGGGAGGGTAGCGGTAGCGCCGCCACTTCTTGTTTTCCCTGCTTATGCTGAGCACCAATCACAATGGCAGTAGGCTTCATTTTAAAGTCTTCATGACTCGGCCAGGACTCCCTGCTGCAAGCGGTATCATCTAACCACTTTCCCACAAACTCCTCTGGGGCTACGCGCGATCGATATATGGCAGCTTAGCCTCCCCATTCTTCGTTCCCCTCATAGAAATAGTTGTTGATCGACCACTTCGGACAAAGATGTTTGGAAACTGGCCCGGACGTACTCAAATAAAACTTCTTAGCCTACTGTATTAACAAAAGAAAAAAAACTACTTTGCAAGGTATAAGACTAGATTTCCATTTTGTGGTCCTCAATTAATAAATGGCACCATTCACTGAGGATAAACACAGATACAGTGCAAACAGGAGTCCGGGGCACGCGACCTCGTAGAGAACGTTGGCGGAGGCATAAGGGGCCAGGCCCCTCCTCCTTGGCTTGGCACCCCTGTTCTGAAGGTGTTGCTAGGTCCATATGCAATACCATACCTGGTCAGTCTACCTGCTAATTGGCCCCCAACCCCGGCCCTGCTCTCCAAGTCTCGGATACGGGCTTCTTTTTTCAATTTGCATTCTTAAAGGTATTTTTGACCGTTCTCAAGCATATAGTTAATTATAATATTTGAAGAAAAACACGAAAAGCTCAAACTGCAAATTATTGGGATGAATGTAGCCCCCCTTCCACAACCCGGTTTCGAAGCACTTGTAATCCTTATCCAAACTAGCCCTATTTAAAGGTCAAGAGCAGTCATCCCAAACGTATTTTGAGGTAACAGCTAAATCTCACAATTTTCCTTTTTATTTCTCTTCAAAGTATCTTTCATATAATATTTTGGAAGTCATTACTGCATTTTCATTTTAAACCAGGCCGTTACTCCTAGTTTATTACCAATACCAATACCAAAAAGCATTTATATAGCGCCCTAACAATGAACACAGCGCTTTACAGAATGAGAGCATAATGCAAAACATTATTTATTATTATATTATTTCACATTTGAATACACCAGGAAAAGTTCAATGCACTATATCAGATCATCACACCCTCACCTTAGTCAGTCACTGGCCGACTCGTCATCACACCATCATTTTATACAGTCACGTACAGAGTTCTCATCACACCCACAGTCTACGTACAGTTGACATCGCCTGCCTCACAATGCAATTTCAAATGGTCGCACCGTGTTTTCTGTAGTCACACCATGCAATGTGGTCACACCATGCTACGTAGTCACACCATGCTGTGTAGTCTCACCATGCAATGTAGTCACACCATGCTACGTAGTCACACCAAGCTATGTAGTCACACCATTCTATGTAGTCACACCATGCTACGTAGTCACACCATGCTATGAAGTCACACCATGCTATGCAGTCACACCGTGCTTTTATGTAGTCACACCATGTTTTTACATTATCACACCATGTGTTTACGAAGTCACACCATGTGTCCATGTAGTCACACCATGTTTTTACGTAGTCACATCATGTTATTACCTTCCCCTCCGATGTGGTCACATGATACTTGCAGATTTCGCGTTTCATATGCTGAGTGTGACTGACTAGAAAATGCGAGGTGTTAGATTTTAAATTGCAGGTTACTGCATTTCCATTTCAGACCGTGCTCGAATATTCCGCTTAAAGTCATATGACGCCGGACGCCGCGGCGGGCACACACGCGCGGATTTGCCTTTAGATAGTCCCGCCGCGAGTTGAAATGAGTGAAATGGGTGCACTTGTTAGCAAAATACTGAGAATTAATTTATTACCAACTGATTTTTCCCAACATTGTGACTTTCTCGTAAAGAATTTTGCATCAATTTTGACTGATATCTCAAGTCTATCAAGCAAATGTCCCTGATTTTGAAATTCCATTCATACACCAAGGGCGAATACATGGGGTCCATGAAACTCACCACCGTCTTTGAGGCCCATTTTCTCTGTTTTTGTCATCGACGCATTTGCAACCATTGTTGAGTCTGCATGATCGGGATCACGCACATCGTAGAGATATATGGTCCCTCACGTACAAATTCAATCAAATGTTCAGTCTGTTCCCTCGAAAGCCGTTTGGGAGCCATGGTCGATCACTACAAATGCTGAACACAATGATACAACTGTCAATTTACAACCAGTGACTCGAGCACAGTTGCCCTACTGTACACCTACCGTACTAAAATGTAGTGTGATACCAGAGAAATTCCCAGAAATGATTGCGCAATACCACGCGGACACAGGCCTACGATTTTTCGAATCGCTCCAGGACCGATTCGAGAAAAACGCGTCGGCGTCCGCCTCGTGGAAACACCGGGCTCAATAGAAAATACGTTGGAGCTATTTTTTCCAACCGCGCCCGCGTCGACGTCCGACGGGGGCGGTCAAAACTTGATATGACGTTCAACCCTTCTTTTAACGGATGTCGCGGGCAAGTTTCTGCCTGTAGTACGAAAATATTGAAAATGTAAGCTTTATTGAAGAAATGCGAAAAGGTTTGATTTTTCTTAAGAAAACTCTTATTCCTTTCTTAAAAGTTCTTCAAAGGTTAAGATCATTTGCCCTACCTTAATTTGACACATCACAACACCGAAGTTTCCCAGTTTTCTTCCTTATTGTTTTCCAAGTATCTTTCATTATGTTTTAGGACTTCAATATTGTATATTCGAATTTAACCAAGCAGTAACTCTTATCCTTTTCCCCCCTTTAAAGGAAATTTTATTACTTTATTAAGGATTCCATATTATGAGAAAATCAAGCATGGTTATCTGGTTACTGAAGTTTTGTGAGATTCCAAACGTTACCCATCATATTGAGGCACTTTTACGAAATTTGAACTTCTACAAGTGGCGCAGCTTTTCCCCCCTGTCCCAGCCGTCTTGCTTGACAGCAGTCCAATCGCATTAGAAAATGCACATGATGCCAGGGTGTGTCAACTTCCCGAAATGTTGCGTCAAATGTAAAGGTCTAAGGGCCGTGAGGTTGGTCAAGTGTTGTCCTTCCGTGGACGTATAGCTTCTTCGAGAAGCAGTTTAAAGTTTGGTTTAGCATTTAAACACTTTTTAACCCTGTTTTGTAAACACGCTTATACTCTAAACATGTTTAGTAATTAAACACTAAATATTTAGCAACTAATCGTGTTTAAGACGAAATGTTTAGGACAAACATACGCGTGTCCAGCATCTCAACATTTTTAAAAGTGTGGACAAAAAAGTGTTTAGAAAAACGTTTAATTCCTAAACACCATTTTTAGAGTGAGTACTGGAACCGATTTTTCGTTTTTCAGACATGTATTCCGGTAAGAGGAAAAACTTAAAACAAAGAATGAGTACGATGAAGCCCCCATCCGTGGCGTCAGATAAACGTTCTCAGCGTTCTATCAACGCAGAAGAACGGGCCTGCCTGCAGAAGTCTCTACAGACAGAACCCCCTCTGGACAAGGATGAGGTGCCAGACTTGTCAGATCTTTCTTGGATAAGTCTGATTACATTTTCATTTAAACGTATCTCATGGAAATTGTATTTACCTTTGTTTCTAAAGAAACTGATTCCAACAGTCTACAGTACAACCCGCGTATACTACCTGGGGGATCTTCCAAATGATCACGGGGTCAACATAGCTTCCCAGCTCATGTGGGTGAATCTGATACTGGAGGTCGTTCAAGAGTCTCTAATCTCACCCCTCTTTCACATGATTGGGGTCACAATTGACGATGTCTGTGAAACCCGTAACAGGGTGAAAACGGGTCTCATTTTCACCTTTTTGGTTTACGTAGTATTCAGCGGGATCATTGTGGCGGCTGCGGAGCCGCTCATCAAGTTTATGGCGCAGGACGAGGACCTCATTGACGAAACAGTAATTTATATTCGTCTTGAAATGGTTTCTATACCATTAAACAGGTAAGTAATTAAAGCCTGTGTAAATAATAGAAAAGTGCTCACTGGCCGATCACCGAGGGCATGCATAAATAATCCCCCTCAATGATTAAGTGAGTTGAAGCAAGAAGTTTGCCAGCAAAGTCGGCGCATTTGTCATGACTTAAACCTGCAGGTCCCTGGACGCTATAGACCTTTCAAACTCGGTTATGTGAACACACATCAATTTCGATTTTCAGGTTTTTTTTTTTTTCAATATTATTTAGAGTTTGCCAGTCTCTTGAGGTCAATAGTTTGACCATAGTTTGGGTCGGACTAAATCAATTCTCAATTTGACCATAGTCTTTTTAGAGTGTATAACCTAATAACAGATTATGTTTGCTTACCTTCTTTAGTCGTCGCCATATTGTCATACACACCGACAGAGACATACCAAATAGGCCTAATCCAAATTTTTGACTTTAAGTTGTGCTAAATTTAAACCAAAAGTTCATGATTAATATTCTTGTTTCTGACAACTAGTTTGAATTCTTCCCGTCTTTTGTTATACTTTTCATGACAAAAAATAGTGATAGTGAAACCACTCGAACTCCCGAACTTCCAACTGCAAGTCTGATTCTCTAGGCACTCAAACTCTCTAGAGGGGGAAATCTTTAGAAGGGGGATTTTCGCACCTCGACCACCCCTTCCCGCTGGGATATAGGTCTGAATAACACAATAATTAAGGTTCGACGCTTCATTTTAAAAGGGTTGAAAAGGGTCGAGAAGATCTCCAGAAATGCATGAAGCATGTCATAGCTTGCTTTTCTGCTATGACGCCACTATTTTAGGCTAACAAAGAAGTGGCGAGCAAACAAGTAAACTGCCGATGATTAAATTGTCATGCAGCGGACTAAATTACCTTGTAAAAACGTTGGATTTTCATTGCAATCTGCATGTAAGCTATGACCATTTCTTTTGCGAAATTGCTGTTAATATTACGAAACCCTTATGTGTCCATGGAAAAAATGTAATGAGCGTGGAATCCCCCAAGTAAATTTTCTCCTCTAAAAACGAAAACAATTCGTTCTAAAAACAACTTTTCTCTAGGGACAACCGTTCTCTCTAAGCAAATTTTTCACATAAGACCCCCCAAATCATTTTTTCTCAAACTCTAGAAAAAACTGTACGGGGTTTTATCTCCATGTTTTAAAGAGAAAAAAGTTGTTTCAAGAGAAAACTTTTTGGTTTTAGAGAAAACATTGTTTTTAGAGGAAAACTGTGTTGAAAGAGAAATTTGTTTTGTTTTTAGAGACAAAAACTCACAAAAAGAAAAAATATATAAACAGAAAAAGATGGCTTTTTAAGGCCTGGCCGGGTCACACCAAAGACTTAAACGGTTAAAAAACGCAACCTACTGCCATTGTGCTTGGTGCTCAGCATAAGCAATGGAGTAGGGAAAACAAACCAGTGAGCCACAACTGTAAAAAAAAACCGTGGCGGGCTCGAATTTAACCTAGGTTTGAAACTGGGCCGTAAAACTCCGTCTAACCTAACCTAACCTAACCCTAGAGAGTTTGAAATTTGTCATAGGCTTAATACAACATACGGTAATATAATTTTTCGTTCCGGAAAAATTTTCTCTCACATAAAGAACATTGCCTGGCTACCGGCCTGATGTTATTATACAGACATCATACATGTAACAAGAATTAAGAGGGCAATCACAAAATTATGTTCAGGAAAAAAAAAAGCATGGACTTGCTTAATTTACAATAAATATTGCTTTAAAAGTCTAAAGGGATATAGGCATACTATTTTTCAGAGGAAGAATCATCCCCACAAATATTCTCTTACGGCTCCGCTATCATTTCTTCCTTTAACATCGAGAAAAACATAAAATATTTCACAATGTTAAAACTTAATTTGGTTTGTAGCAAGAAGTTGTCACCTTGCCTGCGCAGCGCTTCTGGGACTGCAGCCCCCTTACGATGCCGTTTCTCAGTTTTTTTTTTTTTTTTTTTTTGTTTTTTTGTTTTTTGTTTTTGTTTTTTGTTTTTTACGTAGAGACTCACTTCGTCCATTCCGCTCGTTGCCACCTGAAACAAGTGGCAAATTTGTTCTCCTCGTAATGCTGTGTTTGCAATGAGTTGTGTCAAGCTGGCAGTCTAAGATAAGATTAAACTGTTTTATTTTATTTCGAAGATAGAAAAGTTACTCTGTTACGGTCTTAAGTGTATGATTCATTAATGATTGAAACAGTTGGTTTGCGTATATATAAACATATGGTTCAAAGCACTTTTGTTCATTTTTTTTTTCTGTTTTGCAGTGTAGTTCAATTCGCCGATGTGGTATTTACCCTGCACCAGTGGCAACGTAGCATCTACACCGTACTGTTTATACGTCTTATTCTGTCTATACTTCTGGATACGTTTTTCCTTTCTAAATTCGACTTTTCTCTCAAGCTTGGCGTAAACGGCATCGCCTACGGAAACATGATCGCCACGGGCGTGACTTGCGGGTATTGCATCTTTGTCCTCTTCCCCAAATATAGAGCTCACTGCAATTGCGGTGAGATGTCTTTGTCGTGGATGAAAGAATGGGGGTCGGTGGGGTTTTACTCGGGCCTAGATTCTTTGGTGAGGAACCTATTCTATACCCTTTGTGTGGTAAGAATGATGAACGTTATTGCAGAACAGGGTACTTACTGGAGAGCCAACGAATTTATTTGGAATTGGCTTCTTCTCGCTTTCCTTCCGATGTCGGATGTTCTCAAACAAGACACCGGTGTTTCCACAAATAGGGTGATGGATCACAAAGTTAAGATGTCTGGTTATATAATATTTACTATCATTTTGGCGATTGTCAGGTGTACCACAATTCCTGCGTGGAAACCCTTCTTCCAAACAGTGATGAACATACCAAAAGAGGACGTGAATGACGTCTTTGAACTGGTTATGATTCTGATGCCTCAGACTGCTTACATCATGTTTATGACAAATACCCTCTTGGACAGTGTCTTCATTGGAAAAGGTAAAACGATCATGCTAGCTATCCAATCGATCATTACTAACATATTAGTCTTTGGCGTGCCGTTTTTTCGGTACTTGTGCAATGTGTATGTGCCAACATTAGCCAATATTTCTGTGCTATTTGTGACAAGTATAGTCGTGGATAGTGTAATCACAACTGGACTTTATGTTTTGTACATTAAAAAAATTAACTATAAGATATAGACAACAAACACACTAGAAAGGCTTTGGACGGTGTATTTACCATGCAATCGTTATTTTCGGTTATTTCTACCCCGGCTTTAGAGGGCGCTATGGACTTGGTGCATAGTGTAAATACACGGTGACTCAGAGCAGTATGTTATAATATTCTGGAGTTACAGCTCTGCCACCAACTCAGTTGTACATGTAGCACAGTATTCAACTTTTTATATGTTTCATCGTTTTGGTCATTATGACATTCATTTGGGCTATTTCTGGAGAAAAAAAACAAGGTTCTGGAGAAAAAAAACAAGGTAGTAGAGGGCGCTAGCCATGTACTTCTAACGAATGACTCATTTTCATGGTTGGAAAGTATTCCATACAGTTATGTAGATCTATCACTAAGTCAAAACCCTAAGATGACATATTTGCAAAATTATGGACGTCGTGCACTGGTGTCATAACCACCGTGGACATAGCAGCGAGTGTTCAGACTCCATACTGGACAGTAAACTGTGGTAATAGGTGAACGATCAGGCATTTGTTTTAATTTCATACTGACTTACTTCATCACCAAATTCGAAGGCAAAATTCATTCCCTTGAAAAATATGCAGGCAAACTTTTTTTAGAAGGTGCCAACATCTCCATAGCATTTAGCATTCCGAAGATACCCATTTTCAAAGTTATGCATTTTCTCTTGAGATTAAGTGCATCATAGGAAATATGTGATGTCATCGGGGCCCCTTAATTTGACATTTCATTTAATTTATTTATAATTTTGATGCCCGTTTTGGGGAATATTAAGTGACATTGTTTGCTGTACTCTTCATATGATCTAGCGTAATGCTAGATCTACACAAAAAAGATTTTTTTTTTTCAAAACCGTTCAAAAAAGATTGCAAACATTCCAACAGTATCAAATTTCAAGGACAAACAGAACATTCAATAATAAAGAAAACCAAATGGAATCTGACACAATGTGACACCATTGCATAGCTTTCTGACACTTTGTTGAAAAGCGAAGACATTTAAAAAACAACAATCTTTAAAGTGAGACAATTTGAGTTTAAAAAAGTGTATTGCAACAGGGCTTGCAGAGCATGGTTTGGAATATTTTTTGTCTCTCTTACGAGACCCATCTCAATAGCCACTGGAATATAACCATTACCTCATTCATCAATGGACGAACTTCCTGAAGAAACCGTAGCAGCACAAGTGAAAGCCCATTTTCATCAAATTCCAAGCTAAAAATGTAAGTCTTTTGTGTATGGAAGCAATGATAAATCTCAAGGCTTTCACTGTGATGCAGCTACTGTGCGATGTGACAATGGAAGCTACGTGCACTTCTTAAAAACGACTGACTGTAATGGTCAGTAATGAAAGTTATTCGATATCCCTCCTGATTTATACTCAGTGGTGTACCGGCGAAACAAAATTTTATCTAAAACAAGGTAATTGAAGGACAATCATAGTCTGACAGCGAATATTAGCCCTTTTTTCAAGGACTTCGTTCTTCATTTTTAACTGATTATTAGTCTTCGTCAAGACGTTAGTAAATTTTCCACTTCTCAAATTCTATATATACAGAATGAGGGCGCTTGCCATCCAGACTGTAAGTTTGTTTATTACGGTGAACAGTAGAATCAGAAATTGAAATGAGGGCGGGCTGTAGGCATGAGATTTTACAATGAGTTACTGGAAGATACAACACCATCGTCTTAACACAAGACTAAGTGATTATTTACCAGCATCAACAAACATTGAAGAAGTCTTTTAAGTGAGAAGAAACTTAGATTCTGTGTTAGTTGCTGTTGAATGGGAAGTTTGTAATATTTGTCGGGTAAAATATTTCTCCAAGACGCACTTGAAGGCTAGATTCAAATTGTGACCAAAAGTAGCGTGGGCCTATCTTGCTGTGGGCAGGGGGTCAAGTGCCCCCTGTCTGGTTCGACCGAGAAAATCAGCTCAATGATCCACCGGGTTAAAAAAGGGAAAAATTAAGGAAAGAAGAAATGGAGAAAAACAGAGAAAGGGAAAAGAGGAAGAGTGAAAGGGAAAAGCTTATGGATTATTTAGCTTTAGATGGGATTCCACAAATTCTTTTTTTCGTTACTTGTCCATCGGGCTAGATATTCTTTAAGTTGGCTTTTTCGCTTGCATATCTGTTCGTCCTCTTTTGATATGACTTTGTGAAAAGTATCCTGGGATACTTGCTCAGCGGTTATCCTATCTCTGGTTAAAAAACCATTTTGGGAGAGGTGTAGCTTTATTTTTCGGTTGACATAACTGGGGACAACTGGAGGGAAGATAATATCTGAGGAGGCAAATTCCCCCTGATGCCCCTCCCGAGTAGCGTCGTCGCCACTGCTCGTAGACTAAGCAATGATATCATGTTAGGGTTTCTTAAAATCCTGTGTTGTTGTGCATTTCCTGGAGAGTTACAAGTTTGAAGTTGACCGAATACATCTAAAATTGGCCCCTCCCAACAACTTTAACCCCCTTTAGAAAACACTTCGTTAGGTACAACCTAACGCTCTATACGTTAGGTACAACCTTACGATCATTATGGCTGATAATATATAAACAAACGTTTGTGCGTGGCGTCAAAGTCCCAGCCCCTCCCCTCCCAACCCCCCCCCCCCTTCGAAGAGAAATAAAAAAAGAAAACAAGCAAGGAAACAGAATGAGAAAGGTTTGGGAAAAAAAGAAAGAAAAAAATGTAAACAACCATTTCCTGCTTAAAATAAGCGATGAGGACTGGTTAAAATTTACTGTAAAACTTTAATATTGGACCACAATTCAAAATAATTAATCGATATTAAGAATGTAATGTTGATTTTGACCCGTATTTTCTGGTGATTTTAACCAGAGAAAGGTAGGTTAATCTGTGACCACTGTATTGGTTAAACCTAACCAATTTGTTTTTAGAGTGCACCGACAGACAACTTTTACCCGACCACGGAATTCCGATAAAGCTTTCTGTCATTCAAAATGGAACAAAGCGCTCATTTTCCGGCTGACTACTTCCGCGAATGTCTTAACTGTGTGTGGATTTGCTTCACATCAGACTTATTTACCGATATCTCAGCCCATACTTAACATAAAATCACGGGGCATGAAAGATTGATTCATAAGCTTTTGGTCTATTTAAGTTTTATTCCAAGTTAACATCAGGAAGGTTCGGGGGATTTTCAGAGAAAACGATTGCGTTTTCCCCCTACCGCGCCGTTCTCGGCTTCCGTACGTTGTATATGGTAAGTTTGTTGGTCAGGACATGGAGGAGTATCTCGGTCTCGTATGCATGAATGACCCACGAAATTTCGTTTCATTCAGCTAAACCCACCCATAGTAAATTTTTGGCTTGTAAGGAATGAACCATGGCAGTTAAGTTGATAACTACCCATCAGAAGCTTCTGTACTACCAGAACAATAGTCAAATGATATAGTTAATGTGGGCGGGGTGAGACACTTTTCCAGCGGCGTAACCAGACCTGACTGTCCGGGGGGGCAATAGCATAGTAATTTCCCGGTTTTGTACTAGTTGAGCTGTGTTAGTTTGTGGGTGTCTAGGGCCTTAAGGGAAATGTTGGGGGGGGGGGGGAACAACACTTTTGGACCATGCAACTCACCCTACCCCATTGACCAAAAGGTACATTTTTATGCTAATTTTTTTTCGCTTTTTCTACGAACAAGAACAAATTTTTTCAAATAAATCTGATTTTTTCTGAAGTGTGAACACTACTGTATAAGATACGTACCGAAAATTTGGGTCCTTTTACACATTTGTAAATATGGAGCTTGAATTGCATAAAATAGATTACATTCTGGGTTTCCTGTAAGAAAATTTGCATTTTGGGGGGACTATCGAAGAATCTGCGTTTCCTATTAACATGAATCTGAGATAGCATGTCGCCTGAAGATCGTGTTATTTCAGGAGAACGGATTAAGGCTTCTCGACGACATTAAAAAAACTTTCGAAACTTTGTTGCCTTTTTTTGACAAAAATGAAAGCCTATGCTATAGAAAATTTAAGGGAAACGGAACTGTAGCGGCTAGGATCAACTATCCACTGACTGCTATAACAGCTTTAAGGGTTGCAATTTAAGACGCGCGAAGCGCGCGGAAAATTTTGCCTTTTTTGGAAATAATTATTTTGAATATGGAACGTTTATTATAAAGAATTCGGAATTTTATGAAGGAAAACTTGGGAAAACCGCAGTGTATTTGACGGGTGTCTCAAATAAAATGGTACATTTTCGATTTTTTCACTTTTTCTAGCAAGGGCACAATCGCCATGCCTCCTGTAGCTATGCCACTGCTCTGCAACATTGAACACTGATAAAATTTTTACACTTCAAAAACTAAAGAATCCATCTACAAAGACTAAACAACTGACAGGGTTGAAAGGTATATGATGACTAGCCCGCGGGGCGGACGAACTTCTTTCGTCCAGCTCATCGCTACGAAGGGCGGCAGCCTAAAGGGGATCGCCGCCAAAGAGGCGCTACGCAGGTTGTCTGATTACAGGTGTGTATGAAAGCATTTGAGTACGGTAGGCCAATGGTTCCCCTGTCTAGAATATGAATCTCTTGCTAGAAAGACTGTCTTCAGTTGGCGCGGAGCGAACAGAAAATTTTGAAAAATCGCGACCCCTCAGACAGCGGGAAATGGCATGTCTTGGGCTTGTAAGTAGTAGCTAATTTTTTGGATTTTTCTTGCAAAGTGAACACCTCTATATCAGTGAATTATTGCGGCGCGCGAAGCGCAAATATGTTGATATGGAGCTTATATTGCGGAAAGTTTTGGATTCCGGGTTTCGTGTGAGGAAGTGTAAATATATAGTTGGGGATATTACTGAAGAATCAGCACTTCCTTCAAATACTGGCGGCAAATCTTAGAATGATTGCTTTTCTAAAGTCCTCCCGACTGTCTGGCAAAGAGCAAGAGAGGAAAGTCTTTCCTCCGATAAAGTGGACCTCAGATATTATTTTGTTAACTTTAGGCGACTAAATGAATGTTTATATATTTTTCTAAATGAATGTTCATATATTGACCAAAACAGTGTTCCATGAATGCAGATTAATCTTGCTTTTGATGTTATAGTTGGCCCACTTTCTTTCTTCTCTCGTTGCTCTCTTTTTTCCTTTCCCCTTTCTTTCCCTTTCCCCTTCTTTTCCTTTTTCCTTTTTTCTTCTACCTTTCTTTCCTTTCCTTCTCCTCCTTTTTCTCTTTTCCTTTTCTCTTCTTCCCTCTCTTTTCCTCTTTTTCCTTTCTTTCCTTCCCTTCCTTCCCTTCCCGTTTTTTTCTTCCGTTCCCATTTTTTTTTCGTCCGGGGGGGGGGGTTGCCCCCCTTCCACCCCCCCCCCCCGCTAGTTACGCTACTGCACTTTTCAGTCTATGACATATTTTAAAACATGCTATGGAAAAAGCTTTTTTTCTCCAAAGAATTTTTCACAAGTTTCTATAAGCGACGTCCATCTCTGCCCGTTCCCCCTTGATTGGGCTCTGCTCAGTCCCGCTCTTGGAATCACATATCTCCTATCGATACCATTCCACGTCTTTGCAAACATTGAACATTACTCATGCAGTGCATAAAAAATAGCACTTTCTAGGGCAAATTTCTCCTCTCAGCTATTTACCATATACGGCTCCGAGCAGTGAGTGGAGGCGGCAACTAGTGGGGCCCTTCAGCCTTAAATCGTCTTAATTTTGTGGACATGAAGATCTAAACTTCATATTCAGCGAAATGAAGAGAATGAAGGAGAATTTTAATGTGCAATCATCCATAATATAGTAAAGCAAAATATTTGAAAGACTAAAGCTGATGGACCCCACTTATGTTCGACACAATCAGATCATCACTTGACTATTCCGATTCGTAAAAACAATTCATTATAGATAGATTATTTCGGAGATATAGATTGACCAAAGGTTTTGAATGTGTGTTCATTTTTACTGCATTTTTCCAGATCATAATATTATTATTATTATTTCACCGGGTAGCATTTCAATATAAGCCAGTTATGTAATTCGTTTTGGTAGCTATGCACATCCAAATTGTTGGGATAAGAACCATATCCCGCACCTATAGACAAACCTGATTAGCGCTTGTTTTTGGTGACTTTTGGCAGCCATTAGTGGGGTCCATCAGCCCTTAATCGTCTACATTATTTCTACGTGAATTTCAAATCCTCGTATTCAGTGAAGTTGACAAATTAAAGATACACTTCAGTGCACAACCATCCACGGACCAGTCAAGAGAGGATTAAAAGTGATGGACCCCAGTAATGATCGACTAAAATCAGACCATCACAATCTGTCCAGATTCGTCTATAACACGTATCCCAAAATTTGAGTTTACATGAAAATTTCGGGAAACCATTATGAAAATTTCGGGAACCATTCTTTCTTACCCCATCCATAACATATAGAGGGATCTCAAGTGTGGTTTTACGCAGTGGATGGTGTGTAAATTGTCTTTTTGGTGTAAAAATTAGCATTTTAACCCGTCGTAAAGCATGACTGACAGCCCTGCTTTCGTTTGAGTTGACTAGACACTTAGAAAGTGTTGTATATGTAAGTACTGACGAAAATAAGGGAACACCGTACGCTAAATGCTTAGCCAGGTTTGTGTATCCCACGCTGTGTATATATACCAAAATTCCATGCGGGAACGAATTAACGAACTCGCTGATTTAATTTGTTGCAAATAAGAGTCATGTACACGACAGGAAGTTTGCAATTGTTCTAGAAGCTGCCGTGGGATTCAGTGCATACTCATGTTTTTTAAATGTTTTTATATTCCATAATTCAAAAATACTTGCTTTGCTTCGCCAGTTTTGCTGTTGAGGTCATTTATCCTTGTTTTTCATTTCATTTTTGGGTGTGAATAAATTTTCAAAATTCCTTTATAACGTTTTATAGTTGAGTCATTATTGGTCTCTTTGAATTTTCAGTAATAAATTCTTCCCAAGACTCTACGTGTTTTCTAGTTCTTATAAGAATAGCGATTGCACAAAACGCCTAGGAAAGCAGGCCGGGATGAGTAAAAAAGTTGGTTGAAGAATGACTTCCCTCCACAATTCAAGAACGGACGACCTTTTTTAGCCTTTGTAGAAATGTAATAAAATTACAGTTACTTCCTAACAACATTCCTCAAATTTTGCACCAAAATTGAAAGCAAGAGGCCTTAAGTCTTTAACAAAAAAAATTCTCCAAAATAACTTTTTTCGATATGACATGAATGAAAAGTACCTCTTAATTTGGGAAAATTCTCCCTGCTATCCCATACAAATGTCATATTTAATAAACTACGGCGTGATTGGAAAGGATACAATCCTAATAAATAATAATTTTGTCTAAGATCATGGCTGTGTAGTATTCTTTTCATGCAGTCTAGAATGGGGCCATACATGACGGACCAATAATGTAAATGGTCTGAGGGCCGTGAGGTTGGTCACATATTGTCCTTCAGTGAACGTAATAGGCCTAGCTTCTTCGGGAAGCAGTGAATGTTTTGGTTTCGCCGAACGACCCTTTGTCAGAGGGTCTGGAGGACTTAAGAAAAAGTAAATAATAATATTGCAATTTCAGGGGTGGCGGCGCTAGCTAGAATGTCAAACTTGGATGGGAGCAACAAGGGACAAAGGAAAATGTTGGTACAAATAATTTCGGACGCAGCGCGAAACTGAGCCCATATTGGAGCTCTGAAGTTTAAGCATATCTTTGGATAACAATTTCGGTAAGTCTCAGAAAAGGTACACTCTAAAAGTAAAAGAGTGAGCTTAGTCACTCTTTGATAGAGTGAAAAATGTAAATTAACTCTATGAGAGTGATAATTCACTCCAACAGGAGTAAAATTTACTCCACAAAGAGTGAAATTCACTACAGGAAGAGGGAAAATTCACCATTCCACGAGTGCCTGCATGCAATGATCACTCTTTTTTAAGAGTGATCACTGTAGACACTCCATCAAGAGTGAAACTTTGCTCGTTTTAAGGGAATTTCGCTCTCTTTGGAGTGAATTTCAATATTCTTGGAGTGAATTATTACTCTGATGGAGTGAATTCACACTTGTCACTCTATCAAAGAGTGACTAAGTTCACTCTTCTGATTATACAGGGTATATAACCAGGGAGGTGTTAGGGAGGTGTCCTAACACCTCCCTGATATAACTCATTTTTTCTGTTAACCTAACTCCTGACTGACCTTACTTGGACTGAAGTATTAGGGAGGGGGGTGAACGGGGAATAGGTCACACATTTTGGAAGCCAATAAAACCAATTACTTCCTAGTCTCACTTCATCTAGTTTGGACAAAAAAGTTTTGGGAATTTTGTAACTCAGTGTCACATTTCAAATGCAGATGGGAGGGTGAAACTTTCCATATGACACAGCCCAAACTTTGACATGAAAAGTTGTAGTGGCACATTTTATCCGGTAATTTGCTCATTTCTTACTGACGGACATTTTATTGAAAATGAAAATTCAAGGTAAAGACTCCCTATATATGTTCTACTTAATAGCCTGGAAAATGTCATTTCCGGCTGTCTGATAGGTTAGGATTTTTTCAAATTTTGGGCTCGTCCGCGTGAATTAACGGTGACGCTCCGATTAGATCTTCTGGAGTAATGGTTACATATTTTGTCAGAGTTTTCTGTACCAGCGTAACGCGAATATGAGTTTAGCTCACTGTTGTTCTTGACTTTGAAGCCGTGGAAAAGCAATAACATTTATTGGCAACTATTTTCTCAACCACGACTACGAAGTTCTCTTTTTTTCGTCAAAGGCAATCGTTCACTTATCCCAGTTTAAAAAGAAATAATGCTTAATATCTTTGTGTTTAAGGCATGGTAACAAAGGTAAGACTTTTCATGATTAATTTTTTTGGACTACTTCATTCGTCGTTACACTAAATTCCATCTATACTACTTAAAGTTTCTAGCTGAAATTTATATTTCTCCATATGCGATCTACCTTCAAAAATTTATATCACGTGCTGCAAAACTCATCCCCAATTCCTTGAATCAGCCTAATGTTACACTTCTGTCTCACCCGTGCTTTGAATGCCTGAGTATTTATGGCCTTGCTTATACAAGCCAGTTCAGGCTGTTTGAAGGGTTGCAATTTTCAAAATTTTTTGTACACTAAGCGCCATTCAATGATTGCGCTCCAGATGCAGTGGCCGCAGAGCGAATTTTGAAGTGGAATCACCAAAGCGGCCCAATATGTTCAACATTACAACAGCAATGCAAAGCGACCCAAAATGCCTCCGGCAGAAGGAGCGCCCACAAAAGCCCCCACCCACCGTCTCCGCTGTCCCTGTGGTAGTCGTTTTGGACAAAATCAAAGATACGTACTGCATGTCCCCTGCAACATACCCTTGAGATAATTTCTGTTACCCTTCTCAAGCCCACTATAGACTAAAACTTAAGCAGTGGCGTAGCCACGGGGAGGGTTTTGGTGGTTAGAACTCCGCCCCCCCCCCCATGACCCAACCTTGCAATGGAAAAACACCTAATATAGCGGTTTTTCTCCTTCTACTTTTCCCTCATATGGTGCCCCTCCCCCAATGACACCAAGTTCACTGAAGCACAATAATTCCTTGGAAATTGAAAACCACGTAGGCCTACTCTTGGTTCGTGGGTTTTAATGCAAGAGAAAAAAAAGACAAAATAGAACGAACGACGGAAAAAAAGAATGTTTCAAGTATGTCATATTAGTGGCATCAAATTGCATCCCTGTTCTTTACAAAATGCAACTCCGGCCGGTAATGAAGGGAGAGGCGGGCCGGGGCCTGGGGCACATTTTTCCAATTTCTCCTCAAAACTTACAGGAACTTCTGAAAGAGTTTCTTCTCAAAAAAAAAAAATTGTCTCAACGCCTTTGATGTAAAAAACAAACTGGAAATAAGGTCTTTAGTTTATCCCGTGATAGAACAGCCGACGAAGAAGTATCAAATCACGGGTGTACGTATGTAAATCACTTTTCTGAATTTTTTCTCCAACTTGAGATTTTGAAGTTTGCCTTTGGCTTGAAACAATCGATCCCATTTAAACACACTTGCCCCCCCCCCCCCACAAAAAATACCGTCCCCTGTCTGCCTGAAGTGGCGTCACAAGCCCTGGGGGTCAGGAAGGGGTAGCTGCACCCCGTACGTTTCCAGGGGGGCGAAAAATGTGGGTTTGCTTTGAAAGAAATTTTGTGGCCAAAATAGGAAATGTCAGATATTTGAGGGAAAGTGAAGGAGAAAAATAAATAACGAATAGCATTAGCCCCTTCGACAATTTGGGCGTAGAATGACATCAAACACGGGCAATTGTTCAACATGGGGGCGCAAGTTGAGTCTTCTGCATCCCCTACACCCACCTGTTGTGACGCTACTGCCTGCCTGAAAAGGTTTTGTACCTTTCGGTGGTTGGCTACGGTCTGACTACGCTTGCCTGATACACTTTTTCAAAGATTCCCCTTCCCACTGCCTAGCATAGGCGGGGGAAGCGGGGGGGGGGGGGGGGCAGGGGGGCCGGTCCCCCAATAATTTTTTATGAGATTTTGGGGGGATAGCCCCCCCCTCCCATTACTGAATATCGCAAAATAAATTTTTCAAAGGTAATTAAACAAATTTTAGTTGCTTTTATTACATTTCGGCTATTCTTTGGCTCAAATATTACTTTTCAGAGTGCAAAAGTTGCAAAGCTTCCGGGGGCTTCGCCCCCTGGACCCCCACATTAACAATAACCTGTAAGAGAGTTTATTTTCGCCCTTCAAACAGTTGCAGGGTATTCTGCAATTGTGCCCCACTCTGAATTGCGGAATAAATTCAGGTAGACTGTGACAAGCTTCATATCTTCGGAATCTCTTGACTTTACTCGTCGGGTTTCAGGATGGATAACATTTTAACAGATTTGGAGTCGCTTAAATTGGATACCTTGGTGGGGATTAAAGTCAATGGCAGTTCCCTAATTGAAGTGTGCTCCCAGAATCTGGCATGTTTCTACCTCATGAAGGGATTTTTTTCAGTTCCTGGGGATGCACAAAACCGTTCCAAAATCATACTTGGTGTGGTGGGTAGAATATTTGGGTCTATTAGCTCAAAAAGCTATGACCGTTACTTCACAGATGATCACAACACAATGCTCGAAATTGTCGAACATCCAAATTCTTTCAAGCATTTGCCCGAAAATGGAAAAGTATTATAGTAAGGGTAACATAGTTACGAAAGGTTTAGAGATAAAAAAAAATCGCGACACATTTGGGAAGCCTGTGGCTTAAAAGAAACAATTATTCTTGAGACTGTTTTAAAATCTTGTGTAACACAATACCCGGAATGGCCGATTATTTTAATAGGTCAAATCTTTGCCGAAAAATAGAAGACGCTATATTAAAAGTACAATTTTCATGGAAAATAAAAAAGATCTGCGACACGTTTGGGTAGAATGTGAAAAAATGGTTTTCATCATCCCAGCTTCAAACTGTAGTCTTGCAAAAATTTGCCCGAAATGGTCAAATATTCGGGCAAAGGTTTACAAAATGCTGGGACGTTTTCAATTGCCAAATTAATTCAACGGATGGACAGGAAGGTGTTCATGCAGGTGCCCAAAAGTTTGCCATCTATCCTGCTCTAGAGCCAAATACGGGCAATGGTTATGAGAATCGGGTAATTTGTTTTTCGATACTTTAATGATGCAGGGTGAGAATGTCTTCGCGCAAATCTGCTTGAAAATTCATTTCAACAAACCTTGTAACGTGACGATTCTGTCAATTAGTGTTACAAATAGAAGGAAATTCATCTACTTCATTTCATCCAATGGTAGTGGTACATTTTATCTGATTCTTCTGATCAAAATAGCGACTGCTAAGATCCCCATAGGCCTATTTTTTCAAAAGTAAAACCATATATAGGCGGAAGTTCGGGCACATAATTTTTTCAATATATACTGAATTTAGCCAAGAGTTGCGATAGAGTAAAATTCATTAGCATGTTTTCAATTCCGGTTTGTAATTTCCCCCGAAAATACCATTTCATCGATTGGTAGTGATACATTTTATCTGGTAATTTTCTGATCAAGTAGCGACTGTTTAGATCCCCCTTTAAGCCTGGTAAATGTCATTTTCGACTGTCTCAGAGGTCCGATTTTTCAAAATTTTGTGCTCGCTTCGCGCCAACCGGTGGTGAAACTCCGCGCAGATAGTCTTACTAGCAGCATTTTAGTTTCAAGTGAACATTTTTTGGCAAACAGAACCTCGAATTAGCGACTTCTAAGACCCCCTGTAAGCACAGGAAATGACATTTTTTACTGTCTGAAGTGGTCAGATTTTTCAAAATTTCCTGTACGTTTCGCCCCAACTTATAGTGGAGCTCCAATTAGACCGCTTCAAAGCAGAATTTAAGTTTCAAGTAATCATTTTTTACAAAAGCAAACTCAAAATAGCGACTACTTAGATCCCCATATAAGCCCGGGAAATGCCATTTTCATCTGTTTGAGGGGTCGAGTTTTAAAATGTTTTGTACGCTTCGCGCCAAACAATGGTGGCGCTCCGCTTAGTCTTTCTGGCAGAATTTTAGTTTGGAACAAATGTACGTTTATCTGCAATTGAAACTTAAAAAGCGACTGCTTGGATCCCCTTTACAAACCTGGGAAATGTCATTTTTGACTGTCTAAGAGGTACGAATTTTCAAATCTTCTGGACGCTCCGCGCCAACCAGTGATGGCGCTTCGCTTTGACTGTCTTACGGGCATAATTACATTTTTCGGGTTAAAATCTTCTGCCTCCAAACTGATATGCTCCCCTACACCTCCAGAACTCTGGAAATACCTTACTCAGTCGTGCACTGGAACAGCTGCTTGCAACATTCAGCAGTTCAGCAGGATTCCGGATTTGCGATCCCAGGATACATAGTCCAGTGGAGTAAAGAACTGAGCCAATCAGTACCTCAAAGCGTGTTTTAATCTTAGAAAAATCACAAATTTTTCTCACCAGAATTATAGACAAATAAACCTGGCAAATGCCATTTCCAGCCATCTGGGAGGTTTTAAAATCCAAAATTTTCTTTGTACGCTCCGCGCCAAGATGGGGGCGCTACACTTAGATAGTAAACTCAAGCCACCCCCTACAAAAGTATCCAGTCCCCCAATTATGGACCCCTACCAGGGCTTTTCCCCCTGAACCCCATCAGAGGGCCTTAAGCGGCCACCTGGACCCCACGCCCCTATGGGGTTTTGTGCTTTGCGCAAAACCAGACGCCTTACGGCGTCACCATTATGTCGGCTGCCTAAAACTTGTGGCCCCCAATAAAAAACATCTTCCGCCGCCTATGCATAGGGCGGCAATTAATCAGCTTGAGCTGTCGTTCCCCTTCATTCACATTTCTTGAGGTAAAATAACACAATTAAGAGCTTACTGAGGAGACACATATGAGACAAGAAGCACGTATAATATTAAAAGAAAAAGTTTGAAGCGAGAATGAAATTTTCTCATTTTCTTTTCTTTTTTGTTTTCTCTTCTCTTTGAATAACGTGATACTTTTATTAGGTAAGCTTATCCACGTAGTACTGCCTGAAACTGGTCAAGCGGTTCCTCCCTCCGATTTTTTCTTGCCCACGTCCACCCCGGCCAAATAAAGCCAATCGGGTTACTGTAGTTATGGAAAGAAATACTTATAAAGGCCTACCTCTCATGAGACTTGAACCTTTTTATATCAGAGATACGCTAAAAGCGGATCTTCTGAGGCCACTCCAGTAATGAGCGTTTGGGGCTCGGCGGTTTCGCGCTGCGCTAGAAATTTCCCCCAACTTCATTACCTCTTTTTCTCTCCCCTCCCCCCTCCCCTTTCAAAAAAAAAAAAAAAAATGATATTCAAGTCGGCGCCGACACAGTACTTGGGGATGATTACTGCATTTCCCTGGCTTTGTGACTTTCATCTGAAACAAATGGAGCGTTTCGAATTTTTAAGGGAACTGTCACATGAGGATTTTCTTTTTTTTTTCAAGGATGTTGGTCGCGAAATTGTGGACATGCTGCGCTAGGTGTGCAGCCTGACAGTAGTACAGACAGGCACCCTTCCTTCTTGAAACCACCAACAAGTACGTATGGGAATGTACCTGTCATTTCGTGTCAAATAGTGCGCTATATGCAAGAAATGTTTCTTAATTTTAAATTTTGTTCTTTCTCGGCTTCTTATATTTCAGCATAAAGTTTTACCACAAAGTCATCATGCGCCTTAAACTAGCTTGAAGTAAAACTTAATAGGGCCTAGGCCTAGGGCCTAACTTTAGGCTAGCCTAAGTGCACTGTGTATGCTAACGTTAACTAACGTTAGGAATGGAGATGATAACGTGCATGATAAAGGCTACTTACAACACAGGATCATGTTAGCAAGATCCTTTCTTTGACATCTTTCTCAAACGTGATTTTGTCCCTGACTTTTACATGCAAAAGGAGCGAAGCATGTAAATTAGAGTCGCCTAATGAGGTTCATTTTGACTTTATTTTTTATAATTGCTTAGCCTAGGCCACTTACGCTGCGGCTCACTTGTGGTTACATGAATTAATGTTAGGCGCAGTTCCGCGAAACATGTTTAGTTCATCTTGACAGTAATATTAAGCCACAGGTTGCCCTGGCGTTATATTATATGCATAGTCTAGGCCTCATAAAATATATATATATGAAAGACAGGATAGCCTTAGGTCACATCGCTGTACACTGCAGAGGGCTTTGCACAAAATTATTAATGGTTTGTTTTGCCTAGGCAAGGCTACCTTATTATACTTAGGCCTAGGCCTATACCTAGGCTATGGCCTACTTGATTTTACATCCTCCTTTTTTTCAAGGACATTCTTATCACATTTTTTGATGAAAAAAAAACAACAAATGCCTTGTTCAAAACAAACAAACCTCATGAAAAATGCAAAATGTCTCATCTGATTCAGTCTTAAAAATGTTAAGCATGATCATCTGTCCCAGATTCATGAAATCACAAACTGTATGTTGTCATTGGAATTGCCCTGTAGGAATCCAGTTCTCAGGCCTTGAGTTTCAAGTTTCCTAGGCAGGGCTCGATGTTCGTCGTCCGATTGTCTGGGACAACTAAAACTTCGTATGGGCAACCAAAACTTAAAGGTTGGTTGTCCGATGGACAACCATTTTTCTCTTAATGACTGAAAGTGAATACTGCTGACTGACCAACTCTTTTGACTTTTTGCATTGTACCATATTTCAGACTTCAAGTGTTTCTGTCTCTCAAGCATCACATCCTTTTATTCTCCAAGACTATAAGTACTAGGTGTGATTTGTAGCACACCTAGCAGGCTTCGACAACCATGAATTTTTCTGAAAATTGAGGCCTGCTAGGTGTGCTACAAATCACACTCCTCAGGAAAGTAAAGAGTATGGTAGTTGTGCTGTTTTATTAAACTTAAATAGATTTATATGAGCTCCCATTGTTGATCTAGGTGTGTAAAAAGTCACACTCCTCACATTTAATTGAGGTGATTGATGGTGCGCAATCGCAATTGAGGCCTCAAAATTCGAGGTCAAAGTCCTCTTTTTGGATGGTCATTTTGAAATGCAGCACTATCAACCAATCAACCTTATTACTGTACCTCCTTGAGTGCATTTAGTGCACTATACCCCGCATACCTCTGATGAAGACTTTCAGTTTCAGTCGTGCGGCGGCTAAGAAACCAGCCTTTGTCAGCATACCAAATACTTTGCCAGTGTAGTCTGTGTACTCCATGGTGAAGCAGTGGGCAAACATTACTCCCAGCATACTGGCAGGCGGAATTGGCCGACTCCTGCCAATATTTTAATGCACAGCACTGTGCTTGATGTACCTGCCCTTGCAGCTTGTACTGCACCAGAGAATGGTGTATGCATTACATACATGTATAAATATGTGTATACAATCCCTTATGGATGGCTACTGACTTAGTTCTAATGTGTATACTACTATACTATATACCTGCATGTGCATTGCCAAGGTATGGTGACGGTGTATGCATCACAGAAATGTATACTGTACATACGTGTGCAGGGATTTCTATGTATTGCATTGTAAATGGGCAGTGCGGAAAATCCTAGCGTAAGATCATGAATACCTCAGCGCACCTCCGGCGTAGGCCTTACATGGAATGCACCGTGGGTTACCTCACCAGCTAATAGACCCTAGGCTTTGTAAATGGAATCTTAACTCCTGCCCAAGGAGTGTCAAAGCTTATCTCTACCTCACACTTGCTTGTTCCTTATTAGAGTATTCTTCTTTTGTCTGGGATCCTTACACTGCCTCCTTGGTTAATAAAATTGAGCAAATTCAACATAGGGCTGCTAGGTTTGTTTGTAATGACCTGTCCGCTCAAAGTAGTGTTTTTGAAATGTTAAGGGATTTTAGGTGGGATAGCCTCAAAGATAGAGGGTCTTTAAATAAGCGTGCTCGAGAAAGCCAGATTGGGCCTCCTGGCCATGCCAATCTGTGCCTTCTATTGCCTTCTATGTAAAACAACTCAAATAGCTACACAACCATCCAAACAAACAAGGACTGTTATAAATTTATACAGCTTCTTTCCTTGCCCATCAGAGACTGGAACCTTCTTCTTCCCCAGGATGTTACTGACTTCCAAGACCTCAAGATGTTCTAGACCTCCACCTTGAGGTTCATCAGAAGGGAGGATTAACTCTTTGCAAGCACACCACCCCCTGTGTGTTAGATTCCACCTTTAGTGTTGCAAAGTGTCTATAAAAATCCAATTACTGTGTGTTACATGTAATTAAAACTCCTGGATTTTGAATACTTTTGTAACGCAAGCTAAAAGTATTCCAAACAACATTTAATTTTCAATTCTCATCTTTTTGGCAAGCCACCATCCTTTTCAGGGATTTACTGTAGGTAACCTGCAATTGAATGTAATTACCTACAATCAGGAAGCTTGGCACCCCTGTTGGGCAAATCCAGTGGCTGCAGTACCTCTGATGCACAGGATCTGGAAACACTGATGTGTGAAAATATACCACAAGGCTGATAATCAAAAATGACTTTCTTAATATAAAAGAAGTGGTGTTATTAATTCTTTAACCTTTGGTTTTTTTTTTAAATTTTTCTGTCCCCACAGGCCAATTGCCTTGGTTTGAACAGTCTAGGGGTTGGAATGTCTGCATGATGCAAAGATTCACTGCTGCTGGTGGTTGGCAGGGTGTCTTACAATTTATTACTCACAGGGTGTTCATGCTTATGTCACTGATTGGCATTGGTTGGCATAGAACATGCAAAGTCATTCATGGGTGTATGTTATTGTTGGGTGTGTTAATGCTTGCATGACTACAGGCAGAATGTAGACCAATTGGAGATCTACTTTCATTGTGACAACATGGTCAGCACATCTTACCAACTCTTTTTTGATTGCAGATGAGAGTCAAGTTTTTTTTCCTTTTTTTTTTCTTTGTGTGGCATAAGGCTGGGTACAAAAATGCAACCTGTTATGCAAGTATGCACACAGGCAGTCAAGGCTGATTCCATTTAACATGACCAATGTATTTGTAATAATGTAGCAGGCTATGTACGGTAAAGTGGGCATAGTACAATGTGCTTTACAAAACAACACTCAAAATTACCTTCTTAGATATCTTCCACACACTTCATACTAATGAATAGCAGTATTCTCACCTAAACCAGAAAGCAGAAACATTTCTGTGTTTGAATCGTTGAATTTAGTTAATGGCAAATCTCCTGAAGTTACTACCAATATGAAAAGCCTAATGATGTTCTGTAGCTGCATGGAATTTGTAGTCACTTATTTTCACAGGCATTCATTGTGTATTGAATTTTTGTAGTTAAGTTTATAAGTGATCCTGTTTCAACATAAATGTATGGATGCTTGTTTTACAGGGTACTGTAGCTTGTATCTGGTGAAATCATCTGTTTTGTTCCCTGAGGTTAGAATTCAACTCATCCTGGCTTTTAGTAAGTTTTTCTATGTACACCTTTTCCATGCGTAATTACCTCAGTAGCTGCTGTCACATAATGGAAAGAAGGAAACTGAAAGAAAGTACTTTGGTGCACAGTTTGGTCAAGCTGAGATTCTTAAAATTGGGTGGAAAAGTGAAACCAAATGATATTGCAGGTGTGGCAGTGTTCTCCACTACCTGTTTTGTTAGGGTGCTGCACAAATTTGTTAAGGTGTTTCAGCACCTGGACAAAAAGCTGATCACCTGCACAAAATGTTGAGCTGCAGTTTACAGACAATATTATCAATTTGGAACCTATGAACAGGGCAAACAGCACAAGTTTAAGTGGGAACATTGAGTAATGGTCATTGGAACTTTTCTTAGTCATCAAAAAAAGCTATAAGTAGCAGACCACTAATTATAAGTCTCATTGACTTACATGCTCAATTAGGATACTTCTGTACCTGCTAGCTTCTGGCAGAAGTTTTTAAACCACAACATGCCACCAGTACCTGTTTCCCACCAATAATAGCTACTCAGAGACAGTATTCCACAGAGTGGAGTTTTTGGTTTCGATGATAAGAGAAACCAATGCAATCATGATGGCGTGCGTGTGTATGTATGTATGTATGTATCAGTGTTGTAATGACTCGAGTTAAAGATGTGACTCGAGTCTGACTCGAGTCACGATTTCAGTGACTCGAGTCTGACTCGAGTCCCAAACTCACGGGACTCGACTCGACTCGAGTCACCACTTGCCAAAGACTCGACGTGACTCGAGTCACCATAAAATGAAATTTGAAAGACTCGACATGACTCAAGTCACAGAAGAGAATGACTCGACTTGACTCCAGTCTTTGTCCACAATGACTCCAGTCACACCCGAGATTAATAAAACAGGAACTAAAATTTGTTTTCATCATCGGATGCAAACCAACAGCCGTTAATTACTGCTTTATCCATTATGCGCTCCTATCTGTACATAGGATGATCCTAACATACAGCTCTGCTTAACATGTGTAGCGCCGTCAATTTCACGCGTACAACAAACTTCTCGAAGCAGAGTGCCCTGTATGTGTAGTACTAGTGGTACTGTGCCAGTGTAAACATTACGATTTCCCTAGGCCTAGACCTCAGTGTCTAGCCTAGTATACTACGCTCCACAGATAGATGACTGATTTCCCTCGCCTCTGTACTAATATGTGGTATTTTGACTTGAAGTAGCTGAAGGTGTGACGAACAAAATTTCATTTCAATGTAGTCCTATTTAGTTGGCAATATCTGTTATTGGTATTGAGGATTTTGATTAACGAAATCAGTTTGTTTACGGGGACACCTGTGTGACCTGTGGCTTCTGATGAATCACAGTTAGGCCTATTGTAATTATCACTTGTTTACGTAACATTGAGGCCTTAGTGTCGTGTAACTGGTAGCAATGGTGCTTATATGTTCGCAGCAAGATTAATTAATAGGGTGTATCGTAGGTCTATATGATGAGGTTATGTGCGGAAGCATATATTGCCTTGTTTGTGTTGTACATGTATGGTTTGAGACTCAATGAAGGCTTGATAGTGTAGTGTAGGAGTTTAATAGGTACTTGGTTATATCTGAGTGTTCTTGTATGACAAACATATTATTAGATGAATTATGTCATTGCTCAATATGTAAAAGTTAATATAGTACCAACTTACAGATAATGTGTATATTCCAGTCTTCACATTTAGGGTTGTGAAGTCAAATTTCACTTGAAAGTACAGGAGTGGACATCAGTCACCTTCTTAACCCCTCCCCCATAGGTGCACAATGCGGGGTTACAGGGGGGCACTCGCCCTCCCAGTTCTGGTGAAAGGAGTTGGTCTATTTGGGCAAAACATGGGCAAAGCATGATAAACAGTGACATTTGGGCAAAATATGCTCTTGCCCCCTCATAGAAAATTACCCTCGTACGCCTATGTCCCCCTCCTCCAACAAAAGTGTGCAGTCGCTTAGCAAAGGACTGCATTTGCAAAAGATTAACCCATCACGTACCATGGACTCGATGCCAACACAACATGTAAGAGATCAGGTGACTTGGAGTGACTCAAAAAAAAATAAACACATTATGACTAAGGTGACTCGAAGTGACTCGACTCGAGCTGAGGGAAGACTCGACATGACTCGACTCGACTAGAATTGCTAAAGACTCGACATGACTCGAGGCGACTCCAAGCTTTCCAAAGACTCGAAGTGACTCGACTCAAGCTGAGGGAAGACTCGACATGACTCGACTCGACTAGAATTGCTAAAGACTCAACGTAACTCGAGACTCGACACCTTGTGGCTCGAGGTGACTCGTGACTCGACATCAAGTGACTCGATTACAACACTGGTATGTATGTATGTGTGTGTGCGCATGTGTGTGTGTGTGTGTTCGTGACACTTTGCTTGTTAACATGATATCTCAAGATAGGAATGTCTAACAGTTTTCAAACTTGGAACATAGATGTGCCATATTGAGAGGAAGAACCCCATTGTTTTTGGTTTCGATGAAAAGAGAAACCTATGCATTCATGATGGCGTGTGTGTGTATGTGCGTGTGTATGTGTGTGTGTATGTGTGTGTGTGTTTGTGACACTTTGCTTGTTTACACGATTTCTTGAAAAGGGAAGATCTGACAGTTCTCAAACTTGGTACACAGATACCCCATACTGAGAGGAAGAACCCTATTTATTTTGGTTGAGGTCAAAGGTCATCTGGGGTCACAGGGGGTCAAAAACCAAAATCCTTGTTTACACAATATCTCAAGACAGGAAACTTGGATTAATTTCAAACTTGATATGTTGATGCGTTATGATGTAAGGAAGAACCCTATTGATTTTGGTGGAGGTCAAAGGTCATTTGGGGTCACATGGGGTCAAACCCCAAAATCCTTGTTTACACGATATCTCATGGTAGAGAACTTGGATTAATTTCAAACTTGATATGTTGATGCGTTAGGATGTCAGGAAGAACCCTATTGATTTTGGTGGAGGTCAAAGGTCATTTGGGGTCACATGGGGTCAAACCCTGAAATCCTTGTTTACATGATATCTCATGGTAGGAAACTTGGATCAATTTCATACTTGATATGTTGATGCATTATGATGTAAGGAAGAACCCTATTGATTTTGGTGGAGGTCAAAGGTCATTTGGGGTCACATGGGGTCAAACCCCAAAATCCTTGTTTACACGATATCTCATGGTAGGAAACTTGGATTAATTTCAAACTTGATATGTTGATGCATTAAAATGTCAGGAAGAACCCTAGTGATTTTGGTGGAGGTCAAAGGTCATTTGGGGTCACATGGGGTCAAACCCTGAAATCCTTGTTTACACGATATCTCATGGTAGGAAACTTGGATCAATTTCATACTTGATATGTTGATGCGTTATGATGTAAGGAAGAACCCTATTGATTTTGGTTTAGGTCAAAGGTCATTTGGGGTCACATGGGGTCAAACCCTGAAATCCTTGTTTACACGATATCTCATGGTAGGAAACTTGGATCAATTTCATACTTAATATGTTGATGCGTTATGATGTAAGGAAGAACCCTATTGATTTTGGTTTAGGTCAAAGGTCATCTGGGGGTCATGTGGGGTCAAACCCTGAAATCCTTGTTTACACGATATCTCATGGTAGAAAACTTGGATTAATTTCAAACTTGATATGTTGATGCGTTTATGATGTAAGGAAGAACCCTATTGATTTTGGTGGAGGTCAAAGGTCATTTGGGGTCACATGGGGTCAAACCCTGAAATCCTTGTTTACATGATATCTCATTGTAGAAAACTTGGATTAATTTCATACTTGATATGTTGATGCGTTATGATGTAAGATAGAACCCGATGTATTTTCGTGGAGGTCAAAGGTCATTTGGGGTGTGGGGTCAAAACCTGAAATCCTTGTTTACATGATACGTTATGGTAGGAAACTTGGATTCATTTCAATCTTGATAGGCTGATGCGTTATGATGTAAGAAAGAACCCAATTTATTTTCGTGAAGGTCAAAGGTCATTTGGGGTCACATGGGGTCAAAACCTGAAATCCTTGTTTACATGATACATTATGGTAGGAAACTTGGATTCATTTTAATCTTGATATGTTGATGCGTTATAATGTAAGAAATAACCCAATAAATTTTGGTGGAGGTCAAAGGTCATTTGGGGTCACATGGGGTCAAACTCCGAACTTCTTGTTTACACTATATCTCAAGGTAGGAAGCTTGGATTGATTTCAAACTTGATACGTTGATGCGTTATGATGGGAGGAAGAACCCTATTGATTTTGGTAGAGGTCAAAGGTCATTTGGGGTCATAGGGGTCAAACTCAGAAAAACTTGTTTTGGACAGCTCAAGGTATGAAAGGTGGATGGATTTCAAAATTAGTATGTAAATGAATTATGGTGAGAAGATGGTCTGTTTAAGGTTATTTTTTGTGGAGGTGAAAGGACATCACATCTGGGGTCATGATCGGTCAAACTTTGAAAAACTTGTCAAAATGGGATATCTCAAGGTAGGAAACTTGGATGGATTTCCCAATTAGTATGTGGGTGTGTTATGGTGAGTTGAAAGCACTGTACCTGTTGTTTTTGGTGGAGGTCAATGGTCATCTGGTATCACCTGGCATCAAACTCTGAAAACCCTTTTTGCAGAATATCTTAAGGCACAGTATGAAAGAAAAACCAGTCACTTACAGGTGGAGACAAAGGCTATTTTGGGTCACCAGTTGTTACAAGAAATGTAGCATTTTATTGAAAAGAGCATGTACTGAATGTATCATCGAAACCTCAATGCATTTTTGCATTCTGGTTGGTGGAGGTCAAAGGTCACCAGGGGTCAAAGTCTGAAAACCTTGTTAACACAATATCTCAAGATAGAAAGCTTGGATAGATTTCATAATTAGGATGTGAATGCGTTATAGTCAGTAGATGGTCCCTATTGTTTTTGGGGTAGGTCAAAGATTATCTGTGGTCACCAGGGGTCAACGTCTGAAAATCTTGTTTACACGATATCTTGAGGTAGAAAGCTTGAATAAATTTCATATTTAGTTTGTGGATGTGTTATGGTCAGGAGATTGTCCCTATTGTTTTTGGTGGAGGTCAAAGGTCATCTGGGGTCACCAGGGGTCAAAGCCTGGAAACCTTTTTAAATGTGATCTCTCAAGATAGCTGTTTGTCCATTTGTCTGTCTGTTGTTAGTCATTCTAGCTATGTATGGCTTTTATGGAGGTCAAAACATGCTAGTATAACATTTGAATGAGAAGATAATGGTGCATGATGGCACTCTTTGAAATGGAACATTTATGTATCATTGAAACCTCAGTGCATTTTTGCATTCTGGTTACAATAAAAAAGTGGCACTAAAATTGGTCAAATTGCCTTGAATTTTGCACAGTCTGTTTTTGACCTCATTGTGTACAAAACCCAAATGATCCAAATTGACCATAGTACTTACTGTAACACAGTCAGGAACAAGATCCCATAAAATGTTTAAGGCACTTTATCTGTCTGTAAACATTTTCCCTGGTAAGAGTATTTTAGTTCGTGGTCCGCTACCCATCCAATTGCATTTATCATTGATCTTTAATCAGTTGACATTTTCCAAAGAAACACACCCCCTCTTTAATTTGCCTGGAGAGTTATCATGACTAACCTTCAACATTTAGAGCACCCAGGCAAAAGTTCAACCAGTGGAGAACACCAATTGAATTATGACAGCCAACGGGAGGTTCTGGGGGTTGAAGCCCTGAAATTTGAAAAAAAATAATTTTAAAAGACACCTATGTTTTGGAAAAAATATGCTTACGTGATTGTACTCCATTTCAATCCTCCTTGCCTAATAAATGTGCTCTTGGTATTAGTTGGTACAGTGCTGAGTGAATGATAGCACTGTCAGTTTAGTGGCCTCTGTAACAATTTTGGATGTGGTATTGTCACAGGTATAAAGGCCAAAATTTACTACATTGCACCCTTTAGTCTGTAGCAAGAGTAAACAAACATTCACTTGTATACAGTACTGTATCAGGGTCATTTCCATAGGGTGAGCAGAGGGAAGCAACTGCTTTCCCTTTCAATGTCAATTTGTGCGTGTGTGCCTGTGTGTGTTTGAACTTTTTAGCATGTTCTTAATTCAAACAGGAAAAAATCTGCTGATAAAATGTGATAAAAATGAAGCTGGCAAAACATTGCACCAGATTTCACATACTCTAAGGGCCTCCAATTGTTCCAAAATTTTTCAAAGTGGAGGGGTCTCACAGAGGCGAGGAGACCTCAGGGGGACAGCAAGGTGTTTGCATACTTCTTGCTGTGAGTCTCATGGTTTTGGGTACCATTTATAGTGAAAATGTCAGATATAATTGGGAAAATCTTTTTGAAGTTGCTGTTTCAATGGTCTTATGACTTAGGGTTGTCGTGTGTTGTACTAGCAAAATTAAAGTGTTACAGTCTTTCCATGTACAGTGTGCAAACCCATAGTAGACCTTCCATGTACGGTCTTGTTCAACAGTAATTTATACTGTAGTTTCATTTGGGAAGAAATTTCAAACAGTCTACTTTGTAGAAGGTATCATCAAGGCTGGAAAAATGTTTTTTTCCAAAGGAGTGAGTTAAATTATTTCCCAGGGAGGGAGTAGAATTTCCCACAGTTCTCCCTATATTTTCATGTGTATAGGGAAGGGAAATCTCCCTCCATTGCCTAAATTTCTTGAGCAGGAGACTGCTAGCTTCCCAATTTTTTCCACCCATGGGTATCGTACTGAAAGGAGAACAGTGGTTTTCTCTAAGACAGGCTGGATAGTGGGTGCAACAATAGTTGCTACAATATTTCTTAAACCCCCTACTGGCTTACTGTAGGCAAGGCTTTTGTAAATGGAGTAGGCTGATTACTAGCCTGTAGGAAGAGTCTAATGGGAGGGAGTGTCCTACTCCTTTATAAAAAATTTTTGAATATTCATAATTTCATGTAACCTCAAATGCAATCTGATGCAGAGTAGGGTCCTACTATTAATGGAAATCAAGTTTTGTTGCATAACATTTTATTACGTGATATTTTGAGGGAGGGGGTCACCCCTTGTCCCTATCCCATCAGGCCATGCCAGTGCTCTTAACCAAATTAAGCCTATGTCATTCAGAGATTTATTCCTATTTTTGGTTTCGATGAAAAGAGAAACCTATGCATTCATGATGGCGTGTGTGTGTGTATGTATGTGTGTATGTGCGTGTGTATGTGTGTGTATGTGCGTGTGTATGTGTGTGTGTATGTAGGTGTGTATGTGTGTGTTTGTGACACTTTGCTTGTTTACACAATATCTTGAGAAGGGAAGATCTGACAGTTCTCAAACTTGGAACACAAATACCCCATACTGAGAGGAAGAACCCTATTTATTTTGGTTGAGGTCAAAGGTCATCTGGGGTCACAGGGGGTCAAAAACCAAAATCCTTGTTTACACAATATCTCAAGATAGGAAACTTGGATTAATTTCAAACTTGATATGTTGATGCGTTATGATGTAAGGAAGAACCCTATTGATTTTGATGGAGGTCAAAGGTCATTTGGGGTCACATGGGGTCAAACCTCGAAATCTTTGTTTACACTATATCTCATGGTAGGAAACTTGGATTAATTTCAAACTTGATATGTTGATGCCTTGTGATGTAAGAAAGAGCCCGATTTATTTTCGTGGAGGTCAAAGGTCATTTGGGGTCACATGGGGTCAAACCCCAAAATCCTGGTTTACACTACCGTATTTACTCTATTAAACGCCCCCTCTCTAATAAACGCCCCCCCCCCCCCAACTTTTTCGTCACATTGCATAAAGTGAAATTGTTAATTCCAAAGACAATATGGTAAAAGGAAAATGAAATGGTCCTGCCTTGAAGCTACGAAATCTCCTAAAGTCCCATACTGTATCCTGAAGTAAAAGGCATATTTCTGCAACTAATTTCTGTTGATATCCATCACGCTATCACATACCGCGAACCTGTACTGCTTCGTTTGCGGTTCGAAAGTGGTACTGTACATACCGTAGGTATACAAATATTCGCTAGCCTATCCGAACAGCCTAACATGAAAATCCGAATTCAACACAGGAAAACTGTTTAACAGTGAAATGCTGTGAACGCGTATGTACTGCTAATGGTACTACTCACGGTAACTATTATGCAATTACCGTATGTACGTTCGTATAGCCGGCCGGTCAGTATAGTACCGTGAGGCCTGGCTGTATACTGTTCACAGCATGCATGAATGCATATGCCGCGGGCACTTAAAAAAGTCACTTCTGTGTGTCACGTTACATATCAAGATGTCGGCGAAAGTTGATCACACTTGCAAAGTTCAGAGTGCTGTTCGTGGCTACCATATTTATAGGGAATTAAGTTTGGTTACCGGTCATTGGGGAGGAGCTCACAGCTGATTGTGAAGCTGACAACCAAATGGACAAATATGCCATATGTAGCAGAAGTCACATAAATTTGACTCTAATAAACGCCCCCCTTAACGAAAATTTCACGCCCCGGAGCGTTTAATAGAGTAAATACGGTATATCTCAAGGTAGGAAACTTTGATTCATTTCAAACTTGATATGTTGATGTGTTATGATGTAAGAAAAAAACCCAATAAATTTTGGTGGAGGTCAAAGGTCATTTGGGGTCACATGGGGTCAAACCCCGAAATCCTTGTTTACACGATATCTCATGGTAGAAAACTTGGATCAATTTCAAACTTGATATGTTGATGCGTTATGATGTAAGAAAGAACTCTATTTATTTTTGTGGAAGGTCAAAGGTCATTTGGGGTCACATGGGGTCAAACCCCAAAATCCTGGTTTACACTATATCTCAAGGTAGGAAACTTTAATTCATTTCAAACTTGATATGTTGATGCGTTATGATGTAAGGAAAAACCCAATAAATTTTGGTGGAGGTCAAAGGTCATTTGGGGTCACGTGGGGTCAAACCCCGAAATCCTTGTTTACACGATATCTCATGGTAGGAAACTTGGATTAATTTCAAACTTGATATGTTGATGCGTTATGATTTAAGGAAAAACCCAATAAAATTTGGCGGAGGTCAAAGGTCATTTGGGGTCACGTGGGGTCAAACCCCAAAATCCTTGTTTACATGATATCTCATGGTAGGAAACTTGGATTAATTTCAAACTTGATATGTTGATGCATAATGATGTAAGAAAGTACTCCATTCATTTTCGTGGAGGTCAAAGGTCATTTGGGGTCACATGGGATCAAACCCCAAAATCCTGGTTTACACTACCGTATTTACTCTATTAAACGCCCCCTCTCTAATAAACGCCCCCCCCCCCAACTTTTTCGTCACATTGCATAAAGTGAAATTGTTAATTCCAAAGACAATATGGTAAAAGGAAAATGAAATGGTCCTGCCTTGAAGCTACGCAATCTCCTAAAGTCCCATACTGTATCCTGAAGTAAAAGGCATATTTCTGCAACTAATTTCTGTTGATATCCATCACGCTATCACATACCGCGAACCTGTACTGCTTCGTTTGCGGTTCGAAAGTGGTACTGTACATACCGTAGGTATACAAATATTCGCTAGCCTATCCGAACAGCCTAACATGAAAATCCGAATTCAACACAGGAAAACTGTTTAACAGTGAAATGCTGTGAACGCGTATGTACTGCTAATGGTACTACTCACGGTAACTATTATGCAATTACCGTATGTACGTTCGTATAGCCGGCCGGTCAGTATAGTACCGTGAGGCCTGGCTGTATACTGTTCACAGCATGCATGAATGCATATGCCGCGGGCACTTAAAAAAGTCACTTCTGTGTGTCACGTTACATATCAAGATGTCGGCGAAAGTTGATCACACTTGCAAAGTTCAGAGTGCTGTTCGTGGCTACCATATTTATAGGGAATTAAGTTTGGTTACCGGTCATTGGGGAGGAGCTCACAGCTGATTGTGAAGCTGACAACCAAATGGACAAATATGCCATATGTAGCAGAAGTCACATAAATTTGACTCTAATAAACGCCCCCCTTAACGAAAATTTCACGCCCGGAGCGTTTAATAGAGTAAATACGGTATATCTCAAGGTAGGAAACTTTGATTCATTTCAAACTTGATATGTTGATGTGTTATGATGTAAGAAAAAAACCCAATAAATTTTGGTGGAGGTCAAAGGTCATTTGGGGTCACATGGGGTCAAACCCCGAAATCCTTGTTTACACGATATCTCATGGTAGAAAACTTGGATCAATTTCAAACTTGATATGTTGATGCGTTATGATGTAAGAAAGAACTCTATTTATTTTTGTGGAAGGTCAAAGGTCATTTGGGGTCACATGGGGTCAAACCCCAAAATCCTGGTTTACACTATATCTCAAGGTAGGAAACTTTAATTCATTTCAAACTTGATATGTTGATGCGTTATGATGTAAGGAAAAACCCAATAAATTTTGGTGGAGGTCAAAGGTCATTTGGGGTCACGTGGGGTCAAACCCCGAAATCCTTGTTTACACGATATCTCATGGTAGGAAACTTGGATTAATTTCAAACTTGATATGTTGATGCGTTATGATTTAAGGAAAAACCCAATAAAATTTGGCGGAGGTCAAAGGTCATTTGGGGTCACGTGGGGTCAAACCCCAAAATCCTTGTTTACATGATATCTCATGGTAGGAAACTTGGATTAATTTCAAACTTGATATGTTGATGCATAATGATGTAAGAAAGTACTCCATTCATTTTCGTGGAGGTCAAAGGTCATTTGGGGTCACGTGGGATCAAACCCCGAAATCCTGGTTTACACTTCATCTCAAGGTAGGAAACTTTGATTCATTTCAAACTTGATATGTTAATGCGTTATGATGTAAGGAAAAACCCAATAAATTTGGGTGGAGGTCAAAGGTCATTTGGGGCCACACGGGGTCAAACCCTGAAATCCTTGTTACGTGAAACATCATGGTAGGAAAGTTGGATTCATTTCAAACTTGATATGTTGATGCGTTATGATGTAAAGAAAAATCCTATATATTTTGGTGGAGGTCAAAGGTCATTTGAGGTCAGAAGGGACAAATCCTGGAAACCTTTTTAACACAATGTCTCAAGGTAGGAAGCTTGGATTGATTTCAAACTTGATATGTTGATGCATTATGATGTAAGGAAGAACCCTATTGATTTTGGCAGAGGTCAAAGGTCATTTGGGGTCCTAGGGGTCAAACTCAGAAAACCTTGTTTAGGAGAGCTCAAGGTACAAAACATGGATGGATTTCATAATTAGTACGTGGATGAGTTATGGTGAGAAGATGGTCTGTATAAGGTTTTTTTGTGGAGGTGAAAGGACATCAAGGGTCATGATCAGTCAAACTTTGAAAAACTTGTGAAAATGGGATATCTCAAGGTAGGAAACTTGGATGGATTTCCTAATAAGTATGTGGATGTGTTACAGTATGGTGAGTTGAAAGTACTGTACCTGTTGTTTTTGGTGGAGGTCAATGGTCATCTGGTATCACCTGGCATCAAACTCTGAAAACCTTGTTTGCAGAATATCTTAAGGCACAGTATGAAATTTGGCTTTTTGACTATAGAAATGTTTTGGTTAAAAGAAAAACCAGTTACTTACCGGTTGAGTCAAAGGTCACTTTGGGTCACCAGTTGTTACAAGAAATGTAGCATTTTATTGAAAAGAGAAGGTCACTTTGGGTCACCAGTTGTTACAAGAAATGTAGCATTTTTATTGAAAAGAGCATGTATGTATCATTGAAACCTCAATGCATTCTTGCATTCTGGTTATCATCACTTTTATGCTGTACGTGTGAACTTTTCTTAAGCAATTGAGGATGAATCTGCATCTTTCCTTTGCTTGATTGTTTAATATGAGAGTTTTGAACCCTGCACCTTATTGTGAACTTGTTTTGCTCCCACCCCCAACATGTAAGATGGTCTCTAACCTGATTTTAATGCTAACTAATTGTCAGAACTATCAAATGTGCCTCACCATACTAGGCCTAGGAGTTTAAGTATTTCCAGGCATGCTACAAATCACACTCCAAGGGTAATTCAGGAGTGTGGTTGGTGTGCAGTTTTATTAATTTTTAATTGATTTATATGACCCCAAATTCTTCATCTTGATTTGAAAGGAATCACACACCTCACAGTGATTTGAGGTGAGTGGGTGAGCAATATTGCACTTGCATGCCTAAAAATTCCAGGCCTGCCTTGTCCTACCCCCTATGTGTAACATCATTATCATTTTGTTAATGCATGCATGTACTGTATGCATGTACAGTATTTTGAGTAACAAACAAGTCAACTCTGAATAATTTTTGCATTGACAGGAGCCAGTAATTTTTAGCTCTGTTGCTGTCGACAAGCTCTGGTTAAAGGGCAAATCCTCTCACCCCAAACTACAATTTTGGTAGGGGTTTACCAAAATTTCCAGTTGGCTCAGCTCTTTAATTTATAGCTAATTTAAACAATGCAGAATACCAAAGCTCATATTACACAGCATGAACTGTATTGTTAAAATTGATTATACACATTGAGCTTTCCTATACTCACCCTGAAGCAATAAACTGAGATTGTGTCTGGATGAGGAAGAGTTTCAGACAATTGTGGGAGGATCTTAAGGAATAAGGTTAGGAGAATTGGTACTGTTTGGGGTGAACGAACTGAGCCTTTGAGCCTGACATATGGCATGGTGACTATCCTGTCTTCATGTGAGTCTATATCTGTAAGTACAACATTCACTGGCTCTAAACTGTATCTGAAGCAAAATATTAATTTAAATTTAATTCATTATTGATTTTTCACAGACTCTCAAAGATGGAATTTTTCCATCTCATCAAAGTAATTACATATTTTTTTCTGTCTTTTGTTAGGAGAATCAACATGAATTCCATGACATACGGGTTGATGAAAGTGAAGGTAGCAGAAGAATTGACTATGGCAAACTGTGAGACAGTTCATCTACTCCTTGACTTTAGGCCAGCTGTTGCGGAACGCACCCGATCTGGCTCTACTCTTCTCTCTGAATTGGAATCAAGGGGGAAATTATCTCAGAATAATGTTAACGAACTAATTGAAATCTTACAGCATATACCAGCAATGCCAGCTGTTAGAATAGTAGAACAGTACAAGCGTGATAATGGTCTTCGATAATCATAATATTGTTTACGTCCCAAATTACTCTTTTTGTTTGTTTACTTGAATTCTTGAAAGTGAATAAGAAATCATGCCATCGTACTAGGAGTACTAAATTTAAGTTTTACTTTGTAATAGTCGATAGGGTCAAAAAAAGATGAAGTTGGCTAGTTAACTGGTCCACCCAAGGGTGCTTCAGTCCAGCCTGCAGCAGACTGGTTGACTGGGCAATCGATCTTATTTGGCAAGCCAAGAGGGAGGAAAGCTGGAGTACCCAGAGAAACATCAATATACTGTACATCAAGTGAAATTTGAACCAACAGATTTGAAATCACAACAGCTGGAATGGACCATTCTGTCACTAGGTGACCTCAACAGAGAATCAGGAATGTTTAAATTTGTATTAACTACTACTTTTAATGTCAGGTTTTTGTATCAGATGGAAATATGTTACCCCTTTTAGTCTACTTTTGCTAAAAACCTCCTTACTCCCTGGCAAAGAGCCATTCGACAAAACTAAACCATAACTGCTTCCCAGAGAAACCATACGTCCACTGAAGTGCAATGTAAGGACTATCTGAAGATCTGTATCAAAGAATTTTGCCCCTTTTTATTCTCAGCCTAGAACACAATGATTTTGAACACATACTGTGTTGCAAGAGATGTAAGATACTCTGTTGTTTACTCTGTCCCAAATTTGAGTCACATGGAAATTTTGGGAGGCAAAAATGTGGATATAAAGAGTTTCGGATGAGGCTGAGCAGCTGAGGGGGTCATAGACTTGTAAATGAATACTATTTTAAACAGTAAATAGGGATAGTGTAATGGTGAAAATCATTTGAAAGGAAGGTTGTGAGAGGACGGAAGGGGAAGGGTTTGTTATGTGAAAGTATGTATTGTTTGATTATATTAATATTTGCAACTTTATCGTCTTTTAAGTCAAGAAGCATACTAAGTGTGGTTCATTTCATCCTCCTTTCCTTCTACAAGAAGGTAAAATGGGGTAGGGGCTGGCATGGGTGGAAAAAGTTGGGAAGCTGGTAAGTTCCTTGCTGTGAAACTTGGGCATCTGGAAGGAAACTTGGGCAATTGGGGGAAAATTTTCCTTTTTTAGCTCATGAGAATAAAGACGTGTGGAAAATTTTACTCCCTTCCTTGTAAATAATTTTACTACCTTCCTGAAAAAAAAAGCATTTTTTCCAGCCCTGGGGGCTGGGGATGTGAGGGAGAAGTTATAGAAATGGTATTGGGAGGATCTAAGTGTCATAAAGATGTGGTCAGGAAGCAGACTTTCTCCCACAGTACCTGACAACACAGTTATGTGCCAAAAATTTCAAACTCTTTTCAAAGGTTGGTATGAAATGGTAAATAGTAGAAAGAAAATGGAAAAAGGAGAAAATGATATAATTTACAAGGTAAATAATTAAAAAAAATGAAAAAATGAAGATAATTATAATTATTTGGGCTACAGGCATGGAATGGTATAGTTATGAGGAATCCTCGAAATTATTGGAAAAGTCTTGTGAGTGAGTTTTACACTGATTGGTAGATGAGTATTGTCTTTGTAGTTTATGATCAGCTAATGGACTTTAGATATATGATGTTTCCTTGCAATTGTTTCATCATCTCATGGTCATCTTAAATTATTTTTACTTTTAAGCAGGCATGTAAGCAGAACTTTTTCATGGGGTGGGGGTAGGGGTAGGGGAATGCATGGTTTTGGAGGGTGACATGGGGGAGGGGGCCAAGGGGAGTTATTTCCCTTCACCTTGGAGGGGGAGTGCCATTTGGAGGGTGGAGGAAAATAACTATTTCATGTTTTTGAGATGACAAATGGTGCTTTGTTTTTGCCTCTAAGGTAATCAAGTTTACAGTGATCAATTTTGAAACTTAAATTAGTCTATATTTTACTTTTGCCATTATTTTATTTTAGCTTTGGCCATGGGTTAGGTTAGATGGAGTTTTATTGCCCAGTGTCCAATCAATTGGTTCAAGTCGAGCTTGTCTCAGCCCATTTTCCAGTTGAGGCTCACTGGCTTGTTTTCAGGACTCCATTGCTAACTGTATGCTGAGCACCAAGCTCAATGGCAGCAGGTTCCATTTTTAAAGTCTTCAATATGACCTGGCCATGACTTGAACTCCGACCTTCCAACTGCAAGTCTGATGCTCTAACCACTTGACCATGCAGATGGCCATGGGGGTTCAATAGTAGACCCCCCTGGCTACATGTGAATTTTCTAGAGGTACATTGTTAGAAGGTGATGCTGTGGATTGTAGATGAAAGGAAGGAGAAGAATAGATGAAGGGGGTGGATGGTGTGCAGAAGTGGGGGGGGGGGAGGGGAGGGTGGAGACGTGAATACCTTTTTCTGGAGTTAAAAAATAGTTTCTGAGAGTGATTCCATGTCATCTTGTACTGACTTGTTGTTTGGTTTTATTGCGTTTCAAACTGCTATTAAAGGTAGAGTGATATGTCAGCAAATGACCATCATCACATGGCTGTTGTGGAGAGTGATGATATTTTCTAAAGAAAAATCTGTTGGAATTATTTCAATATCTTAACTGTTTTCCAGTTTTTGTACCTCTTCAAAGGTTGAATGTTTCTGAAGGAACTTGTTGTTGATGCAGAAATAATGATCGGGAGTGTTGCGTATTGTTGACATTTCATTTGTTAACCCTATATTAATTATCTCTTAATTACTCTTCAGATAGTTTATGGTTTAGGTAATTGATTCTGATGATTTTCAAGGACACGATATAAACTTCCAAAATATAACCCTCAGGACAAACTTATGTCACAAGAGTCCTTGAAATGAAGACTGTAAAAACAAAGGATAACATTAGCCATATGTTGAATGTCCCTCTCATTACATCACAAGACTTGCATATTGAGCTCATATTTAAGTGCCAATCAGAAATTGCTCTTTAAAATGATGGAAATTTCAAATCATTTTTGTATCACATGACCTTTAAGCACTTAAGACCTGCCTACTGTAACTGCAGTGTTTTCTGCTTGACATAACAACGTTTATCTTCTCTTGGAAGTTAAAGAATATCATTGAGGTAAAATTGAAAATTTAATGTGTGTTTAAGGGTACATGTAAAAGTGCTTATAATTAGCATGATTAGCCAAGTTTCACATCCAGTAGTTGCAGAAAATATTAAAATTTCGAATTTTGTGGTGTCTTAACTTATAACGGTTTTTTGCATAATCTGAAAAAATGTCTGGTCACAAAATTTTGAAAACTGAATTGAGCCATTTAAGTACTCACTCATGAAGCAGTTATTTGTACGTAGGATATGGGGATTGTGTAAGTTTGGCGTACCATTTGTCATAGGTATGTGAAGAAAACTCAACAGCTTTGGAAAAATTTGTTGAATTTCCTGAACCAACTCAATTAGCTGCTTTAGTGAAAAAGTAAGTCTGTTATAGTTAACTTTTACAGCAACTTTGTGTTGTTTTTACCCATTGCTTCAAGGTTAACATGAAGCACTCTGAGGTTCAGTTGTCTTACAAACACTGTGTTGTAATACTGATTGTTTTCATAGTTCTTTTGCAAATGTTGAGGCATATCATCAAGTAGTTCATTAAGATACTAATATTGTTGCTGAACCACGTCATCCGGAGGTTTTGACGACTGTGCAATGGATCTTTTAGGGCCAGTAGCATGTTAAATGGGGTGGTCGGGGGGCACAGGCCCTCCCACCTCCGAAGTCAGTCAGGGATTAACTGGTTCGAGGAAGAGGAAAATTTGAAGAGACACACTGAGCATTCAAACCTTAACCACACACCAGGCAGAGAAATGGTTTTCAAAGCCCCAACAAAGAGGGGTCTGCAAAAATTCCTTTTGCCTTTCACATTTTGTGTATCATATGAAGAGAGTTTGAGAATGGTTACCATTTAAAAGGTAAAGTAAATATCTCATTCGAGGAGAGAAAATATTGTCACATGGCTCGAAAGAGCCAATCATGAAACATGACAGCTTACTATACTTCTTCTAGTTGGGGGCTTTTCCTTTTAAAAGTGATAGCCTGCTGATTACACGTTGTTGCGTTATGGCAAATTGTGGCTGATTAAATTATGATATGTAAGGCATAATATTATAACATGTTACTTTGTGGAAGGTTTGCACACTTTAGGGTAAATTTGCTAGTTGCCCTCAGAAATTCATGATTTTATAATGCAAACTAAGGAGGAGGAAGGGCATTGTGTTTGAGAGGGTTGGATGGATGAAAGGGGGGGAGGGGGTATGTGATGGAGGAACATGTTCAAACTTCCAACAAGTATTGCCAACGTCAGCATTGATATGGTAGTCTGTTTTGAAGCAACTGAAACTGGCCTTATCAACACATCACTTTCTTTGGTTGGATTTTATGGTACCCCCTTGGCACCAACAATGTTTGAGCACTCAGTCCATCCAAATGATGAAAGGATTGTCCATCCAAATGATGAAAGGATTTATCCACACTTACTGCTGGTGGTGCTTCACTGTGGTAGTATTGTTTACAACTTGGAACTTAGCGAGCTTTCCGCAGCCCCTGATATTTTTTCTGTTCCACCATGCCTATCCTGCAGCAAGTCATGCAGCCTGTATTCTTGAGATCATGTATGTCTGCTGATTTCTGGGCATATAGATGCAAAAATTCAAAACTGATTTGGTAATAATAGAGTGATGTATGTTAATATCTTGACTAGGATGTCAAGAGGTGAAGCAGCTGGTAAATTTTTAAGTGAAAGCTTAGAGGTGAGTTTCCAGGTATCATTTCTTGGGACACTTAAAATAATCAAATTGTAAACATTTAAGTTTAAGTTGTAAGTTTATTTTCTTTTCCTCATCTTAAATTCTGAAAGAATGGAGTTGAAAATGATTGTGTTATTAAAATATTTTTATAATTTTACTCCATATATACTTACCACTGTAATAAAGTGCTAGAAATATCTTACTTCCCTGTTTTGGATATAAAACTTTCTGAGTCTTGCATTCATTTTTATTCCACTGTTCGGGATTACAACTGACATTTTCAGAATGCTTTATGTTGGAAAACAATACCTCAAGGCTTGGGTCAACAGGTGCTTAATATTTCTCCTCGTTTGATGTAGGCACGCTGACGAGTGCAACCAATAGACCTTGTGTTTTGACGACACACTGACGTCATCCTTTGGGAAAAAACAATGGATCATGGAGCCACACGCATAAGGATTCACCCTGCACGTATAGCAGACTGTGCGCGTATTCGACTTGTTGACAAAACAGCTGTCTGCATTTGTCTGTGTTGGTTTATTTTGCCCCAGACGAGGGCGTACTATCCGCTCTGTGACATCATAGGCACAAGGTCTATATAGAGTACTTTCACTGACGTCACAAGCCCCATCCCTTTGCTTGGCTGCCAGGCAAAAACTGTCGTGTAGTAACGTATAGCCAGCGGGGAAGGCAGCTGACGGGCGTGAAGATGCCCGATGGTTGTTTTTGTTCCAACACGGATGTGGGCGGGGCTTACAAAATTATGGCGTCACATAGCGGTTCATTTCAAAACATTTAGACCGCGATCACATGTTGCATGGCACAAAGTGAGGTACTTTCGGAGAAACAAAGTCATGCAAAGATTGTAAATTCTGTTCTAAAGCAGTGACATCACAAATGATTACGCAACTACCCAATTTTTGATGACAGAATAAAAAAAAAGTCCTTAACGGGCCATCCCATACTTCTTCACTTACACAGGGGGTTCCAATTCTTCTACACTACTTAAGCGCCCCAAACTTTCTGACACTATCTCACTTTATGCAGGGAGTTACCACAACTCCCTTGTGTTATCAATACTGTCTCAGCAGCAGTCGCGGGAGCAGAATGTCAAAATTAGGAGGGACAAACTGCGGCAAAGGATAATGTTGGGGCAAAAAAAAAAAAAAAATCGGGCGCCCAACGTGCCCGTTCCTGCAGGGTGAGCCCTTCCCCCGTAAGCTCGGAGATTTTAACATATGAAGCCTCTGTAGAGGTATATTATTTCGGTTAACCCAACCCCTGACTGGCCTTACTTGGGGGGGGGGGGGGAGACAAAATTGGGGGGTGTCCCCTCTTGCCTCCACAGGGGTGGCGCCAGCGGGGGGCCGGGGACCATGGCCCCCCGCCGGGGAACACTCCCCCCCCCCCCCGTCGGGGAAGGTCGGCGATTTCATCGGGGAGGCCTAAAAAATTAAAAAAATATATAAAAAAACGGCAATAACTGAATTTACTGAATGGGTGATTTTGAACATGATTTCTTCCGTTATAAAACTATTTTAATACACATCGGCATCGGTTTTCAGTTACTTCTCATGGCTCATAGTTCATAGCTCGGTTAAAACTCATTACATGTACCTTGTCCCGTGCGCGCAATGTCACCCATAACCAAGACTTGTGTTGCAGACCAGGGAGCGGGAAATTTCACGTGCAGACGTAACCAAGGGTGGCACCAGCGGGGAAACGGGCCATACCCCCGTCGGGGAAGGCTGCCCTTCCCCTGTCGTTGAGAAGATCCAGTTTCGTCGGGGAGCCTTCATCTATAGGCCCACGAAAAAGATGTAAGCCCGATAAACGTTAGTCCCCGGACAATCTTCTTGATTTTTCTTTACTAGTTTTCCTTTCGAACTGACGAGAAGTTGTACAGGTGCATGCAGTGCCCAACGGTTTGACATCTGTCCTGCCCCGACAGCCGAATTCGAGCAACGGTAATGACAATCGATCAGGCCGTTGTCAGTCATAATGATTAACAGAAGTGTGGGAATGCGTCCTGTCCTGATAAGTCTGACTGAAAACTCATTTGAAGCCACCTTGTTGTAACGTGACATATTTTCAAAGACGTCGGAAGTAAAATCATTTATTGTCGGGAGTTAGGATAGTCACATAGAAAATTTCATAAATTTAGTGGTCCTCGCAGTTGAATACAGTAAGGAATCTCAATAGAGTAAAAGATTGGTATGTTTTCAATTCGGTTGCACAGTTTTTCCACGGGAAAAAGACAAGACCACTTCATGTAATTGTAGCCTTACCTTTATCTGCATGGTTATTTTCTGATCACATAGCAAGTTGGTTTTTTTCTATTGAAGTGAAACTTTCATAAACAACGACTGCTTCATTTCTAGTAACAAGTCTGGGAAATGCAATTTCCGGCTCGGTCTGAGGGTTAGATTTTTTAAAAATTTTCCCTCGCGTCAGGAAAAAAAAAATTCCCTCGCTCCGCGCCAACTTATGATGGCGCTCCGCTTTGACAGTGTTTTGGTCTAACGAATTACTCAACAGAAGAATGCATGCTTGTAAACTATTCTTCGTTTGAGGGCAATATTAAGTGAAAATTTTATAGCGAAAAAAGCTTAAAATGAACACTGCTTTGCTTCTGGTTACGAGCGTGGGAAATGCCATTTCCGGCTGTCTGGGGTTTTTAATTTTTCAAAAATATCTGTGCATTTCTGGTTAGTTTTCGAGCAGGATTACATTTTTCAGACAAAATAGACTATTCTGCCTCCTACCAAATTAAAACTCTCCCGTCCGCATATGTCAATATACAAAATATAAAACTGGAAATATATGGGAAGCCAAACTTTTCCACGAGGAAAAATCCGAGGGCCTTAGTCTCCCCGATGTTATTCAGAAACCCCAACAAAACTATAAATCACATCCTATTTGATTTTTCTGTAAATTTTCAAATCTTCTCCAATAAACTGTTAATTTTCAAATCTTCGTTCAAAAAAGGGAAAAATTTTTCGGGAAAATTTCCAGTTTCGTCTGAAAGCCTTAGTACCTAGGCCTAGTATGATGAAATGCGTAACCCCAAAAAATTCAAGCTGTCGCCTATGTAACGTTTTTGATTTCGCCCATATGAAGGCCAGATTCTTCAATAAACACACCAAAATTTAATGGTCCTTACAAAAGCCAAATTTTGATTAAAAGCTTTTTCTTCTTAACAAACTCCACATTTTAAAATATTTGTTGAATAAAAGCCATAAATTTCGGCGCGCTTCGCGCGCCTCAGATTCTACCAACTCACGTCCCACTTGAACTAACTAATTGCCTATGTCGGGGACTCGAAATGCTGGTCCCCCTGTCGGGGAGCTTGGCCCCCCTGTCGGGCAAATCCTGGCCCCACCCCTGTGCCTCCACCGTAGTGCCGCCATTGCCCAGAAGACCTACGGTACATGCTGCGCAATATACAAAAGGCACATTAGTTATATAGCAGTCACACGTCCCTGGTTGCACCGATAGGCGTACAAGACGAAGGCAGGGAACAGACTGCCGCCAGATTTTCTCAAGATCTAAAATTCGGGCAGGAAATTGGACCAAATTTTGCAAAAATTGAGTTTTAAAAATTTGCATGGTTTTAATTAATCAGAAAACTCCTTGGAGTGCCCCAAATCTTTAAGAGAAATGTACTAAAAAGGGAAAATCATAGTAGCGGTAAAACCTCCATGAAAGATCAACCAAGAATATATATTCGCTACACATTCGGGCAGCTCTTATTCGTAAGTTTAACATCACAGTCATTTGCGGTACAATTCCCGAAATGGTCGAATATCCATTTTTTTTCAAAGATTTACCGGAAAAACTATCAAAGTCAGGGTAGCATGTGTACGAAAAATCAAAAAAGGTAAAAACTATAAATTGCAACACATTTGGGAAGCCTATCACTTCAAAGAAACAGTAATTCCTCGAACTCAGCGTGTTTTTAAATCGCGCGATCGAAACACAATGGCCGTAACTTTAGCCAGTTACATGACTTCTTTCAAAACTTTCCCTAAAAAATAAAAAACCGCTTTATTCAAAGTAAAATTTTTCATGGAAATTAAAATGACAAAATTTTGCGACGTATTCGGGCAGCTTATGAAAAAGTTTCCCTCGGCCCAACTCCATACTGTAGTCTTGCAAAATGGTAAAATATTCGGGCGAAGATTTGCATGAAAAAGGTTTTGAAATGTTTTAAATATACAAAGTAATTACAAGGACTGACGGGAGGGTGTTCAGTTGCAGAGTGCTATAATTATATTCTACCCCTGCAAAAGATATTCGCGCAACGGTCATGAAAATCGGGAAGGCTGTTTTCCAATTACATAATGTCATTGATACAGTGGGAGATTGTCTTCCCATAAGTGCGCCTGAAACTGAACTTAAGCCAACTTCATAACATGACATTTTTTCAAAAGGTGTTAGAAGTGAAATCAATGAGTTCGGGCAGTCACATAGACAATTTTATCAATCCAGCCTCATGAACTTAGACAAGAGTCGCGTTATAGACCTGACATTAGCATTTTCTTTTCAATCCGTTGCATAGCAATATTCCCTGGATAAGGCCACTTCACTGACGTCATTCGACGGAGAAGCGTCGATTTTATCAACATGCGCAGTAACAACACGAGCAGTATATGTCACAGTAGTTTCTATTGGAATACCGTATGCGTTTGCTGTAAATACGCTTACCTTTTTCTAAAGTCCTCCCGACCCTCTGGCAAAGGGCCGTTCGGCGAAACCAAACTTGATACTTCTTCCCGAAGAAGCGCGTGCGTGCTTTGCCCTTCAGTGCAAGGCAAATTCAATGGCGTGACGTTTCAAGAAATTAAGTTATAGACAACTTCGTCTAGTTATTACAGTGGTACATTTTATTTGATCATTTTCTGACTTAGAAACTTGCTGATTTTTTTCTATTGTTGTAAACGAAAGCTCAAAATGACAGAGGCGAATCCAGAGGGGGTGGGGGTATGCATACCCCGCTCCCCCACCGGAATAGTAAAAATTGTATAGATAGTCAAGCTAATTGTAGCCTAGGCATTATTACTTTTTAAAAATACGGTGATAGTTGTTACATTATTTGATTACCGTATTTTTGTGTCATATTCTTCAATAAAATGAAAAATGTAAATTATAATGTATCTATCTTCCGTATCATTTGGTAAATTCCCGTTTTGTTTAGACATTGCGCAATGACGGATGCTAAATCTAGCGTTTTCCGCCAACGGCCGTTGGTAACGCTGTTTGTGGCACCACATGTTTGCTTATGTCAATACGTGGGGCTACAACTACTTTCGAATAATGGGCCAGTCATTGAAACGAAGGCTTGTACGGGGATGTTGTAGAGTGTGTAGGCGATATGAATTGAGATATGAATAAATAGATGAGAAGATTTTGGTCTGATTCAAGATGATTGACGGTTTTATTCCGTTCGATTAACATCCGGCGCCCCCTCCCTCCCCCCCCCCAAAAAAAAAAATCATTGAAATTTAACTATATACAGATTGACTCAGATGCTCGTAGTCTGAGGTCTGCTGCACCAGTGTGGGAGTGAGACCAAAACTTGCAAGCTTGGGGCTTTCATGTCTCGGGGAAAACGGAACACATGCAGTCCCCTGATTGGTTGAAAGTTGTGACGCACTGAATTAAATAAATATTAAGGAATTGGCTGATCTAAAAAATGACCAATGAGTAGGCTGTAGAGGGTGAAATTGACCACACCTTGAAAATATGGGATACAGCATACAAGTGGAGCTAGGGCGAGGTAGTTTGTCACATTTACCGGTAACACGTGACGGGTAACAGGAAGGGCCCTGGGAATCTAGGACAAAAGCAAGGGAGAGTTGCTCTCAAACAACAAAATGGCGTTTCTGTTAAAGGTCACGGAGGGTGCACCATATTACATGACACAACGTACAGTTTACACATGACATAGCCTAAAACCGTGTAACGGTAATAGAGTACAACACGGTATTAAATTCACATTGACAGTATAGTCAGTGGAAGTAATGATTACCCACACTTTCAAGACCATGTTTTGAAAGCTTGGGAGTTTCATAGTGGCTCAAAATATTGAAATATTTAGCACCATGTTGCATTTCAGCCCCCTTTTCTTAGACACCTAAGCTGGGCAGGGGGCTCTGAAAATGAAGAATTCGGAAATTTGCCAATTGTGAGACCAGTCTACTGTGTGGTTTTGACAACTCATGAAATTACGAAAATCCCAATCAACGTTCTCAAACTGAAGCTCCACAGTCGTCACTATTTGATTCAAGAAAGCAAAGATTTTCCTGGGCTTCGCGCACCGCAAATTGCAATTCCTTAGCAGAAGTGCTCGCTCATACCTTCACTTTGGTGCACTTTTCCGAACTGTGGAAGTCACAAGATCGGAAATTTGCTACACTCAGTGCGGCAACAGATCACCAAGTGACACCGCTAACTATATACAGTGCTATTTTCATAAATTTTCTTTCATAAAATTCCATACCTTTTCCAATATAAGCTCTAAAAATTTCGTCGGAGAGCCTCATTACGTAGGCGTTGGATAACATTTTATAGCAACATCTTTCGTCGTCGCCCAATCTCAGATTTTCCCAATGAAAATGGAAATTCTTCAGTAATCCCCCAACTGTTCAAACTTCCTTGCAGGAAACCCAGCATCCCAAATTTTACTGCACTACTAGCTCCATATTTTCAAATATTTGTAAAGGGTGAAAATTTCAGCGCGCGCGGCTGCAATTTACGCCCCTAGTAGAGTGGTAATCTGGATCTGGATCTAGAAAAATACTGCACAACACTCCTGGTGGAGTCAAACGTGCAGGGTTGAGTGTGCGCATGTAGTTAGTCGTCCCGTCTGAGGATCCTCAAGGCTGCGCTCTTGAACTGCTTGGGGTCCTCGAGATCTGTAATGTTCTGGGGGAGTAGGTTCCAGTCTCTGACGGCCCGAGGAAAGAAACTGTATTTGTAGCAGTCCTTATTGGTTGGTTTATTTGTAAAGCTATTAGAATGGTGATGCCTGGAGGGCCGCCGAACCGGTTGTAGGTTGTTGATTGGCAATGCTAGGAGGCCCAATCTGGCTTTGTGAAGAATTGCTAGCCTGCTGGCAGTACGCCTGTTTTTGAGACTATCCCCCCTAGGTCATTTAACATTTCAGTCACACTACTATGGGGGAATAGTCATTATAAACAAACCTAGCAGCCCTACGTTGAATTTGCTCAACCTTATTGGATAGGGAAACGGTGTAGGGATCCCAAACAGAAGATGGATACTCCAATAAAGGCCTAACAAGTCTGAGAGAGGCATTAGCTTTAACACTCCTGGGGCAGGAGTATAAATTTCTTTTAATAAAAGCCAAAGATCTATTTGCTGACGAAGTGATGCGATTAATATGTCTATTCCAGGTAAGTGTATTAGAGATGTCAACTCCCAGATAAGTGTGGCAATCGGTAGACTCCAGGGTATCATTATCTAGAGTATAATTAAAAAAACTTGGGATTCCTTGAGTGAGTAATCCTCATAGAATAATCACACTTAAAAATATGGTAAAGTTTGGATGCTCGCCTACGACCCTCATTTCCCATTTCCTGAATTCTAATAGGCATCAGAGACTAAACAACAGCCATACATATGGTGGCGCTTCGCTCAGTGTACATTTGATGTTCCATCCACATGCAGACCCCCTCCCGCACTGAAAATTCCTGGATCCGCCACTGCAAAATAACAACGGCTTCATTTGTAGTGACATGCCTGGGACATGTCATTTCCGTCTGTTTAAGGGATCCACATCCAATTTTTCAAAATTTTCCGTACGCTCCGCGCTGACTGATGGTGGCACTCCACTTGGATATAGTTTTTCGACAGAATTACATTTTTCGGCAAAAATCTTTCTGGTAGCCTTCTGATCACTTTTATTTCATGTGAATATTTTACTGCAAATCATAGCTAAAAATACCGACTGCTTTGACTCAACTTACAATTTAAGCTTGGGAAATATAGTTTTCGGCTATCAGAGGGGCCCGATCGTTTAAATTTTCTGGGCTCTTCGCTCATACTGATCATTGGTGGCTTCCAGATAAGATAGCATTTTGCTGGCAGAATTACATTTCCGGGCAAAAAACTTCTGCCTCCAAACTGAATTAATGCTCATGACCATTTGCACCGAGTTGGTCCCTCCCCCCCCCCCGCCCACCTCCCCTCAAAATGTACTCTCAGAAGCCACCAGTTATGGATTTCTACTAGCTATGACACAACTAATATAAGATACGGTAGTCTACGTTTTTTTGATTTGTTAATCAAAGAGCTGTACCAATTGAGAATTTTTTGAAGACTTCTACAAAAACTGCAGTCTGGACTGTGGGATGAGAGCTGAATGCCTTTAATTATTACTCAGTGCTGTGAAAGTCTGAAAATTTATGAAAACTCATTGAGCTGAAGCTGAAGTCATCAAATACCTCCAGCCTTCCCTCGTTCTTCCATCCCCACCTCTCTCCGTTTTCTTACTTTTTGGGTGTGGTGGGTAGGATCTTTTTGAGGGGGTGTGGTGGGTGGTGGGTGTTGGTAGTCTGACACAACTTGAAGGCCCTTGGTCGTGGTTAATATAGTTACATGACCTAAAGTTTCTGACAATAATTGATCCACTAGCGCAATCGCGTATCTCTGATGTGAAATATCCAGTAACAGAATTATATGGCTCTTGTTGGTTTAAAGGTGTGCAGGTGTAATCAGATTCCTACATTTTCTTTTCAAAAATTCATGAAAAACTTCTCAGAGTCGCCTCGTTAGTGTCATGTCATGCGATGATAAATTCATACCCATGTAATCGGCTGAGGAGTGGGAATGATGGCGCTGAACCCATTTAAAGCAAAAGGAATAAATAATTTTTGTGGGAATCCCCATCAGCTAATGCCGATTAAATGTAAAGGACTTCAACCCCAAATTGAACGTATTCGTTGGAGTGTGTACTGTGTTGTAGCAAGTGGGAAAGACGAACAGTGAAACACTTTACACGAAAATGAAACGTTAGTGCGACCCGTACCCACAGGTCGTCATAGTATATAAAAAGTATATACTATATAACGCTAGGACGACGTGTGCCCGTACCCGGACATAGGCGAACAGCGCAAGATATTGAGCTGTTCTGGCAGCGACTGACCAAAGGCTCGATTGTAGTCACAAAAGGTTAACGAGACGGCAAATACAGTAGGCTGCATGATTTTCATTTGGTAATTTTCCTGCCTGGAGGCGTGAAAACTAGAGAAGTGGGCTGGCACAAAAATTAAGCACTGAATACTGAGTTGGATAAGCCTAGACCTAACGTTAGGCTGGCGACTAACTTTAAGCCTAACGTTATGCTAAATTAATGTTAAGATCAACGTTAGGACCAGAGGGCTTCGGCCTAGACGGGGTCTGTTAGTTTCCGCCCTCGATAGTTTCCGCCCGTTACTTTCCGCCCCTAAAAATCTTGGGGCGGAAAGTAATGTTTGAACTAACATGTGACAAAAATAACTTTCAACTTCAATTTTCAAATCCAAGTACAAGGCAGCAACGAAATTTATGGCTAGACCGAAAAAATTTTCAGTATCCTCATCAAAAATCATCGAAAAGAATGAATTTTACCACCTTTTTTCTAAATGTCGTCTAGTCACGGAGTTGTATTTTTTTACGTATAAGTAGTCCGCTTGTCTATAGGTAGACTTACGCTGAATGTGTGAACAGTTGTTCACAGCACTGAATACCATATACCTGTACGTAAGTACGTATAAGTATACTAAAGTCTACAGTATGAATGTTGCTTGGAAAGACGTCAACATGGTAGTAACGGGTGTCGCATTGAATAGTAAAAGACATCGACGAAGTTTGAAACTTTAAGAAAAAGTTGATGGATCTTCATTTGACGAAAGTACCACTGAAATCACATTCCATTCCATTACTTTCCGCCTCCCAAAAAGATGTTTTCTGCTAAAAATAAAAGGGACGGAAAACACCGTTTTTGAGGGGCGGAAAGTAGCGAGGGCGGAAACTAACTGTAACTGGCCTAGGCTATGCCAACCTTATCATGAATAAGGGCCAGTCTGTCACAGTTACTGAAACAGGGGTGGCGCCAGTGGGGGGGACCGGGGGGCCATGGCCTCCCGTCGTGGAACACTGGCCCCCCCCCAGTCGGTCCGATGCCGATTAGGCTACCGAAAAAAAAAAGTTAAAAGTTAATTTTTAATGTCTAGAGACTGTGCATACCACACGGCCAATTTGTGACCTTTGTCAAAAATGACAATAAATTTTGCTCCTTATTGTGTCTGTACTACTTAAGGTGAAGCCTTTTACAGTAGGACCATCTTTAAAATATTTTAATGAATTTTTCAAGATACCATTTAATACCTTATGTACAAGGATGATGTTCACTCTGCACAGGAAACTAAAAAAGTACCACATGCTGAATGCTGAGAAGTACAGTTCTAATGATATTATTGATACAGCCGATCACTTTACACAAACCTGCAAAATCCGGATCTGATCCCCTTCATTGCAAAATATATAACTGGGCATGGTCTCTGCCCCTCAAGTACAACTGTGGCCCTACTTCAATACAGGAAGTGCTAAAATGCATTTTGCTTGGTGGTATAGTTTAGTGTTGAGACATTCATATGGTTTCTATAAACACTTCAAGTTTGCTATTCAAAAATGAAAAGACTATTAAAAGGGATTTTTTCAAGAGGAAGGACAGCTCATTGAGCATAAAGATTTAGAGTAATTAGAAGTAATTTTTGACAGCCTTTACCTGGACCTGTGACTCTTAAACGATCTACACAAATTTGAAAATCCAGGTGAACTTTGTGTGGAAATTATTTTGCTTTTATGCCAATTAAGGCAAATGTTTAAAAAAGATAACTGTTGACAAAGTGTTATGTCAGAAACAAGTATGATCTGACACCATTTTGTGGGCTTCTCAAGCTGTTAATACTGCAGAAACAAGCTATAGTATATTCAGGATTCTAGAAGAACTGGGCAAGATTTTTGTCAATAAAACCTTTCTATGAAGACATAGTGTTCACAAGTATGAACAGATCCATGTAAAGTATCAAGAACTTGCACTAGTGTTGCAGGAGTATGGAACATTATTAACACTACATTGAATTAAAATTTTGCAACTTTGTGCTTAATTTCTTAGTGAAACTGTATAAAATTTTATTTCTACAGGAATTTTAGAATGTTAACTCACCTTATAGACATGAAATATGGCAGAAGTTTTGAACTAAGTCAAATTGTTGACATCTTGTTACATCCAAAACAAAATTAGTGCTTGGTGAAAAATTCACGACTTGAAAAGCTATTCCAACTTTTTGTGTTCTGTTATATGAAGGACTCCTTCATTGTTACAATTTAAGGAAACAATCAATATAAACTGATTCCTGTGGTTTTAATGAAAACTTTTTGATGCAGAATATAGAAAATCAAGACAATTTAAGCATATTTTTGCTGTAAAATTTTTCTTGTCACTATTATTAGTGAAAAAGATCACTTGCATTATTTGCCAAACTGTCTACTATTACATCAGTGAATGCAAAGACAGGCGCAGATCCAAGGCGGGGGTGGGGGGGGGGGGTGCTTTTACGGCTTCAGTCTCCCCTTTTTCGTCACATCAACAAAACCAAATACACTTAAATAAACATAAGGTTTATCTATTAGGGGCTATTTCAGGCTCATCCTTTCCTCACAATTTTCCAAATACACAAACCTCTATTTGCTAATACTTTCCTGCCGCCTTGCCTTCGCCACAAAACGGACCTGCACCTCCCTGGCCACAACAAAAAGATTTGAATAATGTGAATAGCTGTTGGCCAATAGGCCTGTGTCATCATGTTGTGAGCGTTACCTACTGAACTATGTCTACCCAGCTGCACGTCAGCCCATGTGTGTAATGTACTTTAGTGGCTGTGAAGAGTCGGCTTGTTAGTTTTGTCTCAGTTTCTAATGGTGGGTTATTATGGTGTAAAGAGAAGGGCCGGGTGTGCAAACTTTACCATTTCATCTAATGGTACATGGTTCATTTTATCTGGTTATTTTCCAGATGATCATTTTACAACTTTCTTATTTTTTTTATTGAAGTATAAGTTTTATTGCAAACAAAAGCTCAAAAAAATCATTGCTTAGATTCTACCTACAGGCAGTGGGAAATGCCGTTTCCGGCGCTCTTTGAAGGATAGTGGTTTTCAAAATTTTCTGTACGCTCTGCGCAAACACTTGGTGGTGCTCCGCTTGGTCTTTCGGGCAGAATTAGATATTCCATAGGTGAAGGAAGCGGGAGGCTGGGGGCGAGAGCCCGCAGTAAAAAGGAGGGGCAGAAGCAAGCTTCTGTCCCCCACTTTTCTGGTCAGAAAACCGCTTTTTCATTTTCCAAATCTCAAAAAATGCAAAAAAGGCAGAATTTTCCCCACGCTTCATGCTCCCTGCCCTGCAACCCTTTCTGCAGTAAGAAGTCGCTTATAAAGGGTCACTATGTCAAGTCACTATGTCAAGTCACTATGGTAAGCTTTTCCGAGCCGCTACAGTGCAGTCTTCCTAAAGTTTTCCTCAATAAAGGCTTTTAATTTTTGAATATTTTGTCTAAAAAAGATAACAAAGTTTCGGGAGCTTTTGGAATGTTACCGAGAAGCCTTAATCCGCACTCCTTAGATAACATTATGTAACAACAAAGATCTTCAGTCGACATGCTATCTCAGATATTTGCTAACAGGAAACGCAGATTCTTCGATGGTGCCCCAAATATTCAAATATCCTTACAGGAAACCCTGAATCTAAACTATTTCTTGCAATACAAGCTCCATATTTACAAACGTGTAAAAGGACCCAAATTTTCAATGTGTGCATTACAGTAGTGTTCAAACTAAAGAAAAAGTCAGATATTTTTTTATTAAAAGAAAAATGTTCTTGCTCATATAAAAAGTGAAAAATTCAGCATCAAAAATGTTCCTTTTGGTCAATGGGGTAGGTAGAGGTGCAGTGCCCAAAGTTGTTCCACCCCAGCCACCCATGTTCATATTGCTTCCTACACCACTGAGATATTCAGACAGAGTATGAAAGATGCCTAAAAGATGTTTCTGATTAGCTTTTAGCAAAGTAGGCTAGCCTCACTTAGTTAAGGTTTTTGCTCTAGAAATTGGTATCTGGTGGAAATCCTGTACCCATGATGGAAAAATAGAAATGATTTAAGCTAATGAACTTCCCTGTTTCTTAAAATTTAGTGTTTCTACTTTCCAAAAACACCACTTTTGAGATGACAGGTGGACTTCAAAATTTTGACCCAAATTGAGAAGAATTGGTACAAGTTAAATAAAACCAGTGCCTTGTACGTTCTGATTAGCACCGCAAGAGAAGTGTTTTGCTCCCATCCCATCATTTTTCTTTGCCCCAAATTTGCCCCTACCCCAGTTTCTGGTGACATCACTTCTCTCCTTATTAATTAGGACACTATGCATTTGTGTTGTATACAGGTATCAGATATTCAGCTAGGTCACTGGGTTCCACAGCCCTGCCCCCCATCACCCCACCAATGCCCGCATGATTGGTCTAAGGGTATTAGCATCCGCCTCTCACGTGGAAGGCCAGGGTTGGCTTCCCAGGTCGAGTCATACCAAAGACTCTAAAAAAGGAACCTACTGCCATTGAGCGTGATGCTCTGCATTAAGCAATGGAGTACTTATAAAAAGCCAGTGAGCCACAACTGGAGAAAAGGCTGTGGTCAGCTCGACTTGAACCAGTAGGTTGGAAACTGGGTCGTAAAACTCTTTAATTTATTAATTAACCCACCCATGCCTGCTGTTCAGTGTAAGAAATTCGCTGCTGGTCTTGGACTTGGCTCGGACTTGGATTCTGGCTGACTAGAACACAGCTAGGACTTGAAGCCTTCTGAACTGTGCTTGACTTATACTCAGACCCTCCGGACTCAGACTCAGGACTTGGGACGGGTGGACTAGACTCCAGCCCTTTCTCTTACAGCAGGCGAAACCGCGAGTTTGAGTGCGGACTCAACTACTTTAGATCACTGCTTACACGTAGACCTAGGCCAGAGTAGGGTAAATACAGATGTAATTGATTTTAGAAGTTTCATTTGCAGCAGCAGGAAAAACAATTCTTCATCTTTGTTTGTAACTGTGGACTTCCCCAAAATAGTTTGGATTCATCAAAATTTGGCTTCATGTCAACCATCAGACAATATGAAAATTTACATCAAACCCTGGAGGTCCTGTACACTGTACAGTCAATTTTCAGAATTCCATTGTATGTATTGTCGGACTGTCACTGTCAGTTTCAGATAAATCTTCTAAATGTTAATACAGTGACAAGAAATCATTGTTTGTTCGATATATTTTAGATTTGGAATAAAAAAATCTTTGAAAGCTTTACTGTTGTTTCTGTGTCATGGTGACATGGTAAATGATGTTTTTAAAATGTTGGGGTTTATCATGTTAGTGCCTGTAGTAGCATTTCAAAATTTAATTTGTTATTCTTTGTTTGTTTATCCTTCTGCAGAAGAAAACTAAAGTGGCCAAGGATGGATGATCTGGTAACACAGTATGGGCGCATGAAAACCCATGTTGCTGATCATTTAACGAAAAGTAATTGCAAGAGTATGATGATGTTATTGAACTGGCCTCCTGGAGTGCAAGATAGAGTATCGAATTCAACAGACCTTCTAAACGAAATGGAAGGTAGAAACATTATTAGTCCAGAGGATTTCTCACAATTAGCTCGCCTTTTGGAAACATTAAAATTGATAGCAGCTGCTAATGTCGTAAAGGGATACATGAATCCAGTCAGAGAAGTTCGTGCAGTTCAAGAACAGGGACGTTGTAAGTTTTCTTGTCACTTTGGGAATAACTTGTTAAAGTCACATGGAGGTTATTGCTTGCCGCAAAGTTTTTTAGCTCAACAAGTTGAGCTATTGTCATGGCAATGCGTCTGTCTGTCTGTCTGTCTGTCTGTCCATCTGTCTGTCTGTCAACATTGGAAAAAAGGCTGCTGTCTACAGATTCTTTGACCGTTCCCTGTCAAAGTTGGTAGGCTTAAAGCACTTGTCAAGGGCTTGATATATATGGTAACAGCAAGTAGGTCAAAGGTCATTTGGGGTCGTGAGAGGTCAAAGAGTGAAATCATGAAAAAGCCTTCAACTCCTTGTGGTTTTGTTGGAATGTTTTCAAATTTGACAGAAGTGTTCAGTAGATGATTGGTCATCAAAGTTGTGTTTTTCGGTGATGTTGAAAGTAAGACGGGGTCACAAGAGGTCAAATTGTGAAACTGTGGTGAAAGTTTTTGATTAGAGACTTCTGTGAATTTGTGACTTTCTATTTGATTGAACAAAGTATAAATTTATGGGCATGTCAAGTTGGATTGCAAAGAGTTGCCATGTGGGTGATCTGAATGACCTAAAACATTGAAAAGGTCCCAATCAGGCCCACAAAAATTGACCAGGCCACTCTGCCGGTCTGACCGAGCGACTGTTCCCATTGACATCTATATAGTTGCTAGATCACGAGAGTAAGTGGCTGGTGACGTACACATGGAACTTTGTGTTATGGCTCCGCCATAGAGCAGGATAATAGCTGCTATTACCAAGCATATAAGCTTTGGTTACTTTTTAAGCTGCATATACTCTGGAGCATAAAGGAACACAAGTGCTCATTTCTTTACAAATAAATATAGAGAAAAAATGTAAAATTTAATGAGAATTCCGTCAATCGAGGTGTTATTTTGGGGAAGCAACATTCGCAATCGTTTGGAGGCTTTGCTGTTAATTAGTCTCCCATCCACCGGCAGTATAGATCTTTGACATTAGGGTGGTAAGGCTTCACTGTAGTAAAGCTACGTACAGTATTCACGCATGCTACGCTTCCCAAACCTTCTGTAAAACCCAACATATAGGTGTACGTAGAAAACTACTCGTTGTTGATGCGAGCAACGATGACTGATTCGACGCGATATACAGTATGTGATTGTAACATATGTGCCGCGGTGATGCATGTGTCGATCAAGTGTGCAGTGCGAAATTACAACCGAGATGACATAGGCTCCGATTACATAAAGTGACAATAGACTGGACATGATTTAATTTCCATTTTCACATACTTGACTCTGTCAAAGCAAAGAAAATTAAAAACTCGGGGAGTGCTTAATGTTGGTACACAGCACAGCGTTCTGTAGGCCTAGGCTAGGCCTAAAGTTAGGCCTAGTATAACTTGGGAGTTTGTACAGCTAGCACTAAGTAACGTTAGTCTAACGTTGCAGTGGTAAAGGACCGTGTCGTTCGCCAAGAAGTGGCAATACATAGTAGCCTACGGCTACTTACTATGACGTATCAAAATAACCAGGGATCTGCCATCGGCACATTGGCTAAATTGACTGCCTTCTTGTTAACAACATAAAATGTTAATTTTCTATGATAACCGTTCATTTGTAGGCTATGCTAATTGTTAGATCTTACATAGATCTGTATGCCTACAACTTGATGTAGGGCTAGCCTAGGCAGGCTTGGCCTAGGCTAGGCTATTTCAGTTGTTTTTGTTGATTTAGACAATTTCGAAAGGGCTAGTACAAACTTGGGATGAAATGAGCAACTTTTCGTGCCGTTAAGGGCAGGTGACACTACAGTGATTTTAGATCGGATTACGGTCCGATTTTTATGTGTTTTTGCCTTTAGACCTAGGCCTAAGTTACATCTCCATCCCTGGTCAGAAAAAGCCAAAAATTTGCCAACTTGTGTAAATGTATGATTTGTATAAAAGGAGTATGAAAATGAAATGTAAACTAGGCTAGCGGCCTATCCTAGGCTAACTTAAATATTTCGTGACATCACATCTTTTATCGGAGGTGCATACGAAAGTCAGACTGTTTTTCGACCAAATAAGGTTCTGTTTAGCAATGTATGTTATAGCCTAGGCCTAAGCCTAGGCTATCGTGGTAGCAGAACACTTTACTGTGACGCAAACTAAAATCAGTTATCGATATAGGCCTAGCAGCCATAGAACAGAATCTGAATAAATACTGCCGGTCAGATTAAGAAAAAAATCAGATCGGAAAATCGCTGTAGTGTCACCTGCCCTTAACAGGGCACAACCGCAATCAGTGGCAGATCCAAGGGGGGTTTAGGGGTTCAATCCCCTCCCTTGAGTTTTAACGAAGCCTATAGGCTAGGCCTAGGCCCCTATTTGCATACTTTGCTACCAGGATGGCGATTACTCTTTCAAAAGTCATTGTTAAAACCCCCCTTACATTGCAACATGGATGCGCCGCTGGCAATTCGAAGCAGGGCAGTTAGTGTTACGGTTATAGGAGAAAAAGCACAAAGTTTATTGGCCTGGGCCTAGATATTTATTTCAAATCGGGATCATATGGAAAATCCTGCTGATATTTACTTCCTAGTCAGGGTTTCTGCCAGGATTGCAAATAAGGGGGGGGGGGACCGCATGTTGCCAAAGCAACATCCGCGATTGTGAAGTGATCGTCACGTAACCCATGTGGTGTCAAGGGGCCTATGCCAAGTTGTAATTCTGCAATATTCCATTTTAAGTTTTGATAACTCACCTGTGTTTTGTTCCAATATGATATCTAAGGAACATATTTGCAAGATGATCTCCAAAATGTACCTTAGAAAACTCAAGCTTTGCAAAATGAAGGGGAGGGGATTATCCCCCCTTAATCTCATTCACCCCTTTCCCCACCTTGGCAGAAACCTTGCTAGTCACAAAACTGTCAAGATTACTCCAAAAAGCACAATATTAAACATAATATATACCTGGACTGAAAATAAGATGATTTCTGATTGCTTTTTTCCCTTTCATGTGTCTTACTTGGAAAGCACTGTCAAGCAACTTAGCCTTGTAACAGTCATTTATTTCTTTAACATATTAGGCCTAGGCTAGGCTACATCAAGCCTATGCTGTGTAATAAGATACAACTGGTAAAAGGCGAAGTTGATCCTCCTTTCGAAGTTGAACAAATTTTATTTATTGACTTAGTAAACATCATGAATTTTGTGGGTTTTCTCCTATACCCATCAGACTAATTGCCTTTATTGTTTGAATTGCCATTGTGCCCAATACTAACATTAGGCCTCACCTATTTACTGTGGGACTAAAGAACTTTGTTAAGGGGTACATACAGTAAGTATGCTGATGAGCTACAGTAGACGACATTAATAATTTGTCACCTCACTATAGCCCAGAATGCTTGCAAGTATGCCTAGCCAAGTTGTAGTAAGGACTGCAGACCACAACTTTTTTTTTGTAGGAGGCTGAACATTAGGCTAGAGAACTTTCATGCCAATGGACCATTCAGCTTCTTGAAAATTAGCCACACCCCCAACCTCAAAGTAACAGCTTTCTGACTCCTTTTTTTTTTTGTTAATCTGACACCAGATTCTAAAAGAACAGGTCAGATCCAGGCTACACTTAAATTGTGCATTTTACCTATACTAAACCATTTTTTTAAGCCTAGGCCTAACCTTGATTTTGCAACAAATTTAAAGATTTTTGAAAAATCAATTGTTCCCTAACGTTAGACCTTCTACAAATAAAAAAGAAGCGTGCAGGCCTATAGGGAGCTATCTGCAACCAACTACACACCTTTACTGACAACTAGGCCTAGCCTAGTCCAATCAGTACATACTAAAATTCCTTAGCCTAGCCTAGGCTTATACTACATATAGTAGCAATGGTGGTACAATGGTATTACTAAACAAATTATAGTGGTAGGAGCCATAGTACAAACTTGAACAGTTTTCATGCAGATTTGTGGTGTATCAAACTTCGTACCAGACTTTACAGCATATGGCGTAATTGTAACATTTGATTAACTTTGCTGTAGTGACATGAAGCACAAAGGCAATATCATCATGGCATAACACTATGATGGCCTTTACTCTAGGCTACACCAATGCACAGCTCACCTGCTGTAGCTAACAAACACGAAACAGTAATGCACTCTACGCCCTTACACTGATTCTGTCTGAGACTAGGCTGTTGTTAAGATGTCATGGCATCCATCCTTATGGTCCCTCTTTGCAAGAAATAATTTGGTGCAGTTTTGTAGATACATCATATGAACTTTTGAGTATGGCATATAAGCAAGTCACTTTCAGGGAAATTTAAAAGCTGTGGTTGTCTTGACTTGAACTAATTGATTGGAAACTGGGCCATTAAACCTCATCTAACTAACTAACTAACCTATAGAATTGAGCCTACAAATATAAACAAAAATTGCAAGCTTTGCAGTCTCTTACTCTCATTCTGTAGCTCAAAACATGCACAATACTCCAGACACTATTATAACTCTTTGCTCTCAGTTTTGGTCTCTATTGAAACTGCTTAACAATAAATGTGTTGGAGACTCAATCGCAGTTGAGCTTCAGCATCATTGATGCTCTTGTTTTTTTTATTGTGACTTAATACACAAAAACTTGTGTATTAAGTCACATGTAGTTACTTATTGTTTTAAAAGTGAGGGAATTTGTAAGTGTTCTTTTCCCTCTGGAAAAGAAATTAGGTGAAGCACTGTCAAGCCAGGTGACTGCATGTTTGGTATGAGACAAAGCTCATTTACATCCTCTGCCATGACCATGTTCAAGTTTTTTGAGTATCAGTGAAACATGCTGGCAATAAAAATGACGAAATGCCAAGGATTTCGTTACTACTGCAGGTGCATTTAATTAACCTCTGTAGAAACTGTCCTTGCAATGCAAAGAAATTAATATTGAGAAACTACTCTAATGAACATACAAAATACGGTAGTGCGCAAAAACATTCAACAAACATATTGAATACAAAATACCCTAAAATGTAAGATACAAAATATGTGCAAGTTTTATGTCAGCCAACTCAGTTCATTTACGGAAAAAATTTCATAAATTAAATCCTTATGATAAACCCATGACTTTATATTGTAGTTGACATTAAAATAATATTAAAACCTACAAACATAAGCTAAAACCTCAGAAAATAGTCTAAACATACCTCCTTGGGCTCTCTGGACCACACCCATGGCAGTCTTGACACGCAGGAGAAAAACTTTAACAAAAATGTATGCTCTGTAAATTAAGAATTCTGACAGGAGGAGTTGACTCAAGGATGTCTAAGACCTGAGTGTAGAGTTGTAACGAGTCATGACTCAAGTCACAAACTTCCAAAAGGGAAATGACTCGAGGAATTGTATCATGATTTACCTCATAGAAATAGTACTGTGATTCGAGTAATTGACTGGACTGAAGTCACACTTTAAGTAGCAAATGACTTGACTCTACCCCCAAAAAAAAAGTGACTAGTTACAACTCTGGCTGAGTGACCTGAGAATTCACACTCCAGCAAGCCATTCAAAGAAATTAATGCACTCCTCTAGTCTGCATTCCTAACGATCACATGCGTGCCCAGAAATATTTATTCAAATCCATCACACATATTTTTTCATATTCAAGCAAGTAGCCAGGAATTTGTCAAGGAAGGAGCAAAACCTGTACACAGAATATTCTAGCTTAGCATAGTGCCACCATATTTGGAGGGTTGGCACTTACCTGGCAAATGAGTAAGCCAAAAATACCTCACAGATGGCTGGAAATGGCACTTTCCACGCCTTGCAAGTTGCATTTATGGCTTGTACAGCATCCAGCAATATCATATGAACACATCAGTAGGTACCAAACTAAGTTCCAGGAGGAGAAGTTTGCCCCCCTTTGACCTCCCCTTGGCCCTGTTTGACCCCTCCATGGCTAAGCGCCTATTCACATTCCAGCTTCTAAGTCATTTTATTGGTTGGAGAAAGGCTCAAAATGTATCTGGATTCCACTTATTCATGGTGGTTGAGACCTTGTATTTTGAGGCGCGTGAGTGTTTTCGCACACCACTACTCCCCAAAGGAGTATGATCTTTTGTACATATATGTAGATGAAATATGCCCAAATGCATCATTGCATTCTTATATTTTATGTACATACTGTACTAGCAGTTTATAGGAATCATGGACCTTTTTTAAATGAATGGGTATAATATGTGTAATTACTTAACTTTGCTTCTTTCCTTTTTTACAGAGTGGATTTTCAGAGGGAATAGTGTGGCTTTCGTGCAAAGTTCAGTTAGTCCAGTTTGAATCAAGTGTACCACCCGACCAACTCTTTCAGCTTTTGAGAGAAACATTCGAATATGTTATCAGAAGAGGTTTTTTTACCAGCAGAAAATTCCCTTTGAGACCCTTTGTCCAAAGTCCATTCACCAAAGGGTTTCAATGGGTTCCAAATGGTTCTACAAGGTTTTCAAAAGGGTTTGGTGTATGCAAAGGGTAATTTTGTAATTCCCTTTGAGATTTGTCCAATTTCCATCAACAATCAAAGGGAACCCTTTGTGAATGCAAAGGGTTTTTCGAAAGGGTACTATTCAAAACCTTTGGGTTCAAAGGGAATTTTCAGCTGGGTTTCTTGAACATTTTGTGTTGGTAGTATTTCCACTGTGTTGTACTTGGCATGTCATAATAATTATTTCAAGTACAGTAAACAATATGGCACAGTTACATTCAATTTACTTTCAATAGTCAGGGTTGCTTCCAGGATAAAAACAAGAGGGATGGTGATACAGGGTTCCCAGCCTTACATGGAGAAAACATGGAATTTAAACAAAAATGTGTTAAATCCTGGAAAAGTCATGAAATTTGAGGCAAGATGCTTCAAATTTTGGAAAAATCATGGCATTTCAGTAGCCAGGGAGACAAAATTTCATTTTACGTCCAGGCATAAGGGAAGACTCACCAATCTAATCTGGCAGACATCCCCAGTGATACCATGCTCTGAAGCATGGCATCACTGGGGATTTTTGCCTGGTTGGATTTGTGATACTTCCCTAAGGTGAGGAATGGATATTGTAAGGAGTTGGAAAGGAGGCTATTTTATGCCTTTGTGATACTTTTTCATGCTCACATTAAACTAAGTGTAAACACTGCTGTATAAAACTGAGTGTCAAAAGTATAGCTTTCAATTGATCTAAATCAGTACTGTAATTACTGTTCCTTTGCCAGGACTTGAAACAAGTCAACATTTTCTTCCTGGGATATTGAAATTTTTTCATGAAAAAATTGTGAAAATATCATGGAATTTTATTTTGTTGGAATGCTGGAAACCCTGTAATATTATTTCATTATTTTGTTTGAGAAATTACTCAAGCACAAAAACCAGGTACCAGTGTTTTGCTGGTTTCAAAATAATTTGTTGAAACTTTGAAGATGTTCAAATGATGCACCTTTAAAATGGACTATTACATCACACATGTACAACACATTTTGTAATACCCAGGTATCTGAAACTTATAATGGTTGTTACATTTTGATTGACAGGTGAACATTAGTAGTGTAGCCTTCATCATAAAGTTTTCATACTCACCAGAATATGGCCTTGGGAAATATATTTTTAAGTTCCTAGGTTTTTGTTTCAGAGATAATGGGAAACCAAAGTAATGGTTTCCCAAAGGGAACATATGAAGTGATCTAATGGTCATGGTGACTCTGGCAAAACCACTGTAGCTTTGTGCTTTGTATTGTACACTGTCATTCCGGTCAGGGTACCTCCTGCCTTCTTGTACAGTACTAAAGGCCAAAGAATCTTTTCTCACAAACTGTTCTTTCAAAGTTTGCATAGAGGCTCTTTATGGTTTTTGGCCAGTCTTGTCTGGTGATACTGACTAGCTGAACAAAAATCTGTGTTTGCTGAGACTGTGAGATGTCATTTCTTTGTTTGCATGAACAGTTTTTGTTTTACATCTCAGGAAGCTCTGCTACTCTTTAGTTAATAGATACCTATCATGTTTTCAAAGGAGATTTAGTGCAAACAGAAGCAGGGAAATGTGGTTGCTAGCAGGAAAAAAACTCATAAATAGCATTTTATATTAGCTTGTCAGATGAGGTTTTATGGTTCATTTTCTAGCCAATCGGTTCATAAAGGGCAAGAGCAATCAATCACTCCAACTTGAAATAGTGCAGTAGACTGTCCTGTTTCATGATAGGCTCTTGAGAGTCATGTGACAATATTTTTTCTGCTCAAGTAACTGCTTGGTTTACCTTGAATATGCAATATTGAAGTCCAAAAGTATGATAAAAGATACTTTGAAGGAATAAGAGGAAGAATTAGAAATTGAACTGCTGCTTCAAAACAAGTTTGGGGCAACTGCTCTTGCCCTTTAAGTAGAGCATGGCCAGCCTCTTTTGCAGTTTTGGCTCACCGGATTGTTTAAAGGGATGACAGGAGTTTGGGAAAAGGAATAACATAAGACCTTACTTCTTTTTATGTCTTTCTTTATTCTTCAAAATGTCACAAGTGCCACACAGTCCTGGGGAATAGAATTTGAGGGCTCAAACTGATAAAGGTATTAAACTTCCGGCAGTAACCTAAACGGCATAAAATCAGTAAATTTATGTATGTATTTTTTTTTTCAAAAATGTCTTACCTTTAAAGCAATAAGCCACCCCTAATATGGAACAGTTATGCTGAGCTTCAAGCACAATAGCAGTATGTTTGGTTTTTAAAGTAAGTTTGGTAAGACCCTCAGCAAGTTAGGAAGATAAAACCTGAGCAGTTATTTCAACAACTGTTTGTGAAACATTTCACAATTTCAGTTTTGACCTAAAATAGAAGAAGGGGCTGGTAGGAGAGAATGTTTAGAGGATTTTAAATTTCTGGTAAAAATTTACAGGAAAAGTTTACTAAGTGATTTTGAGCAAGCACTACTGCATTAAAAATTTGCAATTGGCAAGGAAATTTTGCTCTTCTGAAACAAATAATTACAAATGTGGAGCTTTTATTGGAGAGAATTCACACTGTATTTGACTAGTGTCACAAATTGTGGCAAATTTCTGAATTTTTCATTTTTTTAGAGTGGGGGGGGGGGCAATACCTTAATGCCCCACCTGTAGCTAAGCCACACTACTGCATTTGACTAGCCTTTGCTGCTAAACAAACTGCAGGGACTCCAAATTTTGCCAAAGTGTGATTAAAATCTAACTCTAATGGGTCGAAGACTGTGCATGCTCTCTCTGTACAACATTTCAAGCAAGAATTTCTTGCATGAAATGATCTTAGAAAACAGAAAGCTTTCAAGGTCATATTAATTTTTTTTTCTTGAAAAGACAAGAGCAGTTAATGTGAGTTATGCACAACAAGTGTGATGCAAATTATTGTACAACTGACTATTTGATTTTAAGTGAGTAAATTTCACCATTTAATATTTCAACAATAGACCTATTTCCAAATAGCAATTACAAAGGATTGTGGGATAGAGTCTTGGTGTTTGTCATTTTTGTCAATGGCATTTTACTGTGGTTAAAATTGATGCACACTCAAAACTATATCCCACAATTCATTGTAATTGCTACTTGGAAATAGGTCTATGGGCAAGCGATGACTATGGCAGTTGGATAAATAAGATTCATTTCCTAAAATACATTTTCTAAAATACATGTTAAGATGGTTACACTTTAAGTACATTTTTAAGTTTAAATATATTTTATTATTAGCTCTTGTAAGTGAACGTACGTTTGGTGATTAATCAGTGACTATTTGAAAGGTCACATGACAGATCTATCAATATCATGAAGTGCTGGAGAAAGGTTTCCTTTCACAAGTGAAAATTACTGCTCAAAATACTGTCATGTTTAAATTATTTCTCATGTAATACTTCATTTCCATTAAGTCAAAGTATTATGAAGGGGCATGCATATTTGGTTGATACCGATGAGTGGACTATGATACCATTTAACAATGCATATTATAAACATAGTTATGGTAGTCAAGTTTTAATCACATACAAAAGTTACACAAGAAATTAGAATTTTGAATTTTTTTGTGTCATGGCTTGTAACAGTTTTGGGCATGGTTTAAAAATTGCCTGGTCACAAATTTTAAAATCAGATTTGAATAGTTGAACAAATCCCTCATGAAATGTGGGTATTGTTCAAGTTTGATCATTTTTAATTAGTTACTAAAGGAAACTTAGTAGGTTTGCAGAATATAATCAGTGAATTTCATGAACCAATTCAATGTATGATTTTAATATCATGTAGTTCTTACTTTGTGGAAAGGTGTGTACTGTGGACTCAGAGAATATTAAGTCTTTTGCTGCTCATATTGCCATCTTTTTCCAAAATAAGTAATTCTTTAACTTTATGTTCCAAAAAAAATGTGAAAAGAGAGAAACGAGCATACAATACTTTATAAAAAAATATGTCTTGCCATTTATAAGCCAAATACTCTTTGTGTCACCTGGTCTTTGGATTTGTGAGGCCTGTTTGTGAAGAATGCCGTTGGCCTTTTGGGGCTGTGGCCTGTTCAGAATCTGGGGGGGGGGGGGTGGTGGGGGAGGGGAGAGTGTTCAAACACTGTTTTTGTAGAGGACCACCATCACTATACATGTAGTGTGACAATGATATGAAAATGTCAAGTAGGGGGAGGCAGTTCCCCCGTCCTACACCCACACAGGCTGCAGCCCTACTTTTAATGTAATAATAGTACTAATGGATTTGCACCATGAAAGACCCCATAACTTCTGGATGAGTGGTGGTAGTCTTCTTTTGTTATCATCATATTAGACGTCATTTGGGATCACGATTCATATGACTCCCAGAGTAAACAGCAGCTGATTTTAATACTTCTCTCCCTGTTTCATGCAGCTGCTAATTTAAAATGTCTGCATATAACCATCTTGAATGACAGTCAATCTATGGATGAAATCTTGGGTAAAGACTGACCCAAATTTGTTGATGTTTCAAAATATGAAATCCTTTATCACTATATTTGGAATTATCAGAATGCTCTTTGTAAGATTTCTTTTGTTATAATAGCACTGTAGTTGATATACATACGTGGGTACATTATAAACTGCAAAGCAGTTTTGAATAAAATAAGGTAATATGAAATTTGAAACATTAAACGAGGTGGGAGACATGTTACATTTTACTCCATTTAGTGATATCTCGAGAACTACATGTCCGATTTGAATAGGTTTCCCTACACTGTGTAGATTTGGTTCCTCTTTCATATATGAAAAAATGGCTGTAAAACTCCGTCTGGCTAACTTTACATATGAAAATTAAATTTCTGTTTAAACTTTCCCTTTAAAATGCCTCTTAAACAGGGGTGGCGCCAGCCGGGGAGGGTGGGGGATGGGCGGGGGCATGGCCCCACCGTCGGCGGTTTTGTCGGGGAGACCTAAAAATAATAAAAAAAAAAAGTAGTAAAAAACATACAAGGACTGAAGTTACTAGATGAGTGATCTTAAACATATTTTTTGTTTTGAAATGCTTTTTTAATACATATCAGACTCGATTTTCAATCAATCCTTCTTTTCTCCATTTTACCTCATTCCATGTACCTTGTCCTTCTCCTCCCCCATAGGGGAAGAACGACAGTTTCCCTCGGGGAGGCCTAACAATGAACGTAAATGACTGGAGTTTTTTGGATGGATGATCATGAACTGTTCTTTTTTCTTTATGGACTATTTTTTCCCTTTGTTACGCTATTTTAATGAATATCTGAATCTGTTTTAATCACCTCTTACTAGCTCTGCTATCCCTCATCCCATCTTCAATCCGCAACGTCATTCCCCCGTCGGGGAAGGCTGCTCTTCCCCAGTTGTTGAGAAAAGCCATTTGTCTGGGAGCCTTCATCTACATGCCCATGATAAGCTGATAATAGATGCGGGGTCTGATAAACTTCAGTTACCCAAACGATCTTCTTGATTTTGCTTACTAGAAGACCATACCTTTTCAAGAAAACTCACAATTGCGGAAGTTCCTTTCAAAAATGGGCAAGAGGCCGTCTATGCCCAAAGGTCTGGCCAATGGCTATCCAGGACAGCAGAATTTTAGGAACGGTAATGAAAATCGCCCAGGCCTTTTCAGTTACACATAATGATAAACAGAAGTGTCAGAATGTCTTCCAATAAGTCTGACTGAAAATTCATTTGGAGCCACCTTGTAACGTGACATATTTTTAAGTACGTAGGAAGTAAAATCGTTTTAAGTCTAGAGTTCTGGCAGTCTGGTAGAAAATCTCAGTTTTAGCGGACCTTGCAATTGAATAGACCTACAACGAAAATTTTTAATGCAGTCAAAAAACACTAAGTATGTTTTCAATTCCGTAGCATACTATTTCCCCCGAAAAGAGACAAGAACATTGCATCTAAATGTAGCAGAACCTTTCATCTGGTAATTTTCTGAACATTTAACAAGTTGGATTTTTTCTTTTGAAGTGAAACTTACATTTCAAACAAAAGCCCAAAATTATGACTTCTTTGTTTTCAGTTACATGGTCGCGAGCCTGGGGAATGCTATTTCCTGATGTTTGAGGTTCTCAATTTTTCAAAACTTTCTGTGCTTTGCACTTTGATAGTCTTCCGGTCAAAATAACATTTTTCGGACAAAAAGACAATTCTGCCCCCTCCTAAACTGAAACGCTCCCTTACGTCTATTTCAATATATAGGATATAAAACTTCAAACATATGGGAAGCCAAACTTTTACCGAGGGAAAATTTTCCCAATATGGTCCAATGGTCTTAATATGCATAATGATATTCAGTAACCTCAACAAAACTACAGATCACCCATACTTGATTTTTTTATATGAAGATTAGATTGTTCTCTAAAACCCCCAAATCTGTCATAAAATTACAATTTTTCTCCAATATAAGCTTCAGATTGTTAAAAGTGGAAATAATTTCTAATTTTAATGGATACTCAGTACAATAAATAACCAAAGCCAACTCTGTCAATCACCCCGACATTCTACCTATTTTTGCTCTGGAAAGGCATATCACTTAATAAAAAACCTATTTTTCATTATAAACGTACAAAAAAATCTTTAATTAAATTCCAAAATTTCTTCAATAAAACAAGCTCTTAATTTTCAAATCTTCGTTCAAAAAAGGAAACAACTTTTCAGGCAAACCTCTAGTCTCGTGTTAAAGCCTTAGAACGTAGGCCGAAATGCGTAACCCCAGAAGATTTTCAGCTGTCGCCTTACCGTTTTTGATTTTGCTCATATGAAGGACAGATTCTTCAATAAACATCCCAACTTTTGAATGATCCTTACAGAAGCTAAATTGCGCCTCAAAATCTGCTAATCACGTTTCACCGGGACTAACTAAAAGCCTTTGTCGGGGCCTTGAAGTGCTGCCCCCTCTGTCGGGGAGCTTGGCCCCCTGTCGGGGGAAATCCTGGCGCCACACCTGCTCTTAAAGGCCCAGTTCTCTCACCCCAACCAGTACCAATTCTCCTAACCTTCTTACTGAAGCCCCTCCCACAATTGTCTGAAATTCATCCTCATCCAGATACAATCTCAGTTTATTGCTTCAAGGTGAGTAAAGAAAAACTAAATTTATATAATCAAAACACTCTCAGTACCATTCATGCTGCGTAATATAAGTTCTGGTACTCTGCATTGTTTGAATTACCTGTCAATCAAAGAGCTGAGCCAATTGAGAGTTTCGGTACCCGGGTTCCAAAATTGTAGTTTGGGGTGAGAGGTTTGGACCTTTAAACTGGTATCCATGAAAGGTGTCGCAAATGCAGGCCGGGAAGAAGACCTTTAAGTTTTGGAGGTCAATTTTTTTTTAATGAAGGAAAGGTAAGTGTGTTGGTAGGTGCAGGGTAATCTGGAAATGTATTGCTTGCATTACGCAACTAGTGAACATTCTCTGACTATTGTCTCCATCTCTACCAGCTGCGAAGTGTGTGGTCTAACAGCCTGGGTAGCGCCTTTGTGGCTGCAGCCCCCTTTAGGCTGCCGCCTCTCAGATGGTTTTGCGTTGAGAGCTGAACGAAAGGACTTCGTTCGCTCCGCGGGCTAGTGGCCTAAAGGTAGTAATCGGTAGCGCATCTGACTGTCAATTCCGGAAGGTCTGGGATTCGATTCCCAGGTCCAGTCGTGCCAAAGACTTTTAAGATTGAACCACTTCCGTTGTGCGGGATGCCCCGCATAAGCAATGGAGGAAGGATAACAATTCAGAGTTCAACATCTGGAAAAAGGGAAACGGTAACCCTATTTAAAAGTAAAGAGCAGTCCTTAAAACTTATTATGAAGAAAAAGCTAAATAACACAATTTTCATCTTATTTATCTTCAAAGTATCTTTCATTACATTTTATGACTTTACTATTGCATATTCAAGGTAAACAAAGCAGTTATTTCTGGTAAATTTCACATTTGAAGAGAAAAACAACATTGTCACATGACTCCCGACAGCCAATCATGAAACTGGACAGTCTACTACACTAGTTCTTCAATTTGGGATGACTGTTCCTGCCCTGGTTAACCTAACCTAACCCATTGTCTACCAGAGAATTATGTTTGTCCAAAAGCACCAGGGGACTAGATGATCGTCAACAGATCGAACTTCTTGACCTTCATCGTGGGAGCGTAACACTTCTTTTCATAATGAGGAAAACGGGGACTTCATGTTGCAACATTCCTTCCTGATGGTAAAGCGGTTGTCCAAGAGACACATTGCCTTATTAAGGAATAGCGCCACCGATTAGTTTCCGTACTTTCCTGCTTGTGAATTCTTTTCCTTTGCCCCACCTTGGGAAAAGGAGCGGCACTAACAAGGGTGGATATAAAAAAAAAAATTATTTGAGGGGCAAACTCAACTTGAGACCAAGACGTCTCAAAATGTATCAGGGGATGTCGTGAAAAAAAATTTTTGGTGTAAGGTGCATGAAAAGTTGTGACTGACTGCCCGAAAGACTATCTAAGCGGAGCGCCACCATCAGTTGGCGCGGAGCGTACAGAAAATTTTGAAAACTCGCGACCTCTCAGATAACCGGAAACTGCATTTGCCAGGCTTGTAAGTAGACTTTAAGCAGTCGTTATTTTGAGCGTTCCTTTGCAATAAAATCTTCATTTCAATAAAAAGAAATTCAAATTGCAAAACGATCAAAAAATTACCAGATAAAATGTACTGGCTCCTTTACAAGACGATGTGACATTTTATCATTTTCTTTGTCGCAAAGTAAAATCTCCATGAAAAAGAATAGACCAGAACCAAATTTTTGTTTAATATGTGAAAGACGAACATATTCTAAGCACTCTTATGAAGTTTTCATTTATTTCTCCTGTTCGGTTCTCGAGATATTAGCAACTGAAGTTGACATGTTTGTTCTATAAAAGGTAAACTTGAACCAAGCAGGTGCTTTGTCATGTATTCATATTGATGGTCAATGTTTTATTTTGTTCTTTATTTATTTTTGATCCGGCTGTTTGATCTTGAATTGATTAGGGATGCTATCTTGCCCTTGAGGCAAATTAAGTTTTAAACCTTCCATTGCTCGGGATGCCTTTATGGTTACAACATATCACAGATAAATTGTATAAATGTGGTGTTAAATTTAAGAGAAAAACAACTAAAAATTTCCATCAATGTTAATACATGACATTACTTCTACTTGTTGCAAGTTCAGTCTTTGTAGAATAATATGTGTACTTCAATTCTAATATCTCGAGAACCAAACATGGGAAATGAGTAAAAATTTACCCAGTAAGCTATGCCTAGAATATGTTCCTCAGTCTTCAAAATATCAAACATATTTTTGTTCTGGACTTTTTTATTTCAAGGAGCTGCACTCCGTTGGAAATAAATTGAAATCATAACTTTTCGAATCATATTAACTCATATGACCAGTGGTCGAATGAGCCTGTAAACCTGGACCGGTCACACAGAAGCATTGGTAGTGCTACCAGCACCAATAACAGTACTGATTACTGCTATTGGTGCTGGTAGCGCTGCCTTCTGGGCCACCGTTACTGGGCTAAAATTTTGATACAATTACGAACTACATCCTTGACAATTACTCATTAGTTTATAGGCTAATTTATGAATAAAATATGACATTTGAATGAGAGAGAAGTCTGGGATACTTTGCCCAGATTAAGAAAATCCGGAATATCGAATAATGTTATTTTTGGAAAATTGGAGACCATGCTTTGGAAATGTTTGGGGGAGGGGGGGGAAGCAAGTGCCCCCGTGCCCCTATGGCGAGCCGCTAATGGGCACTAATAATTTGCCCCATTGACTTACACACTACATCAGGCTACTTCCCCACCCCTAGCTCCTTGTAAAATTAAACCGGACTGTAAACTGGGCATTCCACCCCTTTGATTAAAGCTCAAAATGCGGGCTCTCACTGCATTCTAAAATTTCCATATCGACACCCATTGAAATTTTGAACTACAATGCCTTCTATGATGAGTACGTGATTCTCGCCCTTGTCTTAACTCAAAGACGGCGTTTCACAAAGCGGAGTATTAAAATAAAACATGGCACTAAAATTGGTAAAATTGTCTTGTATTTCAACTCATTGCCGACACAAGCCACAAGAAAAATTAGGCATATGTTGAAAGTAACACTGCCAGAAAATCAGACCCATACAGTTTTTAAAGGTAGTGTGACATGTCAGCAAAATGACCTGACTTCACATGACAGTTATGGAGTGAACTTTACTAAGGGAAAGTCAATTGGAATTATGTCAATATCTTTCACGGTTCTCAGGCTATAGGCTATCTATTCAAAGTTGAACGTTTCCGAAGAAACTTGTTCCTTATGCAAAAATAATCATGTTGAGTTTTGCACACAGCTGTTGACATTTCCAACCCCTTTTTTATCATTTAATTACTCAACACATAGTTTATGGGTTAGTTATTAATACTGATGATTTTTAAGGAAAATTTAAACTTCCAAAATAAAACCCTCAGGACAAACTGTTTTTACAACTGCCTTTGAAATGAAGATTGCCAAAACAAAGGATACAACATAGCCATATAAGACAGGTCCCTCTCATGACATCACAGGATTTGCATTTTGGGCTCATGTTTATTTACGATTAAGTACAAATGAGAAGTTGCCTTATCATGTTTTGCGGATTTTGATATGAAGTGCGACCATTTTCTTTGTTTTTAATGTTTTTTACATCGAATACCCAACTCTGTCATTTTTATGTCACACGATCTTTAAGGCACTTCATTTGTCAATAAATATATTCCGAGGTAAGAAGACTAAATTAGTGGTCCGCTACTAGGGCACCGTTGGACATGATCTCCGCGAGGTATTCGTCCCTCCGTCATCGATCCAAGGACGTTTCACTCCGGGATGCAACCGACAGGAAATTGAGCCGATTTAGTTTGCCAATTTCAGAGGTAAATCATGCCAAGGAGGGGTAAAGCTGAAGAACCCTGAGGAAATCCTTGTACATATGTTCATCGCATGGGCTGATCTAAGATGTCGTGTTAGGGCCGCCAATGCTCAATGGTCTCAAAGATATTGCAATAAAATGTTTTTGAATGGTCAGCATGTAGTTGGAGATCGATTTTTCCTGAGTTTAAGATGAGTCCAACCATCGCGAGATCCAACCTCTGGCTCTGGCTCTGAGCCAGGGGAGACATTTTTGGCTGGGGCAGAAAATGGTTTTTGCTACCCGATAGACTATCTATGCTCCACGCCACGTCGGTTGGCGAGGAGCGTAGCCTACAGAAAATTTGAAAATTATAACCCCTCAGACAGCAGTAAATGGCACTTCCCAGGCGTGTAAGTTTTATCAAATATATTCGTAGCTTGTCCTTTTGGTTGTAAAAAAAATATTCAATTAAACATGAACAAATTGCAAAACTACCAATTTTCCGACCAAACCTTTTGTCACTGTTACTGTGTATTGCAATAACCGTCGCATATTGTCATATGTTTTCGATAGGACATAAAATAATCTTAGCAGAGCGTCACTATCAGTTAGTGCAGCGCAGCGAAAATTTATTGCCCATCTGAAATACCTCCCAGATCATCGGACATTCTATTTTCGAGCCCGTTTAAACTGAGTTTTTCTGTACACCTTCCACCACCTCTGCCAATTAATGTCGCTTAAGTACGTCCAATTAAACATATAATTGGGGCCAAACCATAATTCGGGGCACCCCCAATAAGCCTTCCCCATCCCGTAGAGTAGCCACTGTTTATGCACCTGCCTCCCCCTTCTTTTACCCGTGTAATCTGGCAGTTGAAAACCCTAAATGCTTGTGCAACTTTTCGTCCGAAAAAATCTACCATTTGACCATTTCGGTCAAACTGTTGTGCAAGACTATGAAGTAGACACATGTGAAACACATTGGTACACATGATAGAACAAGTGGCATCGTTCATTCGGGGTCAGGTCCTGGGACGCTGTTATGGGGTACAAATTTCCTTATAAGACAATTTAAGGGATCAAAATATTTACGCCAATTTATATAATGAAAATACGGAAGGATTTGGAAATCATAAGGCAACACAATATTACTATTACTCCCGGGACATGAAACGGTTTAAACATGTTATTAAAGAGTACATCGAGTAAGAGAAATCAAAAATATATATAAAAGAGCATGGAAAATGAATCCTTACAGTCCAACTCCTATCTTCAAAGGACATTCCCGAGCTGAGATATAAAATGTTTAAGTTTATTCACGTTAAACAAATTGTCCCATTGCACAATTATTTGTGACTTTCGTGTTGTACAACTCACATAACCTGCTTTGTTTCCCTTTAAAATTAAAAATGTTCTAATGACCTTTAAAACTTCCTGTTTACTTGCATTGCATGGTGCACAGAGAGGGCTAAATTAATTACATCACCCCATATAAGTAAGAGTGCTATCACACCTTGGTACAAGGTGCAGTAACTTTCAGAAAAACAAAGAAATACAATAACTGTACTTGAGTAGAACAACAATGACATAACGAATTACTGCGCAAAGTACTATTTTAAGTGAAGTGAATAAATTTCAACATTTTATATATCAGCTCAGGAATGTATGAAGACAGGATTCAGACTGAAATAATCCATTTTTCATTATTTTTAACATATGTTTTTGAATTGTTTGACTTGAGGTACACTTAAAGGTTCAATCAAAAACGTATGAAACAGGGGTTGCGCCAGAATTTACACGACAGGGGGCCATAATTTCGAATTCCCTACCAATTCAATGAGTTGCCGGTGGGATAGGCTGGAATTTGGGGAAGCACTTAGCTCCCGAAAATTTTGGTTTTTCTTTTAAGAAATATTTAAAAATTCCCGAGCTTGTTTTTAAGTCCATTTGAAATTTTTGAAGACATTTGACTTTTTGTAAGGATCCATGAAAAAATTTGGGTTTTTATTGAATAATCTGCCCTTGATATAAGCAAAATCAAAAACACTTATATGAGCAACTGAAATTCGTTTGGGGTTATACATATTTTTGTACAGTTGTAGGCCTATATGAACTAAGGCTCTCAGACGAAGCTAGAAATTTTCCCCCAAACTTTTTTTATCTTTTTGAACAAAGATTTGAAAATTAGAAGTTTATTTGGGAGAATTTTTTTAATGTAAAAAGTAAACGCTGGTATTTTGGTTAGGTTAAATTAAAAATTTGGGGTTTTTTATTAAGTGATATGCCTTTCAAAGGGAAAATTAAGTAGAAAATCGAGCTGATTGAAGTTGGCGTCACGATGGGTGTTTATTGCACGGATTATATCCACCGAAATTACAAAATTCCCCGGATTTTTGGTCCATTTTTACAAATATTTGAAAATGTGAAGCTTGTATTGGAGAAAAGGTTGAAATTGTGTGATAGACTTGGGGGATTTTTTAAAGAATCTTACCTTCTTAATTTCTTATGAGAAAAATCAATTAGGTCGATGCGGCGACTTGTAGTTAGTCCTCTGACGACATGGGAAAATTCTTCTTGAAATGCATTTGGAAATTTGGAGTTTTTCCTTTGAAGGAATTTAACTCAATACATTGGCAGAAAATTTGAAAACTATTTTATTTTTAGAGGAGAATTAAAAATTTGAGTCTTTTTTTATTTTTTTGAAGATCAATCTAAGTTAGCTCCTATGAACAAAATCAACACAGAAGTTGCTTGTTGAGGTTCCATATTTTTCGCAGGGTAAAAATGAAAGAAAAAAAAAAAGCAAAGAACAAACAAAAACATTTTCAGAATGTCTGAAAATCTGAAGCTTATACTGAGATTTTTTAATCAGGAAAATTAGGACATTTGAGTGTTTCCTTGACAAATATGTTCTTCTCATAAGCAAAATCATTATGACCTTCAGAGGGTGGAGTGTGTTTTATCGGGCTTGCATCTTTTATGGTATGGATGAAGGCTCCCCGGCGAAATCTGATATTCTCCCCGACGGGGACCAGTCTTTCCTGACGGGGAAATGGTCACCCTCTGACCCCCAATGGCACCACTCTTGGTATGAAATAATATAAAAAGCCGTTAGTTCTGGCAATGAGGGAATCCACCGGTAAACCCCAACATAAAGTTTGGAAACATTCAACTTCTCTTCGCTTGGATATTATCAAGAGCGGCGATCTGTTTCAAATATGTGTGTGGGGGGGGGGGGGAAGCCTCATGAATGGCAGGACTGGTTAACTAAGTATTCTGATATAGTAAGGGAGCGGCGAAGGTTGTTGTGCAAGATGCCAAGTGATAACTACTCTCTGCAAGGATCACGTGATATCTCACGCCCGGTCTTAAATAGCCTAGTGATGTCGTTGCGAATCATGGTGTGTCCTTGCGAGCGAAGCGCGCTAGAATAAGTCTCTTAATATCTATCTCCTTATGCTGTACCAGCCTGCCTTGCTGCACAACGTGGAGGATCTTAACAGAGCATAGAATAGCGGAGCCAGTCTCCAATACGGTGCCCGTCTTAAAAAGCATCGGGGGACAAGTCTCCTTTTCCCGTGATATCCGTCCGTGGCTTAGACTATTGGCGCCGGAAGCGTCCGGGGATTGGGGGACACCACTGATGACGGCATTACTGATGTTGTCAACTCAGTTAATTCAAGCACCTTGCCACTGTATACAACAGTGAATTATTTGAATAATTTTGAGGACGATTTTGCAGCCGAGGAGGTGCCGTTATGAGGGGAGACTCTGTAAGGGAGTATCAGGCGCGGATCCAAGGGGGGCTTTACGACTTCAACCCCCCTTTTTTCGTCACATCAACAATAACAAATACGCTAAAATAAGCATAATGCTTATCTTCGAGGATATTCAAAGGGACTTTTTCAGGTTCATTCTTTCCCTCACAACACAAATCCAAATACACGAACCTCGTATGATATTAAGTCCGGGTGAGTAATCAAAAGAGGGGGGCCTATCCCTTAGGCTCTTTCCCCGGCAGGCATAGCCGTACGAGAGGAGCGGAGGGTGTTCAGTTGCGGTGAGATATAGTTTGCCAAATGCAGTCTCCGGCCCAGTTGCGGTGAAAATAGTTTGCCAGTTATCACGCAAGAGATGTTAGGGGCAAAATAATTAACAGACATGAGTTCGAGCAGTCACAGACAATTTCATCAATTTAGCGGATCTTTAATTTATCCAAGAGTCACAATGGAGAAGCATTAGCATATTTTCAATTCCGTTGTTGAGTTTCTTCGAAAAGAATCAAGACCACTTCGTATAATAGTGGTAGTAATTTTCTGATCGCTTAGCATGTTCCTGATTTTTTCTTATATGGGGAAACAAAAGCTAAACTTATAAACTGCATGTTTAGATTCTCTTTACAAGCATGAAAACGAAATTTTCGGCCATCCGAGGGGTCGCGATCATTTTCAAAAATTTTTCTACCCTCCGCGTCAACTAATGATGGCACTCCGCTTAGATAATCCATGGAAGTACTACCTCGGATAATCTTTATGGCAGAATAACTTTTTGTGACCAAGAAAAAACCGTGAACTAAAATGCTCACGTTCGCCTTTACCGATCGATGCTCTTTTATTTTTGACTCTTGTAGATAGTATTTAAATTTAATGACAAGTTTTACTTTGAAAGGTACCGTAGCGTAAATGGAATAAGACTGAATGTAAAGTCACACAAGTTTCAGTTTTATCCTCATGAATCACCACAATTCAACTTTTAACACTATCATTGCTATCAAAGTCGAATATATTGCACCATTTTGCATCTAGGCTCCTTGAAAACGCTAAACATTTTCGAAGGGGAGGGAAGGGGAGAGTGTCCCCCTTCTCCTTAGACCCCTCCCCAGGCCGGCGATCACTGAAAACACTGCATGCCACCTTCAGAGAAATCCTGAGTAGGCTACGAATACGTCCTCCACATTAACTACTTCCTTTAAGTCCAGCCCCCCCCCCCCCTTTTAGACTTGTCTGGATCCGCGCCTGAGTATAGATGCACACTGTTTAACATGGTATTTCTTGATTTGCTGTTGCCATTGTATTGTTTCGATTGTATTCTTTGTTAGGGTTAGAATTTTGGTTAGGAATTAGTGCTGTCGTTAGCCAGTTAGAAAATTTCTTGTCAAACAGTGCGCATCCGTCGCCCAGTAAGGGACGGATTCCTCACGGCGACCTAATAGTACGAGTAATTGACTGTAGAAACCCATAATTTCACAATGTTATTTAGTATGTTTGTAGGGCATATACAAGCGCGCCGAAATGGACAAAATATTTGGGGTGTAGTGCTGTAAGACAATCTAATACAAGGGGAGTGCCATCTTCGGTTGGCACCGAATACCACTCAGCATTCAAGAAAATGTTTTGCTTTAGCCGTACAATACATTACAACCATCCGGATGGTCGAAAACGTCACTTTCACATGGTTCTAACAGTCCAACCTACATGTGTAAAGTCATCCAACATGAATCTCCCGTCTGCAATATTTAATGAGAAAAACCAATAAAGGCCTATGAAAAAGTGGTAAAACATATCTAACGGGTTGAGCCTACATATCTTTCCCTCAAAAACTATATAGGCTTTGTACTATAATAGACTTTCAGAATCTATTGTATTTAGCTCTTTACTTCCACCGGTCAGTATTTGTAGCACTAATCCCTGTGAACTTAGCTTTTACTTATCGCCTCTAGGAGAATAGCCATACCAATTACTGCACACATTGTAAGAAATCATGTGGTTCAATTTTATGTTAACTTACAGCTCAATAGCGGGGTACACAATATAATCATAAATGATCGTTGTACAATGTGTCCATATGTTCAAAATTGATACTACATAGACCTAGTGAATGACTTGAAGGGTTTGAGGTCATGCCAGGTGTTGATATGTTTGAGGAGTACTTCTCCTGAGCATTTTGGTGAAACTTGCATTGAAATCCGCCGTGAGGTTCTCAAGATATGAGCAAGTTGTCACACTTTCAACAAACAGTGAACTTGAAGCAAGCACATGTGACATCATATCCCCACATTAGTACGCAGTCTTTTATTTTTCTTTTGACTTTACAGCCTATTTTCTCCTCAACAGTTTCATATTATGAAACTGTGATTGCATAGTAGCATGACAACTGGGGAGGTCCTATTCTTATTAAAGTCAAGGTCAACGCAAAAGTCAGAAAAAAACGAAGGAAAACAAAGCATTCCTTGTCAATGTGAGGAAGTGATGTAATCTTTGTTGTCCTCAAGCTCACTTTTGAACACAAATCTAGTAACTTCAGTTACTGATATCTCAAGTAATTTATGTCCTATCTGAATGGAAATTTCACCACACTATTCAGATTCGGATCCTCTTTCACATATGAAAACCAGTTTTTTGCTTAAACTTCCCCTCTAACAATAAATCATAACCATAGCTTCCATCTATGGCAAAGAAAGGAAATATTCAACTTTCTTTCTAATTTGGACCGAGTACTGAAATCTGTTTTAAATCGTTCAAAAGGGCCCGAGAATAAGATCCGATCTTTATTCAAGAGGCACATACACCATGGCAACAAATTGAATATATACTAATATTCAAAAGCAAAGTGAAGCTTCCATTGAGAAAAATGCTCTTAGAGACCTTTCTCTCCCTGCTCGTTCTCTGTTTAAGAGACCCATTTGACAGAAATTAGCTGATTTTATCTTTGAATCCGTCCGGGATGAACGGTGGAATAAATACTGAGATAGTTTTAATTTATTTATTTAAGTTATTAATGAACTTATTTAATGATCGTTAACAAAAATTACAGAAAAACGCGCTTTCATCTGGAGTTACGCTTTGATTGAAGATTAAATTAACACCAGTTTTGAATACCGTACAGTGGTTGCATGAAGATATAGTTACACAATAAGAGTATTTCTTTCGTTTGGGTGTGACTCTAAATAAACACGATTTGGAATCGATACTAGTTCTGTCCTCTTTTTGTACCTTGTGAAAGATTCATAACGCAAATGCAACATCATTTCGTATAAAAAGGTAAGTGTCCCTATACTGAGTCCATGGAAGTGGAAGGGCTCGGGCCCTTCGCACTTGCACCTTTTATCATTGATATCAAGAAAGAGAGAGTTCTGATTATATACTATGGCCTTGTATGCCTTGAGAGCTCAGAACATGAGCAATGTAGCGTTTGCGTCTGCACAACGAATCGGGGTCAATGCGGATTTCTGGGAATTATCATCCATTCTACCTCACCCTTGTCCCACATTTCCTACCTTTACCACACCTGAAACTGCTCACACATTAAACCATGCATGCTTAGATGACTCACGAAGTGAATAATTACATTGTCCATGATTCTCCTAAGTGTGTATACTTCATCAGCTGGGATATGTCGGTAAGCCTGCACGTTGGATTGACCCAAGAAAATTCAAAGCAATCTGGCATCCTTTCTTATTCCTTCTGTAAGTGTAGTTTCTTCCTGTAAGGCATCAGACGAAAGATTCGGATTGATTTTTTCTTTTTTTGCGTTTTGTTTTTCAATTTCGGTCAAAATAATAGTTACGTGTAAATAAACGGCCAGGGTCAAATGAATAGGAATATTTGACATGTTTTTCATAACCCGGTGTCCAAATTTCAACAATAAATATATAAGTAAATAAAAATGTGTCGAAAGCCATTAATATTTCAATTTTGTGGGCAATTGACAGGCATATAGAATACTATGAATAGACCTTCCTTTGGCAACCTACGAAAAAATCGCTTTGCCGTACCCAGGAGCTATAGAGGCATGGAATGGTAGCGTATTTGTTTGGAATTAGAAATAATAGCCAACATACGCAACCTTAAAAACTTTTAAGTTTATACTGTTAAACTAAGGGCGTACTCATCTTTTTCTCGTGTCATGCGTCTTGAGTTTTCCGATTTAGGGTGGCGCTATATCGAAAGGGAAAAAATAAAGAAACAAAAGATTGAAGCCAAGCGTTCAAGGTCTCTGGCCGGTTATGTATCCTGTCAACTACAACAGAGAACCAACTCAGGCGCCTCTCTAGTACCCTTCTGCATACAGTGACGCTCAGCGTGCTTTGTATACGACAGCAACCTTCCCCCGGGACTCCCCTCGAGGACCGGCGATACATTGGGGAGGAACACTACTCGCCTCCCAGTGCAATCAGAGTAGGACCATGTGTGAACACTACCGTCCGGTTTGGCGTCAACGTGCCGCGCAGGTTATATTACGGGATGTCCTATATAGTTTGAACATCCCCAACTATCTCACGTTACAGTGGAAATTTTGCAGTTAAAATTTCAGCCAGACGTAGTGGGAGCAGAGAGGATTAATGTTTATCAAACATTGAAAAGTAAAATTTGGAATCAGTTTTGCATGTTTCTTGGCAAAAATTTTCCCCATGGCTATGGCTTTTTTCAATATTTCTCATTTTCGCACAAAATGGAGGCTTCCGTCACAGAAACGTCTTTGAGACGTCACAATCTTTTTGTTGGTAGGAACTCGGAAAGTTTCTTTTTGTACCGGTATGTACTGTAAAATAATTTTTATTGAGGACATTTAAACCCAAGTCAGTGCTGTAACTTGACTCGATGTTTGCTCTGTTCATCTATATAAAACTCTCTTTTTCGTAACTTTGACCAGCTACTGTAGGCGAAGTACAGGCATCCCGAGAACTTGAACGCCAAGCCTAGCAAGACGCAGTTAAGCCTATTTTCTATAACAACAGTATTATATGCAGTCGAACTTTAAAAATGGAACGTACTGCCATTGTGCTCGTGTTAGCTAAACAATGGAGTAGGGAAAGCAAGCCAACTTGAATGAGCCACAACTTGTAAAAGGCCGTGGCTGGACCAACAAACTGAGCCCTTAACTTCATTTAACTATGTAGTACCGTAGTATAAGAAACATTTATAAGCCAACAAAGCAACGACTTCGGAGCTCTCTGCCATAGTAGTATGGGTAGCATATTCAAGATAGGGAGCTATATCAGTTGGGCCAAAGGGTTCTACTTGCTAGTTTTAAAGAAGCCATGGGGAAACTCGTGACCTGAGTTCGATACAATATGAAGGACAGGGAATCCCGAAAACAACTAAGTTTGTGGGCTAATAACATGCAAGCTATAAGGTATCTGAATTGTGGGACCCACTAATATAACTTCTTTCAATACGTTCCATTTTAGTCATGGGTCCAATAAAGTCATCCCTTGACAACTTGTGAGTGGCCTTTCGATTTCAAAAAGATGCCCCTGGTTGAAATTACTCAAACGTAACGATGTATTATTTTTTTTCAAAATTCACTGTTTTTATCAGGTGAGATTCGTTTGGGGCTAGTTTATCAAGAGGGAGTTTGTCAGGGGCGTCTCTGAAAGAGACAACGTTATTAAAGGCGTCTTTGCCAGCCGGTGACGTTATCAGGAGGCGACTTTGCAGACGACGGATGTGTTAAAGGCCGTGCATCCTAGGGAGTAATCAACCCGTAATTTTAATGGTATTTAAACATAAGGCATGTACAAGCGCGGCTAAATGGAAAAAATATTGGGCTAGAGGGCTGAGTTCAACTTTCCAAGCGGTTGACATGAAGCCCCCACCATCAACACATACAAAAATGTTGACTTCACAATACATTTGAACCCTCCAGTTGCTCGAAAACTGTACTTCAATAACCTGAGCTGCTTGTACAAAGCCTTGAATTATGGATCTCACGTCTACCATTTTAATGAGATAAAAATCAACCTATGAAAATTGGTAACAAATATCGAATGGGTGGAGCAAATATTGGGGGATGGACATACTGACCTCACAGGTTCCACCAACAATGATCATTTCACTGGCGAATGAACAAACTTGTTATTTATCGTGTATGGCAAGCTTATATAAACTACATGTTATTAATTTAAGAGTTGCAAATTTATAAAAAAAATCTTGAAAACTTGAAATGATTACTATTCGTCACATCATGGAAGTAGTACTTCCATGGTCACATTACCTTTGAAGAAGTACACAAACAATTAAACAATCTTGCAGTATTATGTAACGCTTGTCATCTTGACGCAGTGGGGGTCAAGAGGGGAAAACTTTTACCCCAGATTTTGTCCTTGCCTCTTCATCACTTGACCCGAAGTTGGGAAAGCTAGGCGATGGGGTAACCGAAAAAATACCCCCTCGCGAAACTTAACTTTTCTTCCAGGCATATGCTAGAATTCAGATCCCCCGGGGATTTTGCCTCCAGGACCACCACCTGCAAGAACGGGCGCTTTGGGATCGGATAAACCCTGCGTCAGAAAATTTTGTTGCCCCCCCCCAATATTTTCCTTTGCTGGTTTGCCACCCTCGAATTTTAACATTGTGGCTCGGCTACTGGCTTGAAGAAACCCTTCCTTTACAATGGGACAGTTGCATAGCCAAAATTGCATTACGTGGATGGTTGTTGGAGTGTAAATGGGTAAGTGGTCAAAGGAAAAGGGTTTATAGCCTTTGAACAAAATAGATTCCCAACAGGCAAGAGGTCTAACACAGGATTGTTAGTCTTCCCCACCGACAAAGCGGCCTGCTGTCATCAAATCTACAGTTTCTTCAGTGTAAAGTTGCTATAAAAGAAGAAGGTGACCTCACTTTATTCCGATACCACTTCTTACTGTTCTATAATCATTTACGATGGAATTGTCGGAATTTGGCCTACGACGTCGGAAAAACACGTTGTCGGCGTCGGTGTCGGAACACACATCGATAGCATGTCGGAATATGAAAGTATCGGAATATAGGTCTGTAACCAAGAACAGAGAGCTGATAGAAAAGCTCTCTGCCAAGAATCATAATGGGAAAGTTTTGAACATGACCTAAGTTTGCGTACTATTTAGACCTGATTTGAATATCAATCACCGGTAAATATGTTTTATCCCAAATGCTCATTATTAGGTTTTCACCCTTCCAGAGCTATCCGTTTTGTGAATTGTGAAACAGGCTCAGAGCACTATATGTGTCTCTAATTTAGAAAACCATGAAACTGATTGATTTTAATTTTGTGGCTTGTCCTGAAGAGTCCCGGGATTGTTGTACACCTTCACATATTCCTGCCTCAAAATTTTGTGCCCCAGATAGTTGACTTCTCTCAGAGGAAATGTTTTGCGAGATGAGTTGCTTTGAAATGCTTATTTTTTTAAACGCACTCGATTCTCAAATCAAACAATATTATTTGTAGTAGTCTACAGAAATTATCAATTGGCACAACTCTATGATTGACAGCAAATTCAAAAATTGCAGAGTATTGTAGCTGATATTACGCAACGTGTACTGTTCTGAGAGTTTTTTTTGATTTCACACTGGGGTTTTGTGTGCTCAGGCACTCATATGATGAATAAGCAACGGAGTAGGGAAAACAATCCAATGAGCCACAACTGGAAAAAGGCCGTGGCCGGCTCGACTTGAACCAATAGGTTGGAAACTAAATAACTCAGATGATGAACAATTAAACTGAGACTGTGTCTGGACGAGGATGAGTATTAGACATTTGTTAGAGGGAGGCTTTAGGTAACTATTGGAACTGTCTGGGGTGAGAAGATTTGGCCTTTAATTATCAGCCGACTGACTTGAGCCTCACCAGTATCAGTGATCTGTGGTTTTTCATGTCATGCACGAGTACTTCATAGGGCATATCATGTTATCAAAGGATCTTTTAAAGGGGCCCGGCCCATGCAGGGTCAGGACATGATTATTCTCTGTCCTCTAATACGAGATCCAAAAAGGTCTTTTGCTTTTGGAAGAGCGAAAAGGACTGATATGTAAATCGTGCTACTGATTTAACATTTGTTGCTAAATATGTGTGGTAATGAATGGGGAAGGGCAGGAAGGACAGCTGTTGAACTCTTACCTAAATCACCCTTATGGGTGCAAGGATTGTATCAATTACGATAAGGAACTTGTCAGTGCCAGTATCCTACAAGAAATACACTGACTATCACAAGTTCGAGCTTTGAGGATGATGGAATCCACATCAATCGACCGAAACCATTTTTTGGAAACTGGGCCGTAAAACTCCATGTAACTTAACTTAATCAATAAAGCGGTTTTGCTTTTTTTTCCGGTTAATGGCGGTGCACTAACTGGCAAACAGTGGCGTAGCTACTGGGGGGCAGGGGGGGCAAATTGCCCCCCCTGGAAAAAATTTTGGGGAAATTTGATGAAAATGGGGAAATTTGATGAATTTTCTTATTCTTACAAAAATTTCTCAAAATCTTTGGTAGAATAAGAAATTGTGAGACATTTTTCATACATAATTCGTATTTTCATGCAACAAATTAACTCAGATTTCGTCAGTGTCGCATGAACCGGCCCTACTCGTGTTCCACAGAAATGTCCTCGCCGCGTAGCAGATTGAATGTTCTCTTGTATACGCACTGGGGTTATGATCAGTGCATTTCAGTGCACACATTCAGGTATTTAACAACAGCTGATACAGTGCAACTAACACTGAAAGGCTGTAATCCCGAACTTATCCCTTTGTACACAGTCTCTGTGTCGTGCACTTTGGCAATTCAGTAAAAGGATGTGAAAACTGACAAGTCACTACCATAGACCCCCGGGGTTATTATGTTGTTCTACAAGCTATTAGTAGCTACGCCGATTTTACTCTGTGTTCGTAACGATGGATGGGGCTGAAACAATCCATGGCCAACGATAAACTTAAAGTTAGTCTAGAAATTAGAATGAAAGGGATCCATTGGCATACTTAGATTTTGTTACTTAGCCTAATCCTCGGAGGCTTACAGTCTAGTTCGGGAAATAGCTTTCTGCTCACTTGGGGTGTAACAATAAACGGGTCAATGAGTACCTTGTAGCCTTCTGCCCTTAACAGACTGCTGTTCTAACAGGATATCCTGTGTGATCGAGCCACTATTAGGCCTCCTTAGTGGCGTGCGAAGGGCATACCATTGGGCCATGCCCCCCTCACAGATGCCACTTTTTCTTTGTTCTTAAAAATACGTAGTCTAACTTTAGTAACACAGATTTTATTCAAAAGATAGCATAAGTGGCACCAGATTGCTTATAAGGACACCCAATTTTTCAAGAATTTTCAAAGGGGAAGGATTGTCTCTGCAAGGTCCTTCAGTGATGCCATTTTTTTTTTAATTCCTATAAATAGACCTAGGCAAATTCTGTCAAATTCCAATTTTTACCTAAAATGGTAGACTCTGTTTCCCACTGGTGGCATCGACAAAAAAAAAGACAACATGTTTAGATTCTCTTTAAAAACATGAATATGCTATTTTTGGCCATCAGAGGGGTCTAATTTTTCGAAATTTTCTTTACGCTCCACGCCAACCAACGGTGGCGCTTCGTTCAGTCTTTTGGGCAAAATTACATTTGTATGGTCAAATTAGCTCTTAACTCTCTGATCACTTTGCAGTTTGCGAACATATTTTGAAGTGAGCGTTTTATTGCAAAAGACAAAAGAAGAAAGCGACTCGTTAGATTCTTCATATAAGTCAGGAAAATGCTATTTCCGGCCATCTGAGGTGTCTGATTTTCGAAATTTTCTCTACGCTCCGCGCCAACCAATGGTGGCGCTCCGCTTAGATAATCTTCATGATAAAATAACGTTTTGTGGCCAAGAAAACCCACAATCCTGTACCGATCAATGCTCTTTTATTTTGACTTCTAGAAGTGTGCAAATTTAATGACAAGTTTTACTTCGTAAGGTAGCATAAATGGCATAAGAATGCATGTAAAGACACAAAAGTTTCAGTTTTATCCTCATGAACCACCACGATTAACTTTTAACACTGTTCCTGTCAAAGTCGAAAATCTTGCACCATTTTGCATCTAGGCTCCTTAAAAACGTCAAAAAATTTCCGGACATCCCCTCCCCTTAGACCATACTCCATGCCCCCTTCAGAGAAATTCTGCGTACGCCACTGCGTTACTACATACAAATAAACCAGATATTGTTTACCAAAATAATATACTTTGTTATTTCCGGTTGCTCTATGTTATACTTTAAGATTAAAATGCAGGTAACATTACAAAATGACATGGTAATGTTGTTATACTTGTAAATTTGCATATTTTACATGAAATACATACACATTGACCGGGAAAAGTTTTGGGGAAATTTCATACCTTTGCCCCCCCCCCCCCTGGAAAAAATCCTAGCTACGCCACTGCTGGCAAAGCAATTAATACTTTGGTCCGGGATTCTCAGTTGTCAATGATGATTACAGTAATCCCTGGTTAGTAGTTAGAGCCAGCTTTATGGACCCGAACCAATCAGAAGCCAGCATGGGAATGACGTCATTGTTGCTAGGCAACGGTCAAGGTCATTGCAAAGTTCTTGGGTGACGTCATTGGTGATGGGCAACGGTCAAGGTCATTACCACGTCCGGTCATGATTGATCGCGAGAGTGACTTATTTTGGTTGATGGACGGCTGTTGCTAGGCAACAGGTAAATATTCTTACGACGGGCGAGTAAGGATGAAGATTACATTGGGTAGATGTGGAATATCTGGGAGGCTATTGGATGAGGCATTATACAAAGAGAAAGAGAACAAAGAAAGAAATTTGAGTGCAGCTCTGTTTATTCATTTTAACAATACAAAAGATACGCATTCACATAACATTCACTACTTTTGTTAATACATGTCATGGCGACGAGGAGACAGGAGTGGTCTGTTCCTGTATAAGTCATTTCGGATACTTATGTTAAAGAAAACGTCGTAAGGGCCCCAACCAACGCCCTGAAGCGTGAAAAGCAACCGACCATGATTCTTTGCTCCGATCATTTGTTTCAGTCACCAGAAAATAGGTCGCAGCCTATGTGGTGCTGATTGCAATAAAGTCTGATAAGCGTTTTGAGACTGCAACTCTTTTCCTTTTCTTTCGTCTAAGCTACCACCGCAAAAGTACACATATTTAAAGAATCCACAGCAAACAAAATAGTAACCTATTTGATCAAATAAGACATAATACTGACAAAGCAGAAGCGTTACGTTATCATTAGATGGGTCGTGAAATGTAAAACATCCCTATCGTTTCTCTGTTGATCAACATTAAATCGGCCAGTGATGGTTTCCATGGACTGGCCTCTACATCGATGAAGCAAATAATAAATACAGTAATGTCCACACACAGACGATAAAGGTCCCTGTAATGATTTTGGATTTATCTTAACAATGTCACCATTTCCAGCTAAAAATGTTCGAATGGAATTCACTTCAGGCGGTTTGCCGTATGAGTCAAAGTATTCTAGAGGTCCTCGATTTGGTAGGTAGATAGCAATCCAGTGTTCTCCCGGACGACAGCTTGGATCCGTGTTGACGACGAGGGCCGCAGGGCGCCGCTTCACAGGCAGTTCAGGGAGACGATCTGAAGAAAACACACCATGAAAGGTGGGTTGCACGAAAGGATCATGGATAAGAATGTCCGCTATCTCTTCGCCATCCATTACTTAGTGTAGTCGTAGCTGATATTACGGGCTTTGTCGATTTCGATCACGTTGTCAAATTCTGCATACACAATCACGTTAATGGTCCTGTGCAGTGCCTCTGCAAAGTTCATTTCCAGACGCAAATTACCTTCTTTCACTAAATTGAAGTGACCACCATCCGAAAGATCCGGGGTAAAATCGAAAGCAAACAATGTGTACCCTGCAGGGTAGTCTTCTCGACTGATGCCCACGCTTTCGTCACGGTAATTTTTATGGGTTCCTGTGAACAGTGTAAAGTAGGAGCGGACGCTTTTGGCTGCAGCATCATTTGCATCAAAATGTGGCTTCAGTGGCTTGGTCGGTATCTGCACCCCGTCGTAATAGAGTGCTAAATTATTGATGTTATTGTGTTTGAAGTGGAACGGATTCTTGGTGTAAGACCCATTAAATGCGTCACTGTCTACACATGCTATAACAATGCGTTTGGGCAGTTGTCCTAAGAACACGTGATCCTCGTTGAGACTGTAATTCCCTGCTGGCACCGACAACATTTTTGTTTGCACTCGACGAACGGTATATTTGGCGGTGTCATTTTCCAGTGCCTTGGCGTGTGCAATGAGTACAGATGGCGCAATTTTCACTTTCCGCACAAACAATGAGACTTGTTGTAACATGACTCTGTATTCTGGATCCTCACCCGATGACATGAGGACAAAGGAATCTTTGCTAGGTGTAAGTTTCAGGCGCAAGTCCACGCCACTCAGTAAATATTTTTCTTGACAAAAGATATCACTGTGCAGTCGTCCAATGAGTTCAACCTCTTTGCTTCCATTAGTGAAACGACTTCGTTTTTTCAGCCCCATGTTAGCTGCAGCGGCAGCTGCTCCGGGGTCAGCAGCATCCATTTTGCCTGCGGTGTCTTTGTAAAAGAGGGCGCTCGTCAATTGATCCACCTTTGTTGCATGACTATAGTTTAACAATGTTTCAATCATAGCACGATAAGGGTAGGTTGGCGTTGCCGATGAAATTTCTCTTCCATTGAGTGCCACATCTACTTGGTTAAAGAGTGAGTGTAGAAAAAGATTGACAGGGCCCACAGCGTCATCGTCTTCTAGAGCAGATCCGTCTTTTCGAGTTATCTTGGCACGAACGTACAGCTGTGTTTGATCAAGATCGATATATTCTTCTCCAGAGCCCGACACGTAAAACTCGATGGGTCCGCCTGTGTTAATAGTGGACAACGGTCTGTATTCTTTCCAGTCCCCTCTTTCAATACTTGTCTGCGTCGGTGGTATAGTAAACAGGTCGAGTTCGGATTTGGCACATTCGCAAGAATGATCGTGAACGAGTGCCATGATGATTAATCAAAAATGTCAGGAGTAGGTCTTGCCACTTTCACTGCTTTAGACAAAGTGACGTTTGATCGTGAAGATTTGCGTTTTAAAGGCTTCGCATGCAATCGTCTTTTCGGTGGTGATTTTGTCTTTACTTGACGTCCAATATGTTGCATAGTATCTGCACCCATTTGTTTCAATCGCCTCTTGGCGGAAGATTTAACATTTTTTCCAGCCATTACATCCTCGGCGAGACCCACACCTGTTTGAAGAGCTTGTCGTCCTAGAATTTGGCACTTTTCTTCAGTAGAGGCACTGCCATGCGCATAACGCCACCAAGAATACCTCCAAGTCCATGTCCTCTTTGCAAAGCTGGTCCCGAAAAGACGGGCAAACCCCTACCAGTTTGATGTAGATAGTAATCTTCGTATAGAGCGGTATCTGGTTGATACACAGTGCGACGCATGGTTTACAAATATGACGATCGTTTCTGTCTAAAATGAAGTTTCACGATGACTCGCCCTCTTTCAAATGACACTTTCTTCCCTGTGTCATCCCTTATATCGATTTCAATGGTATCAATGACACTCTGTCGTAATGGGTAGTAATGAGGATTTTGGTATTCGACGTTATTGGTATCTCCAAATGTTCCATGCACAGGGACCGTTTTCAAAAGAGGCGCTTTCACATGTCCGACGATTTGCGATTCTATAATATCCGTGTAAACAAACAAGTGATGAACACTATTCAAAGCAGTAGGATAAGGCGCCTCTGTAGATGTCGTAATCACACAAGGATCCTCAAAACCGAGTGTGGAACAAATGAGTCCTTCCAAGAGCAATTGGTGACCAGGTTCAGGTGTAATGGTGACTTTGCTTGTAGTGTCATTGTAAGTGATGGTATATAGATCCCTCAAGTATCCAGGCAACAAATGGCTAGCCAAACCTTCTATGCGTCTAAAGTGGCGTCCTTTAAGATCTAATTCCCGAAAACTGCCATCTTGCTCACTGCGGATGGATATTTTACTGCTGTGTGGACTCAGAATGTACCACGAATAAGGATAAGCTATTTCCACCAGACCAACTTCCCATTTACCCGACAGTTGCAGTGATGTCGGTAATTTGACTCGATAATTTGAAAGGGTGTTTTCTGGATACACATCCATAGAACTGTTGCTTGGAAGCGTCACGTAAAAGGCCATCATGAAGAATGAAGACTATCATGTCGTGCTTACAATTTTATAAGGTTGCTCACCCAGCTATTAAATTTAGTTGGGTATCCTTCCCATTTAACAAAATATTCGGTTTTCCCTTCCTTCGTTTTGCGTCTGCGAATGACCTTTTCGACTCGGAACACATCTGTACCATCTTTGGTTACCTTTTGTAGTTCAGCTTCATAGAAGGTGCCTTCTAACCATTCACCTTGCCAATCTTTTAATCGATAAACCACGGGCTGACGTGGAAGGCGCTGGGCGATGGTGAAGAGTTCCTCTGTCCAGCGTGGTAAATAACCTTTGAGAAAGGGGCGGGCCATCATGCTGATACGTACTGTATCACCAACTTCCAATTGAAAGGGACATGACTTTTGCTTTGTCGGATAGAGCCGTCGCCACACTTGCAAACTAGTTCTGGGGCTGACGTCACCTGGAGCCATACCAATACTTCGATGGTGGGATCGGTTGTAGGCCTTTACCATATCGTCTAATATGTCAACATACTTGAGCGTATTGTTGGCGGTAAAATACTTCCACATGCGACTTTTCAACGTGCGGTTGAACCTTTCAACGATGCTTGCCTTTGTTTCGTTATGTGTCGAAAAGAGTCGGACTTCATGGTCTTTCAATAGGTCTTTCACGTGACGGTTGTAAAACTCTGAGCCTTTGTCGGTCTGCAGTTTCAAAGGTCGACGACCGGAACGAAATATAGTTGCTATTGCCCCCTTGAGGGATGTACCTTGTTTATTTTTCAATGGTACAACCCATCCGAATTTGGAAAATATGTCTATACAGGTCAGCAAATATTTGATTCCTTTGTTGTACTTTGATAACGAAGCCACATCGACTAAGTCTGCTTGCCATTGTTCATCAATGCCGTACACGGTCACTCGATTTCGTGGATAATAGCGACGAGATGGCTTGTGTAGAGTGTACGAATTCTGTCGCTTCAACCACGCTTCTACGTCTCGCTTTCGAATCGAAGGGTGTTTTCTCTTGACGGCTCGGACAAGCGGTGCGACGCCGGTGTAACCAGCGGCGTGCGAAACGTCGTAATATACTTTGTGAAGAGTTTGCTCCATCCTGTTGGTCAGCATGGTCGTGTATGACAATCTTCCCCTTGCAGCAAGCACACAAAATACGAATCCGTTGAAACCAATCACGAATCGAAATGATTGGGTCTCGTGCACTCATGCAGCCCATGACGGCTATAGTTAAAATGGCTAAATTTGTAATATGGCCCTTATTTTATAAAGGTTCCCAGATTAGTTTACGTGAGGATTGTCTCTTCATTCCTTTTTTATTCGGCGTCTGAGGCGGTGTGTTCAAATGGGAGGCCACAGCGTACACTTTGCCGGAGTTTCTAAGCCGTTGTATGGCATTTCTTCGCTCTAGATTCCCCAGGAGCTCCTGAGGTATGTTAATGTCAGCTAACCATTGTGATAACGTCTCAAGGCCGTTAGGTTCAAATGACTGTCTATGTCGCATCAAATCATTCACCAGGTCGATGACATGACTACGCTTAATGACACTACCATTCCTTTCAAGCTCACCTTGTGGGTTCCACGTAATGCCATGTCCTTTGAAAAATTGTAGTAAACGACCAGCTTTGTCTTGATATTTTTGGGGAACACTGGCTAAGATAGCATCATCACTCACATGATGCTCTTCTGCATCGTTCATAGTAGCCGTCAAGTCTTCCATGCGTGGTATTTGTTTGTTATGGACGCGTTGCCGTCGCAATGCTTCTTGGTAAAGTTTTGCTGTAACGTCATCATCAACACCCTCTTTTTCCAATAGTTGATCAATTTTGTCTTCCAGGCGTCGTCGTCGTTGTATATCTGGAGTCTCACGAGCCCTCATTGTCCTTTCCATCCTTGATAATACATCGGGGAGTTTAGAGTCAGTGCTGGGCGTTTGCCATTTTGTCAGTTCCGAGGGATCGATAAGCATCATTTTCTTGGCATACTCCATTTCAGATTTTTAGTTGCTTAATAACGGGCAATAACATAGATCTGACACAATGGCCTCCTCCCTTTTGTGTGAATACTTTACGCTTCTGCGGGAGTGTCACCTTCCGATCGACGAGTTTTCTCAACTTGGTTCTATGGTGTTGCAGGTTCAACTTCTCGGATGGTGTCAACTTGACATTCCCCTTCAGAATGTTCAAAGCACATTCACATAAACAAATCACAAGGTCTTTATGGAGACGCTTCAAGAGAGCACTTCGCTGTTGAGTAGTTCCTCTGGCCAAGACATGCAAAAATGGTGCCTGTTCCGTCACACGTCGTGACATGATGCAAAATGACGGAGAGAAGGTAGAGCAGTTCGTTTTATTGATGAATGACATGATCCCAACAGCTAAGACATATTGTTGCTAGTGTAAGAGCCACTGTGACAGCTGAAGGTCTTGTTGTTTCTTGGACTTGCTCAAGCCATTCCTGCCAATCAAAACAATGTTGCCAAACAATACCCAATACTTGCTGAATGATGATATTCATCAAAGGCCAATTTCCGTTTGTTAGGTGCCACCGTCGACAGATATCAGCGGTGAACACTAACAACGTGAGAATACGGTAGGGATGCATTGGAGAATCTGTTAACACTCTAAAGGCTAAAGAACGTTTTTCATGCGGAGCTGGATCGATATCCTTAAGTTCTTGGTGAATTTGTCGGTATGACTCTGTCTGTCTAACACGTTGAGCCACCACACGACCCACCTTAACCCATGCTATGGCCTCCTTGGAGAGTTCGCCGTCCTTGAGTAGGTCTAGGAAGTCCAGCAAGATAGTAGTTGTAATTTTCCTGTGAAGTTTATCTTTTCTTGACGTAGACGTAGTGGTGAGCATCTGTGGGAAATATATTCGTTCGTAATCGCAACCTTTCGTCGGTGTCTGGTTTGAGATCGATGAATAAATATCCGTAAGGTTCGATCGTGGCATCCCTGTAAGATTCTTGCATGAAGCGAATGTTTCCTGGATACATTTGTTTAGCCAAATGAGTGATACTAGAGGCATCTCTCGGGTTTTTAAAAACCACCAAATAATGGGAATTTAAACTGATGGTGCGGCTTTCGGGGCTTTGTTGAAACAAATTTTGTAACAGCACAATAACCGACAAATTTTTATGATGACTTCCTTTCGTAAAGAGATGCGTGACGCTTTGATTATTTTTTATCTCGGTCATCAAATCATCCAGAATAAATAAATTCGTGCGATCACTGTCCACGTACTCGTTGAAGTCGGTTGGCACTCCTTCAATAAAGCGAATGCTGGGAATGGCTCTTGAAATATCAGTATAAGCCTTTTGAAATTCCCCGTAAAACCAAACAATATTTTCAGGTACGGGGTGAATGATAGTCTGTCGATGTTGAAGCAATTGATTTACCCACAACGTTTTCCCGCTGCCAGTTGGTCCTGCAACCAAACACGTAAATGGATGCTTCAACCTTGCATCCATGGCAACGAATGATAACACCTGTCAAAGTGTCGCGTTAATAAATTGGTCAGTAACCGTACGGTTTTGTCGTGTAATCGTCACACAGCGCCCGCTTCGTGTACACCAATCGGTAGTTCTTTTTGCATGATTTGGAAACAACCGTGCCAGGATTCAGACGTTGGATTTTCCTGGGGTAGTGGACCGTCAAGTTTGCCTCTTCGACTCGGCTTGCAGAAGTCAGAGTTGGAAGTAGCTGCCGCATGGACTCAAAGTTAATCTGTTGTTCTGCTGCAAAGTTTAAGGTGATACCCCTGACTTTGCATACCGTGGTTGAAGATGGATTATCTGGACGGAATACCTTGTATGCATAGTTCTTTGGACCCCCAGAAACAAATTCGGTAATATAGCTCCCTTCACCGTACGGTTTCCTCAGTTCATCGGTCATATCGCCAAGAAAGTTACCAATCGGAGAATCCCACTCTTCGGGTGTGCTCACGTAGATGATAGAATCGGTGTCAAAGTATAACACCCTCTTATCTAATCGCTCCAAGTAAGAGTACAATTTTAGTCTGGCTTGGGCCGTGGTGTAAGCAGCAATGAACACATTCGTGTTAGGGCCGACCGAAATATAATCATCATCATGTTCCCATTGTAGTTGTGCCACGTCATCAGATACAAAACGTACGTTTTTGACCGTCTTAGTTGGGTCGAGCAGAAGTTGCATGTAATTTGACAGGTTGTTGACAAACGTTGTTTGCGGCAGTTTTGGCCGTTGACCAAACTTCCCCTAAAATGAATTTAACATTAATTTGGCTAACGCCCTCTTGCCGTCGTTTTTAACAATTTCATCTCTGTCTAAGTTAATTCCCTCCTTCAGTGCATACTCTTCTAAGTACTTCTGTCTGTCCTGCTCCGTCTGACAGTGACTTGGCCAACCGTCTGCTTCCTGCTTCAGTTTCAAAAATGTATTGATGTAATCGACAAACAAGCCTCCTTCTTTAGAGCTATGGTCGTACTGGGTGATTTCCTCAAAATGCCACACTTCATGAATTTTCATCAGCTTGTACCCCGTCTTCAAAGCTTTGTGAAGCTCTAGACTGACCCAAGTACCTTCCAAGGCACGTTCAGCATCCGAGTGTTTGCAAGTTCCTTGATTTTCTTCGGCGGCAAAGGTCGCACACAATGGGAATAACAATTTGTCGTTGATTCGTTGAGGTAATACGGGGTGGTAGAGACCTCGAGGAGGAAGTACGCGGCACTGAATGAGACCATTGTAATCGAACACGTTTCCAAAATGTTCTGTGATAATTGTCGGATGACCGATAGGAAATTCACCGTACTTACACACCCAAGGGTACAAAGAACAGACGTCAATATAGCGAATTTTTTCTTCGGGGCCTGTCACATGATGAAGCTTGACGGCATTGGTTCGACCGCCAAAAAAGGCATCACGTGGTTGTAAGGGTTCTCGAATTTCGATGGCATCTACAAATGCCTTCATCTGGGGATTGCTCTTGAGTTGTTTTTCATACTCGCACTCCCAGATCTCATGCAGGTGAAAGCCTTTCTGTCTCAAATAGTCCGCCCTAAACATGGTGTTTTGATAGGTTTCTTCCATGGTGACGTCACTACCTGGAACGCACGCCTCCCTGTTTGGTCTACAAGTTGGACAGCCGTGCCAGACACAGCCATAAAACTCCCAGACGTGGTCACCATGGAAACCATCGACACGATACTCATCAATTTGTTTTTCCCCACCTTGTCTTGCATGTTGTAAAACAATGCTTTCTTTCTGCTCAATCCACCGTAGCCATTTTAATGCCTTGGCGGATTGCCTATATCGTGGGTTGTAGCTTTGGTGGGGCACAATGGCGATAGTCCCTTCTTTCAAAAAATTCCTTCTAAAGACTCGCATACACGTGGAGGCAATCGTCAAACATTCTTTGAAGGGATCAACGTGTGTTTCCTCCATAAATAACTTGCGAAACTGGATGCAGCCTTGTCGCAGTAAATTGACATCACTTCTACAGTAAGCGGTAATTTCCTCTTCCATATGAAATACTTTGTTGATCTGATGATTGTACCAATCTAAAAACAGCTTCCTCCCTTCTGTGGTCATCTGGTCGGGGTTGTAGAATGATGCCGACGGCCAGTGTACGCAATACGATTCATGTATTTTTGTGTTAAATAAGTAGGGAAAGTAACCTTTTTTCAATTCTTTTAGACCAAAGGTCTTGGAAAAAGCACTGAGTGGGATTGGAATGAAATTGTAAGAATCGATGACTTTACAATTTTTGTTTAACTCGAGACTCATCAGCTTAGATCCATTCATAACCACATTTTGTGGTGGCAAACCGATGTCGTTCAAGTACTGCAGTATGAATTGTCCATCGTACCCACTCATATTGTGTGCTACAGCAATAAAATTAGGATTATTAAACAGAAACTGACACAAAGACGACAGGGTTTCTTCGCCTTTGAAAATGTGTTCCCTTTGGCCGCATGTCTCACAGTCGTTTTTGATGTCATTGTCCATGACACAAGCGTCGCAAACACGGTGCACGACACAAAAGTTTGGTACATGTTGAAGGGCTTGCTCATCGTCTGTAGATACGTCTTCCTGTCGGCATTCAAAATCAAAAAACAAAAATCCTTGAATCTTGTCGTCAGGTTCACGATATTTCTGACGAATAGGGTGCATAAAACATTGGTGACCTATGGGCATTTTGGTTTGACAGGCTCGACAATAATATAACCCACATTCGTGTTGATCTTTGATAAACTTGCCGCAGTCATTACAGCGTTTCACACGATCGCACGTTGATTTGGGGTGAGCACTTTTTTTGGAATTGGAAGGTCTTAACTTGTGTCTGTCATAACATGCCCGACTCTTAAAATATCGATGACACTCTTGACAGAATGTCCAAGCTTCAAATGTACAGCTATCCTTATTGTTGTTGAAACATCCAGTGCACACGTTGTCACAACGGTGGCGTTCGTGCTTATCGTAACATTTGAGGCAATGTTCGCACATGTAATTGCGGTCAAAAAATCCAGGCAGAGAGGTTATGACATCAAAGTGACCTTGGTGATACAGTAAACAGAGCTTTTTATCTTTATCTGGTCCTCTAAACATTATGGGATCTTGAGGTGTTTAGGTGAGGACCAAAATTTGATAATCCTGCAGATACTCTTGAAAACGATTCACTTCGTCTAAGCTACAAGCTCGCTCAGGGACACCTGCATTAGCATGTAGCAACTTGGCCAGTGTGGTCTGCTCACACTTTCCCTGTCGAATGTTATTCCAATTGATAGTCGGATCACTTTGTTTATCCAATCGAGCCTTGGCAGTAACGAGGGCCCTGGCCAAACACAGATCATCAGTGTTATTGATGCTGATCACCGATCTCTTTTTGGTCGTTAGCCATTGCCTTAAATTGGTGAAAGTATTGGGTCGACCTTTCCCATTTGCCATATCCACGTGTAGGACATTCAAAGTCACTTCACCATTCAGCGTAAAGTCTGCATTGGACTGAATCACTTTTTCGATGAGACCGAACATACGTTCCATCGTGATTTGGTCTCGGCGCATGAGAGGTACCCACACAGTATGGGTTAAAGAAGGAGCGGATAGTTCTATTTCCACGCGATCCTGAGGAGCAAAACCCTCCATGAGCTGATCCATCAGCGCCTCGATTACATCGTGTAGGGCCGACAAAGGACCGTTATGCTGCTGGACAAAGCGCTGTACCAAGGATTCGTTAAAAGTCACTCGGTATTCGTTGGTGGACGTGCGAAACCGCTTGAGACGTCTGATTCGAGGTGCGTCTACAGTATAGCAACTTTCTGGTGAAATTGTATCCCCTTCTGGCTTGTCATCCTCCACAGTGACGTTTGAATCGGCACCCCCATATTGATTGGGCTGAAAATCATTATCTTCAGAGTGCTGGCGTTTCCGAGGCTGCTCTCTGTTAATCCTAATTGTCTGACTAGGATGATGCCACTGAGATTGTCCCGTATGCGTGTTAAAATAATAAGGCCGATCGAACGTACAGCTCCATTGAAGCGTCCAACCTTGCTGACATAACTCTTCAGACAACTCCATCTTTTTTGTATACACAATAGGACAATACAATTTTCAGAAAACAACTGCGTACGTGTTCACGAGTCGAAGATTAAGGAGAAAAAGGACGCCGGTAGGGGTAAGGGTAAATAAACCGTTCGAGCGGCTTTAAGCCGCTCCTTCGGAATTGGGCTTTCTTAAACAATGAATCGAGAGGGGCCAGAAAGGGGAGCAGTACAAGGAATCAATGGGAAGTTTAGAATAGTTGGGTAAGTTAGGTTAGGACTGGCGACCTTCGGGCATCGAAAATTCAGTCCCGATGCCACCAGTCCCCGAATTTGGCCTAAGTTAACGAAGGATAAGAGCTAATTTTTTTTTATTTTTCTTTTTCGTGAGGGGTTTAATAGAGGATTCGAAGAGTTAGGAGGATTAGGAATTGAAAATGGAGGTGATTAAGGTGGCCAGTTGAGGGTAATAGCAGAGCGAATGGCCGGGAGAGACCTTGGGAAAAGAAACTAGGGAACCTAAAAATCCCACCACCGGCTGCACCGTATCCCCGGTTGCCCAGGTACCAACTCTCAGGTGCTCTAGCCGGTGGTATCTAACCTAATATGGGCCCCCCACCCCCCACCCTCAACCAGACGCTCTACTTCTACCCAGTTTTTATAATTAAGCATATCAATTGGAACCTTTGTATTGTTTTTGGGGTGGATGGTGAGCAACTTAATTATCATATCAATAGCTAAGGGGTCAGTTTTCAGATAATTCCGGGTTAGATTAGTGTTTAATTCAATAATACGTTCTTTTAGGGTTTGGGAGTGAGTTGTTAAAAACACATGGTGTTCAGAGATATAACTTGGGATTTTGAAGGCTAATCTGTTGGCCGTTGTGTTAATTCTTTCAAGTTTCCTATAATTGGTGGGAGAAGTATTAAGGTAGCAAATGCTACCATACTCCAGAATGGGTCTTATGAGCGTTTTATAAATTCTTAGGCCTATTTCAGGTTTAATTTTACTATTTTGAAGAAGGTTTTTTAAGTTTTGTAAACGTCCCCAGGCTTTACCACAGATGGTGTTGATATATTTATTAAACAGGGCATGATGGTCAAAAATAACTCCTAAAAATGTGGCTTCATGTGTGTTGGAAATAACGTTGTTAAATAAATTAATATTGGTGTTGATGTTTGGTTTATTCTTTTCTTTAAAATGAACAAACTGAGATTTTTGAGGGTTAATTTTCACCCGCCATTTATTACACCATATTTCAATTTCCCTAACGGCTTTTTGAATACGGTCGGTTGAGGTTTTGATCTTGTTTGCGGAATACCAAATTGCCAAATCATCAGCAAATTGGGAAATGTTACAGTGGGAGAGTTCAATGGAAGGGATATCATTAACGTAGATAATATAAAGTAGGTTGGTTGGGCCTTTTATATGATACGCGAATGTTGTTGTATTACCATAGTAATGCACATAAATATTTTGATCCATTGTCGTTCTGTTTGGACGAACAATAGCTTCAAGTCGATATTACCAAGGTGAGACTTAGCTTGTTTGGATCTGTTTGGATTCTATTCAAATGAACAATAGATACAAAATCAATATCGCGTTGCCAACGGTGAGTATGTTTTGTACGAATCAATAATCGCATTATTCATAAGCACAATGAATAAACATTCGTGTCACCGTGACAACATTTCGGATGTCTGCAGTTGCTTTGTTCAAACAATACGTATAGTATCGATCCCTTCAACGGCACAGATGACATAAAAGGAAAACCTTAAAATCAATTACGAATGAAAATGACTCATTTTGGATCGTTATAAGTACTCGTGGCACTGCACTAAATATGACATAACATAAAGTAAAAATATTAGCACAGTAACCTGGCGAAAAAAATCAATATCAAAATTCTTCAGACGACAGCATCCTCAATTTCACTATTCACGAGGCCTACATTTTCAAAAAACAGTTCAGACTAATTCTTTATTAACTAAAGTTGTGATCGACACCCTTCACATCTGAAGAACTAACAAGGTCAGTGTTTCCATGACGACGCGGGTAATTCAATGATGACACCTAAGTTTCTCTTGGTAAAGGTAAGCCTTCAGTGGTGACATTTTGTTAGACAAAGTCTGAAAAGGTGAATAACAGTTCTTTTCATCTAATGACATTGCATAGGCTAAATAAGCTGTCGATGAAACTACAAGTAGGGACACCTGAGGGAATCGAACCCTCGAATCTGAAAGATTCATCCATGTGGTGTTTTTGGTCTGTAGCACCGACGCTTACAGCTTACAACAATGTCAATTTTTGGACGTCATTTAATGGATGACGGTGGGTCATTATCATCATTTCATAGCTGTCAGTCGTCGAAGCAACACTGATCTTACACCATGTCATCTTCATGGCAGACTTGTATCGATTCAAAAGGAAACATGTATTACTACAACCCTCTCTCACAGGAAACCAGCTGACAAAAACCTATTGAGGGAAAGCCCATGCAGCTCCAACTCCAACCAAACCCGAGGCCTCCTAACGCTTACTCAAAAGTGACTAAACGTATGAAGCCTTCTCAGCCGCTGCTTGACTTCCCGTTAAGCAAGACTGCATCTGTGACTGTGAAACATAAAGGTCCCAGTATATATGTTTGTATACAACGAACCAAATCAAGAAAGAGCCTCTCTCGACGAGGAAAATGTGTCTACTTAAACCCTGATGAATGGCAACAATTGCACCGTACCGGTAAAGACATTCAAGACCTACTACCTGTCATATCATGTGATATAAAAACAACGGAAAGAAGCACTTACCAGTCTTGAAGAGACGAGTTAATCACAGAGAGCATATAGTAAAAAACACTGTTTTCTGTTGTGTACAAAATTGCCGTAACACCTTTATTGCAAACATAAGTTTGTTCTTGAACAATTGCTTTATGATCTTGACAATTGTCATCTTCCGATAACTTATACGTGTAGGTTACATCTTTATAACATCCAAGGATAGTCGCAACTTTTATTTCCTTACTCTTGATACTGGAAAGTGCCCGTAGTTCACACAGAAAACGCATAACGGACAGTCTTCATTCATTCGAAACGTTTAAGTTGTTTACGTCGTAAGTTCCTCCGATTGCGAAGCAAGTCACCACAATATATTACACCTTTCCTATTAAACAGCTAACTAATGTACCTTGGTCCTTTTGTGCACTATGAATGAACTATGAATGATGCTGGTTCAGCTCCTTGTAATGCCCACCCTAGTACAGTGTCTACAACTAAGTATTACGTCTGTACATCTAGGACTATGTACACATGGAAAATGTGAGTGCAGCTTAGAATCGATATCGATTTTTTGTGTCCACGAGTAAATAAAGTCTTGTCACCCCTCATACCAGACAGCCTTATTGAGTGGTCATTTTCTTTCTGTGTGCCTTTTATCGATCGATCGGGGCTAGTACCTTTATAAAATAAGTATACACCAAGTATAAACAGGCTGTCGGTTAGCCGGCACTATTGTAGTGGATGTTTTGACAAATGCACGGGTCCCGAAGCACGGGTTCGAGTCCTCCTTCTGCCAACTTGTCTACAGAATATTTTCTGAATGATATTCACATCAAAATCAAAATCAAATATACAACATCAAAATCAAATGAACATAACGTTGACGGTGGCAATGACCTTGACCGTTGCCCATCACCAATGACGTCACCCAAGAACTTTGCAATGACCTTGACCGTTGCCTAGCAACAATGACGTCATTCCCATGCTGGCTTCTGATTGGTTCGGGTCCATAAAGCTGGCTCTAACTACTCTGGTTTGAGTATTTTATCACTAATCCTACATATCTTTGCTTCAAAAAGTTAATAGGCCACGTACTGCTCTAATAGACTTTGAGAATCTTTTGAATCTAGCTTTTTTGTCTCCTATCATTGTCAGTGTTTATAGCACTAATTCCTATGAACTTAGCTTTCAATAATCTCTTCATATAGGAAAACAGCCTTGCTTACTTACTACACACAGTAGGGTCCATATAAAGACAGCTTTTAGTTCAAGTTTATGTTTACAACACAATTGCGAGGCACACAATACAAGCATAAATGGTTGTTGCGCATTAAGTTCAAAATTCATTTCACATAGATCTAGTAAAAGGTTAAATATGAAGTCAAAGCCATAGTTTCCACCTACGGCAAAGAAAGAAAACATTCAAACTTTTTAAGTTCCTCAATTTAGACCAAGTAAATCTGCTTTCTATCCTTCGAAAGGGCCCGAGAATGAAACCCTATCTTTGTTCAACAGGCAACAAATTGAAAATACATTGTTTCAAATGAAACTTGAAGGTCCCAAGTGGAAAAATGATTATAGAGACTTTTCTTTCCCTTTTCCCGCCCTCTCGACTGCATAAGTGCTTGATTTGACAGTGATTAGGATAACTATATCGTGTAGTTGTGGAAACTGCATAGTCAGTTTATTTATCTGTTTATCAAGAGTGGTAGGCCTAAAGTCATGCAGTCATAAGAGGTCAGCAACTTCAATTTGGGACAGGGAAGCGATGGGTTTCAGAACTTTGTAGGTAAAAGCCAGCAGCCTGCCGGTACATATTGATTCTGCTGTGGCCCATGTAGGATTGCGATAGTTCGTATGCGACTCCAGCTGCCTGAAACAGGACAGTAATTTCCACTGGGTAAAGCACCGGGGTAGGGACATTCGCCTCTCCCCCTTCTTGAGCTTTTGGGGTGTTTGTCGGCACATTGGCTGATTTTGTCGTTACATCCGTCTAGGGTGGTCAGTGGAAAAATACTGCTAATTAAATACGCCGTAGCTTGTTTAATGATCGTTAAGTGGAATTACAAAAAAAAAAGAAAAAAAGAAATGCAAATATTTTGACGCTCTTTCATCTTGAGGTAGGCTTTGATTAAAGGTTAACACCAGTTTTTGAATATTTTGGTTGCATAAAGATATAGTTACCGTTCATAATTAGGATATTTCTTTCGTTTGGGCGTGATTCTAAATAAACACGATTTGGAATCGATACTTGTTCTGCCCTTTTTGATACCTTGTGCCAGATTCATAACGCCAGTCCAACATCATTTCGTATGAAGTGGTACGGTGGTAAGTGTCCCTATACTGAGTCCAGGCAAACCGCGTGTTTGGTCTAACGGCAAGAGCATCTGCCTCTCACGCGGAAGGCCCGGGTTCGCTTCCCGGGTCGAGTCTTACCAAAGACTCTAAAAAAGGAACCTACTGTCGTTGTGCGTGATTTGCACATAAGCAATGGAGTAGGGAAAACAAGCCAGTGAGCCACAACTGGAAAAAATAAAGCCGTGGCCGGCTCGACTTGAACCAATAGGTTGGAAACTGGGCCTTGAAACTCTTTCTAAGTAACGAGTCCAGGCAAGTTCCCCCTTTGAACCTGCATCTTTTGGCTTTCATACTGAAAGAGAAAGTTCTGATTACATATTATGGCCTTGTATGCGATGAGAACTCAGAACATGAGCAATGTAGCGTTTGCGTTTGCACAATAACTCGGGGTCAAGACAGACTTCTGGGAATTGTCCCATTGTCCCCCTCACCCTTGTCCCATACCCCCTTATGTTACCCCAAACTTACCCTGTTCACGCATTTCACATTAACCAATTTAGGTTAATGTTGTGCTTAGATGTCTTACGAAGTACGGTAAATAATTACAAAGGCCATGATTCTCCTTATATTTAAATATGTATTTCATTAGCTTGGATACGTCGGTCAGTAAGCCGGATTGGTCCCCGAAAATTCAATGCAATCCTTGGCATTCTTAATTATTCCTCCTTTGGTGTAGGCGTAATTTCTTCCGTTAAGGAATCAGCCAAAAGATTCGGATTTTCTTTTTTTTCCAACTATGGTCAAAATAATCGTTAAGGTGAAATATATGGCTAGGGTCAAATGAATAGTGATATTTTACCATAGGTTTAATATATGGCTAGGGTCAAATGAATAGTGATATTTGACTTGTTGCCATAAACCGGTGCCCAAATTGCAAAATTTAAAAAAAAACGTACGAAAAAGTCGCTTTCCAACTAGAGGCATGGAGCGGTAGCACACTTGTTTGAAATTTGAGAAATCATAGGGCCATCATACACAGACTTAAAAACTTTTCCAGTCAAACTGAGGGCGTACTTGTCTTTTTCTCGTATCGTTCTTCTTGAGTTCTTAGATTTTGTTAAAGGTGGCGCTATATCGCAAAAGAAAAAGCAAACAAAAGATTGAAGCCAAGCGTTCAAGGTCTCTGGCCGGCTGTGTGTCCTGTCAACTACAACAGAGAACCAACTCAGGCGCCTCTCTAGTACCCTTCTGCATACAGTGACGCTCAGCGTGCTTTGTATACGACAGCAACCTTCCCCCGGGACTCCCCTCGAGGACCGGCGATACATTGGGGAGGACCACTACTCGCCTCCCAGTGCAATCAGAGTAGGACCATGTGTGAACACTACCGTCCGGTTTGGCGTCAACGTGCCGCGCAGATTATATTATAGGATGTTTTATATAGCTTGAACATCTACAGATATCACACGTTACAGTGGAATTTTTGCATTTAAAATTTCAGCCAGATGTAGTGGGAGCAGAGAGGATTTATGTTTATCAAACATTTGTAGATAAAATTTGGAATCAGTCTGCATACTTTTTAGCAAAATTTCCTCCTACGGCTAAGTGATTCTTCTTAATATTTCTCATTTTCGCACAAAATGGAGGCTTACGTCGCAGAAACGTCACTTAGACGTCACAAACTTTTTGTTCGTATGAACTCGGGAGGCTTCATTTTTGTAACGGTACGTACTGTATGAAAATTTTCATTGAGTAAAGTAAAACACAAGTTACTGTAACTTGACTCAAGGTTTGCTCTGTTCACCTGTCGAGACTTTTTTTATTTTATCAGTACAAGACTTTCTGATGCACGTAACTTTGACAAGCTACAGAAAGCTAAGCACAGGTATCCCGAGAAGTTGTAAGCCAAGCCTATAAAGACGCAGTTAAGCCTTTTTACTATAGCAATAGTATTACAATACATGCTGTCGACGTACTTTAAAAAACGGAATCTACTGCCATTGTCATGTTTGGTGCATAACGTAAACAATGGAAAAGGGAAAGCAAGCCAATGAGCCACAACTTGTAAAAGGCCGTTACCGGCCTAACTTAAAGCAATTGTTTAGAAACTGAGCCCTAAAACTTCATTTTAACTATGTAGTAGTACATTTTGGGGTGGCGCCAGGATTTGCCCGACAAGGGGCCAGCTCTCAGACAAGGGGAGGGGGGGGCAGCATTTCGAAGCCCCGAAAAAGTGATGATTCCCCGATGGGACGTGTCTGGCAGAAAATGATTCCCGCCGAAATTAAGGGATTTCTTTTTAACAAATATTCAAAACTGCGGCGCTTGTTTTGAATAAAATTTGAAATTTGTGGAAGAAATATGGCTTTTTGTAAAGACCAACTACTGAAATTCATTTGGGGTTACGTATTTTTTGTCGACCTACATACTATGCTCTCAGGCGAAACTTCAGTTTGTCCGAAAACTGCTTACCTTGGACAAAGATTTGATAATTAAGAGCTAATATCGGAAAAGAATTTAATGAAAGAAAATGTGGCTTTTTTGGTAATGTGAAATTGAAAAGTTATGGGCTTTTATTAAGTGATCCGCCTTTTTAGAGTAAAACTAAGTAAAATGTTGGGGTGACTGAAGTTGGCTCGGGGTTTTCATTGTTAGGAATATCCACCGAAAATGGAAAATTTTCCGAAAATATTTTACAACTTCTAACAAATATTTGAGAAACTGCAGCGTATAGAGGAGAAATAATTGCAATTTTATTACATTTATTTTCTTGAAGGATCTGGCCTCCTTACCAGAAAGAAAAAGTAGGTCGCCGGTCAACTTGTAGTTTAAAAGGGTTACTAAATATCATCAGATAAAATGTGCCACTACCCTTGCATGAATTGATTTTGTACCTTTTCGAGGAAAAACGTTTCAAAAAATTGAAAACATGCTAACGATTTTACTCTTGGCTAAAAAGTCAAGAATAAATGATTTTTTCTAACGTCTTGTAAAAGATGTCCAGCTCCCCCCCCCCGGTCTCTTACGTCTATGATTAATGTGAAAAATGTTTTTTTGGTAGAGGAGAATTGGAAAATTGAAGTCTTTATTGAAGATCAATCTGCCGTATTTCATAAAGGCAAAGTAAAGACTGAAGTTGTTTGAGGTTTTATATTTTGTCGTATGGTGAAAATAGAAATTTTTTACTTTCTCTTCACGACTTTTTGAAAATCTAGAGATTACATTGAGAAAAAATCGGATTTTTTGTAGAAAATTTCGAAATTTTGAGTTTCCTTGGAGAATTCGGTCTTTTCGTAGAAAGGAACTCAATAAGAACGTCGGGGTGGGGTGGAGGAGAGAGTGAATTCTATCGGACTTACATCTTTTATCGTATGAAGGCTCCCGACGAAGTTGGATCTTCTGCCCGACGGAGGGGGGAGGAGGCATGTCCTCTCGGCCCCACCCTTGCTTACATTAAACATTTACCAACGAAAAAACGACTTCGGAGCTCTCTGTTATAGTGACAGGGATAGGATGTTTAAGTAAAGGAGTTATATCAGTTCAACCAGGGGCACATGCTTTCGTTTGCTAGTTTTACAGCAGCTATTTGGGGAAACTCGTGACCAGTTCGGTGCAATATGAAGGAGAGGGAATGCCGAAAAGAACCAACTTTGTGGTCTAACATTATACAAGCTATAATGTATCTGAACTGTGGTAACAATGTCCTTATTATTCTAAGTAATTATGAAGCGTTATTTCTTGAAGGTTCCATTGAAATAATATGCAAATCTTAACTTAACCGATGAACAGATGAAATACTATTGGATCAAGCAAGCCTTATACCCTTTGAGATGACAAAGCATTTCACTTACCATTCACTATAATTCCATAAAAAGAATTAACGCCTTCGAGAATTTGAATAGGCGAGTTTGTCTTTGGGCAAGATTTTAGGGGAGATACTGTCACGGGGAACTTTTTGGTAGACTTTTAAGCGTCTGCTAAGATAAAATTTACAAAAACAAATTTCACTCTCTCTTGAATAAGACCTGCAATCACCGCTCTTCCATGAATATGTCTTCTCCCTTATCCAGTGTCCATCCTGGCGAACTTAGACCGTAGATGAAGGGCGATACTCGAATACAGGGGGACGGTTTTGAAACTGTTAGAGACTTAGAAATAGGGTACAATATTATCTAGGACAGCTAAATCCAAGCATTAACTGGATTGGGTGAAACGTTCAAAAAACATTAACGACATCACAGAGAAAGACTGTACAAAGTCTCCTATTATGGCCGAGTTGGCGAATCTGACAGGGCAGACTTTGCAGGGGGTGACTTTAGGGCGAATTCGTTGTAAGGCCTCTTTACGCCTTTTTATTATGTTGAAACTTGCAATTGTTCCAATATGTTCATTTTAACTGTGGTTCATTTAATATGGGGTCCAATTAAGTCAGCCATTGGCAAAGTGGCCCATAGATTAGGAAAGTTGCCCGTAATAGACGAGTTGAAAGTTTATATCTGCGCATGCGTGTGTGACCTTACTGTTCAGGTCAACTGGTATCAAAACATCTTACCGCTGCGCCGCGCATAACACGCTGCATTTACGCGTCTTTGCATCTCGCCATCAGCTTAAACACACGCAAAAGTGTAACTCATTGAGCAATAATTCTCCTTGAAGAAACTTTGAACTGGTCTATTGGTTGAAATTACTACAACGTGACTAATGCTTTTCTTCAGCTTTACAATGGAACGGTTACATTTTTTTGTAACTAAACCAATAGAATTCCTTTTTATTGACTTACCATTGTACTGGCAATGTTGAAGGTAGCAAAACAAAAAACGAACAAAATAAAAGCCCCCCTCTCCCCCCCCCCCAAAAAAAGAATGGAGCAAAAAAAAAAAAAAAAAAAAAAGCAAAAGAATGAAACCTCCTTTTATTATTTTTTTTTATTTTATCAGGGAGAGTTTGTAAGGGGCTAGTTTGTCAAGAGGGCAATTTTTCAGAAGGCGACTTTGAAAGAGACATCTTTATTAAAGGGCGGCTTCGCCAGCCGGAGACTTTAACAGGGCTTGGTCCAAGTTATTTGTTAAATCACTGCAATTAAAAGAAAACGAGATTCAAAAGATTCTTTTGCTCTTGGAAAAGTGGAGGGGTCTGGGATGAAAGCCATGCTTTTTTGATGTCACTTGTTGAAATTTATTCAAATATATGCAGTCAATGGGTGGGGGGGGGGGGGCAAAAGGGGACTTGTTAAACTCCGACCAAAATCACTCGAATGTATGCTAGGACTGTATAAATTACTTTAAGAAACTTATCAGTGTTATCAGGTTATTATCCTAGTAAGACCTGAAGAGATGGACATCCCAAGTTCTACAATCCTCGACAAATTTGGTGGGAAGCGTCCACAAACTTCAAAATTGACGCAGGAAACCGGGTTTGTCCCACTAACATCCCTTTTAATGAGACCGTTTACTTGGGAGATACTTCATGTAAGACTACCTCAAACTGAGGTGAATAGACCACTGAAAAGAGATGAATAGACTGAATAGCCTAGATTGAAAAGGATTAGTGGGTGTCTATTCAGGCCAGTTTGAGGCTGGCTTACATGAAGTATATACCGTTTACTTTTTCATTTCCAGTGTAGGCCTACAGAAAAATGCGCTGACAGACTGGCAAAACAAATATTTTGGTCCGGGATTCGCAGTTGTCAAAGGTGATTACAGTAATCCCTGGTTTGGTTATTTTAGTCTGACCCATTTCTTTGCTTCAAAAACTTGATGGACCAGATACTATAACAGGCTTTCAGAATCTATTGTATTTAGCTCTTTTGCTATTTTCAGTCTTTATATCGTTTGCGATTATTGTCAGTCTTTAAAGTCTTCTCGAAGGAGAACAGCCGTATTCCAATTACTGGATGCAGTAGGGCCTATATTAACTCAGCTTTTACTTTAAAGGGCAGGAGCAGTCATCCCAAATTGAAGAAGTATAGTAGACTGTCCAGTTTCATAATTGGCTCTTGGGAGTCATGTGACAATGTTTTTACTCTTCAAATATGAAACTTACTTGAAATAACTGCTTGGTTTACCTTGAATATGTAATAGTAAAGTCATAAAATGTAATGAAAGATACTTTGAAGATAAATAAGATGAAATTGTGTTATTTAGCTTTTTCTTCAAGATAAGTTTGGTGGGGGGGGGGGGGGGGACTGCTCTTTACCTTTAAGTATGGATCTATTACGTAATTACTACAGGAGGCAAGTGTATTTAAAAAAAGAAGTGCATATCGACAGCACAGTAGTCACGTCCTTCCTATACATGGACAGAGCATACTGCAGGTTACATTGTCGCTACCGTACAAGTGAGAAAAGGCGTAGCAACATAGCTGTTAGCACGAGGGGCGGACGATTTTTTTCGTCCAGCTCATCGCTACGAAAAAATTAAAGGGGGCTGCAGCCACAGAGGCGCTACGCAGGCTACATAGCTGTCTACTATGGTCTTGTGTGAAAGTTTAGACTTGCTCAAGTAAATAGACAGATTTTGCAAGAAATTTGAATTATTTTAGAAATAATAAAAGGCAACGTCAAAGTCACTACACGTATTAGAGGAATATGATATTGTTTCTCATTCAAATAAAAAAATTTGTGTAAAATATTACAGAGCCGTCGTCAAATCATACAAACTTGACGGCGGCCATCTTCCTGCGCCTTTTTTGCCCCAGTCGGTGGCGACAATTTACGGATAGGACGTATGCTTACATGCGTTACATGCTCTGTCCATGTATATATGAAGTCCGTGACGGTGATATAATTGCAGGGCATATAATAACCAGAAATGATTGCACAATTAAGGAGTCTACAATAAGTTTCAAAATACCTACCAAATAGGCATAGTGAACAGGTGAATGGTTTACTACGAAATCACAACCATAGCTGTCATCTATGGGAATGAAAGGAAATAGTCAAACTTTCTTTCTCAATTTGGACCGAGTAAAAATCGACAGCATTTTTCCCTTCAGACGGACCCAAGAATAAATCCTGATCTTTATTCAAGACGCACATACACCATGACAATAATTTAAAAATACACTAATTCAGTGACAACTTGAAATTCTTTTAGGAGCCTTTCTTTCCCAGCCGCCCTTCCTCAGCTAAGGACGGAACTGGACAGCAATTGGAATCATCCCGTATGTGGAAAATACATAGCTTAGTTACCAATAGACCATAGTACTGGTTTGACAGTGAGTAACCAATTTGGGAAAGGGAAGCCAATGGGCTCGGGACGGCACTGTACGGTACGGTATTTTCAATAAGAACCAACAGTCCGCGGGTATACAAAGTGATGCTACTTTACTTGGCCCGGCTAGAGCTTCGACCGGCTGCATGTAACTCCAGCTGTCCGAAGAAGGATTGCAACGTCATGCCATTTCCAGGGATCTGAGAAATGTTTTGGGCCAAAACATCCTGGTACGCTCGGCAAAGATAGTCTTTGGCGGCATCAGGATTTCAAATTTGTGCGTGTTTTTATGGTGGTGGTGGTGAGGGGCAGAGGGCGAAGGAAAATGCTAAGGTGAGGGGAGTGGTCCGAAACTGGGCCCAAAACGGGACATTTGGGGCACACTAAGCCACGAGGAGACCTTGTTGGTTTAGCATATCTCTTTGTGAAAAATTGAGCATTACTGGCTGGGTAGACATATTCCGGTTTGCAGATGGGGTCCATCGCTGTAAGTTATTTGATGCACTGTTGTATGGAAAAGTCGTTGTACAGCGGGGAACGAAAACCCAGATGGAAGCTCTGAGTTTCTAGCACAGGCTCTGGATGGCTAGTTGAGTCTCAGGATGGGTACATTTTGCTTTAGTAGGTGGGATCCAGGGCCTGCTAAGTTATCCTGTTGGATTTCTAGGTAGATTTTGTAAGGGCAAAGCTTCAGTTAAGCTCCAGGAACAAAGCTCTGGGGAGCTTGGATATTTTTTAGCATATTTCGGTATGAGGAGTTATGTGCCATGACAGGTGTATTCGATTTAAAACTGGGGAAATCTTGGTCTTGAATTTGAAAGACTGACTTAAATACGATGAGACCCCGCAAATAAGACCCCTTATCCCTAATGTTCCTAACAAAAGCTCAAAATTTTCTTGTCTACTATCAGCTCATGATTTCAGTTAATTTGTGAAAAGAAAGTTTTAACGTTTTCCAGATTTGCTGGATGAATCCCTGTTCCATATGTACCCATCCTCAATAAACATTGACCGTATCATAGCAAAGATCTGTCCGATTTTGTTACTAAAGGGCAAACTCTTCCATAAAGATCGTTTTAAAGTGCAATGGCGGATCCAGGATTTGCCAGAAGGGTTGGGGCACGTCAGTTGTGACGGCAAGGATAAATGTGGTGGTTGAAAGCCAGCAGGACTATCTATGGGGAACGCCACCATAAGTTGGAGCGGAGTGTACATGAAAATTTTGACTTTAAGAACCTTTCCAGATGGTTGGAAAAGGCACTTTCCGAATGAGAATAATATGAAATATTGTAAAAATAATTTTGCTTTTTACTTGGAATGATTACATAAAACTAAACAGAAATGTCACATTTTGAGACTAGAACCTATAATTGTCACTTAGGGTAAAAGTAAAAACGTCACTAATGCTTAATACATATTTATACGTCTCAGGTATTGAAGGCTATGCTCCGAATATTGCCATAAGAACGTAAACACAGGCATAGGCGTACGGAAGGGAGCATTTCATTTCTCTTCCCGACAAAACGCACAGTAAGTCCAATTAAAAGACTATCTACGTGTAGAGCTACCATCAATTGGCGCGGGGCGTTGAAAATTTTGAAAAGTGGCTACCACTCAGACAACCGGGAATTCCACTCCTCGTGCTGCAGAACCTAAGGAAAGAGGAAGGACCATCCAAGTGGAGCACTACCATTGGTTTGAGCGGATAAATGGAAAAACTAGCAACCCCTAAACAGCCAGAAATGGAGTTGCCTGAAAGCATATAGGCGTACGTGAGCACTTCAGTTTTGCGGCAGGTGATTTTTTTGCCCGAAAAGTAGTTCTGCCAAAAACTATCCAAGTGGAGCGTCACCATTGGTTTGCCCAAAGCGTACAGATAATTTTGAAAAATCGTACCCCAGACAGTCGAAAATGGCATTAAGTTTCCCAGGCTTACAATGACGATCTAAGCAGTCGCTTTTTTACTCTTTATGCATAAAACGTTCATTTCAAACTATTTTTCAGCCAGAAAGACCATCTAAGCGGAGCTCCACCATTAGTTGGGGAGGCGCGTACAGAGAATTTTGAAAAATCGGAACATCCAGACAGCCGGAAATGGCATTGGTCTTGTATCTTTTCGGAGGAAAAACTATAAAACGGAATTGAAAACATACTAATTTATTTTACTCCTTTGCGACTTTTGGCTAAATTCAATATATATGGAATTGGTGATATTGTCTACGTGACTGCCCGGCTATAAATGGTGTTACTTCTATTAGTAACACCTTTTGAAAAAAATGTCACGCTACGAGATGGGTTTAAAAAAATTTTCAGGAAAACTTAATTGGAAGATGCATTCTTACAATGTACCATTATGTAATTGAAAATCAACCTACAGACCCGATTTTCATTACCGTTGCCCTAGTTTCGGCTGTAGGGGTAGGGCAGATGGCAGACTGGTAGACAATGCAACTGAACGCCCTCCAGTCTGTCAGTATAATTAATTTGGCAATTGAAAACATCCAAGAACGTTTTTTAACCTTCTCCTGAGTATTTTACCATTTCGAACAAGAATTTTGCAAGACGACAGTATATGATACGGACCCCGTAAAGGGACATGCAAGAAAAAATTATATATTCGAAATATTATTTCGAATATACGAAATAATTATTTCGAATATACGAAATAATTATTTCGAATATACGAAATAATTTCTTTTCTTGCATGTCCCTTTACGGGCTCCGTAATATGAAGTGGGGCTGAGGAAAAACTTTTTTCACAAGCTACCCAAATCTTTATTATCGTTTTTATTTTTCATGAAAATTCTACTCTGAACAAAGCATTTTCTGTTTTTTTCTGGGACAGAGAGTGAAAGTATTAAAAATAGACCAATTCGGTCTTTATGCATAGACTGAACAATAATAATTGTTTCTTTTAAGCGACAGGCTTCACAAATGTGTCGCGATTTGTTATCTCTTTGATTTTTTCGTATATGTGTTACCCTGGCTATGATTCTTTTCTATTTTTCGGGCAAATGTTTGAAGGAGTTGAGATATTCGACCATTTTTGTTTTTGTGTTGTGCGAGACTGGGAAGTTAAACTCACGAATAGCTTATTGTACTGCCCGAATGTGTAGAGAACTTTTGAAATCTTGTTGATTTTTCATGAAAATTTTCCGCCGTTATGACGTTTCTTTCCTCTTCTGGGCATATCTTTTTACGATTTCATTCACGCTTAGGCGTGCTTTTGTGAATCTGAAGTGGTTGTTCGATTTTTTTTTTCAAAATTCCCGCCCGAATTTTTCCCAAATTCCTGCCCGAATATTAGATTTTGCTGAAATTTCGGGGGAAGTCTGCCCCCTGGATCCCTGGCCCATACGACTATGGAAAGACTTTCTGAGCGGAGCGCCACAATCAGCCTGCTCGGAGAGTTGAGAAAATTTTTGAAATCGCAACCCCAGACAGTCAGATGGCATTTGATATAGCAGATTTCACAGCTGTAGTTATTTTGAGCTTTCTTTTTGCATTGTAATCTTTAAATCAACAAAAAGAATTAGAAAGTGTAGAATGATCGGAAATTTGCGTAACAAAATGCAGGGGTTATTTGTTGTGAGAAAGGGGAAAGCGTCGAGGGACATAGGGGTAGGGTGTCATCAAACCAATATGACACACCACATTGGCCGCAGTGGCGTAGCTACTGGGGGGGGGGGCAGGGGGGGCAAGTTGCCCCCCTGGAAAAATTTTTGAGGAAATTTGATGAAAATGGGGAAATTTGATGAATCTTCTTATTATTACAAAAATTTCTCAAAATTTTTGTTAGAATAAGAAATTGGTAGACATTTCTCATACATAATTCCTATTTTCATGCAACAAATTAACTCTGATTTCGTCAGTGTCGCATGAACCGGCCCAATTCGCGTTCCACAGAAATGTCCTCGCCGCGTAGCAGATTGAATGTTCTCTTGTGCTTGTATATGCACGGGGGTTATGATCAGTGCATTTCAGTGCACAGGTAGCTGTTATTCAGGTGATACTTTGGGAATTCAGTAAAAGGATGTGAAAACTGACAAGTCACTACCGTAGACCCCGAGGTTATGTTCTTCTACGAGCTAGCAGTAGCTGTACGATTTTACTCTGTGTACATAACGATGGATGGGGCTGAAACAATCCATGGCCAACGATAAACTTAAAGTTATTCTAGAAATTAGAATTAACGGGATCCGTTTGGCACACTTAGATTTTGTTACTTAGCCTAATCCTTGGAGGCTTACAAGCTAGTTCGGGAAAATAGCTTTCTGCTCACTTTGAGTGTAACAATAAATGGACAATGAGTACCTTGTAGCCTTCTACACTTAACAGACTGCTTTTCTAACAGGATATCCTGTGTGATCGAGCCACTATTAGGCCTCCTTAGTGGCATGCGAAGGGGAGACCATTGGGCCATGCCCCCCCTCACAGATGTCATTTTTTCTTTGTTCTTAAAAATACGTAGTCTAACTTTATTAACACAGATATTACTTCAAAAGATAGCATATGTGGCACCAGATTGCTTATAAGGACACCAAATTTTTCAGAAATTTTCAAAGGGGTAGGATTGTCCCTGCAAGGTCTTTCAGTGATGCCAACTTTTTTTTAATTCCTACAAATAGACCTGGGCAAATTCTGTCAAATTCCAATTTTTACTGAAAAAGGTAGACTCTGTTTCCCACTGGTGGCATCGATAAAAAAGACTACATGTTTAGATTCTCTTTACAAGTATAAATACGCTATTTTGACCATCTGAGGGGTCTGATTTTTCGAAATTTTCTTTACGCTCCGCGCCAACCAATGGTGGCGCTTCGCTCGGTCTTTTGGGCAAAATTACATTTTGGGGGTAAAATTAGCTCTTAATTCTCTGATCACTTTGCAGTTTGCGAACATATTTTGAAGTGAGCATTTTATTGCAAACGACAAAAGAAGAAAGCGACTGGCTAAATTCTTCTTATTAGCCTGGAAAATGCTATTTCCGGCCATCTAAGGGGTCTGATTTTTTGAAATTTTCTCTACGCTCCGCGCCAACCAATGGTGGCGCTCCGCTTAGATAATCTTCATGACAAAATAACATTTTGTGGCCAAGAAAAACCACAAATACCGATCAATGCTCTTTTATTTTGACTCCTAAAAGTGTGCAAATTTAATGACAAGTTTTTCTTCGTAAGGTAGCATAAATGGCATAAGGAAATGCATGTCAAGACACAAAAGTTTCAGTTTTATCCTCATGAACCACCACCATTCAACTTTTAACACTGTTCCTGTCAAAGTCGAAAATCTTGCACCATTTTGCATTTAGGCTCCTTGAAAACGTCAAAAAATTTCCGGACACCCCTCCCCTAAGACCGTACTGCATGCCCCTCCCCCTTCAGAGAAATCCTGCGTACGCCACTACGTTAGTACATACAAATAAACCAGATATTGTTTACCAAAATAATATACTTTGTTATTTCCGATTGCTCTATGTTTTACTTTAAGATTAAAATGCAGGTAATATTACAAAATGACATGGTAATGTTGTTCTACTTGTAAGTTTGCATATTTTATATGAAATACATACACATTGACCGGGAAAAGTTGTGGGGAAATTCCATACCTTTGCCCCCCCTGGAAAAAATCCTAGCTACGCCACTGATTGGCCGAGTTTGTTTGGAAAAGGGCCTTATTTTTGGTTTATGCAGTAACTTAAATCAACGTTTTGGGAGTGAGGTGCGCGGGCCTAGGGCCTGATATCCGCCCAATAAGAAACCAATTGTTTAATTTTATACCATGGAATAACATTTTGTCTCAGTTCCAGATTTTCAAAAAGTTGAAAGCAATAACGAAAAGTACTTTAACTGGAATTTCGTCGATAAAATATCCAAACGAACTTCGGTCACGCAAATTTGCCCTTGAAAGCCAACTGTTCTCGAAGAACCCAATTTCTTTTTTCGTTCAATGCAGCAATTGCCACTCGGACTATCGTGATCTCAGAATTTGAAGGGCTCGGCCAGAGAGGTTGATTTTTCTCCATTGAGAAATACAGGGACTCGAGCTTTTGAAAGTTGAGAATTGCGGGACTAGTGACTCGGACTACTCTCCGGACTCAACTACAAGCGGATTCATCTATAGACAAAACCACTTGTTTTTAGTGACTGAAGGCAGCCATTAGTGGGGTCCATCAGCCTTTAATAATCTTCTTTTATTGTCTACGTGAAATTCAAATCCTCATATTCAGTGAAGTTGAGAAAATCAAGATACACTCCAGTGTACAACCATCGATGGAACAGGTAAGGAAGGAAATTTAAAAGATTAAAGGTGATGGACCCCAGTAATGGCCGACTAAAATCAGACAATCACAATTTTTCCAGATTCGTCTATAATTTGTATGATTTAACGATGACTCTGTAATATTTTAAACAACCTTTAAATTTGAATGAGAATCAATATCATATTACTGCAATACGTGTAGTGATTTTGACCTTAACTTGTATTATTTCGAGAATATTTCCACTTTTCAAAATCTGTTGTTTTTAAGAAAGCCTTCTAGAGCAAGTCCAAACCTTTCACACACAAAACCAGAATCGCGAAAATCCGGGCAGAAAGTGATGGGCTGATCTAATAGTCGGCCACAACTGGGGTCCGTTACCTTTTAATCTTTCAATTTCCTTGCTTACCTGTGTCATGGATAGTTAAAATACCTCATTCGTAAATTTCACTGAATATGAGGGTTTGAAATTACATTTATACAATAAATGAAGACGATTTAAGGCTGATGGACCCCACTTACGGCTCCCTACAGTCACTAAACACAAGCGCTGATCGGATTCGTCAAATCCGGACAGCAAGTGATGGTCTGATTTTTGTCGGCCGGCAATAACTGGGGTCCGTCATCTTTCCATCTTTCAATTGCCTCGCTTACCTGTAGTATGGATGGTTGTTCAACCAAATGTACAAATGTTGATTCCTTCAATTTCGCAGAAAATTAGGCCGGGGTTTAAAATTCATGTAGACAGTAAATGAAGGCAATTTAAGGTTGATGGACCCCACTAATGGAAAAACAAGCGCTAATGTAGTAATGGGATTCGTCTATATCGAGTAGGCCTAGGGCCTACAATATTATTACATTACCAACATCATTATTGACAACACCAAGTGCATTGTCAAATCTGCAGGAAAAGTGAGGTAAAACCCGAGCAAGTTTAGATTTTGTAGAAGAGAAACATGAGTATCAATAATCAGAGATTACTTTAGGCTTAACGGTCGGACACCATCTTAGGAAGACCGTCAATGTTATCACCGTACACTCTTTCCTGACAAGTGTAACTTGAATTTGAAGTGCAGTGACTAACGTAGGCTAATCGCTAACGTAGGCCCAGCCTACCTAGCCTAGGCTAGTAAGGGGGCCTAGCTCAAGTTTAGTTCTTGAACAGGACCGTGTACTAAGTTACGCTTAACGGTAGGACCTAGGCCTAGGCCCTACCACGTTCACAGTGACGGTGGAGTAAAACGAAGTGGAGGTAGCATAGAGTCCTGTTCAAGCACTAACGTTAGGCCCACGTTAGGCCTAGCTCTAGGAACTAGGCTAGTTAGGACTAGCCTAGGCTAGGCTAGGAGGAGGCTAGGCTATAGGCGAATCCGGACAGATTTAGACCTTATGCCATCTAGGCCTAACTCCAGTAGTGCATTGTGGGAAGGATCATTCCATTACTGTTCCATTTCACAATTATGACACAATTATGAAAATGGCATCTCCGTGGTAACAATTTACTTCTGTGGTCTTGTAAGTTGTAGGCCTACTTGGAATTAACCTTCCCAGGTTGCAGTTTTGAAGCACCCTCTTTTTAATTGGCTTAAGGTCTATTGTGATGGCCTGATTTTAGTCGGCCATTACTGGGGTCCATCACCTTTAATCTTCTCAAATTTCCTTCCTTACCTGTTCCATGGATGGTTGTTGCTGAAGTGTATCTTGATTTTCTCAACTTCACTGAATAGGCCTATGAGGATTTGAAATTCATGTAGACAATAAATGAAGACGATTAATAAATGAAGACGATTAAAGGCTGATGGACCTCACTAACGTTAATGGCTGCCTACAGTCATTAAAGTTAAAAACAAGTGCTAATCAGATTCGTCAAATAGACTGAGTCAATAACTAGGCCTACCAAGTATCATGAGTTGATCGCTGCCTTCTAAAAATGCCAATGCAGCATGTAGCCTAGCCTAGGCCTAGGCTAAGTGTGATGTGATTACAATGCCAATGTTTGGTTAGGCTAGGCCTAACCTGTAATGCATAGGCTATTCCTCAAAGTTCAAACAGCATAAAAACCATTTAGTTGTCATCATATTTTGAATGTTTAAAGCAGAAATGTTACTTGCTAGGCGTGGCCAGATTTTCAAGTTTTGGCAAAAGTATGAACCAGAAATTTGCAAAAATAAAAATGATGATGAGAGTGTCTTTTATGAAGTTCTAGCCCAGGCCTTAGGTTAGCACTAGCCTAGACTAGTAGACGGGTCCATTTAGAGTCTGACCCCCAAAAAATTGCAACAAAAGGTCTTTAAATGGTTTTCTGTGCTGTTGGATGTAGTGAATAAGAGAAAAAAAATCTATCAAATTCGGAGCACGGAAAAGGTAGCCTAGTTTTCATAGAAAATTCAAAATGACCGTCGGCCGCCATTTTGAAAATGAGAAAATGTTAAATAACTGTCGCCAGATGAACTGGAGTGATGCCGAAACTGTAGATTCCAACTATTTCTAACATGATAAATGCACTGGATTAAAGCTGATGTACCTTTGGCATCATTTCAACACCTTAATCCAAGATGGCGGCTGCTCACCATCTTGAAAATGATAAAATGTTATATAACTGGCACCAGATGAGTTAGAGTGATGAAAGAAGTGCCGATTCTGACTATTTCTTAAATGACAAATTCACTGGACTAAGCCTGATGTAGCTTTGGTATCGTTCAAATCCCTTAATCCAAGATACATGCAACTGACTGCCATTTTGAAAATGATAAAATGTTATATAACTGGCACCAGATGAGTTAGAGTGATGAAAAAAGTGCTGATTCTGACTATTTCTTACATTAAAAATTCATTGGAGTAAGCCTGATGTAGCTTTGGTATCATTTCACCCCCCCCCCTTAATCCAAGATACATGCAACTGATTGCCATTTTGAAAATGATAAAATGTTATATAACTGGCACCAGATGAACTGGAGTGATGAGAAAATGTCGATTCCAATATCCCAACTATATATAACATGATCAATGCAATGGAGGAAACTAAGTTGATGTACCTTTGGTATCATTCCAACACCTAGATCCAAGATGGCGGTTGTCTGCCATTTTGAAAATGATAAAATGTTATGTAACTGGCACTTGATGAGTTGAAGTTATGAATAAAGTGTCGATTTGGACTACATCTAGTATGGCAAATTCACTGGAGTAAACCTGATTTGGCTTTGGTATCGATCATTTAACTCCTAAATCCAAGATAGCAGCTGTCCGCCATTTTGACAAAAAAATAAAGTGTAGTATCTTTATAGCTACGGTGTGCTGGTTAAACTCCACACTTAACAGTGTCAAATTTCTACTAGGTCTCAGATGATCAATTTGCTCGAGTGAGTTTCAAGAAGAAGCAGCCCTCCTCATCTGCATCGATTACTGGGTTCGTTACTATAAACTGTGTCAGTGTAAGACCCTGTCAGTTTAAAGACAGCAACAGATTGGATGCAATTAGCCAGAACCAGATGCTTTGATATAGCCTCTTTATGCAAAATCTTGTTAAACCAACTTTGATTTGTTATTTTCAGGCTATAGCAAATGATAAATAAGCTCATTGGCCATTGTATACCTTTACTAGAAAATAACGCCATTCAGATACAGTATATTGGACAATATTTGATCAGCAAGACAGATGGGAGCACACCACCATTAATTTCTCCATTGACTTACACACTATTTTGCCTTCATTAAATGCCACTTACAGCCCAGTCAAAGTTCACACCCCACTAAAGCTACCCCTCACATGAAAGCCAGTGAGTTGGCCAATCATGGCATCACAAATTCACCATAGCATGACCGTTTAGATTTTGAGATATAAGGGGATGAAATTTTGGGTCTGTACACCCTACCCTATTAATCCACAAGGTGACGGAAATAACGTCTTTTTCACACCAAATTTTTAAACAGTCTAAATCACCTTCAATTCTTCCCAATTTGGCAATACTCACACATTAACACATCCTCTTCCATATCCAAAACCAAACAACCACATCTGAGCAATTCACACTTAAAGAGGACCTAAAATTGAGGCCGTTCTGCTAATGGTGGTGTGCTCCCTGATACAGTAGCACTAGGTGACGTCATGTCAACAACTGAAAGGCTTAACTCACATCTTGAAACTTACTAAGCTGTCACTATTAAATTAGATAAACTTATTCTTCATTCCTGTCATTAGGTTCATTATAGCCAAAGGGGAAATGATTGTCACAATACTGTATGTTACTTGGCATGGGCCAACCGTCGAGGTGCAGGGAAGCCTGTATAAAACATGCTAGGCAATGCCTCTACGAAATACCAAATAACGTCCACTAAGTGCATCTCTAGGCAACCTGTTTATACTCATCCTAACAAGAAATTGGTTTATAACGGTAAATTTTATCTACAAAATTGGGTGCGCCATGGGGGAGGCAAGCCTCGCCTGAAATATGAGACATTTTCAGGTACTAACTTGAAAAACAAAGTACTGACTAATCCTAGAAACATTCGTTGGTTTTGCTATTGAGACGACATTCTTTCGTTTTTTATTATCTCGGAACTCTCCGCAATAGTCTAGTAAATAAAATTAATAAAATTCATGCCTCAATTTAATTTACATGGAGGCATCCAACAAATTGGCTACATTTTAAGACCTCACTATGTTGGTATTCAAATTCAAGAACTTTGAAACCCAAGGGATGCTGAACACCAAATTCTATACAAAGCCAACAGAAACCTATCAAATTGATAGGACTTCCGCTCACCCACTCACCACATTTAAAAGCATTTATATGGTGTTGGCGCTCCTTTTAGATAGTCTTGCTTCATGTATTCATGCTGTCCGAAACTGGCCTGGTGGCTCCTCAATTCAGTTGTAAAAACATCCAGTCAGTCGGAATTTCGGACCATGGCACTCCCTAAATTATGAGACCCTATAGATACTGCGATCTGTCTACTGAAAAGCACTGGGAAATATTAATATTCATATTAATATGCAAATTAGATGGGGTTGAAGGTCAAATCGTGTATCTGGTACTTAAAAATATAGGCCGCAGTTAAAAATAGTACTTCTCAAAAAGTTCCAGATTTATAGAGGGACCTGGGATTTTAAGATACATAATATCCCTGTCATTCAGGACAACCGAATGGGGTTTAGTAAAGAAAAAAGATTTTGTGTTGCTATGGCAACTACGGCACATGAAGACAAAAATGAAAGTCACCAATGTCAATATTCTTCATCGAGGATCTGGTGTTAGTTAGGCAGGTTTAGTTTGATGTAATTTCCCCTGACTCAAATCCTCGGCTTATTCTTCTGCTAACACTATAATTTGTCTTTTGACCCTATCTAATTTGCATATTAATATGAATATTAATATTTTCCATTATTTTTCAGTAGACATCCCTTCATAGCGTAAAAGGGCCAAATCTCATATCAGTCAATGCCTGATGTGAGATTTGGCATTAATATGTGGAGAAAACAAGAGTTTTGACAATAGAGGGCGCCCTTTGAACTTTAAACGTCAAAATGATGCAGAAAAGCCCGAGTATGGCCAGTATACTCTCAATTTTCAGAATCAGCAACCCAAAATTGACCAAATCCACTTAGTCTCATAAATTTTGCTTTCGGGTGACAGTACCTTCCCCCTTCTCCACATGGTCTATGGTGGCCATTTTGGATTTGACCAGTTTAACACCTTTTCCGAGGTCAAATTTTGATAGATTTTTTTTCCTCTTATAAAGTACACCCCAAAGAACTAAAAAACAGTGGAAAACCTTTTGTTGCAATTTTTTTGAGGTTCAGGCCATTTTGGGCATAAATTGACCCGTCTATAGGCTAAATAAGAATTCTGATACTGGACAGGCCTAGAAAAGAGATTCTGTATCATTATTAGAAAAACTCACCTTGAATGTGGTAATTCGGCCTAGGCCCTAATGGGATTTTATTTGTTTGTTTTCTTTAATGAAATGATTGACTTAAAATTACTTCATAAGCATTGCTACTTGTACTGCTTCCTAATCAAGGCCTACAATTTCAAGATGCATTTCCTACAGATTACTCAATCCGAACAACCAAACTATATAGCACAAAGAGGATAACATATTATGAAATATTACTGTCAAGTTTCATTAATTTTTGATAGATGTAATCATATTTTTATGGTTTCGAAGTTTGTTAAGTAATCGACTCATGATTAGCCCAATGTCTATAAGTGTAACATAGGCCCATAGGCTCACACGTCATTGTAGAGTTGTAAACACAGTATTAGACTAGTCTATGTATACTGCAGACTGTCATTGTCAATGCTAGGAAGACCTTTGCATAGACCTACTCTATGCTAGGCTAGGCCTAAACACAGGTTGTCCCAGCATTATAGAGAAGCCTAATAGTGCATTATAGCCTAGCTATAGGTCTAGGCTAACCTGGTAGTAGCCTATATATGTAAAAGACAAGGTAGCCTTGAACCACATTACCTTAGTGGCTATACTTGATTTTACTGCTTCAAGTTTCTTAAGGAGGTTCACATATAGCCTAGGCCTATGATTAAAGTAGCCAGGCTGTGAACTTGTGATTTTGGTTAAAAGTGATTTAAAATGTTTGACATAAGAGAAATACATTAAATTATTCTCACCCAAACTTCTTGCAGCATGTCTAAATAGGCCAGTCCATAACAGCAACATAACTCCACAAGGCATACAAAGGCAGTCCTGTGATAACTTTGAGGGAAAATGCAGGCATTTCAGTTTGACGTAGGATCTAGTGCGTCTATTTTGCCCTTCCATACCTCCTACAGTGCACCTGGAGTAATTTATGCTAGAACTTTTGGAGACCAATTAAACTACCAAATTCATACTGTAGAACAGTTTTTTATTACCTTTACTATTCATTTTCATTTCATTCTATTTTTTTTTTTTCAACCCAACAGTAATTGAACCTTTTAACAGTTATGAAGGTTGTTTAACAAGTGTTTTGAGTTGAAGTACCCATAAAACTTCCAAAAAAAAAATATCTCGGAGAGAGTAGACACAAAAGTTAACAAAAAAAAAGCAAAATAAATTCTCCCAGACGCTTCCCCCACAGGCCATACCCACCATCCTACCATACCCCCCTTCAACTTTAAAAAGTAATATTTTGGTAAATCTTTTCTCAAAAAAATGCAACTAACAGACTGAGCTGATAGTTCTGGCTAAGTGTATTCCAAGTCATAATGCATTTATAATTTTTATGTCATGAACACATAAAATATGGGGCTTATTTGATAGTGAAGTAAGAGAACAATCTGAAAGAACTTATGCTTAAATGTTCACAATAAATTTTGAGTTTAATGCTTGTTCCCTGTGAGTTTAACTGATTTTTTTTTCAAGTCTTACTTATTTGTAACGGGACAGCAGAGTTGCCCCTTGTCATCAAATTAGTGGACTGAGATCGTCTTTCCTTATTCCAGTAGTGACCACCACTCTTTAGACTAAGTCTAATCTCTATTTATCTTGACAATGTTATTGAGTGTCACATTAGGGGACCATTGTGATTAATTGAATCTCTTTTATCATTGCTCTCTTGGCAGTCTTACACAGCTCTCTGTTTATTCTCTTGACCATTGAGTGGACAAAGGTTTATTTGAACAGATTGTGTCTTGCCACTTAAATGAAGCCGTATCAGAAAATTTAAGAGAATCTTGAGCTCAGTAGTTGCCGCTACTACTGTCATTAAAAGCATGCTGGGGCTGATATTCAGAATCATTTGGATTGATGAAACAAACATCTAGATTTACCAGTTGCAGCTACTGCAAGCATAGGTTTGCATTTTAAGTGTTCTTCTGAGTAGTCGTTTGGATCATGCTTGATTGGGAAACTCATGTGAGTATATATTAATTAATTCTTATTTTCATTTCAAGCCTACAGTACTACTGATCTACTGGCAAGGCACATCTAGTGATGAGCAGTCTGTCCATTTGTGATTACAAACGTCACAGTCATAACTCAGCTTGCCAGTGACATTTATTTCCAATTGCAAAAGTTGTGGCATGTACTTGCAGTCGTTGCATAGCAAAGTGAATAGTATCCCTATAAAATTGGAGTAGGGAAAACAAACTAGTGAGTCACAACTGGAAAAAAGGCCGTGGCCAGCTCGACTTGAACCAATAGGTTGGAAACTGGGCCGTAAAACTCTGTCTATCTAACTAACTAACCCTATAAAATTGTTTGCACTCTAAGAACCAGTAGAACTATGTAACTGTTGGAGTTATTAGAAGTAATAATCGAAGAAAAATGTAAACTTGTTGTTTTCTCCATGATTAAACTGCTAAAACTACAAAATAATTTCTTAGTATCATTAGTATCATTATGGAAAACAAAAAAATGTTCAAATAAAAAACTCCATAAAGAATATTTTTTCTAGAGCCCTATTGGTCCATTACCTGATCAGTTCATGTTGGTACACTTCATTATTTAGGTCACTGAAGGCATTGCATTTTATATATGTATGTCAGTAACAGTATGTTGTGGCTTATATAGTCAGGGGTGACTGTCCCCCCCCCCATCAGAGCAAAATTGCCTGTGGGTGCCCTTTTTAGGTTTCTAACATCCTGATTTAATGCACCCCTGCAGGCTATTGTTGCCCCGTCTGACCAAAATTTCTAGCTCCACCACCTCTCAGTAACCTGAAAAAGTCGTAAAAACATTGCTGACTATTTTCAGGGGGTGATATAACTCTGAAATGCTATTTTCAAGTTAACTTTGGACAGAAAATAGGGTGACTGTTGGTTTTGTAGTACTGTAGCTGCATCCACATTGTACACATGTCTTTAAGTGCAAGTTTCCACAGTCCTGCCATACCTTTACTTTTTAGCGAGTACCCATAACAGGGCTGGAATAAATCAAAGGCCATGAAATTTCATGGCCTTCATATTGTTGGCAATGGCCTTGTTGCCCTATAAATTGAATGACAATCAATGCCATTTGGCCTACAGGTATGCCCTACCTGTGAGATTACATTGAGGTCAGTACAAAATCACTTGTTTGGCCTTGATGCCCTCTCAGTTCACATGACATGCCCTTAAAACTGATGGAAAAATGTTCCTTGCCCTGTTGGAACCTTACTTCCAGCCTGCCATACCCATACATGGCACCTGCATTCCAGATATGGCACAGTCAATTCTTGAGTGGGGCCTGGGGGTTATTGCAATAGCTCAATATATTAACGGTTAAAAGCCCCAGTTCCTGTCCAAAGATGTGCACAGTATTAGGAGTGTGCTAGCTGAAGCCCTGGGTAGCCCCTACCCTATTTCAGTGGTCCCTATGGCCATAGGCCTGTTCATGGTCTTGAACTGTCATTAAAATTGCAACACTGTTAACTTCTTGTATAACTTCATTTATATCTCCAATACAGTTCAAAAGTCCATTTGAATTTTTGCCAGGATGAAAAGATGTAAATTCCTGTTTTTTTAACATCAAAAATAAAGTTTGGCTTACAGTTTTTATCTTGATTGTTTCATAAAAATTACATTCTTTTAAATTGAGAATGACAGTTAAATGCATCTTTTATTTTTATATCACAGGGTGTTTTATGTGCAAAATTTATACAGCTTAGACCTACTATTTTCTTCTTACCAGTTTCCTCTTGGTATAAAATAAAGGAGTTCAGATATTGCAAAAGGTAACAGTAGGAAGGATCTGCAGTAGATAATTTCTTTATTTTTATTTCCATGACACTAGCCAGAATTATCATCAAACCAAGAGCCAACGTCAACAAGACAAGAGGCACACATCAGCACAGGTTGATCACACATATCGTCGGAAGAGGGTGAAAGGTGCGAGGGTTGTTAAGGGGTCTTAGATGTAGGGCCTATGAAAAATTTAATGTTTCTCTCAACAATAATAATTTCACTCCTACTTTTTTGATTCCTTGCCAAAGGCAGGCAAGGAATCTATGCGATGGTGATTTCCTGTGTATGTGTGTGTGTGTGTGTGTCTGTGTATGAGATGCTTTGGCTTGTAAACATGATATCTCAAGAAGAGTAAGTGTGACTAATCTCATATTCAGTGGGTGCGTTGGCCATATTGAGTAGATGATCCATATTGTTTTTGGTGGAGGTCAAAGGTCATTTGGGGTCACTAGAGGTCAAAAGGTCAAAATTTCGTAAACACGATATCTCAAGAATGGTACATGTGACTGTGCTCATATTTGGGGAGTGTGTTGGCCATATTGAGTAGATGATCTGTATTGTTTTTGGTGGAAGTCAAAGGTCATTTGGGGTCATGAGAGGTCAAAAGGTCAAAACTTCGTAAACACGATATCTCAAGAACGGTACATGTGACTGTGCTCATATTTAGTGTGTGGATTGGTCAAACTGAGTAGGTGATCCCTATTGATTTTCCCAAAGGTCAAAGTTCATTTGGAGTCAGCATGTTCAAAGCCTGACAAGCTTTCCTGCACAGTCTTTCAAGAGAGGTCACTTGTAGGGTCCTGTAACTTGTCATGTAGATGGCACATAGTGAATACAGTACATGGTCCCAGAAGTTTTTGGTGGAGGTCAAATGTCATTTGGGTTCACAACGGGCAAGGGGGATCTCAATGTAGGAAGATTGGATGCCTTGCATGTGTACTTTGTGGGCACATTATGAAGCCCTGTTAATTGAAAAACATTGCAAAGCAATGTCAATGTGAAAAAAGGCCTTACATTTCAGCAGCAAGGAATCACTAAGCCTTTTGGCTTTCTGGTTATATATAAGCCAGTTTAGTGTTTAGAAATATTCAGATGCATGTGACCTATTGTACCTGCATAGATTGGTTACTTATTAAATATTATGCTCTTATGAAGGCCTATAGCAACCAGCATCTCATATTTTATGATATGAGATTATCGGAGGCTGTGAACAGTGCAAGAATGGGGGAAGGGTACGAAACACTTCTAAAGTTGATTCCACTGTAACTATGAACTATATCAAACTACTGATTTAACTCACTTGGTTTGGTTGGATGAGGTTTCACGTACCAGTTTCAAACCAGTTGATCTCAGTCGGGCCGACTACACTTGTCTTTTTCCAATTGCGACTCACTGTCTTCTTTTCCCTTCTCCATTGCTTATACTGAGCTTCAAAAACAATAGCAGCAGGTTCCATTTCTTAAAGATTTAAATGTTGAAAGCCTCACAGGCTAATGAAATCATTTCCATGGGCATTTTCTAAAGCAAATATGATTTCTACATATTGCTCCAAATCACCATGAAAATATCCCACAATCAAATGTTCCTCTAATTTTGGGACCATCTGATCGATTAACATCAGCCCTCTGGATACATGATGTGATATAAAAATAGGGGCTAGAAAGAATACTCTCAAAACTGATTTGTTGTAAAATATATAAATTATAACAAAGGAAATAATGAGGAAAAATGTTTTCAAAAGTCAGTGATTAGAACCTACTTTTACTTTTTTGGTGTGGTCTAATGCAGAACCTAAACCATGTCATGTCTCTAGTACAGATTGAAATTATTCCACTTAAGCTTGATTTGAATTCATTTTCCTGGTTCAAGGAATCTCATTTCGATATCTGTTCGTTGCAATTTGCGCACTGTAAGGCGTTCATTATAAGTATCTGGGTGCACTGCTGCTTGGCATCTAAGTGGTAGTCCACAATTTCACAAACTCCCTCTAGGCTTGCCCACATGTTAATGACTTTTATGAAGCACTCGCACTTGTCAGAGAGCGAGGGTAGAAATGCCAAGCTGACGACATAAACACTCCTAACTTCCATTGCAGAGAATTGCTCCCCTTTCGAAAAGCGCTTTATGCAGTAGATGCCTGCTTGGTTAAAGGTTAAGGATGCAAAATAGGCTCTAAGCATGAGGGGTGATTGAGGGGGAAGTGTTATTAGATCTTGGTTATGAATAGTAAGATATCTATGATAAGATTGCTCATCTAAAGCAAAAGGATAGGGCTGTCAGCTTAGCTGTACAGTCTTCTGTAGAAAGGAACTATCAGTTTTATTTCAGCTTTGATGTGAATAAATGAATTCAGTAGAAATTTTGAGGAGGAATTTTAACAGTCTTTATTGTTTATGTAAGAAGTTCAACACCATGTGAGTTGAGGATTTATCTGAAGATGGAAACTCCTCCAGACGCAAATTTTCTTGAAGCAGTTTGGTAATAATCAATTTTGTTGAAGAGACAAGAATGCATTGTATTAGTCTCCTCTTACCTCGAGCGCATTGTTGCAACAGTCTTAATTGGATGGAATCCAAAAGCGTCCCTTTAAAATGAATTTTTCTTTGAAGAAGATGTGACATTGAAATTGATCATAAGGTGCCGACAGAGGAAGTAATTAATGGAGTCTGTCCTTTTGATTTCTGTAGCAAATTAACCGTCTGTTTGGGGAAATATCTTGAATGGAAATTGGATACAAATTTAGGTATAGTTCTAAGTCACTGACTTTGCACTTTGCTGACATCATCAATAATAATGTGCATCTGTTCAAATATTTGGGAATCTGGTGACATAGAGTGAGATAGAGGGAAACAGTTTCATTACTTAATGTTTACACTTTTTACAGAGGTTACCTATTGGATAAACTTGAATTTGTATGGTACCTTCATTTAAGGATTAATGAAATTTATTTTGGGTTTGAGAATCAAAACAGAGAAGACAGATGAAGAAGGTAAATATGACTTCAAATATTCATTCAAGGCAAAATTAAATAGGCCTACTGTACAATATTGAATGTAGGGTAAAACTGCTGGTTTCAGGACACTGGTAGTTTGTTTTCTGGGAAAATTCATTCTGGCAGTTATTGCTTCTGTACAAAGCCAGTCAGAAAAATATTCAGGGCAGTCACATTTTGCCTCCCCTTGTAGAATGTCTAAATTTTCGGTTTTAGACTTGATACATGTTTCAGTTTTGTCTAGGGATATTAGTGAAATTTCATGATATGACGTTTCACCTCAAATTACATGCATTCATTGTTTATCTTTAGAAGAATGACAATTTGGTGGTTTTTTTTTTATGCCTGTTAAAATGTTAGAGAAGCATTTTAAGAAGGATGTGAAAGAAGCATTGATTAACTTATTTTTTCAAAAGAAAATTTTTATTCACATGTCTGTTAAGAGGTTTTGTTTTGCAGTTTTAATGTTTGAGAACCCTTTTATGTTGAAAAAAAAATGGGAATTGATGGCACTTAATACACAACCAAAAAACATCCTGGTCAACTTTAACCAGGATGGTTGTCACCAATTTTCTACACATTTCCAGGTAATAATGACCAGGATTTCCTGGTCATTTTCAACCAGGGTACATGGAGTCACTGGTTTTCAAACATTGTCTGCTTAAAATGACCATTTTTTGGTAATTTTAACCAGAAAATGTATGGATTCACTATATATTTCCTGGTTGAAGATAACAATTTCCTGTCATTTTTAACCAGAGTATGTATGGAAAATGGATGGCAATGATTCTGGTTAAAATTTTACCATGATGTTTAAAGAGTGCAGATATTAGGTTAAGAGAGTACCTTCTCCCTTTAACATTCCCTCTGACCCAGTAAAATACAACTCCATGTAATTAGACCCATCAGCCATTGACTAAAGGCTTTGGAGTGCCATTAATTCACTTGATGATTTAGTTTCATTAATGAACCAGTCATTATTAACCGCACATTGACATGTGACATGACTATTTGCAATTGTAAGACGTACATTAGAGAGCTACTTGTACTATTTTGAAAGTAGTGTGACGCCTCTTTAACTGTATCAATGTTACTAGTATGAGAGCTGTTCAGCCCTGGGCATTTGAAATGGAGACAGAAAGTGGAGCAAGTAAGGTATGAAGAGATCAGCTGTCATAACAGGAGGGAGTAGAATCAGGGGTGGGCCATGTACAATACAAATATTACATGGATGAAAGTACTCAAGTGGCTTATATGAACGAGGTGTTGTCAGTTGTAAGCCGGGGTCAAAAAACAGCAATGTTTTGATTAGGAACATTGGACATGAATAGTTTTGTTTGCACACTGCACTAAAAATCCTTTTACATATTCTTTACTTGAAATATATACTCTTCTTGATCGATAAATGACATTGAAAAATTTGATAGATGGACCTCCTGTGTGCATATTAAAGGCACTTGATATTCACCCAGGAAGAACTGTTCAGTCACAGGATGGTACCTTCTACCTCAATCACCCTCTTTGAAAGAAGAAAACTAAAACAAGCAAAGACAAAAAGATTGAATGTACCAGGTTTCTGTGAATCATCAGAAAAAAACAGCCTGATATTTTGTTTAAAATTATGCAAAGAAAGGGCAAAGATTTGTACCATGTTGTGTAAACAAACAGGAACTTGAAAACCAGGCCCATGGTTAGACAAGGCCCCAAATAGGGGCCACAATATTTCCACAGGGCAACACTTTTTCAGCAGGCGCAATGTGTGGAAATGTATTAAGTCAATGTCAAACGTCAAAGTCTCTAGGGGGGCAGCCTGGGCTCCCCTTGGTTATAAATTGTTTATGTATTTTTTGGGATTTATAAGATGCAGAACTCCAATTTTAATACTTAGTCCACCTTGGTCATGGCAGTAGATACCTGCCCTTTTGCTGTAGTATCTCAGATTTCCTGATGCATGAGTCCAAAATAATTTGCTCATATAAAATTAGGTGCCTGAAATGGTAACATCTGTAAAATCTTATGGCATTATGTAACACCTTGCAATAACTTGTACCAAGTAGAGTACTACATACCTTCCCAACTTTGTGTGTATGTCCAGGGTATACACCGTACAGTGAGGTGCAAATTTTGAATTTTTAATGAACGGAAACATTTTGAAGCTTGTAATCACGAGTGAAGTGGATTGCTTATGCCCTGTGGCATTTTTGAGTTATTAATGAGAGTAAAAGTTACTTGAGATGTTAGGAAGAGGGCACAGTGCCAAAGTAATTACTTTTTGAATGAATTTATGTTGTTTTGGTCTTCAAGCAAAATCTGCTTAATTTCCTATTTGTTTTGAATTATAGCAAGACTTGGTTTGAATTAAATATTACAGCTACTGCCCTTCATGTAGTTCATTACAGTTTTTGTTGTCTAGTGAGAAATTGAGCTTTAAATATTAAATGACAACTTTCATGGTTTGTATGTTAGTGAAAATTTACATTTACAAAAACAATGGAAGATAACTTGTTTCCATTTACCAGTTTGTGCTGGTTATGTTTAGAAGATTGTGGTGGTCATGCAGGGGAGGGGGGGGGGGTAGTTGCTTTCCCGATCACAGAAGCATAAGGTATGATACTAAAATGGATTTAACAAAATACCAACATGGCTGTGTAATGTAGTGTCAACTAGACAAAAATGCTCAGTTTAAATACAGTTTCAAATACAGTCCAAACCACAGACTTACTATATACATGGACAGAGCATACAGCATGCGTAGATTTTCTCTTCTGTATGTGTGAGTATAGGCATAGCAAGATGGCTGTCTGCTATGGTTTTTGTGTGTTTGAAAGTTTGGACTTGCTCAAGTAGCTCAATTTCAACAGATTTTGCAAGAAACTTAAAATACTTTTTAAAAAATGCAAGGAAAGCTTGGTCAAAATCACTGCATCACTGCAGGAATATGATATTGTTTCCTATCCAAGTTTAAAGTTTGTTTAAAATATCATAGAGTCTTTGTTAAATCATAAAAATAATAGTTTCACGGTGGCTATCTTGGTGCACCCCTTTCTTGCTCCAGGTGGTGGCCACAATCTATGCGTATGGCATACACATTGCATGCTGTGTCTATGTATGTAGGAAGTCTGTGGTCGAAGCTCAAGTTGCGTTTCAAGTACAATTTAAAGGGCAGGAACAGTCATCCCAAATTGAAGTAGTGTAGTAGACTGTCCAGTTTCAGGATTGGCTGTTTGGAGTCATGTGACAATGTTTTTTCTCTTCAAATGTGAAATTTGCCAGAAATAACTGCTTGGTTTACCTTGAATATGCAATAGTGAAGTCATAAAATGTAATGAAAGATACTTTTAAGAGAAATACGATGAAAATTGTGTTCTTCAAAATCAGTTTGGGGGGACTGCTCCTTACCTTTAAATACCGTGCAATTCCTTCCCATTACTTGTCTCATATGACAGCCAGAAAGTACTGTGGACATATTCTACAACCCATAGCTTACAGTATGGTAATTCTCTTTAGTACTGTATGGCGTAGCATTGGTTTGGTACAGTACAGTTATTCAATGGTATAAGCCAAGTTTTTATATTGTAGTTGTGTCATGATGGCGGTATGACTGTATAATATTTTTCTCTAGTTCTTCATAATGTTATGCAAATATCATGCAAACAGACCCCCTTTTGCTGTACCCCAACAATGTAACTGTCCAACTTGGTGACACTAAATAACACATTTGTGTTGGTGTGTCCTAAAACCCCATCTAACTAACTAACTAACCCTTTGCTATAGTCACTTGTTAAAAAGAATGAATTTAAGTATATAGAGCTTATTCTAACTTGTACAAGAGGCCACTGAATTTCATGTGTTCCTTATTGCATGGTGGTCCAGTGGTGATTCCTGAAATTGGTTATCACTAATTTGTTTCAACCCTTGGACTTTTTTAACAAAACCCGAAAGTGGCATCCCATGTGTGAACCTAGAAGCCAGTGTGTCACAACTGAAAAAAAGGCTGTGGGCAGCTCGACTTGAACCAGTTGGTTGGAAACTGGGCTGTAAAACTCTAACTAGTTCACTTGATTTTTGAAATCCAACCTTGGGCTTGATGTAGTACATATACTGTATCTCTTACAGTACAAAATGGAAAGTGTTCAAATATATGGGAACTCGGAAGTCAGCTTTAAGAGCTATGCTTTCTTCCATGTTTTAGCACAACAGGAAATCATGTATTATTGATCAGTATTAAAAGAAAAAGATTTGATATGTCAAATTTATGCCGGAAACAAAATTGAGTTACAGTGTGAAAAATTTTCATCAAACAAATCTATACAACAAATTTCAGACATAGATAGATCTACATGTCAACCAGTAGAGTCAGTTTGTGAAACAAATTTGAAATTGAAAGATCCCTCCCCCCCCACCTGTTATGAAGCAGATATTCAGTTCGGGTATATGACATTTCTGTGGCCATGCAAGGCTTTTAGAAAGAAGCATTTGTATGAGAAGTACGACTATTGTACTAAAGGCAACATAAATAAAGAAAACAGTGAATAAGAACAAGATGGAGTGGTTACAAGCATTAATTAGTAAACATACATTATAATATTAAAATACAAATTGAGCAATGGTGGCACAACAATGCATGGTAAGAGGGGGCATTTATCCCTTCAGATTTTGCCTTTGCCCCCACTGGACCCCTCAAGTTAGATCAGTTATGGGACTTAATAAAATACCTCTCCTGAGACTTAATTTTTCATCCACAGGTATAGGCTGCAACTTCATAGTTTCCAGGGGCTTTGCCCCTTGGATCACCACCTGCAGGAGTGGGCATTTTTGGCAAGATTTTGCTCTTCACCTGAAAATTTTTTCCCCCCTCCCAAGATTTTCCCTTGCCCTTAGTTTGCCCCCCCCCCCTGCCTTCATTTGGACTATCAAGTGCTGCCACTGAAGTTGAGCAATACAAACAAAATGTTGCAGGTAGCAGGTAAACACTTATAAACTCGTTGCACTTTCCTCGCCTCTCTCTGCTGGTTGCATGTGCCTCCCAGCAGAGAAGGCCAGACAAAATATCGAAAGAATGCATCACTGCTCTGCTCTAATCTAATGAAATTTTCCAAGGCTTATTTTGTCCATGAAAGTACGAGGCCTTGTTTTCATAAAGAGAAAGTCAAGGCTTTTTTGAACATGAATCAATTTATGGGCGAAAATGCAAGGCAAATCTCTTAAGCTCCAAAATTGTTTTTGGACTTATTCTGGGAGCTAGACGTAATTATTCCTCATATGCTAGGGGAAATGTTACTTATAATTCGTAGCCATCTTTCTTAGATGAACATAGCATACAGTGCACTTCAGCTTAAGTACTTAGTAAATTGCATAAAACATAATGTGTAGACAGAGGGAAGTGCATTGGGAACACATCAAGTGTGACTTTGTGGCACAGCATGAAAGCATCATAAATTAAAGGGGTATCTCGCTGTTTTGCAGTTGTTATTCTTGTTGGATTCATGATGCAAATTATCCAGGTGTCAAATTTATGATTTGATGGGAGCTGTTACAGAAAAGTAAAAACTGCATCATTCAAAAATTGATGTAAATTACAGCAATGTGTGTGGAAGATCATGGTCATGGGTGGAAAAAGTTGGGGAACTGGGAGGCTCCTTCCTGGGAAATTTAGATGTGGAAGGAAATTTAGGAAGATGGAGGGAAATTCCCCTTTCATGTACATAGAAAAATATGGGGAGGACAGTGGGAAATTTGACTCCCTTCCAGGGAAATAATTCTATGCCCTTCCATGGAAAATAAACATTTTTCCAGCCCTGATATTCATGGTTTGGGTACTAGTAGGAGAGGGAGGAGATAGGTTAAAGGGTAGGAGCAGTCTTCCCAAACTGAAGAAGTGTAGTAGACTGTCCAGCTTCATGATTGGCTGTTGGAAGTCATGTGACAATCTTTTTTCTCTTCAAATGAGAAATTTACCAGAAATAACTGCTTGGTTTACCTTGAATATGCAATAGTAAAGTCATAAAATGTAATGAAAGATACTTTGAAGAGAATTAAGATGTAAATTGTGTTATTTAGCTTTTTCTTCAAGATAAGTTTGAGAGGACTGCTCTTTGCCTTTAAAGGGGTTTGCTGGACAAATGTACATTTCTGTACAATTTAATAGAAATGCTGTGCAGCATTGCTCCAAAAATTACTGTGTAGATTTAAGAGTAGTTGCATTAGTTGTATAAAAGGGATCAAAAACTTTACAAAACATTTTTTTGGCAAAAGCTGCATTCAGTACTACAGGTCTATAATTTGTCATCTGTGCATTATTATAAAATTGCCATGAATGAAGAAACTTACAGTGGAAATAGTGGGTTCCCAGTGATTCTGCCAGGAACACTGAAAAAAAGGGGGGGGGGGGGTTGAGTACCAAACCCCAAGTCCAGATTGATGCTGTCCTAGGCTGAAGTTTATACAAGTGGGTTCAGGGGAACAAAAGCTTACTTTAAGACTCCTTTAAGGTGTAATTTTAACCCTTTACCGTTGTGCTCCGATCGGGGCATATTTGCGCGCCTTGGGAGTGGGCGGAAAGCGGACGTAACCCGCCCCGCATCGGCTTCCGTAGCCCATTGACCCCGTGACCTTAAACTATTGTCTCTCTCGCTGTTGTGGCCGAATTTTCGGGTAGCTACTCGCAGTTTCGAGCTCCGCGTGAAACAGTAAAGATGTGTGACAGCTGAGCTCTCCGCATGGGTCCAAAAGGACCCAAACAACGGTAAAGGGTTAAAATAAGCCTGTGGAGCGTGTTTACTGCAAAGCTGATGCCACTGTCTCTGCGTGTGTGCACGTAAACCTTTAGCCGAGTGGTGCAGGTATTTTAGCTTAACCCTTTACCGTTGTGCTCCGATCGGGGCATATTTGCGCGCCTCGGGAGTGGGCGGAAGAGCGGACGTAGCCCGCCCCGCATCGGCTTCTGTAGGCCATTGACCCAGTGACCTTAAACTATTGTCTCTCTCGCTGTTGTGGCCGAATTTTCGGGTAGCTACTCGCAGTTTCGAGCTCCGCGTGAAACAGTAAAGATGTGTGACAGCCGAGCTCTCCGCATGGGTCCAAAAGGACCCAAACAATGGTAAAGGGTTAAGGGTTTAAAAGGCCATATTTATGTAAGTTCAAACATTGCTGCAAAAGTGTCCTGTTTTTATATATGAAACCAAGAAATTGGCAATTTTCTAATTTTGTTAGGAATGAAGAAGGGGGGGGGGAATCCTACTTCCCCCTCTGACAAAAACCTTGGTTCCTCTGACAGATCAGTAGAACCTATCTTTTTTTAGAAAGCAGTGAAAATTAAAATTCAGGTTTGTCTACACATGTTGTCTTGACCATCTGGGACTGATAGATTACTTTGAATGCATTCCCTTTAAAAGACAGCCCAAAGCAGCATTGGAAAGGCAAGTCATGTCATGACATGGATATTGAAAAATACCAAAAGGTTCTTTGGCTTATTTTAGAGACTTATCAGTCAACTGGTGCTTCTTTTGGGTGGTAGTTTGACACAAATTGTTTTTTTTTGAAAGATGGGAGTAAATTCAAATGGTGTGTAACTGGCAGATTGTCTTTTTCCATTTCAATTTCTTACCCACGTTTGGTCTCCAGTGTACAGATATGTAGCACGGTAGACTGGGTAGATGAATTCAAGTACATTGAAATCTGTAGTTTGCTAGGAGTCATGAAATTGTAGGGCGAACACTGTTATATTCTGTAAAACCGGTATTTCCTCTAAGAAATTATCCGTTGGGGCAATACACCAAATGTGACAAAGTTTTGATTAAAACAAAATTTCAGTTTTGTGGACCTGTGCATGCTTCTACTTTGAGGAAAAAATGAATCTCTTTTTATTTTTTTTCTTGCCCTAACATCAGTGCGTTAAAGTGACAAACCATGGCCGTGTTAAAAAATCATGTCATAGTGGCTTAGTTGAACCACTGACTGTTATTTAAGTTGCAAAGAAATAAACAAGAACATGTTTTTTTCACAGAAAAATTTGCTTTCAGTGTGGTGGTCTCAAAATAATAACAGGAGAAGTTAGCCATGAATGGAGTCTTGCCATGGACTTCCTATATACATGGACAGAGCCTGTAACATTCATAACCTATGCACAGATTGTCTCCACCAACTGGGGCAAAAAAGGCTCACCAAAATGGCTGCCATGTTAGTTAGTTACTTAGATAGAGTTTTATGGCCCAGTTTCCAACCTATTGGTTCAAGTCGGCCTTTTTTCCAGTTGTGGCTCACTGGCTTGGCTGCCGTGAAGCTATAATTCGTATAATTTGATTACGAATATTTTAAACAAAATTTAAACTTGAATGGGAAACAATATCATATTCCTGCAATGCATGCAGTGATTTTGACCTTCCCTTGCAATATTTCAAAAATATTTCAACTTTCTTACAAAATCCATTGTTTTGAAGGACTTGAGGTAGTCAAAACTTTCACACACAAAACCACAGTAGACAACCACCTTGCTGTGCCTATTGCCTACTCACATGTACTGTGGCAACAATTTACACAGAATGCTCTGTCCATGTATATAGGAAGTCAGTGAGTCCTGCTATCTGTAGTTTGTTCATGGATGGAGCACTCCTTGCTACGCATCACTCACTTTGAAATTAAGTCACAGATTTGCAACAAATTTTGTCTTGGTGTCTGGGTGCATAATGGCTCTCACACCTTACTAATAAATACACTTTTAAGAACTTGAACATCTTGCAGAAATCATGCTCTGAAAACACCATTACTTAATCACCCAGGCAGGATGTCAACAACGTAATTAATCATTTCCTTGGATATTTTATGTAGGGGATTTTTCTAAGTTTTGATATATAAAAGGTTGTGATTTTTTTAGTGCACTATTTAATGAAACTGGTGTGAAAATTTTTGCAGGTTTGAAAAAATTTGGTAATATTTCATCAAATAACCCACTGAACTGCTGTAGTTCTCAATACAAGTATCCATTTCATGGTGGTTCAGATTGTACTTCATGTTTCAAAATGGATATTAAACCAATGAGCTCTGCAATTCAATAATTGTAACCATTCCCAAAATGAAGTCAGGAACCATAATACCAAATAGATACAAATATGCAAATGTACATTAATTTAATTTAGGAAAAGGTAGCTAGGACTTGATAATAATAATAATTGTAATACACTGAATATACAGCTTGAAATCAGGAAAAAGGTGTGCAGTAGCTGCATTAGTTGCTTATTAACCCTTTACCGTTGTGCTCCAATCGGGGCATATTCGCGCGCCTCGGGAGTGGGCAGAAAAGCGGACGTAGCACGCCCCTCATCAGCTTCCGTAGGCTGTTGACCCCGTGACCTTACACTATTGTCTCTCTCGTTGTTGTGGCCGAATTTTCGGGTAGCTACTTGCAGTTTCGAGCTCCGGGTGAAACAGTAAAGATGGGTGACAGCTGCGCTCTCCGTATGGGTCCAAAAGGACCCAAACAACGGTAAAGGGTTTAATTGCCATGATGCTTATATTATCATAGTAGGCCTTCTACAGTACACCTGTCTGTGCTGTATTTAAGTAAAACATGCATGTTGGATTGACACATAGTTTTGTCCTTAATATTGCCCAAATATATTTCAAAAGAAAAAAAATCAAAATAGGTAAATTAAGTTGTGTTTCATTTTCTGTACTGCGGTAGTGGTCTAAGTGAAGAATGTAGGAACCAATATTTTTTTTTTTTTGTCTTTTTTGTTTTTTTGAAATTTAAGAAAGCAAGGAAGATGTGCAAGGGAGGAAAGAGCAGAGTTGATGAGGAGTCTGGAACATTCACTCATGTAAACATTTGTGACCATCTTGATTTCAAGCGAAGGGGCACAACATTTTGTACAAAATTTTTAAACTTTTTACATTTTTCACTCATTTTTACAAAATTTCCCCAACATCTTTTGAAACAATTGTGCAACTCTTCAAGATGTATTTTTTGTTTTTGGTGTGTGTGTGGGGGGGGGGGAGGGGGGAGAGGGGGGTTGGTGGGACAGAGGGGGGTTGGGGGACACAGTCCTCTATCCACGTTTGTATACACCCATGCATCCACTCTTTCTATTATATTACAGGACAGTTGTTTATTTTCAAAGGTGATGTATGAATACTGTGTACTTTGCAGGCCTTGAATTTCGAGTGGTACGAGTACCATCGCACACCACCACCCAACGTGAATCTCTTTGAGGAGTGCATGGGGTTATATTCATACTTAGATAAAGAATGGGAATTCTGATATAAATCTATCAAGGCTTAATGAAAGAGGGCACCTATTTTTCCTAAAGCCCTTCTGACCCTCTGGCAAAGGGCCATTCAGTGAAACCAAACTTTAAATTGCTTTCTGAAGAAGCTATTATGTCCACTGAATATGTCCACTGAAGGACAATATGTGACCGACCTCATGGCCCTCAGACCATTTACATCAGTGGTCTGTCATGTAGGGCTCCATTCTAGACTGGATGAAAAGAACAGATACAAGGACACATGACCTTGTAAAAGCCAAAAGGCAGAGAAACTGCCTACTACACTCCCAAATTGACTAAGAAGTGTGGTCTGTAGAACACTTGGACTCAAGGCCTGTCTTCAAAAATATACCTTAATCCCAAAAGTGTCATGAGGGAGCAACTCAGATTATTTTACTCAAGTAATGCTCTGAGACATATACCAATTTTGTGGCAGTTAGACCTTGCTTGCAAAAATTGACCCAAGAATTGAAAGGACTAATCCTCTCACCGCAAACTACAATTATTGTAGTAGTCTACAAAAATTCTCAGTTGGCCCATCTCTTTGACTAACAGCTAGTCAGCTAGTTAAAAAAAAAGCAAAGTAGGCCTACTAAAGCTCACATTACATTGCATTTACTAAATTGAGTGTTTTGATAACACATTGGGGTGATATATACTCACCCTGAAGCAATAAACTGAAATTGTGTCTGGATGAGTGTCTGGATAAGTATGTTAAAAGAATTGGAACTGCTTGGGGTGATAGGATTAGGCCTTTAAGAGAACCAAATTTTCTCCTGTGTCCAACATGCAAAGATAAAATGCATTAAATTTGTACTGAAGACTGTGAGCAATCTACAAGTTGTAACTCTCCTTCAAAATTTCCCATTCAATTTGCCTTAGACACACTTTTTCAAAAACCACCTTTAACATTTAAGTCACACATTTTAAGGTGCAATTTGCCTATAAATTTTCCACATCAATACTGTAACCTTAAGGGTAGATATGTGATTGTAAGTTTAAAAATACAATTAAAGTTTAAAATATAGATTAACTTGAAAGGTCAGGGGTAATTTTTCCCTTGATTATATATTAATAAAAAAAATTGTCTTGTAGCATTATCTTGAAATACTACACACATAAAGAAACTTGTGAACCTAGATCAAATGACACCCTGACTAAAAAAATCGATGTGAACACATTGCAACTGAGCAAATGGCTTTTTTTAATTGTGACAAAGATACAGTATGTTTGCTCGCTCTAATGACATGTCAAAATTTTTAACATTGCGAGTTGTTTGTCTTCTGATGAGTATAGTTTGCACGCAACTTTAAATGTTCCCTTTAGTACATTAATGGATTGTGCGACTTGCCGTGGTTTACGCTTAAAAGATGTTCAGTTGGTGGTCATTAATGTGTGCTAAAAAAAGAAATATTTGTAAGTAATAAGCAGGGATATGTTGCCAAGAAGGAGAAGGACTGCAAGAGATCTAGTTAGTAAGCTTGTTTGATGAGTTTTTCAACAGTTTTTAGTACAAGGCCTTTTTTCCCAGTTGAGGCTCATTGGCTTGTTCCCCACCCCACCTACCTTGCCATTGCTATGCTGAGCAACAAGCACAATGACAGTATGTTCCATGGTATGACCTGAAAAAGAGTCGGATTCCAGACCTCCCAGCTGCAAGTCAGATGCTCTGACCACTTGACCACGAAGGGGATTTAGATCAGTTAAAACAAGCAATTGGAGCAGTAACTTCTTGACTGGAGGTATAGAAGGGGGGATGTCTGGCATGGAGAAATTTGAAGAAAAAAGAAGAGTGGAATGAACAATGTTTTCTTCCATTTCCTGCACTCCACCAGGGGCATCTATGTAGTTTGTGCATGGGAATGGGGTGGGGAGAGGGTCATAAAAATTTTCCAACATCCAGTCAAACCCTGAATTGTTTCCCAGACCCTGAATTATTGGGGAGGGGACGATATTTCTACCCCCAATATTTTCATTGAGGTGGCAATTGTCCGCCACGATTGACATCCCTGGCCTTCAATCGACACCAATCAACCTTTGGTTTCATACCCTTCTTCAATCATATAGTGGTATGTTTTGTTCACATTTGGAGCTGATATGTTTTTCTTTTTTGGGGTCTCCCAGTAACTGCTTAGTTGCTTTTTTGAGCCATTTCAGCACATCAACAAAAGTTCTTGCACTTCATTCTCATTTTCATTAGGTAGCGTATGCATGATCCAGTGATAAAAGCAAACTCGCACTTTCATACCCTTGTTATATGAAAGTAAAATTAAGCCATAAAAATGAAAAACATGTGATACCTTTTGGAACCCCTTGATAGGATGAGTACTATAAGTCCAGATCCTTTTTTGCATGTAATACTTATTTGACTGTTCAAATTTTTTCACCATTTCTTTCCAAGCCATATTTGATATCCCTGGGCTATTCACATTATCAAAGGGTAAACCTTTAAATTCACACAGTTGCCTGGCTTTATAAACAAAAAGATGAGGGGGATTTTAAGAATTTTACATTTTTATGGGTCTGAATTTTTGAAATTTGAACTGAGTATAAACTGATTCGACTGAATCTTGAAGTTTTTCACTGTACAAGGCAAAAGTGCACAAGTGTAGTTAAACCTTTCATGTGTTATGTTGCATGTACAGATACTTCATACACTTTTACAGTGTATAAAAAGCTCTTTCAAGATATTACTCCTAGAATGCAGATAAACATATGTATATTAAAACAGCTATATTTCTCATCAAATTGTTCTGCACTTGCTGGACAAACACAATAAATAGTATGGTGTAAAATTTATTAATAAAGTTTATATAAGTGTTGACTATTGACATTCATCTTCAAGTTGAGTGAATTGTTTTTTAAATTTAGCCCAGGATTGCTTGGAGAAATTTCAATACCTATGAATGGGGGAATGGGAAATGGGGAATGGGGAATGGGGAATATTTTATTGAGGGAAAGAAATCAATATAAAGCCTACTGGGCTGCTGGCAATTTTTGCAGTACATTCAGCCTGGGTGCCTGCCATGCAGGTGACTTCAACATAAAATCTTCCATCAAGAATTCATAATCAGAGAGCTTACAAAATCACTTTCACCCTAAATTTGCGATACAGGATTAAAAACATGCTACTTTGACATTCATTAATACAGAGAAATTCTTGCAGTCTTTTATTTTCCTATCTGGTCATGTATTGTGCAACCAACCTGTTGTAAATAAGTGCCACTGTCTTTCTTCAATATTTCTGCTTTCTACATGCAGAATTAATACTTGATGATCTAGGGATCTAGTTTATAGGGCCAGTCCTCTCACCCCAAACTACACTTCTTGTACATATGGGAATGTTTACCTCTAAATCACGCACAGCAGGATTTTTCGCGGAATTGGTCTGTGAGCTCGCACGCGAAAACGGTATTACGTAATCTAATGGAAAGATTTTTTAGCTTCTTTCCAATTCGATGTCAAAATGACGAGGGTTTTCTCTGTCCAATCAAACTGAATCTTAAAAATGTTTTGTGGAAAGACATGTAAATTTTTATATCACTTGAAATTATTTGATCAGTGACACTAGGCAAGAATTATGGCAAGTTTTGTTTGCTACTATCAACCGAAAACACCCTAAAATCTGTGTTTCCAATAGGAAAATCATTAAACCACTTCTTTTTTAACTGGAAATTGACGAGACTTTTTCTCACTACATGAAAATTAGACTTAGAACAGTTTAAAGGGAACTGGTTAAATAAATCAAAAGTGAGTGAAATGTGTTAATTTATTATGTGTTTGGGAAGGAGGGGCTCAGTTTATCGGAAAATGTACCATATTTTTATAGTGATTTACACAGTTAAGCGTGTACACTGAACGCATATGCACCTAACATTCCCATATGGGAGGTACGGAAACTCTTCATTGGCCCAGCTTTTTGATTGACTGTTAATTAAAACAATGCTGACTACCAAAGCTTATATTACACAACATGAACTGTACTGAGAGTGTTTTGATTATAGACATTAAGCTTTTCTATACTCACCCTGAAGCAATAAACTGAGATTGTGACTGGATAAGGACAAATTTCAGACAATTGTGGAAGGGGCTTAAGTAAGAAGGTTTAGAGAATTGGTACTGTTTGGGGTGAGAGAACTGGGCCTTCAATGCTTTGTAAAGTAGGAGAGGGATATTCCATTTGCTTGAAGGAATTTCTTTCAAATATGATTAGTTTGATGAGATGATTACATGACTTGATGGGATGATATGTGGTTTATAAACTACAGAGGTGAAAGAAAACATTGTGAAAATATGGCAACTTGTTTAATGTCCTGAAAATGGCATGCTGTGAAGTTTCACCTTAAAAAATGGAACATCTGCACCCTAGTAGATCAAAGGCAGTTTGGGGTGTAACTGATTTGAGTTTGTTAGCCTACATGATCTGTGCCATCAATTGAGTGATGTGTCCACATCGCTTGAAAAAGCAAGTAACACATACATGTATACTTGACTGGACATGACTTTTTCTGCAATTTGGTATATCTGCCAATTTATCAATAACTTGATTATATGAAATTGAATATAGTCAGGACTGGAGTTAATCATAGGCCACAAAGGCCATGACCTTTGTATTTTTGGCAATGGCCTTGTTGCCCTATAAAATGTAATGACCATCAAGGTCAATTGACCTCTGTGCCCTACCTGTGAAAATACATTGTGGTCAGTACAAAATCACTTGATTGGTCTTGATGCCCCCTCAGTTCACAAATGACATGCCCTTAAATCTGATGGGAAAATGGCCTTGCCCTGCTAGAACCTTCATTGCAGTCCTGTGTATTTCATTTTCTCCCTAAGGCCATTAGATGAAATCAGGCAGAGAAAATTGATGTTTCAAAAAGTAAGAAGGAAAGTTTCACCATGGGGGATTATTGTGGTGCAGATATTCACTGAGGTAGTGTATATCATGTATGTGTTGTGCATTTAAAGTTGTCAGAAGCAGCTGAGCATGAAAAATTCATCCAACAGAAGACAGTTTAACTAAGAGTAGTCATAAATCTAGTTTAAAACTAGTCCAACAGGTGTTATGTTATAAATTGTAATCTCTTGCATTCTGTTTCTCTTTCAATTTTTACATTCTGGAGCCTCAACTTGACAAAATTTACATCAAGAAAGATGTGCATACATCTCCTATGAAATCTGATGTTTTTTTAAAAAAAAATAAAAAAAGAAGAAGAAAAAAAAAAAACCCACCAACCACCAGTGTTAAATGCATTGGTTTAAAGAAACTTCTGTGCATACAGTAGTATTTATGGTCAGCTCAGCAGGCCTACTGTGTTCTACAATTCACATTTTTTAAAACTTCATCATGAATCATCAAGATTTTCTTGCGTAAAAAATTTGTGTTCAGTTGAGTAACATTTTTCATCAGCACAAATCTAATGATCTTTTTTTGGAAAGTAAAAATGTATTCAGGCATGTTTATTGTCGTGCAAGGAGGAGAGAAATTGGGTTAGATCTGCCCCGAGTGTCTTGACAGATTCGGTTGGATGAGTAATGATTAATAGCATATTGGTTTGATCGTGGATCTATTCATGTTGCTCCCTGGGTTAATTAGTTACGCAAGAAAACTGTTTTCAAAGAAAATAAATATTTGAAGGTAAGGTAAACCTGTTTCAAAAGTGCATTTTGGTGAATGGTTGCTGAATCTAGATTTATCAGGTTTATAGAATAAAACAAAGTGAAGTAGCTAGAAAATTGATAGCAATCTAGCTTTTACAGAAAGTTAATATCAACTCTGATTGTTTCATTTATTTTTTAACTCTAGAAGGCATTTGGTAGCCTACATATATTTTGAACCTTCATGTTATGTAGGGCCTATAATAATAAATGAACTTATAGAGTGCTAAAATCTATAGTGTTCAATAGCACTGTACAACCCTAACAAAAAGCCAACATGAAAAAGTGAGTCTTTAAACGAGACTTAAACTGTGTGAGGGAGGAAGAACTTCTGATAGAATTGGGCATACAATTCCAGGTGTTTGGGCCCAGCTGATGGATAGGCACGATCACTGTAGGTTTTTAAATAAGTTCTGGGAACAGTGAGGTTAATTGCTAGAACGCAAGGTATGATGAGTATTGACCTGAAAAGTCAGATTATGAGACAAATAAGAGGGTGCCATACCACAAATGCTTAAACAATGACTGGTATTTTAAACTTAATTCTGAATTCAAGTGGCAACCAGTGCAGAGAATGAATGATACCTAATGATAGGGTGTTGAAGTCATAACAGTAGACTACAGGCCTGGCTGCCCTATTCTGCAGACATTGCAGTCTCTGAATCAAATACACTACACTGGGTCTATAAAAATACCTCTTCTCAAAATAGCAATTAGAGTTGAATTCTGTAGTGTGTTGTTGAAGTAAAATTCCATTGACAAAAACAACATGCACCAAGACCCTATCCCAGAATCCATTGCAATTACTGTTGGAAAAGGTCTATTTAGGTAAATTGTAAGAAACATCATGCATTCTCTTTTGTGTTGTGTGTTAGTTGAATCTGCATGTGGTGAGATTCAGGGATGCATGCAGATCTGGATTGTAAATGGGGCGGGCAAAAATTTTTCCAAGAAACAGCAGAAACCTCAGATTGTGTCCTTGACCACGCTTATCTATGAGCAGTTCCACCCCCATGAATGCGAGCACACACCAAGACATACACAAACAAAAATGCATACACTCTTACATTTACATACATACACAAAATATAGGTGGTGTATTATAAATTCAGAAATTCAGTATTATTGCTTTAAAATAGGTCCAAATTGACATTTCCTAAAAGCTTTAAAATGATCTGCACACTACAATGTTACATTCTGTTTATTCTGCCTGTTGTTTTATATAACCTAGCTGCCATATTATTGGGGGGGGGCATTACAAAATGTTTGTCCACCAATATTTTCATCGGTGGAGCGATTGCTTCCCCTGCCTCCAGGATTGATGCCCTGACACAACGACTTCTGGTTAAAGCTCCCCCACAATTTGCCTTGAAAGGGATCAAATTTTATATTATTTTCATTTCACACCTGCCAAGTTTCCAGTACTCTTAATAGAATCTTAAGAGTATTAACAGTGCTGCTATTCATCAATTTGTAAAGTAATAATCTAATAAAAATAATAACTTTTTATAAGTGGGCTAATTTAACATATGTTCTTATGTATTACACTCTATATCAGCAATTGTCCGCAAGTATTTTACACCTAGCTGCATCACCTTTTATCATCGTTGGCCAGAGTTTTACTGAGCATGATTGATGACTGATACAGTCTCCCTCAGGTCAATTCCATCCTCTGTTATCTCAAGCTTCCTTTCCTAAAGATATCCGTTTCCTCCTTTATGCCTTGTAGATGCATTAATTATGCACACCATGCGATACATCATCTGCAGGAACCGTGAGGAAGAAAACACACCGCAATACTAACAAATCAATAGGTAATATCACTGGATGCGCCTTGTGAGGATGGAAATGTGTAAATCTATTCGTTGGTGGTGGTTTACGCTTCTTACGCATCGTCAAATTCCTTATCCTGACAAGTTTATGTCATTTTTGTTTTTTGCAAATCGATATTTTTGTTTTTGCTTTGGTCTTTGGGATCATTTTTTGCAGATAGGTGAATTTGATTTGAAAATTGGAGGTGGATTTCAGAGGCAAAATGGTAGCGTTGATTCATGTGGTTTATGATTCAGAGAAAATATCAAAGCTGAGTTTTAGACGTAGCACCCAGTGTACCAAACTTGGAATATTTATAATTTGAACATGTTAAATGAATTTTTAATTCCAAGATATGCACTTTTTACTTCTTGTCGAACCTTATGGTGGAAGCAGCAAATTAATGGAGGAGTATGTTTAATTGTTACCAACAGATATTAGCATAGCCAGAGGTGGAGGAGGGGAGGGAAAACCAAGGGGGGGGGAAGGAGGGGGGGAGAATTGAAATATAAAAAAATTATAATGGGACAAAAAGTTGACTTCAAACAATTCTTAATATTAAGTACCAGATTGCAGCTGAGCCTGCTGAGGTTATTCAATTACCCATTAATTTCTCAAATGGGAAGGGGATACTCTGTCCCCTTAGACTTCTCCCAGTCTGACAACCAACCCTTACAGTTGGTCACCCACAACTAAAAATCTTGCCTACACCAGTGCCAATGGACTAGGTCTTGTGTGTTGCTAATGTTAACACTCATCTATAGATCACACCATTAATTATACCTGGAAACACAGTTATTTTTTATAATTATGTTCACTTTCTGAAGTATCAATAAATTAGTAATAGCCTTTAATTTCAGATCTAACCTGCAATTGTTTTTTAAGCTATAATTTAAGTTTAAAGTTGATAAGGGTATGATGCTGCATGTATTTCCAGTGTAGCAAAAGGTAAACAGGAATTATCAATTAATTTAACCCTTTGAATTTCACCTTGGAAGAACTGTTATCAGTCACTCAAAACAAGTGCTCTAAAATTATTAAATCGCTTATTTCTCAATCTCCATGGCCTTCCAGGTTTGAGATTGCACCGATGTAAATGCAGTAGATCCTCACAAATTTCACAATTCAGTGAATGGTCACATGATTTCTTAAATAGCCCTTTCATAAAATAAGATAGAAAACTACTAATATTGTTGGAGATTGCATTAGCCTAGTCACTACAGAATACGTATGTGGGCAACTTATACACTTTAAAACCAACACAAAATGATCCCATTGGGGTTTTCCATAGAATAATTGGTACTTTCACCATTCTGGTATAACATAATTATAGACATTCTGAAAAATTGCCTTGCATGTGATTTATGTCAAAATCTTCAACCGTTACATATGAGATGGACGAGACTGAAATTTGCATACCATGATTAGTCTAGAAATAGTCCCCTGTAATCCTCTTCTTTCTCTCATTTCATTTCATTTCATTGATTTGTTTCATCGTAACGACCAATAATAACAATATTTACATATACAGTGTTGTAACAAATTACGTTTTGAAAGTTACGAAAGTAAGTACTCTAAAAAACCTTGGTAGGCTTATGGGACAGAGCACTCCCTGTGGGAAGTACAAAGAGAAAAATATGAACATTAACCTAGACGATATACAGTGAACATAAGAATGGTGAATGTTATATGAAGTACTTCGTTAATCAATACTCTCATCAGGAAGATTGTTTGCTTCATCTAGCAGAGCAATTGATTTCCTTATCTTTGCTAAATGCTTGGCTGACTTCCAGCTGCAACTTATCCATTGTGCCTGTCCAAATGCCTGATTTGTCGGGTATGCTGTTAGCAGAGTTCTAAAGCAACTGTCTTCCTAATGACTATGTGCTTTTGTTGTATATGTTCAACCATTATTTTCCCATAGGGTTTCAATGCAGCTATATTTTTTTACATTCAAGGAGGGAGTTGAAGTTTTTTATGCTATCTCTCTGCTTCAAATAATTTGTACTGGAAATAATAGAACAAAGAAATATGAGAGTTTCTATGAAAAACCCCCTGTGTTATCATTTTATGTGTTGGTTTATTGTGTAATTGCCTATATTAACCACCCCTGAGTTTGATAAATCTGCAACCTTTAACCTCTTTTCAAAGTATATAATTGTTTAGTGCATTGTGGTTCCTCCTGCCATTGGTAGACAAAACTGACAAATTTATAAACATTAAAAGCATTTGTACCTCTTCTCACCCACCTGATGCCATAAATGTCTCCTAAAAAATGAAATGGCTCAAGAGTCAAGGAGGGCTAGACAGGAAGAAGGTTGGTAGCTGTGATCATGTTAACCTTGGCAAATATTTTTTGTAAGACACCTGCAAATTTCAGTCTTAGTAGTTTGGGGTAAATCCATAGTATGCCCCTGATTTTCAAGCTATATTAAAGCATTGGTGAGTTGGCAGGGGTCCTATAACACTATATAAGAGACACCTCAAGGTAGCATTCAAAGTTGTCTTGAACTAGCCTGACCTGAAGTGATTATCTTCTGCTTGTACTGAGAAACAGGCTGTGTTGGGCTTTTATAGGAATAGGTGAGATGAAAAGACAGATTGTGCAGTGAGCTACCTAGAGTTGCTACAAAATGCAGAGCAGTAGGAAGCTAGGTCAGTCATTGACTTTCACTAAGAGTCAGTCACAGACACCTACAGTGTTATATAGTTACAGTAATACTGGTAGTAAACTGGGGGAAAGACAAGAAATGAGAGGGGGGATGGATGCACTGTATTTAAATCAATCCATATAGTTGCATATGTCTGCTTCATTGGGGTGCAGCCCTCATTTTAGTTTGAGACATATTTTTGGTGTAGATAAGGTGAATGGGATACCCCTCAAGTCCACTCCTAGAAATTCTCCCATATTGTTCCCCCAAGTCTCATTTCAAGCCTCAAATTGGAATATTGGCCCACGTTGGGAAGACCTCTAAACCCCAATTTTTTTTATGGCTATGCAGCTTATTTTATTCTAGAATAAGAATGGAGAATAGTTCCATGCTCTTGAGGATGCCTTGAGGTCCTTTTCACATTGTTGTGTTATTTAGGTAGGATAATACCATTCCATTATGCCCCCCTCCCCTTCTCTACTAAATAGATCTCATCCTGTTGTTTGTAAAGTTACTGTTACCATAGCTGCATAATTAAAGTGTACCTAAAGTCAAAAAAATCAAAAATATATATTGAAGACCATGAAAAATGAATTCTAACAGTTCAACTCCCATCTTCATATGACATTCCTGAGCTGAGATATAAAAGGTTGAAGTTTATTTATTTAATACAAATGGGTCAGTTGTGCAATAATTTGTGACTTTCTTGTTGTACGACTCACATAACATGCTTTGTTTCCCTTTAAAATTAAAAATGTTTTTATAACCTTGGACACTTCTTGTTTGCTTGCATAGCATGTTGCACAAGGAGGGCTTCATTAATTATATCACCTCATAAGAGTAAGAGTGCTATCACACCTTGGGACAAGGTGCAGTAACGTTCAAAAAACAAAGAAACAAAGATTGTAACTTGAGTAGTACAAGAATGACGTCATAAATAATTGTGCAATGTACCATTTTTTTGAGTGAATAAACTTCAACATTTTATAACTCAGCTCAGGAATGCCCTATGAAGATGGGAGTTGGACTGTTAGTTGTTATTTTTCATGGTCTTTAATATATATTTTTGAATTTTTTGACTTTAGATACACTTTAAGCTACTGAATTATACATTGCTTTGAGTTTGCATTGAGTTTTGATTACACATTGGGGTCTTGTATAGGCCTATACTTACCCTGAAGCAATAAACTGAGATTGTGTCTAGATGAGGATGAGTTTTACACTAATTTTTGGAAATGTCCAAGTCACACACAACATTAAGGAAATAAATTACTGTATGGCACTGTTTCCTCCGTCTCAGAAATTATACCTTGGGCCAGTTACACATTACATGTGGGAAAATTTGACTTGTTGGGAATTTCAGTGTTGTAGAATTGTACTGGCACATCAAATGTGGGAAAAAATTAAACCCTCTTATTTCATTCCTTCCCACAAACATCAGTGCAGCAAAATTACAAGCTGTTGTGTCAAAATCGCATCATAGCAGCTAGCTTTGGGTAAACACTGCCGCATGGTCAATTTGACTGGAAAAAATGGTGATTTAAATGGAAAATCAAGGGAAAAAGTGAATCGATTCCAGCTTCATTCTTGAATGCATTGGAATAGCATCTTATGCTCAAAATTTGTGTATATGTAGGCCTAGATGTCTGTGGTGCCTGGGTACCTATTAAAAACTTACACTGCCTTCATGAAGATTAGGTGGCCACAACTGGAAAAGAGGGCATGGCCAGCTCGACTTGAACCAATAGGTTGGAAACACCATCTCCTTAATTAACTAACTAGGTGGCCCTTGTCAAAGTTTGTATATCCTGTTCATCTTATATCAAATTTAGTCATGCCTGAGTTGGTAGCTCCTTTAAGAAGATTAAATGACTGCATGTGGACTGTCTGGATCAACAATGAATCATTGATTGCATGAGCATCAGCTGACTGGGCAAGAAAGGGAGGTAACACAGAGAGCCTCAAAGGTGTGAAACGTTAAGTCTGGTTACATGCTGTTAGTTCTTCCCGATAAAGGTACAGTACAGAATACTGTCTATTTTCATATCTATTACTATAGACACCTGGGGTGACTAATAAAGTAAAAACCAGAATCCGTTTACTCTAGCCTATTGGCATAACAGATCCTTTGAGATGGTCAGCACATGCATTCTTGTCCCGGGGTCTAAGGAGGAATTGATGAACCAAGTGCTTGAAATCCAGTATCAAAATACCAGCAAGCCAAATAATCCTATTTTACAGCACACTGAGCAGGACCTGCACAAATAAGGAACTCTGCCAGTGAAAAGACCAGTATAATCCTATTGGGAGGTTGTAACAACATGAGGTGTTGTGGAACCTCACTTTTAGCAGGAAAAGTGTGGTATCAGGTGACGATTTTCTAATGAGTAAGAACTTTGTAATGTGAGGTGTCAATTTACAAGTTCTATAAGACTATTAGTAGTATAATTTTGGGGATGCCGCAGACCATTTAAACCAATTATACCATGAATTTAGGGTACTAGCCAGGAAAAATGTCAAAAGGGGATGGAGGTTAAAGGCCCAGTTCTCTCACCCCAGACAGTACCAATTCTCCTAACCTTTTTACTTAAGCCCCTACCACAGTTGTCTGAATCTCATCCTCATCCAGACACAATCTCAGTTTATTGTTTCAAGGTTAAGTTTAGAAAAATTCAATTTATTTAATTAAAACACTGTCAGTACCATTTATGCTGTGTTATATAAGCTTTGGTACTCTGCATTGTGTGAATTAGCTGTCAAAGAGCTGAGCCAATTGAGAATTTCGGTACCCCCATACCAAAACTGTAGTGTGGGATGAGAGGTTTGGCCCTTTAATCGACATTGCATCATTCTCACATTATGTTGGCCGTATCTCAAGATCTAAATGACATTGTCTCTGGTCAGTTGCCTGATTTTTGATTATTTCCAATATCAGTAGAATCATTCAATTGAATGCTTATGTGTCACGTGTAGCCTATGTTTGGAGTTTGAGTGTGATGAAATTCAAACTAGGAAGTGATTTAAACAGGGTGGTGAAATTTCAGACTGGGTGGTGAAATTTCAGACTGGGTGCTGACTCAAAAAAGTAAATTAAAACTGGGTGCAGCACCCAGTTTGAATGGCCTGGCTAGTACCCTGGAATTGTCACCCCCTGCCTGCAGCCATGAATGCATGCTGCAGGCAAATGATCCCAATCCTAAATAAACCCATAAATTACAAAATTATGCCATGCAAAAGCTGTGGGGTGGTTTTAGTTTGCAAATGCATTGTGGCCATATTCATTGGCAGAATAACACAATAGAACACAATTTAGCAATTGAAACTTACTGTTTACCTCTTCTTATTTCATTTCATCCAGCCTAAATATAACAGATAAAAAATCTATGCTTTTTTTCAGGTGTGAATTTGTCATTGTTTAAGTTAAAAGCACAAATTTCAATCAAATATTTATGAAATTGAGTATACTAAATTATGGTAGAATCAAAAATGAAATGCAAGAAATTTATTACTCATCTCACACAAACAGAAAGACATATTAAGTAGTACTTCTATACTGCGTCTTCACAGAAATTAATTATAATCGAGAGCTCTGCTTGCCCACATATATTAAGACTATTTATTGCTGAATATGTACCTTTATTTTGACTGCAAATCTTTCTACTATATCAGCATAATCAGCATAATTGTCTGCCATGTGGGTGCATTTATCTTCTCAGCAAATAAATTTGCAATTTTTTTCCACACAGAGCATAGATCCCAATACACTCTTGCATTTTGTACTTCCCCAGTCGCGTGCAATAAATTTGTAATATGAAAGCTTCGTGTGGCAACCATGCACAGTACTGTCTAAGTGTTTAGAATTCATTATGAATATTCCTCTGCTGGATTCGTTCCTGGCCCTTCACTTTAGCCTCATCTCTTGGGGAAACTACAGCATGTAGATAACATTTTCAGGAACTGTCATTGAAATCAATCACAACCTTCGGAAAACTGGACAAAACCTTCTAACATCTGTGGACAGACCTTATACCTATATAGCTCTCTGTCGGGGATTCATAATTTGGAATATTTTTGTACAGCTGATTATATGCAGGATCTTAGTGCTCCTTCTTTCCTTACATATATACACATTGGGTTTATTAGTTAATGTGACTTATATCTTACAGGAAATTAAGGGTGTGAATGTTCGTGAATTTGCATTTTTTTCCTTCGCCCTTTCAAAGAATTTATATTCGTGTGTGGTCTAGTGCTACTTCTGCTCATAGTTGTCTGTTATAACTGTCGCAACACCTGGTTGGATATATACCTATAGGTCTCATCATTGAATTTATGTTGGGCTCTTATAAGCTTAATTAACAACATGAGGCCCTTTGCTCTTTCTGATCGTAAGCATATGATATTGCAATAAGATCCATGCAGACCTGTGTATTTATTTTCAGAGGCAAGGAATTTTTCAGGAGGACTTTCTAAACAGACTGGTAAGTCATCCATACATTAACTCATCTGTCATTGCTCATACAGTAGGTCTTTGTACATACTTGAAGGTGAGATAGTGTAATGTGTTAGACAGCCTTGAGTGATCTACATTACCTAGGCCTAAATGGCTTATGATATTCTGCGAAACGAAACGAAACGAAATGAAACAAATTAGTTAAGGCCACCCATGGAATAGGAAGCTATAATGGATAAGAGGAGGACAAAAATCAATCGGTCAAAGTAGTCCTAGGTTTATGAACGTATTTTTTGCTCTGTTTCGCAAATTATCATTAGAGTGGTGGGCTATTGATATTCTGCGAAACAAAACGAAACAAATTAGTTTATGCCACCCATGGAATAGGAAACTATAACGGATAAGGGGAGGCCAAAAATCAATCGGTCAAAGAAGGCCTAGGCCTATGAACATATTTTTTTGCTCTGTTACGCAAAATAGCATTAGCGTTGTGGGGTAATGATAATATGCGAAACGAAATGTAATAATTGTAGCCGCCTTCACACGGCGTACAGAGAATTCAGATCGGATTATGATCTGATTTTAAATCCTTCCCATTAATCAGATCATTCTCTTTTTCTAATTATATTACATTTATGCTCAACAAAAACTTGTACGTGTTGCAAAACTGTAGATCAAATATCGGGTAGACCTACTAATAAAAAAATCGAATCATCTCCAAATTTGTAAGTTGTTTTCTATTTTTCATGAAAGTTTCACTGTATCTCTGTGGAATAATTATTTCTTTTAGTGCGCATTCGTATTAGCTTCCTCTATTCTCAGGATCGCCAAGCAATCTTTCCGATATACAGGCAAACCTCTTTGGTGTATTGTATAGTCATGTGAATTGTGAGCCTGATAGAGGTTAACGTTTCCTGATACCTCTGCTAATAAGTACAATACTCGACAAAAATACTTGGGACAAACCCCGCTCCCCGTATCAATGTTGAAGTTTCAGGACATTTTGGGCTGCTGCAACATTGAATGGGGGGGGGTGGTGATCCGTTCATTGCTAATTGTATTGCTTGTTTTGTCCCCGCATCATTTTTGTCGAGGATTGTAGGCTATATCTGACCTCTTATCCCATTGTAAAGAGAGCGTTCTCCGCCGTAAAGTCCGTGATAATTCCGTTTCTAAGTATTGGTGTAGGTGGATTGCTGCGCACATATATGCAAGAAAGTTTCCTACAACAGCTTTAATTAGTACTGTATGAAAAATCTGTAAATAGGCTTTGATGACTAATTGAATTTTGTCCTCCCCTTACCCGCTATGTCAATTGCTTATGAAACAGATCGTGACTTCCACGGTAACGCTATTTGTTTCATTTTGTTTCGCAAATTATAAAAACACCATTATATTCATGATATTTTGATGATATTTTAATGAAATTTTGCGAAACAGAGCAAGAAATATGTTCATAGGCCTAGGCCTATCTTCTTTGACCGATTGATTTTTGTCCTCCCCTTATCCGTTATAGTTTCCTGTTCGAGGTAGGTGGCCTGAACTAATTTGTTTCGTTACGTTTTGCAGAATATCAATAGCCCACCACGCTAATGATATTTTGCGAAACAGCAAAAATACGTTCATAAACCTAGGGCTACTTTCACCAGTTGACCGATTGATTTTGGGCCTCCCCTTATCCGTTATAGTTTCCTATTCCATGGGTGGCATAAACTAATTTGTTTCATTTGGCAGAATATCAATAGCCCACCACGCTAATGATATTTTGCGAAAGAGCAAAAAATATGTTCATAAACCTAGGACTACTTTGACCGATTGATTTTTGTCCTCCGATTATCCGTTATAGCTTCCTATTCCATGGGTGGCCTAAACTAATTTGTTTCGTTTCGTTTCGCAGAATATCATAAGCCAGCCTAAATGCAGACAGACTTTATTGCAAGATTACAGTGGATTTCTGATTTCTTCTCATAGTTAAGGGAGTCCAAGACCATATCTTTTTAAAAAGAGAGAATTAACCTCCCTTTTTCAGTTTCGTTCCTATAATGGCTGGGTCCAGTGGCATTACCAGACTTTTCATTCTAGGGGGGTACTGGGGAGCACAACAATTTTCCAGGGGGCACAGCTAGATTCCATCCATTGGGTGGGGTCCATAGGCCTGCCCTAGGGTCCCTGGTGGGGGGTGGGGGTAAAGCCCCTCAAAGGTCCTTGGTTTTAGGGTGTTTGTGAGGTATCAAAGTCATTACTTAAGGGGAATTCTATTGACTTAACACTGATCTAAAAATTACCTCCAGGGTAACTTCAAGTAAGACTTTTGGTAAAAAATCTAGTGATTCAACTACCAAGAGCGGATCTGTCCAACATTTTGAAAAAGGGGGAGATGAAGTATAGAGAAAATAGTTGATGGGAGTTCAATGTGAGTCCTAGTGGGGGTCCAGGGGGCAAAACACCAGAAGCTCCTTGGTTTTAAAGTTTTTGTAAGGTATTAAGGCCATGCATCATGTAAGAGTAATTCCATTGTCTTTACACTGGTTTAAGAATTACTTCCAGGGCAACTGCAAATAAGAATGTTATTGGTAACAAAACTAGTGAAACTATTACCAAGAGCAGATCCAGCTGACATTTTGAAAGAGGGGAGCTGAACTGAGAAAGAGAAAGAAGTTGATGGGCAGGTAATTGACTCTCCTAAGAAAAGATGTTGGCCTAACCCAGCCTGAATGATTAGCTGAGTTATTCGTCACCTTCAATTGGCATAGTTGGAAGTGTGTAGAAAGTTTTGAAAAAAAAACACAAACTCTCGTCAGACAGTGGGAAATGACATTTCCCAAATGTTTTTGCGATATTTACATTTGAAAATCATAAAAAGTAACTTCCTTTTCTTGTCGAAAGAAGATTCAAATCTTAAGAGAAATTTGTACTCACAGTTTGACTACAGAAGGCTTATTTTTTGAAAATCTCAAATTTCGATTGGGTAGGGGGAAAAGGGGGGGGGGCACAAGATTTTCTTGGGGGCCTGACCCCCGTTTGGTGATGTCACTGGCTGGGCCATTTTTAGTAGTTTATGTGGGTCCATTGGGATATGGATTTCCGGGGCCACGCAGTATATTGTGTGATTGACAGCATTGGGAGGGGTCTAAGGACTTTGAAAATGACACTGTAGAACTTAGTAACATTGGTAATTTAAAAGCCCTGGTTTTATTTGTAAATGGGCCACCAAGTATGAAATCCTGTTATAGTCATGCTGTGTTATACCATTCCAAACATACCAAATGCATTCTTTGGAAAGTATTTGCAATATAAAATCAAGAATAGTTCACTTTACTGCAGGGATATGACTCATTTTTAAAGGGAAGGGGATATGCATGGCATTAAGTTTGCATTCCAGCATTCTATAGACTTTGGGGGAGGGCAAACACAGATGAGCCACATGCATTAGAGAATCCACTCCCTAGTTGAACCTTGGACAAACTTATCCTGTCCTTGAGGTCCTTGCTTGTTACACAACTGACAAAAAGCAACATTGTTGCAAAGTACATAGTCCAGTGACCGCCTATTGTTGTCTGAGTTTGCTATTGTTTTAAAATCCGCCAAAGTGGTGATACTATTGGCCAAGACATGACGTCCACTTTCAAAGGGCAGAAATATCTGATGTGCCTATTAGATTGGTTATTGATTTTCCCACAATTTATAGTTATCCTACACTGTCTTTGAAAGAGAACAGGGTTTCTTCCATGTGGCCCCTAGAGGCCTGCGTACTTTACTGCAAAAAAGTTTAACTTGGGAGACCTTGGGGCCTGCCTGTGGAAGAGCCTGTCTGTGGACTGGGGCCATGCCGGTGGCTCTAAGCATTCAACCTAATGCATACTTTCTCATATACCCCATTGCATTTGAAGCAGTAAAGTTAAATTTGATGAAGTAGTAGGCCCATGGCCAGATCTCACCAATTTGGGGAGGGAGGGGGAACATCATGCAGGGGTGTTGTGACCTGGGATAGGGTCGATTTAAGGGTAAGGGGTTTTTATGAGCCCAATGCAAAATGTGTCAAAATGGTGAAAGATTTTACACTTAAAAAGAATTAATGGTGAAAGTTGAATTTTGGTGATTTTTCTGGGTAAATGTTTATTTCTTTTCATCCTTGAGGGCAAACTTTTCATCTAAAAAATTTTTTTTTGAGGAAGGTGGGGGGCGGGGGCGGGGGCAGTTCCTGCCTAAGTAGGAAAAAATACACATGGTATACATCTCCATCCTTGAAGAATGTTTATATAAAGTAGTATAAAAGGGACAGTTTTAGTCTTGATTGATCTGACCTTACTAAGATCAAGTCTTCCAAAAGTAAAAATTTTTGGCTTGCATATCAAGTTATATAAAGTTGTTTCATTCTTTTCAAAGAATGTGATCTGACTCACTATTGGATAATTATCCATTAAATTTTGACATGAAAGCTTACAAGAAAAAATCCCATCATTTTGGAAGATCATTATGTATCTGTCAAATCTAACCTGCTATGCCTGTAATTATCAATCACATCAATTGTTTTACATATGCTGTAAATCTTGCAGGACAATTGTGAGGTAACCAAGGTGCTCTTCACCATGAATTCAGCATGCTGTTTCGTTTGCGGTAAAAAAGTTGATTTTCTAACCTGAGCAATCTATTGTTCAACTGAGGTATATCAGGTGTCCAAACCCACTGCTGGAGGTCTATTATTATCACTTCACCGAGCTTCTAGTCCACTTAGGTTGCCAAAAATGACATGGTACTATGGGGCTAGGGTTCCTTGACTTGGATAAAATATCTTTGCATGGAGTATTACTGTCTGTCAATCATCAAATTGTGTAATTGGGCAAGGAAGGAAATCAACCTTTATATTTTTACCGTGACCAATCCGTCATGAGCTATTTAGCTACAAAAGTGTTGTCACAGGGTTAAATGGGTCCATTATATGGCATTAGAAGAAGTGTTCCAGGTTATATCAAGTTTTAATATGTTGGAGAGGTATTTATTCTATGCATTTTGGTAAAATTTGCATTAAAATCTGATGTGCAGTCCTCAAAATATGAGCAAGTAAAGTTGTCACATTTTCAACAAAAAGTGAACTTGAAGCAAGCATATGACATCATATCCCCACAAAAATGAAAAGTCCTTTCTTCTTCTTAAAACTTTACAGCCTATTTTCTCCTGAGCAATCCCATATTTTCCAAATGTGATTGCATAAGTGGCATGAGAATGTCACAAATGAGAATGTCACAAACTTTGCATTTTCCACAAGGATATTGCATTCCTATTTACTCCAAGGTCATGTTGGAAAAAATACCCTTAGCACAATCTTGTCAGGAACTGTTCTCAGTACTAATTATATGCCCATTTGAGCATTTGAAAATGACCATGAAGGTTGACATTTGATAGCACTTTATCTCAGAATAAACTGAAAGGGGATGTAGCCTAGCCCTTCAATGCACTCTGAGTAATTTGATTCCCTTTTGGCTAGCTCTTATTTCAGGATTTTTTGTAAGTTGTTGTTTGAACCCCAAAGTTATTGGGCATCTATTGTACCAGAATGGTAATCAAATCTGCTGCTCATTGAAGCAGCAAATTGGAGTAATGAACCAGTGGTCGGGTACTATAATTGGGAACTGCAGTTTTTCCCTAAAAACTGTGGTAGCCATGACGGATCTCCTTAAAGGCTAATATCCCGTAATGTCACCAAAACAGTCTGAAAAAAGGGAAACAAAGCATTCCTTGTCAATGTGAGAAGGTGGTATAACCTCTGCTACTTCAAACTCACAATGGAACACAAATCTAGTAACTTCATTTGGTTATCTCTCGAGAAATATTTGTCCGATTTGAATGGAATTTTCACCACACTGTATAGATTTGGTTCCTCTTTCACATAAGGAAATGGAATATTTGACTTCCCCTTTAAAGTTCCCTGATTAACCTGACAAGCTGCTGCCATGGTCCACATGTGAGACCCATAGCCAAGGGAAACAAAGTCTCCACAAAGTCTTTTTCTTCCAAACTTCTTCCCCCAAAGAGTTTTAAGTTTGCCCTTGACCTAAGTCATACATTTGTACCAGGCTTGGGGTAATCGTAATCAGTAATCCTAATCGATTGCAATCGATTACACATTTTGAAGTAGTTGTAATCGCAATCGATTACTTTTGTGAAAATCGCAAAGTAATGGCAATTGTAATTCGAACAAAGAAGTAAAGTTACTAAACAACTTTTCAGTTCTTGGTTCTTCTGTTAGAATGACAAAATGTAATTGTCCCTCTTTCTTGGATGTTCCAGCTTAAAATAAGTGAGAAGTGCATGGGTTCAATAATCTCTACTTTGGGAGGACTTGGTTCTGTCCAGGCTTATCTAGAGCAATGCCCATGGCCTTTTTTCCAGTTGTGGGCACTGGATTGTTTTGCCCACTACATTGTTTTATGTGGAACGAAAATGTAATCACGATTGCAATCTTGATTACATTGCAATGTAATCGCAATCGTAATCAATTACTTTCAAATTTAGCTGTAATTGTAATCATAATCGCAATCGTAAAATATGAAGTAATCGCAATCGTAATCGATTACATTGAGATGTAATCGCCCCAAGCTTGATTTGTACCCATTTGGCCCCAAGCATTATTTTGTGTCCCACACCAGAAAACTTTTCACCCCTTCAGTAGTTTGTCTAGCTATGTTCCTTATTTTAGAAACAGATTCATTCATATGTAGTGAGTAAGGCCTATGATTTTTTGTTCCATTTTTCCAGTTTGTTTTTTAACTTGAAAATTAATTATTTGCTGCTTGTTTTTTTTTTTTCAGAAAACAGCAGGAAACATGGCAGCCCATGGCAAGTCAGGGGGCCACAACGTCAGGGCGTCCTCAATACATGGGGTTGTACAGTATACACCACAAGAACAGAAAACTGTAAGTTTTGATCATATTCTCATTCTGTTAACTTGAAAGAGTGTATTTGTAGGCTGTGCAGCCTCTGAGCTTACTTGTACATGTTATTTGATATTCTAAAAATGTCTTTTCTTTCCTAGCTGTAAATTTCACTGTAGTGCCAGAATTTTGTTCTCTGCAGCTCTCTAATTGTGTACCATAAACCAGGACCAATGTACAGTTGTAACTTTTGCTGTGATTCCTAACTGTTGATTGATAAAATTCAGTTTTTTTCTTAGAAGGCAGAAGGAGAAATTAGAAAAAGGGTTTTCCTCAAGATCATATTGTTATCATAATTAAGCCCTGAATAACTTCAGTGCAGTGTACAACTTCCCATTCAATGTGTAGATATGTATACAGTTCTAAATGGGACACACATCCCCTTGTTGTACCCTGGGACAGTGAATTTCTTCCCTGCAACCTGCAATTACACTCCCCTCTGGTGGCCCTACAGCCTTCTTGAAAAGACCCTAGATCCATGGTCATCATCAGGGTTATCACCAGATTATTTTGAGAGCCCGCTACTTTAGCCGTGTTCCCATTTGATCCAGGGAGGTGGATCTTGATCTACCGAAGTGGATCAACATCAGTTACCTTGATCGAGATCCGCGTTCCCATTTGAGTGAGCGCGGTAGATCAAACGTGTTTTATGAACACATTGCGCAAGCGCGAAAAGGTCACCAATGTTTACAAGTCGGCCTGCCATGCATTTCGTATCGATGTATCACAAAAACATACATGAGTGTAACCGGAGATCCAGGGTCACTTGATCTACCGATGTGTTCCCATTACAAACTTTGATCCAGCGCGGTGGATCTTGATCTACCCCGAACGGTCGATCAAAATCGGTGGATCTTGATCTTGAGTGAGTGTTGTTGATCTGCGTTCCCATTAGTGTTTGATCCACCTCGGTAGATCAAGATCCACCTCCCTGGATCAAATGGGAACACGGCTTTTGTGATCACTATCCTGAGGGAGTGGTCTGATGGGAGTCAGTGTCCCACCCCCTTTGAAAAATTTTTGCAGGTTGAAAATGCTTTCAAAAAAACAAGGAATTTTACAATAAAACAAGAAATTGTCACTCAATTCTAAAGAACTACAGTATGAAATTTGTGCTGGGTGGTGATGCTGACATCGATGGGGAGTACTGGGTGGAGATTTTGAGAGCCAGGTAGTACCGCCTGGTGCGTCCCTGTGTGGTAACAACCCTGGCCATCATCTATTTCTAGAGTTTTTTCATCTGGTGTAACCTGTGAAAAAATTGTTTACAAGTTTTTGAACCAATAGGTTTGTTCTGCAGGTGTTATTGTTCTAAGTCTGTAAAAATCATGTTTTTGAACAGTTACATTGTCAATTGTTTTAAATGGTTACATTGTTTTAGGGTCTTTGCTTCACCCAGGATGCCACTATTCCTTATATATAAACACATGTTAATGATGTTCCATATATATACACACAGTGTCCTTACCATTGTATATTGTTTGCTTTTCCTACCGAAGTCATTTTATAAACGTAGACAGGACGTGAGCTTCGGAGAAATCCTGATCAGCATAATTTTGTAGCTTTGCGACATCACTGATTGCCCTCCCCCTCAAGAAAGGCTCAGGAAATTGAAATCCTTTTGACATGGCCTTGTAACTCCACTATTTATAAAGAACACTTTTTGATTATTTATACAAGGTGCTGAAAATTTGAAGGGGGGAAAATCCATTGGTAATTGGAAGAGTCAAAAAATTTGGAGAATATAATTGTATCTAAAGATAGAAAAGAAGTAGAGAAAAAGACTTACAATAAATCACCTCAAGGGGTAGTCCTAACAACATTTTAAACAAAACAAAAAAAAAGAGAAAAACTTCCAAAGGTAAGTTTACAGTTCACCCAACAACAAATGAGAATAGGGTTGTTTGGGCTGTTCTTTTTTTATTTGCTGCATGGGTCTGATTTGTTGGGAAAATTGCCAGAAAAGGCACCGAAAGGAAAAAAATAAGGAATGAAACGTAATTAGTACTGCTTGTAAAAATGATAGATTTTCTTTTGAGCTTGAGATAGAATGCCTATGCTGTCTCCTAGCTGTAACATACAGAGTTCATGAATTGACCCCTGAGAATATATCACAGTGTACTTTCAAAAGATACATTAAAGGTTTCAGTCAAGTTTTATTTTCAAAGTTTGAACCTGTTTTCAGTCAACTTTTAAACTTGGAGGGGCTTGCATGATGAAATGGAAAAGCCTGCCCCCCTTTTGTCCAGATATGTAGGTTAAGGTGGGGGATGGATTGCATCCAGGGTAGCAATTTTGCTTTTTTTCTGGGGGTTGATTGTCAAAATGTGAACAAAAAATGAGAAAACACAAATTTACACCATTGGATAGGAAGTCAGTAAGCTTGTAATGAGTAATGTCATCACTGCTCAGATTTGCAGGCTAGCAGCTCCCAGGGTAGATTGGAAGGCAAGGATGTGTAGTGGTATGTCAAGGGGAGGGGGAAAATGTATTGACTGGAGAAAAATTCCCCACCATGCCAGTTTGATCGAGCCCTCAGCCTCAGATCCTACATTGTGTCTGGTCAGGTATAAGTGAAAACATGCTACTGGAGTAGTACGAAGTGCTCATACAGATTTCGGCTTCCCCTAGGAATTTCAGAATATAGTTCCAGCATATTATAACCAAAGCCTGTGAGGTCCATTCAGCTTTGGTGACAGCGTATGAAGTGTATCTAAATATAAGCCTGCACAAAATCCGGTCTTAAACCTTTCATTAGCCAAATGCATTTAAGACCCCTTTCCCTTCAAATGTCAATGTCTCTAGTATGTTGCAGTCATTCAATGATCATATGTCTCATAGGAATGCTGTCTGTCTGCCTTAAAGGGCAAGGACCGTCACCCCAACTTGAAGTAGAGTAGTAGACTTTCCTGTTTTCATGATTGGCTGTTGGGAGTCATGTGACAAAAAATGTTCCCTTCAAATGGGAAAATTACGTGAAGTAACTGCTTGTTTTACATTGAATATGCAAAACTGAAGTTATAAAATATGATAAAGGCTACTTTGAAGAGAAATTGGAGGAAAATTGGGACATTAAGGTATTGCTTCCATATAAGTTTGGGGGAACTGCTCTTGACGTTTAACCTTTTAACTGACATGGGCTTAAGCAGCACCCAGTCCCTTGTTAAGAAGGTTTACCTTTAATCTAAAGTACTAAATGCTTTGTTAATTGGTTACTCCCCGTAATTTAATTTGACACGACTTCAAAATGTAAGTTTTGTATGAAGACACAAACTAAAGATTTACCTTTGCTCAATTTAACTATAATTAAAAATTATGGACCATGTGATTAAAACAAAAACCACATGGATTTAAAAATTGACAGCATATTAAAGAAATGCCTTGCTGGCCCCTTCTTGTGCATCTTTGCCATTCCACTATTCCAATGGACCAAGTGCCTCCTTTTTAATTCCCATCTTGCATTTTACAACTTGGATAATTCCCACCCTGGATTTTTCCCACTAAGGAAATTCTCTTCTACATACTTTTTGCTGAATAATTTCCAGACTTGACAATATCAAAGTTCCGCTTCAGGAAATTTACGTCATCAAAATAGGGAGACCCACTTTTGTGTTCTGAATGTGTACAAGTATGTGCTTTGTGTACAGAGCACCTAAGAATGTCATAAATAGTACTTTACGATAAATTAGTTCATCTTAATCTGTAGAAGCCTACCACAGCATGTTAAACAGGGATTTTCTCTTTAAATTCATAATTTTAAAAATTATTGGATGGAACAGAAGATGCAGGGAGTAATGAGTAAGCAGAACCTGTCATGCTTCCGTGAGTCTTCTTGGAATTACACAGAACCCGGTGACTGTGTTGAATCTGTATGAGATACTGTACTCAGAGACCATGTCTCATAATGACAAAGCCCTGCTCATTAAGTGATTCACTTACAACAGTTTTATAGGGGAGTGCTGATGCACAGGAACAAGTATCTAGAACATTGGTTGATTTATAGAGGAAGAGGGGAGGGGGGAGGATGAGGAGGATGCGGAAGCAATCTGTAAAAGAAGTAAACTGGTATTAATCAGAACAGCTGTTTATAGTAATAAACTATTTGCCATTAAGTATGAGTATATTGGCCAAGTACATTTTACATTGCTGTCAACATATTAGCTTACTTTCAATATGTAGGTTTATGCAGTATACAAGCAGTATTTTTCAAGGCTGTAAAAAATTGGCAGGCACAAGGTGATATTTAATGTATACCATTACACCCTCTTGTCTCATAAAATGTCATCTGAATAAAAATTGTCTGAAATGTACTTGTAAGGGAAATTACCTACTTCTTATAGGCCTACCATACTGTAGGTTCAATCTTGCAAATGATGTGCCCTACCCTATTTTAGATCTGCATTAAAATTTTTAAACTAATTAATTTTGGAAAATGTCATGTACAGGAGGAAGGTGGTAGGGAAATTCTCCTGACAAATATTATGTTTGTAGAAATTAGCGTAGGCCTACAAAAAACTGGAATGGCACTTGCACTGTCTATGAACATAAGTGTGTTGCAAGTGTACTGTACATATGATATCACAACAGCACAATTTGGTTTGAGTTTAAACATTCAGATTAGTCCATTCAGAAGGTTCTTGTCCAAATGCTTACATGTCAACCAATTTTATCAAGAGAGGCACCCAAGTATTCATATTTGTAATGGGTGACATATAAGCTTATAACAGTCAAAAGATCAAATATTTGGAGGGGATGCAGAGGCGAAAAGGAGAGCTTAAGTAAAATTATGAAGGTCATGGGAAGGTTATGTTGCTAGATCTGCCTGTAATTGTCACTATCACAAGGACACTATCCTCAAGATAGGTATTACCTCAGAGGTGACATCAGATACCCCTCCCCTGTTAGAGTTGTCCCTGGATAACAGGAATTTAAAAACAATGAAGGGTACGTTAGATGAGGTTTTGCAGCTCAGTTTCTAAGGTTTCAGTCGGTTGATTGTAAGCAGGGCCGGCTACAGCCTCTTTTCCAGTTGTGGCTCACTAGCTTTTTTCTAAACTCCCATTGTTCATGCTCAGCACCAAACACAGTGACAGCACAGTAGGTCCCATTAGTAAAGTCTTTGGTGGTAAGACCTGGCCAGGAGTTGAACTCGAGACCTCCCGTCTGGGACTCAGATGAAGCTTAGGAATCAAGACTTGATTCCTACACTTAGTTCAGCCAGAGTATAGGCATGGTAATCTTACATGTGAACTGTGCAGGTACAATCTCAAATCAGATCTTTAAGTTTTTAATAAGTTTACAAGAAGCCATATTATAGCAAATTAATGGTTGAAGTGGGTGTTAACCAGTACACAAGTTTGAGGCTATGGAAATGTGCCCAGATCATTGCGAGGCCAATCTCCTGCCCCCACCTCTGTCGGGAAGAATCTTTAGCAGGCTAGGTTTTGCAGTTTGGATGGTTGATCTAAAAATTTTGAGGTTAAGTTCAGAAGAGGTACCACTGTTATTTCATTCAGAGAGAGTATCAACTGCCAATTGGTAATTGAAGTTTTCCTTCAGTGAAGATTTTATGGTAAAAAGTTGCAGTGGGAGTATATCTGAGGGGAGGGGAACATTCTTGTTCCATTCCGAAGCTAGGATAAAACATTCTTATATACAAAAGAGTTTGGTGGACTTAAATAACTGCCCAGTGCCATTTTTAATGAGATATTTGCTGGGTTTTACCACAACTGTAAATATTTATAGAATATTAGGGTTTTCATCATTAAAAATACATTTTACTATGTAGCATTTAAACCTTTCTCTTTCATGTTTGTTTTCTTTATGTTGAATTCCTAACTTTTCACATAATTTTGACTTCAAAGACATGAAATAGGCTTGGGACGATGAAGGATACATTTTTAAAAAGAATTGTACAACTATAGGGAATGGGTTTTATCTTTCTTGCCAATGTCACTATTTTTTCTTACAGTATGTATGAGACATTTGTAAACTATACTGCTGATAAGTTTAACTTAAGACAGGCTGTTGACAGCCTGATGCTTCAAACACTGATAGGTTTAGTACTTGAATGTGTTATCACCAATCACACTCACAGGGATTATGTTTGCATCAAAGTGATCAAGGCGTTACAAATTCAAAGTAAAATGAAGCTGTCTCGATCAAGTTACGTTGTGAATAAGTGCCCAAAAGTCTCAGCACCTACACAAGGGAATCATCCAATATATAGGCGCTCTATGACCAAACCCTCCAAATAAGTGACTGGTAGCATAGAACAAATTCACAGTGATATTAGCAAATGTCAATCGGGTACACGATCTGATCATGTCTGGAGAGGTGTGAAAATTTTAAATTGAGAATTTGCTTTTCTGCGGCAAAGGCGTGACTTTGTTTTTTGTGTGCGATAACTATGGTTTACTTGATCCAATTTAATGTTGGGATTAGCTGTCTATGTGAACAATGTCTGATGGGAAGGGTTTTCTCACCTTACATCTGCCCAGCTGCCACCAAAATGATATGGCAGATCTGGTATTAAGTGGGCAGACGTAGACAAGGAAAACGATAAACGGAGTAATGTTAGTTTAATTCAACATTGAGAGTGTGTGGTATAGTGTAAATGGTACAAAGGATCTAGGACATTTGTGAGAAGTTTTAACAATGGCTGCATGGCACTGATGAAAGTCCCAAATTTGATGGAAGGGGTATGACAGGCAAGTAATTTCCAAGGGGGCATGTATTTATATTAGTTTAAAAGATTAGGTTAGGTTAGATAGCTAGCATAACACAGAGTAGCATCTGGTAAAATAATGCACCAATATTTATAGATAATATTTATACAAGTACAGGTAGACCTAGGTAGATGGAGCTTTACAGCCCTGTTTCTAACCAATTGGTTTGAACCAGCTACGACATTTTTTCCACTTGTGGCTCACTGGCATGTTTCCCCTTCTCCATTGCTTATGCTGATCACCAAGCATAACCCCAGTAGGTTGTCTTTGGTATGACCTGGCCAGGACTTGAACTCCCTACCTCCCAACTGCAAGTCTGATGCTCTAACCACTTGACCAGTATTGACCATGAAGTCGGTCTGTATTAGCTTGAAAGGATGTGAAGCGAAATGGTAATTCTTCGTCGTGACGTACTGAATGATTTTTAGAAGTAACAAAAGTAATTAAGAAGAATTAGAAGTAGGTATTTATTTTATATGTTGGTAATAGTGCTTTCTGACTATCATCGTAATACTGTATAGTTTCCATTGTGCATTGTAGTAGATTGGTTATTTTTAGATGGTACTGTTTGTATTTTTTGACTCCTTTACTCATTTACCTTTTGATGTCTTCTATATCTATATTATGCTTTTCACTTTTAGGGTCCCTATGGTCTTTTGTTTTCTTTTCTTTAATTGTGTTGTACTTTTTAACTTAATTTCCTGCTGTTTTTATTGCTTCTTTTATGTTTTTTTTTTGTTTTTGCCTATGTTGCTCATGTACATTCTTTTCACTTCTTACTTCTTTTATCGCAGACTTGTAATTTCTTTATTGGATTCAATAAAGTTTACTCTACTCTAATCTTGTAGTTGGTGCTCAGCATTAGCAATGGAGTACAGAAAACAAACCAGTGAGCCACAACTGGAAAAACGGCTGTGGCTGGCTTGACTGGAACCAATAGGTTGGAAACTGAGCGGTAAAACTCCATCCAACCTAGCCTAACCCAACCCTTAAGTATTTTTACCAAATCAGTTCAAAACTGTAACCTCCACAGCAGAAGTTTTTTATTTGGGATCTCATGCTCATTGGACCATGGTTTAGCCAGCTGTGCAGGTTAGTGAAGCCATGCCAATCACTCAGGTCTCAGATACAAATATATGTAGCATTGCAAGCACTTAACAATGCATCCAATGCTCCAGGAACAACTGGTTGATGGGAAGAAAGGTACTCAAAATACTCTCATTTTTATGGCATCATTTTTATAAATGTATTCAATTTTGCAAACTTTTCAGTGTTTTATGGGGAACAAGTTCATCTTCTTGTTCATCTAATTGAGATGAAGCTTCTGCCAACAAAACTGTAAACAATCTTCATTTCATCTGAGAACTTTTTAATCTTTAGAACTGACAAGCTGTTTCAGTGTTTTTAAGAAAAAAGTGTGGCTCATAGTGTTGCTACCAGGTTTGCCAATAGGGTGCTTCTCATTATTTGTGGGGAAAACATCGATTTCCTGATATGAGTATGAAGCCTTGCACAAATGAATAGCCCAAAGGTAAAGATGTTCATATATATACCAGGCATGCAGAAAAAATCCTCTTTGCTTGCATGAGGTACTGCAATTGATATCTGGGACAAGTACCTAGTGTCGGTCTCATTCGTCAAATGATAAGACTTGGCAATTAACTTGTCAAAGGTAATTTACATGCTGACTTTATCAGCAGATCATCAGTGTGACTTTCACTGCATTTTTTATTTAAACAATAATTTAAACTCGACACATTGTGGTAACTTCCTGTGATTAAGCTTACTGCTGAGCTTTTTATCTAGGCAATTTTCCTTACCCTCTATTTAAACTATCGATGTTTGCACATCAGCAGCAGATCTGTATTGATCCCATTTAGTGGATATAACAGAACTAGAGGTAAATTTCTGGTCAAGGCTTATACCTTCCGGCGACATTACATCATGAGTCACGTAGATGGGTTAATTACTGACAAAGCTCTCCATACCAAATTTTATCCCTCCCTTGCTTGTAATGTGGACAGAATTTTCTTGTAAGTTGCAGAATTTGTCCGAGGTACTGTAGAGATGATGATCTGATGATTCCATTGCCATAGGCTGCATGTGAATTGTCTAGAGAGGGAAAGTTTTATGCTGTTGCTATGGTGATAGATTTGCCTCGTCTGCTGTGACTCAGAAAGGCAGCCAATTGTCGAATAATTAAATTCTTATTTGGCTCTATTTTGTTGGCACACTTTTTATGAATGACTTGTGTTTACTGATTTTGGGGTCCCTGCAGATTTTCTATTTTTTACTTTATTTTGCAGTACTGATTGTCATATGTTTTTAAGCATATTGAATTATCTTCATGCTTTTATACTTTGGCAGAATATTAGAGATATATCCATTGCTCTTGTATACTGAGGTTTTTAGCCACGTCCTAATTTCAACTGAGCCTTGCATTCACAGATTTTAGTGCTATTTGAGCTCTTGTTTCATTGAACATGAAATATTTAAATGTTCATAGTCTATGAGGTTTAATGCATCTAGTATAGTTTTGAGGGTGAGAATTTATGTATACTTTAGGATAGGTGTCGAATCAGACAGAGCTATATAGGCATCGACAAAATTATGCTGTACAATGCTTTTTCTGTATCATATGAAACTCTATGTAACTGTAATGTTCAGTTTTGCCTGAAAGAAAAACAAAAAAAAAAAAAAAAGAAGAAAAAATAAAAACGCTGTTGTTTTATCACGGAGGACATCCCCTTTGGGGTTAGGTAGTATGGTGTGGTAAGTCCAATGGGGTTTAATGTTCGTGCTGGTTTTAGCACCTACAGTTAGCTGAGGTTTTATGAACCAGCTTCTAATTGATTGGATGAATTTGGAAAGAGGACAGCCTTTTTCAGGTTGTGGTTCACTAGCTTTTTTCACCTACTCCATTGCTTGTTCTGAGAACCAAGCACAATGGCAGTAGGTTCCATTTTTAGAGTCTTTGGCATGACCTGGCTAGGAGTTGAACTCCAGTCCTCCTGGCTGCATTTTCAATGCTGTAACTTTCAGTAAGTCTAACCATGCAGTACCGACAGAGGTGAAGAACTCAATATGTGAGGCAAGTATACTAAGGATGGCAATCACATAAGTTAGGTGAATTTGTGGATAAAAACTGTGAGTTACCAGTCCCGCAAAAAGATTACCAAAATACCATTGAAGGAACTCAGTCATAAATAATTTATGTAAAATTTTGATTTGTAGTCCTCTTGCACTGTGCATGGTAAAACAAGATTTCTTGAATTGAGTCACTGGGAGGTGTTCTTGGTATTATTGAGCAGGTCCATACCAAGACTAACAATTATTGTGAACGATGAAAATTTGACAGGATTAATCTTGAAGGCTTATTTGTGATGGTTTATGGGGGTTATTTTATTCAAGACCTTTTTATTGGAAAATTTGGGAGGGGGATATCTTAATTCTCCCATGCCCTTCCCTTGGTAGAAGACACATCACTGAAAGCCACATAAGCATGCACTTAGCCAAGTTTACAAATTGTGGGGGGGGGGGGGTGGTGCCCAGTATGGAATTCATCAGCTAGAAGAGTGGTCTATTAAAAGGGAGATTGCTTCTAGCCATTGAGAAATATTTGCCTTGTTCAAAGAGGACTAGATGCAAATTGCTGCTTGCTTCAACTTTGGCAAAATTAACCTTGATGTTTTGATAGTTTATTGGGGGTTTTTCGGTTTATTTTTTCAAGACCTTTTTTATTGGGTTTTTTTAGGGGGGGGGGGGGGGGAGGCCCATCCTCCCTTAGGCTCCTCTTGGGCTATGGACCTGTTATTGGGCAGTTTATTTCACCTGGCCCCATCATCTCAAGTAAATGTTGTTTTTAAAAATGTGTTGACAAGTAATGCATTAATTGGGGTCAAAATATGATTAAGGGGGGGGGGATGGGGGAGGGGGCATTCCCACCTCCAAAACTTGCACCCCTTCATCAGTGTTGTTAAATTTAACCAATCTTTGATAAGATTTCTGGAAATAGCATTCCTTCCCCCTGAATTAATTGACTCCAGACAATTGTAGACCTCAAATTAGTTCCATATAGGTTATGCTCACATAGCCTCACACACAGACACAGTCCAGTCAAACATGTTCTTCAGTTGTTATCAATTTTCCATTATTGGTGAACTTTCACAGCTCATTTAATTTCTTGCGTCCCTGTCATCATTGTGGAAATACTTGATTGCTATGTCACTTAGTGTGTAATTTGACTTTAATTAGATAACTGCTGTATCTGCAAGCATGGTAGCTCCCTTGTAGAGGGAAAGAGCAAATCCACATTACTATTTGTTCTGCTTCATATTCAGAGAGGGACACTGCTGTTGAAGGACATTATGACCAGGTTTAGTTGAAATAGTGTCCCAGTCCTATCTGAGTAGTGAGTTCATACTTGCACAGGTGCACTATGTAATTATTTGTGTAGTTAAAAATGTTAAATTTCAAGGTAAGTCACTTCATTGATTTAAGTGAATTCATTTATTAATGCATTAGATAGTTGAAACAAGCTGCTGTGAAACTTTGCTTTATATCAAACAACCTTATTTGTCACTTGGCGTAACTGTGCACAATTTTTTATGTGCATGGCAATAACATTTTAGAATCTGGAAGCTACATGTCTCGTGAATGCCTACTCTGTGAGGCTAAGACAATTGGTGTTACATATTCATGTGTACAGTGAACATAACTGCAGGTCAACACCCTGTTTTCTGGCCCATATTCTTACTTTCCCCCAGGAAGTTTGATTGGCTTGAGCTATCATAGAAACGAGGTCTAACTTTTTACATACCAATTACTCTAAAATGTTAGAGAGTGTCTATGGTTCATCAGCATGCTAAAACACCTGTTACCCTAATTGATTACCTCAAACACAGTGGTGTGTGCAGGATTTCGAAGGTGGGGGTTGGGCGGGGCACAACCCTTGTTTTCCCCAACTGGAACAGGTTTTGACAAGCATTTTTCTTCTTTTTTATTCGCTTTGGCAACCATTTTTTCTGGTCTGTTGGTCTGTTTAGGGTTTGAATGCTTGGTGTGCCTCTTCAAACTTTCCCTCTTCCTCGAACCCATAAATCCCCAGACTGAGGTGAGGGTCCTGTGCCTCCCTGCCCCCCCCCTTTTAGACATGCTACTGGGGATGACAAAATGTGATACCTATGGAACAACTTTATTTCATGGTTGGTTTCTATTATTCAGAATAATGATAAATTTGATCTCCGTCTCCATTATATTTTATCAGCCTACAGTACTTGAACAGCTACTTAAAGGGTAAGTGCAGTCGCCTCAAACTTAATTTGTTGCAACAGTAATTAGTCTCACAAATATCTTCTTATTTCTCTTTGAATTGAATCTTCATAATACAGGGATTCTGCCAGAAACACAAAAAGGGGGTTGGGGAAATGATATGCTGCTAAACTCCAAGTCCAAGATTATTCTGTCTTATGTTAAAGTTACAAGTGGTCTCAGGGGGACAATAGCTTGCTTCAAGGCAGCAGTAAGATGCAATTTGAAGGGTTTTAAAAAGCCATTTATTTGTGTAAGTTAAAACATCACTGAACAAGTGTTCTCTCTTTGAAAAAAGAAACCAAGATAGTAACATTTTTAATTTTTATGGAAATATAATGGGGGAGGGGATTTTACACACTTTCTTTTGAAAACCTTTGAAAAGGTAGAGGGGGGAGAAGAAATCCCCTTGCCCCTCTGGAGAAAACACTGTAATACTTTAAGTCTTCATCTGTGCTTATGCCCTAGGTAATTATTTTAGCAGTAACTCCAAGTAATATTTACATTTGAAGAGGAGAATTACTTGTCACATGACTCTCAAGAGCCAATCATGAAACAGGACAGCGAAACAGTGAACTACACAACTTGTAGTTGAGGTGACTGCATGTCCCCTTAAGAATCATTCCACAGTTCTAAGCAGTTAAAATTATGTGATGTATTAAAGATGAATTTGAAATGTGTGCAATTTAATTGGGAACTCAGCAATTTTATGAGAGGGAAACTCAAAGGGCTTGAAACGTCTTCCAGGAGTAAAGCAGTCTGTTTTTAGATCCTAATTTATCTTACGAGCTTATTGCACCTACTAGTGTACTCACATTCATAAGAATACTGTCACTACTCTGTACGCATCAACTTTTAATTTGTTTTCATCTTTCTGGCCTCTCATGTTTATCGTAATCTTCAAAATCTGTCAAACTGCATATCTCTAAAACACCATCAATGTAGGACAGTGTATACCTATCACAGCAGAAGTCTGAATAAATAATCATTGCAGCCAGTGCTTCTATTTAGGTGTGGCATTCTTATGTGACAGAATTGTATAGTACAGTAGTTGTCGATGTGAAAATCGTTTTTGCAATTCTGTGATTTGTGTAAATTATTTATGTTTATACACTCTCCTTTGGCTAAGCTTTTGCAAGATATAATGCTGAATTAGCTCAGGAAATTTGTACTAGACTGACGTTACTTTATCTAAGCTGCTATAGTGTGTAGTCCATTATATTTTCACTCAACTGTGGGGATGTACTCTGCGCAAATACCAGAAATATACAATCAGTAGGATGGGTATTAGGGAGGGGTAGGGAGGAAAGTATCAAAGAGCTTTTGACCTAGAGTGTAGCATTCTTCTTTGGAAAACCTTTATCGGGGGGGGGGGGGGGGAGGGATGGGAGAATGTGGCAAAGACCTGTGGACCTAGAGTTTGCATCCTTCTTTGAAAAATGGTTATGGGGTGAGGGGTGGGGGGGAATTGTTGCAGAGACCTTTGGACCTAGAGCTTGGCATTCTTCTTTGGGAAAGCCTTGAATACCATGAAGTTTCATGTATGGCTTAAAATTTTAATTTTGAGAATTTCAAACTAAATTTTGGGGGCTGAGCTGTTCCCTCAGTTTCTCCCTTTAAAAATCATGAGTATCGTTTTTTCAGAGATGTTTTACTTCCTGTCTGTGTTTGAATTTGCTCCTATTAATGTCTTTAATTTTGCAAAGAGAACAAAAACTTTCAGATTTTTAAAAAAAGACCGAAGAATGATCTGATGTTGAAACTTTTTTAGAGCATATAGTCTTTTAGTTCTATTGATAAATTAAATTCAGATACCTTTTTCTCCCAATGAGATAGATGGAAATTAGTCACCAAATATCTCTTTTCTGGTTGTGAAAAGATGTTGGCATTGTGCCAAATCCCATCCCTATTTCTTTGCAATATCTTAAACACCAATATTGGATCAATAGAAAGCCAGTAATGCTCTCAACTTCTTATTGACAGGACATGATGGAGTAACACATTACAAAATTCTGCCCATTGAATGCTAGACATTTTTACGGTACTTTGACAAACCCAGGGATGAAGTGTCACAATTTTGCTGTTCACGGTATGATACTGTACGACTTGAATCGTGATGCGTGCAAGTGCGATCACACACTGTCACCCACTCCAAATCACTGTGAGGAGTATGAGTTTTTGCACACCTAGATGAAGAATGGGATCTCAGTTAAAGAGGCTCATTGAGTTGATATCGATAACTTAATGAGAGTCTCAAAGGGTCACTATCACATAACAATGCATAGTTAGCACAACAAGTCAAGTTTCAAGTCCAAAAGTCACAGAAAGCGGTAAAATTTTGAATTTTCTTGTGTCCTGACTTGTAACAGTTTTGTACATAATTTGAAAAAGTGTGTGGTCACGAATTTTTGAAAACCGACATGAACCGTTCAGCACTCACGCATAAAACAGTTATTTGTGTGTAGGGTATAGGGATTGTCTAAGATAGACCATTTGTCATTGGTATGTGAAGAAAACTCAGTAGGTTTGGAAAAATATGTTGAATTTCATGAACCAACTCAATGAGCCGCTTTAACATGTGAAAGGTTAATAAAACCCACACCTACCGTACCACGTACTATCTGACTATCTTTAGTTTCCTATGGAGTGTGATTTGTTGCACACCTGGAAATTTTAAAGGGAAATATTGCATTTACAATGCTCCATCAGAGAATTAAAAGTAAATAGCTCTAGTCATTTTTGATTCCTTGCCAAAGGCAGGCAAGGAATCTATGCGGTGGTGATGTCGTGTGTATGTGTGTGTGTGTGTGTGTGTGTGTGTATGTGTGTGTGTGTGTGTGTGTATGTGACGCTTTGGCTTGTAAACACGATATCTCAAGAAGGGTAAGTGTGACTAACCTCGTATTTGGTGTGTAGGTTGGTCATATTGAGTAGATGATCCCTATTGTTTTTGGTGGAGATCAAAGGTCATTTGGGGTCACGAGAGGTCAAAAGGTCAAAACTTCGTAAACACGATAACTCAAGAACGGTACATGTGACTATGCCCATATTTGGTGTGTGGATTGGTCATATTGAGTAGATGATCCCTATTGATTTTCGTGGTGGTCAAAGGTCATTTGGGGTCATGAGAGGTCAATACGTAAATTCCTTAGAAATTGCTTGTAAACACGGTATCTCAAGAAGGGTAAGTGTGACTAATCTCATATTTAGTGTGTGCATTGGCCATATTGAGTTGATGATCCCTATTGATTTTCGTGGAGATCAAAGGTCATTTGGGGTCAAGAGAGGTCAAAATGTCAAAACTTCGTAAACACGATATCTCAAGAACGGAACATGTGACTGTGCTCATATTTAGTGTGTGGGTTGGTCATATTGAGTAGATGATCCCTATTGATTTTCGTGGAGGTCAAAGGTCACTTGGGGTCATGAGAGGTCAATAGGTAAATTCCTTAGAAATTGCTTGTAAACACGGTATCTCAAGAAGGGTAAGTGTGACTAATCTCATATTTGGTGTGTGCATTGGCCATATTGAGTAGATGATCTCTATCGATTTTCGTGGCGATCAAAGGTCATTTGGGGTCAAGAGAGGTCAAAATGTCAAAACTTCGTAAACACGATATCTCAAGAACGGTACATGTGACTGTGCTCATATTTGGCGAGTGTGTTGGCCATATTGAGTAGATGTGCCCTATTGTTTTTGGTGGAGGTCAAAGGTCATTTGGGGTCATGAGAGGTCAAAAGGTCAAAACTTCGTAAACACGGTATCTCAAGAACGGTACATGTGACTGTGCTCACATTTAGTGTGTGGATTGGTCATATTTAGTAGATGATCCCTGTTGATTTTCCCAAAGGTCAAAGTTCATTTGGAGTCAGCATGTTCAAAGCCTGACAAGCTTTCCTGCACAGTCTTTCAAGAAAGGTCACTTGTAGGGTCCTGTAACTTGTCATGTAGATGGCACATAGTGAATACATGGTCCCAGAAGTTTTTGGTGGAGGTCAAATGTCATTTGGGTTCACGGCAGACGAGGGGATCTCAATGGAGCCCTGTTAATTGAAAAACATTGCAAAGCAATGTCAATGTGAAAAAAGGCCTTACATTTCAGCAGCAAGGAATCACTAAGCCTTTTGGCTTTCTGGTTAAATCATTCAGTCTTAACAGTAAACCCCAGCAACATCTTCATCTGCTCAAAATATTATGCTCAATATGGAAGTTGTTTCTTTTGAAATGTTGAAAGTTTGGGTGAACAAATTATTCTTGAGCAACAAACAGCTGAAGTTCTCTCTGAGGGTAACTTATTTCTTGAAGAGAAGGCTACCATACTGCCTTATTTGTAATTATTTATCTTTCTTTGCCAATAAATATTGGTTTTAAAAGGATGAAATTTCCTTGTAAAACAAAGGCAACGTTTTCCTTTAAAACTCAAGGCCTTATACTGGGATCCACCCTCAAAAGATTTTGAAGGATTGATATGTTCTCCACTTATAATGTGACTACAATCAAATACAGTTGCTAAATAAGTTATCAAATCAATTTTGCTCCATGAAAATCGTTCCAGATTTAGTAAAGTTATGCACAAAAATTACTTTAAAAAATGCAGGAATAGAATCAAAAATTTTCAGACCAATCTGTTAAATTAATTGATATTTCAGACCCTGCAAATTACATATTTAATAAGGTACCAGCTCTGAATTTAAGAAAAGTACATGGGTTATAATTACAAAAGAGTATTATTTTTTTGATATTGTCAGCACTATAGGTACATCAATTATCTTTGTTCAGACTGGTTCTTTGATTAAACATGTGATAGAAATACCAACCAAGGTCAGTTTTTATAAGTTGTGATTTTCTATCATTAAAAAATTGGTCAAGTTGTGATGCCATCAGCCCTGAAGTCATGATGCCCTGAGTTTCAAGGGGCAGATTTTTTAAATAAAATTGCATCATCACTGCAAGGCAAATGACAGTGTGTCACATGTATCACATTATGCTCAATTACTACCAGCCAAAAAAGGGGTTAAGGGGCCTGGGTGAGTCACCTCATAATTTAGATTTAAATCATTTTAATAGGCCCATAATTAGATTTGAAGAGCAGGGGAGTCACACCAGACATGAGGGGAGGGGGTGGGCAGTGCTATTGTACAGGGCCTGTTTGTGCCTGTTGAGCATATATGTTTTACAAAAATTACAAGTTCAGGCAAACATTACTTGTGTAGAAGCATTAAGTAGGACAGTAGAATATTCCATTTTGCCAATGGACCAACCCCTCCAAATTTTACAGACTTGTGTGCCAATCCCAGAAGAGAAACCCCAATCAAGGCACAGAATAGTTTCCATCCCCTTTTCATCAATGATATTCTGCAGCCCTGAATAGCAGGGTTGCAAAAGAATGTTGATCTCCCTGCAAGTCACATTTCCCACAATTAATTTCTATAAAACGTCCTGCACAGAACAAACCAAATTTCCCTTCAAGTTCCCCAAATTCACCCCCCCCCCTCCGATTGCTTGCATCATTTTGTTGCAAGGAACTACCCAATTTTCTGGTAAATTTTCTTAACTCATGTTGGGTAATATAGCAGGTATACACCTGTAAAAATATCTTTGCTGTGTTACGATCAGCACTATGCATAAATTAGCCTTTCCCAGGTGATTTCTTTTAGCTGTGATAGGTACTTGTACCCTTAGAATAATATGTTGACAAGAATTTGCCTCCTTAAAAGTCACTTTATTTCCATGGCAACAGGAATTTTAAGTTCTGTGACTGTAGAAGTCTTCTAAAGGTTAAGAGTATGTATGCTGCTGCTTGTCTGTTCTCGCAATAACCCGAGATTCAGCAACCTTCTTCCCCTTTGGTCAGTGCTTGGCCTCTTGTTTCCATTTTGTCTCTCAAGTGTTCCTTTTCCACTGCAGCATTTCCTAATGATCAAACCAATTAAATGCCCTGCATCATTGAAGACGTTTGTAAAGGGATTTGTTGAGCGGGGTATGCAAACAGTGATTTCAAAGTTACGCTTGAACACGACATCAGTGCAGATCGATAGCTACTTAATTCTTCGACAGAATTATTAGACTTTTCTAATATAAACCCCTGTTGTGGAATTGCAAAAACACACAAGGTGAGGTTACTGCCGGTTACAAGAAAGTCAATTCCATAGTAACTGTTGGTATCAGCAAGACTGGAAAAATCATGACGATGCTGTTAAGACTGCTTGCCTGCAGTGAAGGTGACAGATCGTGTATGACTATTAGCTGTGTAAGGGGTACAGCATTTCCAATTAAAATCCTGGTGCCAATTTTCTTCTCCGTCTTTTCCAAGAGTTTCAATAAAATATGAAGCCAACATTACAAAAAACAAACATTTTCAAAAGAAGATCGTATTTCTGTCTCTTACGAAAATGAAGGAGATATATGTAACGACTGTTCCAGCCTCTGGTGCTCTCTTGAAGGCTAAGTTGCAGGAGTTCGCTAATTGCTTTGGTGGTTTCAGTGATTAAATTTTGAATATTACACTATAAGTGAAAGTGCCTTCCTACCAAGAAAAGCTATTAGCAGGCATGGGAATTATTTTAAAGGCTCCCTCTTGTCATACCAGTGCGTTATTAGATCCCTCATAAAATGTTAAAAAATTTCGAGGAATTACCATTACTAAGAGCATTAACCAGTTGTACTTGTAATGTAAGTGGAGGTGCAAAAATTTAGCTACAATGTTTTCACAGCCGGCGGTCTTTTATGTTTGTGAGAGAAGTTGAATGACGTAACGTTGCATTGGTAATTTAAAATTGTTGACCAGGATAGACACAGTGACTTTAAACCAAGTAATTTAGAGGGTGCTATTTCTGTTTGCAAGTAGCTTTTATTAACTGCCAAAAAGAATTTTGAAAAATTGGCCTTCTTTTTTTCAATGATTTTCCCTCATTAGTGGTGGAAAAGAATTGTGCATGGACAATACTATAGACTCTAGCAGAACATTTTATATAGCAGCTGGTAGCTGATTTCCTTAGTTAAATTGCAAGAGCAGTCCCCCCAACTTGAAGTCGTGTAGTACACTTTCCTGTGTCAAGGTTGGCTCTTCAGGGTCGTGTGACAGTATTTTTTCTCCTCAAATATGAAATTTAATGGGAGTTACTGCTTGGTTTACTAAGAGCCCTGGACAGCTAGCAGGCACTCACCAAACATGGATCTTTATTCAGGAACAAACAGATTGAGAGTGGTCTCAGATCTGAGTTCATATTTTGTGTTCTTAAATTTATGAGAACTTACTAGAAAGGTAAATGTGGTGCCTTATTGTGTAAGGCTTTACAAGCAAGAAGCACTGAGATCTTGAATTGGTTTCTATAAAGCACTTAGAGCCTGTGCAATTCCTTCAGCAAACTGAAGGATTGGAATACTCACATTTTGTTGTTTAGCTCATTACGAAGGAAATGATTGAAGCCACATTGCTTTTAATTGTGATGTGAAGAAATAGACATGGAGCATGGCAGCAGCTTGGCTCAGTAAGCTGCAGCTTAGCTGTTTTGATTTGTGTAGAGCTTAAAATCTAATACAGAAGGATGGGTTTAGCTGAGAAGTTTGAATTTCTCCTCTTTCCGGCAGAGCTCCCTCTATTCTTTGGTACAGTACATCATATGAGTACCAAAACTTTGTGAAGCCTTGTAAAGTCACCTCTCCTTGTTAAGAAACTTGCATGGAAGGGACATATTTTGCAAATGTGAGCATTTATTTTTCTTGTAAATATCCAAAAATATCGGAACAAAATAGGTCAAGTGGTGGCTGTTTTGGGCATACTCATTTGTCATTTGAAATCTTGACACCCAGCAGATTAATTTTCTTGAGCTTGCCTTAGGAGCTTTGCTCTGTGTCTATGTTATTACAAGGAAAGTGAGACGGTAATCTTTAATGGAATCTATGTTTATGCACTTAAAAACTCAGCTGACTGCCCAACCACATTATAGTGACAAAGGTAAAAGGGATATCTCAGATCAGCCCAGCTGGGTATTGCATTCCAACCGTGACACGATTTCAAAATCAATAAAGTCAACAAGGTATTTTGGGCAAATATTTGCACAGAATTACGAAACATTGCATCAAATTGTGTTGATAATTGTGTACTGCTGGTAGGGGTGGGATGAAAGAATTCCCCTGTGGCTTATTAGAATTTATTTGGTTAAATGATAGATTGGAGGCTTGGCTTCTCGGAGATGTAATAGTTCAGGAAATTTCTTGATTTCAGGAAATTGGAAGTCGTGAGCAAAATTTCAGGAAATTCAATTTTGCTGCACAACAAGTTTTGGCCAAGGGTTGGCTGTAATCTTTACTCAGCCAAGGGTTGGGCTTTAATTTTTACATAGTGGTACTTAAAACACAGTGAAATGTGACAACTTTAGGAACCTTTTCCTTAGACTGCTAAATATCCTGAATAACGAAGTTTCAGGAATGGACCTAGTACATGTCTGGCAATTTCCAAGTTTTACTTCTGCATTTTATTCATACATATACATGTACATGTACATGTACATTTACATATACATATACATATAGATAAATTCTTAGTAATCCCACCTCATTTATTTGCATTCAGTGCAGGCTAAATTTGTACACACAGGGAGTTTCTACTCTGACTTAAAGGTAGTGTGACATGTAAACAATTAGCCATGAATTTACTTGTTAGTTAAGGAGCAATGTCTCCTTAGGAAAAATCTGTTGGAATTATGTCAATATCTTCTACCATTCTCAAGATATACCCCTTCAAAGTTTGACTGTTTCTGACTGAACTTGTTGCTTATGCAAAAATAATGATGTGGAGTGTTGCCCAGTGTTGCCATTTCTTTTGTTAACCCTATATTAATTATCTCTTCATTACTCATTAGATAATTGATGGTTTGGTGATTGATACTGATGGTTTTCAAGGACACAATTTCAACTTTTAAAATAAAACTCTCAGAGCATGGTAATGTTTCAACTGTTCTTGAAATGAAAATTGCAAAAACAAAGGACAACATTAGCCATATATGGTATGTCCCTCCATAGACATCACAAGATTTGCATATCCAGCTCATGGTTATGCATGATTAAGAGAAAATTGGAAATAAATCTGTGAAATGGTCACTTTTTAACTGATTTTGATGGGAATTGTGGCAATTTTTTTGGATTTTAATCCTTTTAACATCAAATACCCAAATTTGCCATTTTGGTGTTACACTACGTTTAAGAATGGTTGAAAGGAAGGGTGCATTGAGAATGTGCAAAAATGAAAGGAAATTAGGGATGGAGGCTGGGGCATTGTGGATACAGGGTTTGGTTTTAAGCTGTGGGTAAGGATCATGCATTCAAGGGAAAATTTCTTCGCATGAAAAATCTGCACACAAACTGGGCAATACTTGGACGTTATGTGATTGCAAGAAATTAAATGACGGCTGGGGTAAAGTAGTAAACTATAGTAGAAGCAGACTGGGTGTCCCCCAAATCGTTCTGAAAACATTAATTTTTAGTCATTTACTATGCCAACATGAAATCTCTGGAATTTGAAGCTCCATTTCGATCTGGAGTGTTTCTCATCTTGATATGTACAAAAACAACAAAATGAGGATGATTAAGAAAAAAAGAAAAAAGAATAAATCTGAAAAAAGTCATCTGTTGGCTTTGCAGATTTAGCTTTGAAATATGATCAGTATTTTCACTTAATGTTGACCGCTTTTTTTGTTTCAAAGTTTAAATTAGTGTTAGTTTGTTACGAGATTTTGATTTTGGTTTCTATGAGTAAATATGCAACACTTAAAGACTTTACGTCAACTCTTTCAGGTGCAGTAACATATGCTTTGATCATGTAAACCACAAGAATTCACTAAGGTCAGGCTTTCCTGTCAGTCTCTGAACAAAGAAGTTTTTCCAAATTTCATGTGGGCATTATTTCTAATGGAGTGTGTAAAGTAATTTAAAAAAAGAAAAATAGTTGGTGGGCTCTCTAGTATTTGTAGCAGAATGAAAGAAAAAAGAATTAAGTAGGCCTCATGGCCCTGGACAGAAAAAAAAAACTGCTAAGATAAGAGGCCTGTTTTCGCCTTGCTCCAGATTTGTTAACACATTTATATGTAAATGTATGCAACAGAACATCCACACTGGAAGACAAACAAAACCAGCCTGACAAACAGACACCTTTCCCTTCCCCTCCCATTACCTCATTCAATAGTTTCTGGTACCAATGACTGTGCTATTGACCTTTCAATTTTGGAAGTAAACTTATTATTTCTTTCAATTGTTGTAAATGTCCACAGACCTCATTTCATGCCATGTCATGAGAAATTCAGGCTCTTTTCTGTTGCCTTCTTAGTCTAGGCCTCCTTGTCTTTTTTGTGTTCTTTGAGGTTGCAAGGACAGAATCCTCAAGTATCATTGTACAGATAATTATCATTGCTAACTTAACAAGGTTTTTTGAAAGGGATTTGTAGTAATTATTTAGATATTGTTAGGTTATCCTCTTAGCAGTGATTTGTGGGAACAGTGTGAAGGTGTTGTTGCATTGCCTTATAAGACTCCTTCAGAAAGCTGTCAAATAATGGACAGGGTTGTCAAAAAGAGGAATTTGTGAAGAAAGAATGGTTTTGTGACTCTGAGAAAGACTTGTTTGCTACAAACTGTTCAAGTGTTAAAGATATCTTTGTATTGATTCTATTCAATGTACATGTTTTGGAAAAATTTCCTCTGATAGAGTGGGAGAAGTAATATCTGTTGGAGTGTGACTAAATCTGATGAGATTTTTGAATAAAGGAAATAGCTTGTAAGTACATCAAGCTCTCAACAAATTATAGCACTCTAGCTGTTTGTTCAAGGTAGGGATAACATGTTGCTACTTAGGCCTATAGCATGAACACTTGGTGATTTTTATGGTCAATCTGTCTCCTATGATTAGGCCTAATGGGTAGAAAAAATGTGCTGCAAAATGTATGCCCCACTGATTTACACACTAGATCTATCAGGCTACTTTCCTGCCCCCTTGCCTGCCAGCACACCATATTGGGTCCCATTTGGGGACAAATTGGGCTCCTGATTGGGGCCCAATCAGTTTTGTCAGTGGGCTTTTATTAGGCCCCAATTGGGCTAACTTAATCCAATCAGGAGCTCCACTGGGTCCCAAGTTGGCCCCAAAGAGTTTACAGCATCTCTTCCATCTTTTTGGCAAGGTCAGTTGGGGCCCAATTGGGACCTGATGACAATACCAACCTCAGCCCAAGCCCAACTAAGCCCAAGCTTCCCAAGTAAAACCCACTTGGGGCCCAACCGGGCTTGCTTGCTGGGTTGCTCCTTTTAAAAATTTTCAAGCTGAAGGGACATCCAACCATTTTGAGAAAAGATGTATGTACACTTCATTCACATGTACACATAGTTCATAGCAAAATGTTTGTAGTGAAATGTTCATCATTCCAGCAAAATGTTTCTTGCAACATCTTTTATGTTTGCCAGTGATTTGCACATTAAGTATTGCATTAAGTAACCATTTGCACAATAAGCAGTGAGTAAACCGAATACATTGACAGTGACTCAGAAGTTATTGGCCTTTCCATTCTAAATTAATGCCTCCAGGACAGTCATTTCTGCAGTTTTAATATTGAAGCAATTTAGTTTATTTCTAAAGCAGTTTTAATTATTTATGACAGTGTTTGTAATTATGGAATTCTGAAAGATAGTCTGTACAACCATTGTTTGTGGTCCTGGAGAAATCTTAAAATAACAGAATACGAGAAAGTGTATTGATCATCTGATTATAATGGCTAGAGGGGAAATGCAGTCACCCCAACTTGAAGTAGTTTAATTCTGCCTTGTTTCATGATTGGCTCTTTAGAGTCATGTGACAGTATTTTTCCTCCTCAGATGTGACATTTTCTTGGAGTAAAAGCATGGTTTATTTTGAAAATGTGCAACATTGAAGTCCTAAAATATTATGAAAGATACTTTGAAGAGAAATAAGAATAAAATTGTGAGATTGTGTTGTTGCCTCAAAATAAGGAATTTTCAGGCGCAAAACTCATTTAACTAACTTAAAAAATATCAACAACACTCACTCAAGATCAAGATGCAACGATTTTCATCGACTGTTCGGGGATCAGGTAGATTGCACTGGATCAAAGTTTATGGGAACACATCGGTAGATCAAGTGACCCGAACCTCCGGTTTTTGTGATACAGTGCTAGTGTGTGATACAAAATACAGTGCTAGTGTGTGATACGAAATAGCAGGCAGACTTGTAAACATTGGTGACCTTTTCGTGCTTGTGCGATGTGTTCATATAGCCTAACATGTTGATCTATCATGCTCACTCAAATAAGAACCCAGCTGTGGATCAAGTTATTTGACACAGCTGAATGCAATAAAGCCCTGATCCACCACCATCATTCAAATGGGAACATGGCTAATAGGTTTCCTTATCTTTGCTCATGCTTGGATGACTACCAGCTATATATGGTAGAGTTGGTGGTACTAATCCATGGTCCCTGGTCCAAATGTCTGATATGCCAAGTATGTGATTAAAAGCATTCTAAAGCAACTGTGATCCTAGTTTGTTTGATTTGAAAAATAAATTTTGTCTGAAATTTCTCATATATTAACCATACTTTAATTCCTGTTTCATTATGATTCAGAAGGAGAAGGAAGAAGACGAAAAGGGAAAAAAAATGATTTCATTTGAATCAAAATTAGTATCTCTCCTTGAGCAAGGCGTGTAATCACTCATGATTGCTAGAGCATAACATTAATAATCAAGTTCCTGGGAACTTTGGCGACATTAAATGAAACCAATAATATTGTACATTTAATGAGGTGAAGTCTTAGACAAAATGATAAGGACGTCATCTTGCCATTACAATATGGTTGGCGTTGGTTTGGGTATGATAGTGCAAGAGCAGTCACTCATCACAACAGCTAAGGGCAGAGTCATTTTAACTGGCGGTTATGGCCTAGTGCCTTATGTATTTCCTGTGCTCAACTGTCCATACTTGCCAGTTAGATAAATGACTCTCACTAATTTATTCATATTTCTCTTCGAAGTACATACCTTTCATTATCTTTAGAGTAAAGCAAAGACTTCCTTGGATAAGTTTGACAAATTAGTGAGGAAGACATTGTCACATGATTTTAAAAAGCTTTTTATGAAACAGGATAGAGTAATAGACTTCTTCTTAAGATGACTGCATTTCCCCTTTAATGGGAATATGCTCTAAATTGAGCCAGTGTACCTGGTACAGTGACTGCTCAGAAGGCTAAACCATGCCTGATATGCAAGAAGATGTGCATGTGAAAGCATGACTTTATTGCAAAGTGCACCCTTGTGTACTCGAGAATGCCGCAATTTTTTTTTTCCTTGGGATGACTGCATCTGCCCTTTTTAGGAATATATTTAGCCAGTGCTGATTTAAACCAGGTGACAGATGATTTGCATGTGAAATATGACTTAATATTGCAAAGTGAGCTCATTTGTTTACTTCAAGAATGCCACAAATTGTGCAGAAACTTGACAATAACACCAAAAAAAAAAAATCTAACAGAAATATTGGGAGATTTGTAAGATTTAGTCCATTTGTCACCACAGGTTTGAGTGATCAGTTGTTCCCTTTTAAGTGTATTGTACACAGTGCAAGTATGTGAGTAGAAGTACCCTGTAGTACTCTGTAGTCTGTGGGTAAGCAGAGTAAGGGACAGACAAGGGGGAGGGTGCAGCCTCAAGTTCGGGCAGAATTTTTGCTCGGAAGGCATTAAGCATATTCTTAATGGCAGACATACATTAGGGATAAAAAAAAAAAAAAAACAGCTTTTGCCAGGCCATGAATTTTGAAGCATGCAATTAAGTGCAATCTCACATCGTTACTCACTCCGAATTACTGTGAGGAGTGTTATTTTGTGCACTTTCAGTTGAATCAATAACAACACAACTTCAACACTCTCTAATTTCCCGAGGAGTGTGATTTGCAGCAGCTCTGGAAAATTTTGAACTCAAGACCTACTTTATATATAAAATATGCATAGGTTTTTTTTTTTTAAAATTTAACTATGTAATATTGTTTGTAAAGGACAATAGAATTTCTTATGGAGGAAGATCGTAATAAGTTAAATTTAGTAATTTTAAGTTTTCTCTGAAAATATTGTCCTTATAATTACCATGATAGAAAACTGAGGGTTAGTTTTAGCCATTCATATGTTAAAGAGCCCATGACTCAATGACAGCAATTTGGAGTCATTCTCTAACACTATCTATCAACAAAAAAGGATTTATTTTAAAAAATTCTGCCCCACAAAAGAGAAATGCTCAAGTGAAATGGTACCCCTTTTAGCCCAACGGTTGAAAAATGAAAAAGATTTAAAAGTGCATTGAACCAAGAATGACATCATCACAGGAACCCAATTTCACAGTGTGTGTATTATAATGCTATGTTTAAGTGACATTTTGCACACAGATTGGGTAGCATGAGACTGGTACTGGCCAAATAATTTCTCAAATATATCTGAAGAATGCCCCAGTATAAAGTCAAAAATATATCAATCAAAATTTGAAATTATCACTCCCAATTCCTCAAAAGAGGAATTTTGTCATTATTCCCTCAAGCTGTCCCATTCATGTTAGGCCTATCAGTATGAAATTTTGGTTCCAGCAATCTAGTCGATCTATGACTTAACAACAATTCTTTCAACCAGAAAAAGAAAACATTTTAACTCACATTCAGTCAGATTGTTGATATCTCACCCGGATTCCTTTGAAAGACATCCCTTCCAAGTAAATTTGTCACAAACATTAATGTGGAAATCATACAATGGATCTTACACTAGCATAGACTTCAAAATGCATGAAGTTGAAATAGTAACTTCATGCCAACTTTTGATAAAAAAGGAATACTTCCTGAAATAACCAAAATATCAGCTAGTCTTTTTCCCCACTATAGTCACTGTTCCTTTTCTTGGAACCAAGTCAAATTGCATGGACATGCATCCAAAACAACACAGAACTTGTTGGGAATATTTAAGCCACTGTGCAAAATGGTATACAGTATTGCATAAGTGCCTGTGTTATGAGAGAATCAATGCTTCCTCCCCAATAAAAATAATAGTTACATAACGCTGGAGGAAAAATGGATGCAATTACATCCCCCAGGAGCCTGAGGTATTTTTCTGTGTGTAAAACCTCTTACCAGGGAACTTCCAAACACTTGTATGATGTATACCAAACAAGTTTCCCTGCTAGTTGGCTCATGGAATACTGAGAAGTCGCAAAACTCCATCTGTTGAACAGGGGTATTCCTAGGTGTTGAAACTCCATTTTTCAGTAGTTTTGTGAAGCAAACTTAGGATTAGGTTTTGTAATGATAATTTGTTGATTATATCAATCATTTTAGGCCATCTATACATGCAAGATCATGTAACATCAACAGAGCAGGGTATACTCCAAGTGCACTAAAGTATGCACACTGTGAAGTTGGGTTCCTGTGATGATGTCATTCTTGGTTCAACACACTTTCACATTTTTCAGCTGTTGTGCTGGAAGGGATAACATTTCACTTGAATATTTCTCTTTCGTGGGGTGGTATATTTTAAAATGAATGCTATTTTGTTGATAGATAGTGTCAGAGAATGACCCTCAATCATTGTTACTAAGTCATTTCATGGGCTCTTTAAAGGCTGTTGTGTATCAGTCTTCAAATTTGAGAATTTGGCTATTCTAGAGGTCTTTTGAAAAGTAAAATCATTTGATGAACTTACTACTTTGAAATTCTCTTCAAACTTTAAATATAGAGGGCAGTATTTAAAGTTCTGTGAGTTAACATCAAATTGCTATACTGCCCTCACTTTTTGAGGGAAATTTTGCCACCAATGTTTGAAACTGTAAACATTATTGTTATCTGTGTGGCTTAGCATGGTAGCTTTCACAGGCTTAGGCGGTTGGAGTTATTTGTGTGTATTGTGCACAAAGTGAATTAACAAGTTATTCCCCACACTGTGTTGTTCTCAAAACAGTTGGAGATTTATTTCTCTGGAAAACAGGATTGTGTTTGAATTTTTACAGGATTCTTTGGATTTGTTGGAAGTAGGTAAGTAGTATTGATTCAGTTCTGGTAGTTTTCATGAAAGGATGAGGTTGTTTTGTAAAAGTGAAATTGATACTTCATGGTGTAGTGTATAATTTACACATGTGTACTGTGCCTGTGACCTTGCGTCAACTATGTAGTAACTGTCTTTACATGTGTTGTGAGTGCACATGGCCACATTCTGTCATAATTCAGAGTTATGCAGAAAAGAGTCAAGAAGTATAGATGAAATTCAAGTGAAAGTTGTGAGATATTAGATTAGAGTGAAAAATGAGCATGTCAAACAGACAGGCAAGTAGCCAGGATTATGACATGGGGTGTGGGGGTTTGGTGTCATGGGGGGGAGGAGGATTTGGGGTTGCAAGAAACACAGGTCTAATGTAACAGTTTTTTCTCTCTATCCTAAGACTTTTCCCCATGAATGGCATGCTCCAAAGGTTGGGTCACCTCCCCCCCCCCATGGCTACGCCACTGTCAACAGCCCATTGACTTGCATTGCAGGTCTTTGTGTTGGGGAAATGAGGGATTAAAGGGCCTATCCTCTCACCCCAAACTACACTTCTTGTAGGGGGGTACAGAAACTCTCCAATTGGCCTAGCTTTTTGATTGACTGTTAATTCAAACAATGCAGATTACCAAAACTTATATTACACAGCATGAACTGTACTGAGAGTGTTTTGGTTATACACATAAGGCTTTTCAATACTCACCCTGAAGCAATAAACTAGGATTGTGACTGGATAAGGATGAATTTCAGACAATTGTGGGAGGGGCTTAAGTAAGAAGGTTAGGAGAATTGGTACTGTTTGGGGTGAGAGAACTGGGCCTTTAAGTATGAAAAGGGAAAGTGATACTTTTAGTGCAATGAGCTGGTTTGTTGTTTGAGGAATTCATTATGTGTTTTCAGTTTACCAGGTTGCAGATCTATCAATGCTTGCTGATATTTCAGTTTTGTGTTGCTGGATTCAACAATTTGCAACATTTTGGTCTTTTGAGTTTTGGATAGTAGGGCCTGCTATATAGTCAAACTCATGGACTTGGTATTGGTAGGGCTATCATAAAACCTGTTCTTTGCTAATTAGTCTGGTCTGAAAGACCACACTCTTGAATCGGTCTGGTTCACGGAACAATGACGTCATTCAGCTATTGAAATATCTTGCAGTATATGGATTCGTCCGATTTTGAAAGACACCCTATGTCCATTACGTACCGAATTTTCCATGGCAGTGAGCGCAAGTTACCTTTTTGGTACACAAAGTAAACCTGTGTGTATTTTTCTCTCCTGAGTTCATTTTCCTTTTTCAGTGAGAAATAAACATGGGCAAAACACTAGGGATTTCAAAACAATGATTTTCAGTGAAAAAACACTCGTTATATTTTTCTGTTATGTCTTTTTAAAAAATATGTTTGTTTATATTATTACGCCATGCACTATCAGAAGCTTATGTATGCCAGGGAGAGCTCTCTCCATAGACTGTATACATAACAACGATAAGTACGTAAGTTATGCCGATGCCAATGGCTGGTGTCATTCGTATCACCGCAAACATGTTGCGAGAAAGAAGGCGCTATCAGCTAGCTGCGCAGGTTACTATCTCTAGTCTCTAGTCAACAGTCTCTAGTCTGTTGACTACCTCTGTTCGCACCAACGTAAAGCAAACGCTCGCTCGTAGACAAGTTTTCGTAGTAATCTTAACCGTTTCGAAGTGAGATTTACTGATGGATGCTGTTTTAGGTTCAATTTGAACTTCATACGTGGTGTAATGAAGTCTTTGGGGTTTGCAGTAAGACTAAAGTGGTCCAGGTGTGCTCCCTTTGGTAGATTTTGTGGGTTGAGTGACCAACCTTGTTAGTTTATATTTAGTGTACACCGACTGTGCAGTATATGCTTCGAACGCCTGTGGTTCTATGTACGTACTGATCATACTAGCGTACTCAGGCCTATAGGTTAGTAGCCATAGAGCAGGGTGATCCTGATTCCTGCTCTATGAGAATAGCCCGGCCACATTCATATAGGCCCATTATTATTACATGAAAGTAGTCATTCTAACCAGACCATACTGTATTTGCAAGCAAATGTGTTGTTCTAGTTCACATGGTATTTACCACATATTTTGTTACAACTGAACACATGTTTGGTCACAGTTACAGTATTCAGTTCGGCAATTTTTCTGTAACGAGACATTTTAATTTAAAATTATCACCAAAGCGGCCAATATGTTCAACAATAAAATAGCAATTTGAAACAGCCCAAAATGCCTACGGCAGAAAAAGTGGGGCCTACCCATCCCCTTGTCTCCACGGTCCCTCCTGGTAGCCTTTCCTTAGTCCCCATGAATAGTGTCCTAGCTTCTATTCCATAGGAGGGGGACCAACCGTTCTGTTCCATGCAAGTGCTCTGTATGGCACTGTAAAGCATGTAATTATAAAACTTTTTAGGAGTGGGGAAGGATAAAGGGAAAGGGGTTTGGGTTATTTTACATCCAGAGGTGATCAGCAATGTGCCATGAATGCTAAAGTGAAACCTCAGGTCTTGAATTTTGAGGCATGCAAGTGCTAAATGCACACCATCACTCGAGTGGTGCTGTAGGAGTGTGGTTTTTGACACACATAGATAAAAAATATTGTAGGATGTCATATAAAAACAGTACACGACCCAGGTGCGTAGTGTGGATTGTGTCATTGGGGAGGGTTTTGATGTCAATTGGGGCCGGGGGGTTTGGAGAACAATATGAGGGAAAAGTCTAAGGATAGAGAGAAAAAAATGGCTATTTTAGGTGTTTTTTGCATTGCAAGGTTGGGTCATGGGGGGTTAGATCCTCCCATGTGGCTATGCCACTGGCATGACCACACTCCTAAATATCTTGAGGATTGTGATTAATTGTAGCTTGCCTGGAAAATCTAGGCCCTAGAGGCATGCTTTTGTTGAAGTGGTACTTATGAATTTACAACAAGATCCCATCCCTTTTCCTTATTTCCCTTATCCTTTCTCCTTTGGTTTCCTATAGACAAATCTGGACAGCAAGTGATGGTCTGATCTCAGTTTGCCATAACTGAGGTCCATCACCTTTTAATTTTTCAATTTCCTTGCTATGGCTGCCTACAGTCACTAAACACAAGTCTTGATCGCATTGTCTATAGAAAGAGAAAAAAATCAAAAGTTTGTACTGCTTATGCAGGGACCGGGGGGACAGGGGAGCTTTAGCCCCCCCCCACTTTTCTTCTGTAGACATTTCGGTCCGCCTTACATTGAACATATAGGGCCACTTTAGTGATTAGTCCCCCTCACTTCAAAATTCGCTCAACAGCCCCTGTGATAGAGGGGTCCTACCCGATGTTCCCGGGGTTCAATTTTCTCAAGGTCCTATGGTACCGGTTTTCGTATATCCCGATGATTTGGCGCTGATTACAAGCTTTGTGTTTCCCGGGATTTGATTTTCCCAGAAGTGCGGATATAAGATTCGGGAACAGCAAAGCTTGGGAACATTGGCATAGCCCGGCCTGTGATAGATATGAAAGCATAACGCATTGGGCACCCGATAAATTAATGCACCAGTTCTGCTTTCTGCAATATGTTTATACATGTACAGGTGGGTAGGTAGGTAGGTATAGATGGAGTTTTATGGTCCAGTTTCCAACCAATTGGTTCAAGTCTAGCTGACCACAACCTTTTTTCCAGTTGTGGCTCACTGGCTTGTTTTCCCTACTCCATTGCTTATGCTGAGCACCAAGCAAAATGGCAGTAGGTTCAGTTTTTAGTCTTCGGTATGACCCGGCCGGGACTCAAAACTCCGGTGTCCCCTCCCTCGTCTGCAAGTCTTCTGCTCTAACCACTTGACCATGCAATCGGTCTATATATATATACATGTACAATAATTGTAGCCTTTACAGATTATCTGCAGTATATTAAAATGACAGTTGCTTGACCCAGTTGCCCACCCAGATGTGCTTCATTGTATATCAAAGTTCTAGAGAAAACAAGGTAAAAAAAGAAAGAAAGAAAAAAAAAGAAAGTGATATTGCAGGCAGTCAGGCACTCTTTCATGCAAGTTTGATGATGCGTTTTGTGATAAAAGCAGTTGCCTTGACAACAGGGAGACTAATTGTCATTCCTGTATAAATTGCCACAGTTTAATAATGAGAACTACAGAACAGCTTTGCATGACCAGGACTTCCATCTTGTACTCAGTTTTAATAGCATATGTTGTAAAAACTCAACAATGGGATCCTTTTACTCTGTTTGACAAGTCAAGAAAATAAAGCTTTTATGGCTAAGATATCAAGTGAAAACACTGAATGGTGTCCTGTGTGTATATCACTGAGGCACCATGAATCAGCATTCAACATCTCCTTGCATGAATGGTATCAGTGTGCTGCTAATGGAAGCTGTGGATGTACACAGCTCTGTGAGGTCACCAGGGGTCAGATGGGTTGGCCACAGGAAAGGAGATGGTGGGTGTACTCCTGGTGGTGTATTCTGTCTGGAGGGATTATCGTGAGACCTGGTGACTTGTATTAGGTGGAACCAGGGTTTAAATTTCTTGGATATAATTGTGATTGTGTGTTGTGGAATGTTTTATTCCATCTTGAGTGATCTATGACAAATTGTGAATGGATTTTAAGTAATTAAGCAGAACTTTATGGTAAATATCACTTTCAGAATATCGGCAATCTACATCACTCACCTCAAATCACTGTGAGGAGTATGTGTGACTTTTTGCACGCCTAGAAAATGAAGGCAGCTCATATATTAAAGGTCCAAACCTCTCACCCCAAACTACAATTTTGGTACCGGGGTACCAAAATTCTCAATTGGCTCATCTCTTTGATTGACAGCTAATTCAAACAATGCAGAGTACCAAAGCTTATGTTACACAGCATGAACGGTACTGAGAGTGATTTGATTATATAAATTTAGTTTTTCTATACTCATCTTGAAGCAATAAACTGAGATTGTGTCTGGATGAGGAAGAATTTCAGACAATTGTGGGAGGGGCTTAAGTAAAAAGGTTAGGAGAATTGGTACTTTTTTGGGTGAGAGAACTGGGCCTTTAAAGTTAACTAAAACAGCCCAACTTTCCGTAATTTCTTGAGGAGTGTGATTTGTGCCATTTTGTGGCACACTTGGAAAATGTAAAACTTACAACCTGCAGGTGTAACCATTTTTCTCTAAATTCTGTTCCATTTATGGGATAAATTCTTCACTGACTTAAAGGGCCAAACCTCTCACCCCAAACTACAGTTTTGGAACCCAGGTACCGAAATTCTCAGTTAGTTCAGCTCTTTGATTTACAGCTAATTCAAACAATGCAGAGTGCCAAAGCCTATATTACACAGCCTGAACGGTACTGAGAGTGCTTTGATTAGAGTTTTTCTATACTCACCCTGAAACAATTACCTGAGATTGCATGTGTCTGGATGAGGATGAATTTCAGACAATTGTGGGAGGGGCTTGGTTAGAAGAATTGGTACTGTTTGGGGTGAGAGAACAGGGCCTGTAAAGTCATACAAGAAATTTAGGATCTTGGAGAAATTGCGTGTTGAGCAATATCTTCTTTCCAGGGGGAAAGCAAAAGTCTTAATTGGCTCTTCAGAGTCATGTGACAATATTTTTTTCTCTATATTATGAAATCTAGGAGAATATATCTCATTGGTTTACCTTGTATATGTAATGATCATGTTAAAGTCCTGATGATATTGTTAATGCGGCTTAGAATTAAAATTATCTGAATGAAGAAATTAATATCCATTGGATCTGGCAACTACTGAGTCTGGGGTGACTCTTGCCCTTTTAGTGGAATATGTAGGTCTGTGTTGTGATAAACTTGACATAATCCAATTCTATAGTTTATTCCATAATCATTAAGTACAGTAGATGGGATTGTTCTACCTTTCTTGGCCCTTTTGCAGTACCAATTTTAGTATTGCATGTTACAGTTAGTTAGATGGAGTTTTACAGCCCAGTTTCCAACCTGTTGGTTCAAGTCGAGCCGACCACGCCCTTTTTTCCAGTTGTGGCTCACTGGCTTGTTTTCCCTACTCCATTGCATGTTATAAAACTTAAGAAGTTTGAGCTGCAAGACAATGCAAATTGCCTCACAAGCTGCCCTGTGCACAAAATGTACACCCAATCAGTCACAAAACCAATTTATACAACAAACATTGCTAATTGTTAAATATAGGCTGTTACTGAAAGAAGCTAGAGTAAGGTACAGTAGCATAAAAAAATTCAAAAATTCAAGGGATATTTAGACAGAGGAACCCTTAAAATTTGTGGCCTCCTAAAAAAATTCTGGGCATATCACTATTTTATGTGCTTGATGTTTGATATGTACTTGGCATAAGATGACTTATACTGCTTTTATGTAAAAATAAGAAAATGAATATATTTTAAACATTTGTTTATCCTTCTACTAGATGCAAAATGCCATCGGTTAGAAGTTAAAAAGCAAGATGCCCAAGTTTTTTAGGAAGGAGACTCCTACTGTAGCTTCCCAACTTTTACCACCCATGTAGGGACCACCAAAATACTCTCCTACTGTAGCTCAAAATCTCAATGAATGAGTTCAAATTTGAAATCAGTTTGAGATATGAAAGGGGGGCAGGGAGAGGGAGGGACGGGGGGAGAAATGCCCCTAAACATTGAGAAATTGCCCATTGACCATGGTTTTGTCTGTCACACAATATTTTTTGGGGGAAAACAAGGTACGTTACTGTCCCCAATAATGGGAGCAAATCATCCTCCTTGGTTTGAGTGGCATATGTACTCATAAATTTTCATGTGAGGGGTGGTATGTGGAAAACTTCTGCAATGGATCACAAACCAAGCAATGGACCAAATTTATTGTTTGCATTGTTAAGAAATGATTAGAGAGACTTCAGAGGGTATAGACAGACATGACCCTTATGAAGAAACCACTGGCGCCCTGCGGAAAAAAAAAAATACAATGACATGAGATAAAATTTCTGAAAGAGGATGCTGAATCTGTGATAATCATTAACATTTGGGTAAGGTGTATGGTTCATTGGTAACTGTCATTGCAATCATCTTTGAAGTCTGTTTAATTCACTTAGGAAGGAAGTCATAATTGTACTAAGTGCTGTATAGCTGTACTGGTTGTTATGATGTCCAAGACTGGACAAGCTGGTCAGGATGACATACTCCAGAGCCGTTAATTGAGATATAGGCTCTATGACTGCCGCTTCTAATTATTTTATTGATTATTTAGCTTTTTGTGTGTCATTGAAAGTGGACTTATGTAATGATCTTCAGTTTGTTTTTATGTCCAATTGCTCCATTAGTCCTTGATGCTAGTGCTGTGCATAAAAGCAGTCATTATAATATTATGGTTCAGTTCATGTGTTGATGAGAAAAACCTGGTTTTCTTTCTTCTATGTGCAATTGCTTCATTAGACCTTGGTGGCTTTATTGGACTGCAATAAGCAGGCTGCTGGGAACTACATAAAGGCCCTGTAAGGAGTATGGTTCAGTTCATGTGTTGATGAGGAAAAACTGGTTTTCTTCAGGAAGTTGAGAGTTGCGATTATTTATACCTTCACACATTTAGATGAATAAGTGTGAGATTATATTTTCTTTTTTTTTGAGGGGACAGGTAGGGGTGGGGACAGGGAGAGAATCAGGAAATTGTTTCTTCATTGTGGTATCAAAAGCTCAGGACATTTATTAGGTTTAATCAACAAGACGAACGTCTAGACGAGTTGCGGTGCCGACAAACCAAGTCGTCTTGTACTTTAAAGGTGATTTTATATTTTAGGGGGACAAAAATACCATTCCAAAATACTTGTATTGTGTTTTGCCCAATAGCAGCTAAGTTAAGTTCCACACTTGTAATCCAGGAACATTGTTCATTCACTTTAGAAATGTGGTTGAGGTGGAACGTGTAACACACCAAAGAAATACTCGATTGCCGGTATAATGAGGTTTGCTCATTTTGAACTCATAGTTGACAGTAAATCAGGAAAAGATGATACAGCAGTTGATTTAGAACTGTAGAAAGAGCAAAACGTCACATCAGGTAACATTTCAAACGTCCTTTACAAGCTGTTGCTTGTTCATTCAATATAAGGTATCCCTAATGTCCCGGCTCCTTAGTAACTGCTTGTACAGCATGAGGGTTTCTGATAAAAGATGGTAAAGCCGCAAAGGCTCAAGACAGACCATTCGACCAAACAGACGTTAGTCAAAATTGTATTTTAAGCAGTGCAGTTAATAAGGAAAAACATGCCATTTGTTTAGCTGTTTAGTGAATACAGGTGGAGTACACTGTTATGACGTAATGTTGAAAACGATAATGAGTCTGTATATACATGACAGTAACGTTGTAGTCACTTGGTTGAAGATGGATTTATGTTAATGAACAAAAGGAAAAAATTCCAATGTTGAACAAAAAGAATTTTTAAAGATTAATGGTTTTTAAAAAGTTCTGTACGCTCCGCACCAAGTTTACTCTCAGCTTTCCTAATAAAAAATTGTTGTAAGTAACATGTAATAACAAGTTAACGAGAATCAAAAGAAATGTCGATATCTCAGATTTACCATAATCTTTACAAATGATGAAGTAAAATAAAAAAAAATATAAAACAGCAAAGTAAAAATTCCTTTGTCAGCGTTACTTACACCTACATTCTCTCAACATAAATGTTAATATGATGATATTTCACTCTAGCCTTAGGCCTATTGTCACTGTTTCTCCAATTTATATTAATCCTCAAGACACATACGTCACTACTAACCCTTCGCCAGTAACTTCTTAGTTTAGTAATGTATAGACACTTGAACGACGTTGACCTCCACAAATCAGAGAACCGAATCAATCACTTACAAATCATAAAAGATAAATTGCAACATCTATACGTCCCTTCATGAAACCCGAATAACAAAAATATCGATGTCCCTAGTTTATAACTATTAGCTGCGATTCGTCTGTCATCACGTCGTTAAACAGTCTCGCTTCTTCCTACACTCTGTATCAAGAACTTGTTGTCGCCTTTCTGACAGTGACTTCTTACTACGGAACAAAACTGTTGCCATTGCACTATATAAAAATTGTTTTAATAATTTGCATGCATTTCTTTTTCTAATAAAAAATAATAATATAGCAAGTTTATGTATGGCCACGACTCGCAACTGATCAAACGATAACCTAAAATATTTAAAAGCAATAAGAAAGCCAGGTCTATGAATAAGACTGCACTGTCCAGTAAAACTCCGTAAAAGACAAATTTCATCATTCCAACCACTCATATGCAATAGCTCAACAAATCACTTTCAAAGAAAAACGGACTTCATGAAAAATAAACGCTTTCGCTGATAACACCACAGCCAGTGACATAACAAAAAGAGCATAACTAGCTTATAAATAAGTGTCTTTCTACTTTACCGCTTACGAAATGAACCACCTGGCTAAAAATTTACAATTGCGAATTTTCTTGTACCTGTTCAAAACTTCGTTGTGTAAGCTAACAATCTGAACCCTCTACAAACGGTCCAAATTTAACGTTTACGTCTCGTTTAAGATAAATATAAAAAATGATAAGGCAATCATTTTTAATTGTTTTACAGTGACTTAAATCCCGGAGAAGGCAAGGGATGTCTTTTGCTTCCTCAAGTAAAAAGGAAAGCCAAACTGTCATATGGCTCTCAAAATTTTAAATAACCATTTCAAAATCAACACATTTTTGACAAGAGATGAACTATCCATGGCCTTTAAAAAGACCAAATCAGTTGGTTTTCAAGGGCTTCTCCCCCAACTGAAGACCCAAAGCAGTCCCTGAATGATTGTGCAAAACCTTCATTCATGCAGACCTCTTCCCAATATCTCAAACAGATCACCGCCCAGTGTAATAAAAAAGGTTGCTCTCATCACATACAAATATAAAACGAGATATGAATGAGCATGTTAAAACCCTACCGTGACAACTCTTTACATTAAACTATGTGGTCATGTTAACACTTCTTCAGCTTATGATGTGCTCTTCTCCCTAAATGTATAAATATCCCCAAGAACATTCCCTCTGAATTTGGTTTTTTAAGCATTCTTCTTTAGTGGAGCTTCTGAGCAATGGCAACTCGTGGTGTAAATATGTGGAGAGGTACATAATGAACTTACAATGACTTGTCTTAAATAAAGATGATCATCTTCCCTGTAACCAATAATGCCAAACACCGAAAAAAAAAAAAAACAATTACCACCCACAACAACGAAAAAATAAAATGTACATGTAGATCTTTCGGAACGTATAAATAATACATCACGATCGTCATGTTCCCTACTTTCCCCATCATCACACCTCTGACTCTTTTCATATGCACTAGAGCCTTTTTTTTTTTTTGTTTGATCCCAACTCTGACATCATCATTTTTCTCCCCTTCATAACTTTTATCTTGAAATCCACCCCCATACTTTCTTTTTCTTTGTTGCCAACCTTTCCTTTCTACAAAAAAAAAAAAAAAAAATCTTTGAACGCCCCTTCTTGGGCATTGTTATATTCTCCACATAATTTTAAACTTTAAAATAACAAATTTATCATAACCAGACACCTTGATATAACACAAATATTAATACGAGCCATCTCATACAAATAATATTTACCTACCAATAACAATGTTTCCCTCCAACAGAAACTTACTTTATGAAAAAACAGTGAACAAAACTCCTCTAAACTATCAAACTTTTTACTCCACAGCAACCCCGACCACGTCACTTGAAAAGAATAAATCTCTACAAAGAAATCCTCATATAAATACTCAAAATTCACTAAACACCTCGATGAATTAAAAAAAAAAACAACCAAAATGATGGCGCTGTGTTAAATTAAACAACATATTATTCCCAGAGTACACACGGACCTGGTTTTTCCGCAAGATTGTTACTAAAAATAGAACACGTTTCCAAATTTTACGTGAAAAAACCCCCAATTTTACACTCTCACGAAAATCATATTTACACCAAAACTTAAAAACACGAAAGAGAAGTACCATCCCTACAAATTGCACTAAACCGTATTTCGATACCACAAAGCATCTAGAAGGAGATAGAAATAAAGTGCCGGAAAAGTCAGAAATTGACATCGCGATAGTAACTGCATTAGTTGCGGTGCTGCCTGCAAGGCAGGCACCGCAACTAAAAAACAGATCTGTATGGAAAAAAACTGTATGATGTGAAAGTTCATATTTATAGCAACATGCAAGATGGTTTGATTCCACTTGGCCAAAAAGTCCAAAGGTCATATCTCTCTGCAATTCCAGGTGAAGATCACTTGAAGAAGTGTAAAGATATGAGACTGATGATATGTAAACATTGCCCCTTGTCAGTGTCATTTATCTGAGCAATGTACTCACAGATTGGTCCTTGAGATCAGATCCAGACTATACAGTCTTGATGAGGAAGTCCTTGAAGGAAATAATGGTGTTCATGTGTGTAGTGGGACACTTCACATCTACTTTATGGTAACCACTGAGTAATCAAAAAAAAAAAGAAAAAAAAAAAGTTTTTCAAAAAAAGAAATATACTCCAGCTATATTAGGAATTGGAAATTTTATGGTCAGAACTGTAATAATTTGCATGTTTTACAGGTAGTCATTTTGTACATGAATATCTAAGGAAGTAAATTAAATATTTCTATCCAAACTTAAGAAGTTTGTAAAAATTATTATTTTAGAACTATTTGCAATCCACTATTATTGTGCTACAGTACTTTTGGATTCGGACAGCCCAGGTTGCGAGAGATTTATACTAGCAGTAACTGACCTTCAACCCCCCACTGTAATAGGTGACATATTACTACTGTACCTCAAAGAATACTTTCTAGGGTACATGCAAAAACTGAACAGCAAGGTTAAAATTTTCCATTCTCCTGTGAAAGTGTGAATCTCACTTTTTTTTCAGTTTTTCCAATCAAGGGTTTATCAAACAGATTGGGAGTAAATAAATAATATTGCTTTAAAAACCCCTGAATTTTGGGGAATAACAAGGATTGTATTTGCAATCGTAAAGAACTTTGCAGGTCATGGACTGTATGCTTTTTCAGTGTACTTGAAGAATAGTTTTACAAATGTAAGCAGGATTTGAATTTTTTGGCGTGGGAATGGGATTGCATGCTACTGTATCACTCACCTCAAATTACTGTGAGTAGTGTGATTTTTTGCACATCTAAATAAAGGATGGAGACAACAGTAAATGTATGTCTGAGTTAAATAGACGTAGAATAGCACACCCTACCACTCTCCTAATTTTCTGAGGAGTGCAATTTGTAACACACCTGGAAATTTTAAAACTCAGGGCCTGTGCAAGAATCAGGAAAGGCATATGGGGAGGAGTAGGGGGTAGGAGAAAGCTGACACTTGATTTCAAGGTCTCTGATTGGAACAATTAGATTAAAGATATGGTATTGATTTAAACATTTTAACTGTTAAATAGATGCATCTCTTGGTCTTTGTTGTAGTGCATGGCAATGATAATTCAAACCTTAACATTTCTAGTCTTCTAAGTGTTTCCATGACGATTTTACAAAGATGGGCTTATTTTTACAGATGCCCTTGTAATCAGGCAGTCATGATTAGACCTTCTGACACTCCTCCCACACTTTGGCCCATGTTTTGCCAGAGGCTGTCCTCATTGAAACTCTGTCCAGCCGAGTCAAATGTTCTACATATTGACATAAATTCATAATTGATCCATTTAACAGAGATGTAGTTTCTTTCAACTCTCAAATTTCATTAATCATGTATTTTATCTCAGTTTTGCCAAGGGTTGTTCTGAGGTAACCTAAAATGGTAAAACATTTTCCTTTCAAAAGGGACAGCTCCCTACTGGTACATCTCTTTGTCTGGTTGACCAATGTCTTTATTTCATAAAAGCAACATTGAGATCAATGTTAAAGTGCCAAACCTCTCACCCGAAACTGAGATAAACTGAGATTGTATCTGGATGAGGATGAATTTCAGACAATTGTGGGAGGGGCTTAAGTAAGAAGGTTAGGAGAATTGGTACTGTTTGAGAACTGGGCCTTTAAAGAGGCTCATTGATCAATACCAGTGACTTGATGACAGTGTTAAAGGATCACTACCATATAGTTGGCATAATGAGTCAAGTTTCATATCCAATAGTTTTGGAAAAAGTTAACATTTTGAATTTTATGATGTCTTAACTTGAAACAGTTTTGAGCATAATTTCAAAAGGTGTCTGCTCACAATTTTTTGAAAACAGAATTGAATCATTAAGAACTCACTCATAAAACAGTTTTTTTGTCCATAGGATGTGGAGATCCTCTAAGTTTGACCATTTGTCATTGATATGTGAGGAAAACTTAACAGGTTTGGGTAAATTTGTTGAATTCTTGAACCAAATCAATGAGCTGCCTTAAGGTTACCAGGTTAGGTTATGATGGTGTACAAGGGCTACATGTTGGAACATAGTGACGCCAGAACATAGAGGTGTAACCCCCTTGAAAGGTGTGCAGTCTGTATTAATTTTGTTTAATTAAAACAGAAAGGTCAAAATTGCCTAACTGTATCTCTTTAGGACATTCAGGCCATAACTGAGAATGCTGTCCTGTTAAAAGAATGATATCCCTGTATACAACCCGAACAATTTTCAGGAATGTTCTTTCTCAATTGAATAAGAAAAAGTGCAAAAATGTTTTAGCCATGAATTTGTATTGCTCTTATGTGCCAAAAAGTTTTTGTATTCATGACCTTTTTATTAATTGTTCTGGAAAAACAAAGGGTTGGACAGAACAATACTGTACATTCAATTTTACTTTAGAGAATGTCTGTCACTCTTCCCTCCACAAATACCTTCATCCTGGCCAACTTTATAGAATAGTAAAATATATTTCCTATTTCAGTATCATGAAGTGTGTCCTTTTTCATCATCAAAAGTTACTGAAAGACAGTGAATGTACTTTTTAATGGATTATCCTGAATATCAGAAAAAAATGAATATCAGAAAAAAAAGAAGGTAAAAGGCAATCAAGAAATCTGTGATACGAGCATCAAAAAACACAGAATGGTTATTGCAGTGGTGAATTGTCACATGACTCAAGGAAGGAAGTTTGGCACGGGATGTTAATAAGTATTATTATTGTCAAATGTTTTCACTGATGCAATCATAGGTATGTATGCAATTGCCCATGACAAAGTATCTCAAATTATTTCAGAAGACCATTATGCAATTAAAGTATTGAGCTCAAATTTGCAAAGTTGGAAAATAACACATTTTAATGTCTGTTTATTTTGAAAATGCTGTCACGTCAATTTCTCATATCAGTGCTTTTGCAAGCTTCTCAGGGTCGCAAAGCATCCCTGTATGAAGTTATGAATGCATTTTAATTATAGATTTTGGCCTGTGTATGTCATCAGTCTTCATTGGTTAATTTTTCAGTTTATAGTAAACATGATAAAAATTAAACCATTTTGTCAGACTTCAAGGTTCAGATTGAATTGAGTGCGTCAGCAGGAGTTTAATTTAAGAACATGCGCTACTGAAATTTTAAATCAAAAAGTGCTGAAAGACACAAACTTTGGCATGCACTGGCAAAATTTTGGAGCAAATTTAACATGATGCATTTGTGCATGCATGTAAGACGCCTTTATTTCGAACAGTCTCTGTGTCAGCTAACACGCTGTTTATCACCAAATTACAGTACTAAAATGCAGTCACAATTTGGATTTCATAATTTTCAGTATGTGGTTGTATCGAACAGTCTCTGTGTCAGCTAACACGCTTTTTATCACCAAATTACAGTACTAAAATGCAGTCACAATTTGGATTTCATAATTTTCAGTATGTGGTTGTATCGAACAGTCTCTGTGTCAGCTAACACGCTTTTTATCACCAAATTACAGTACTAAAATGCAGTCACAATTTGGATTTCATAATTTTCCGTATGTGTGATGTATCGAACAGTCTGTGTCAGCTAACACGCTTTTTATCACCAAATTACAGTACTAAAATGCAGTCACAATTTGAATTTCATAATTTTCAGTATGTGATTGTATCGAACAGTCTCTGTGTCAGCTAACACTCTGTTTATCACCAAATTACTAAAATGCAGTCACAATTTGGATTTCATAATTTTCAGTATGTGGTTGTATGGAACAGTCTCTGTGTCAGCTAACATGCTTTTTATCACCAAATTACAGTACTAAAATGCAGTCACAATTTGGATTTCATAATTTTCAGTATGTGGTTGTATAAATTCATGATTGGCTCTTTTTTTGAGACAGCTAAGGTACAGCAGTTGTGTGAACCATTTTTTTAAAGAATGTTTTTAATTAACACTTCTCTGTAAAAGACTGAAGAAAATCAACAAAAATATGCTACTTAAGCAAGCATATCCTGAAACAGACAACCTGCTTAGCTGGTCTGTTATTTAACCTTGACCTGAAAAGTGCAAGTATTTCATGATTCAAGTATACCTGTACATACCAGCACAATTGTAGATCTATGTGTGAAGGACACTGTTATGATGGCTGTTGACCATGTTTAATGGCCTTTCAGGGTGTAATTTATTATGCAGTAAATACCTCCAATGTATTATTTTTAGGTTTTAACTGAAAGAGAAAAATCTGTAGACTTCTTGACACCACTGTGAAAAATAGTTCTTTAAAAAGCTATACAGTTGATGTGTAATGCAAACTATATTGTTTCACTTTAACTTTTTTTTATGTAAAATTGTAACTCTTCAGATGGCAACATTCATTATTCTTCTTCTGCGCATATAAATGTACTGATGTACAGTTTAAAGGAGTGGTCTACATTTCAGTTTTGTTTTGGAAAATACAAGAATGTTGAGGAAGATGAAATAAATGAAAGAAAAAAAAAAAAGAGAAATAAAGTTTTAAAAGATAGATGTGCAACTGAAAATTGTTGTTGCTGTGTAAACTAATACAATAATTATAGATATTCTCAAAAACATTAAAGGCATGTTCTGGTGGCTTTTTGCCTCTCTCTTGAAAGAAATACAAAAATATTCCACACCATATCCTTCAAACCCTATCACAATACCATATTCGTAACTCAAGATATCTCACTTTAAAGATTGGTTATTTTTGTTAAAAAATACCTCTGCTCTTCCACAAAGCCACAGAAAGTTATGTAATGTGGGCACATTGCTTCAAATTCCTTTTGTTTTCCTTTATAATTGAACATCCTGTTCGTCCTTGAAATTTAATACTGTTGGAATGTTTGAATATCTCTCCCTGTAGATCTAGCATTACCCTTCACCATACGTAGAGCACAACCAATAATGTTGCTTAATATTGCCTGCAGCCACATCATAATTATAAATAAAATGAATGTAATTGTCAAATTAATGTGCCACGATGACATCAAAGATTTCCCATGATGCATCAAATACCAAGAAAAATTTGCTATGCTTTAAAAATTTGTATCTTCTGACCGCTAAAAGCTATTGAAATGCAGTTTTCACCTTTTGAAAGAGAAAATTTTTCTGCTTATTTTGAAGTTAGCGAATTTTGTCTCCAGAATATGCCTTTAAATCATGACTGATCCTAGCAATATATATAGTATTAAACATGGTCTACTGGTCCCAGTTGTAAAACCTCTTCAAATCTGTGGGATCAGAAGCCAAAAGTGGGATTCACTGTCTCCCTCGATCTTATAGCCACTTGGCTTTTCTACTTAGTGGACTCATACAGTATCTTCCATGAGTTAATACATGTATTCCACTTAAATTTGGCCCCTACTCTTTCCTCTCCTGATTGTTTTACTCATAGATGTTCATATGTCTTTTGCAGCCTTGCTTGTATTTGATGAAATTCTTTTCAATTTTCCATTTGTGATCCTCCCCTCCCCTCGTTAGCCTGGAGTAAAGACAGAGCAACATAAATGTGACATGTAGTGTGATCTAGATAGGTATAGGTATACAGTAAAGGCATATCTAATGTATTTCAAGGGCTGCAAAGCAAGTTTTGAAGTGGGTGGAGGGGGGGAGGAGGGGATCCACCAAAGCATCCAAATATGTTCAACAACATATAAACAATGTAAGGCTGCCCTAGCCCACCCCTCCTGCCTCAGCAGTCTCTCATCTTCCAGGTTCAAATATGGTTAAGTCCTCCCTCTAATAAAGGGAGGGGGGGAGATACCATTATTTTTTATTTATTATTTAAAAAAAAACATTATATAAAACAGTTTTTTAAATTTAATAAACCGATTTAATATTTTTTTTTTTAAATCAGGATTTATGTTAATCATGATTTTAATCAACATGATCTGAATCAAACAACCGTAACCCCCAGCCCACAAAGGTTTTCCTTCTGTAAAAGCTATTTTTATAAGTAGTATGTAGGCTATGCTTTAAATACCAGAATATGAACAGTTTGGGAGATAACCGTTTTCGGGAGAAAATGAGAATCCACCCGATCGGGGGAAAATTTGCAGCATGAATATTCATGAGCACTTAGTGTGTACCTCTTCACAGTCGTCGCTTTGTTTTATAAATGTGGATATGTCAATTACAAGGTAATTGTTCACCACCTCAGACAGAAATCTTAAGAAACTTCCAAGAACGTACTAATGGGCTCAATTGCCTGCACGAGTAACTTACACAACTTTCTGCAGAAAAAATTGAACAGATCTTGCGGCTGTGTCGAGTCTATAATTTAAGCTTAGGACACAGAACGTGGCAAAATTGCTCGATATCTCAAAATTTGCGCGGTGAACTACCAAACATGATCCGGCTTTTTTGTTCCCCTAGCAACACAGTTTCTAAATATTCCAAAATTTCTCTTTCCTAAGATTGATTAAATTTTCCAGGTGTTTTGAACGTTTGTTTCCGTTTAAATTGCGCAATAGGATCGCAAAGAAAATGGCACCACCCATGGCTGTGTTTTCCCCCGATCAGGTGAAAAACCATTTTCCCCCGAAAGAGGTTATCTCCCGAACTGATGAAAAGTATTGTCTGTTTCAAAGATTGTGGGTTTTTTCTCAGGTTTAGTATGTTTTAGACCACTGTTGTCTGGGTTAGAGGTAATAGATTGATTCTGCATGTGTATAACTTGTTTTATACGTAAATAGTTCAATATAATGTCAAATGCAGATCTTGAAAAAAGCTGACTTTTAAATGACTTGACTCATTTTGATAAAAGCTCAGGAAATTTTAGGAAATGGTAATTGGTCAGATTTGGACTATGATTAGTCCTATAAGAGGAGGCAAGATTCTTGTATACAATATGGACTTTAGATTTATTTTGAAACAGTGCATGAACTTCATTCAAGATAAAAGGGGTTAGTTCAAAGACAACAGTTTGCTGCATGTCAGATTGGACCATTCCGTATGGAAAATTAATTTATATCAAAACAGTCTGGCCATTTTCAACTGCAAACAGACCACATTTACAACTTCACCACACCATATGACTCAACATATATCTTCACATGGTATGTTTCCAGTGTAGTACCCAGACTTTCATTTCAGGGGGCTTTGGGAGCAGAGTGATGAGTGTTGGGGGGAGCAGAAATGATACCATGTTACCCTGATGCAATAAACTGAGTGTGTCTGGATGAAGATGAATTTCAGACAAAGGCTTAAGTAAGAAGTTAAGAAGAATTGATACTGTTTGTGGTGAGAGAATTGGGCCTTTTAATGTTTTGTCCAATAAATTTTCTTACCTTCGTATCATTTGAGAGGGCAAGAGGGTTCTTTACCTCCCCTTCCCCCTCTCAGGCAATGTCACTGTTCATTTCCTCCCTGAACATGTTGTAAATTATGCTATGGCTGGGTGCTATGGCCGAGTGTATAAAGGCGGTGGCATTTGAAGCGATGAAGCTTAGCAACCGGGAGGTCTGGAGTTCGATTCCTGGCCGGGTCAAAGTAAGGTGGGTTTTTCATCCAAGAGCAATCTATGGTTTTCCAATCTGAACTGGCCTTTCAAAAAATGCCAAATTTGATCCAAATTGTTGAGTTGGTTGCCACCCAACGTGAAGTTGTAATTCATAAGCCAACAGCCTCTCCCACATTCGTGGTCGCTTAGCATCATAAAACAACTGCCCTTCAAGGCCTGATTATTATTATTATTATAATTATTGCTTTCACAAGCAAAAACTGAGACTTGGTCTATAGACAGCTAAGTGTTTTTCCTGAAAGAAAGAAAGATTTTCCACTATTTCCTTAGTTTTTTTCATGAACCAAAGCGAACAGTGATGTTCTCCTTGATGCCAAAACTTCCAATTTCCCAAATGATTTTTGGTTGAACTTGCTAGCTTCTCAGCTTTTTCTTACCATGCTATTATGTACACAGCATATAGTGGTGCTATAAATTGGTACAGATTTATAAAATTATAGGTTAATGTGTGTAGAATTGTTTATTGTAGTATAGTTTTTTAATTTTTTTTATGCAATGAAAAAAGATCTGACCATAGGCTACTTTTTTAAATAGATACAAAGACTTGTGGGATAGCATTTTGGTATGCATCCTGTTTTGCCATGGTAAAAAAGTTAAATTGACAAAAAACTGATGCATACCAAATGTATCCCACAATCCTTTGCAATTGCTGTTTGGAAACAGGTCTATATTGTTATTGTGGTCTGTATTGCACATAGCTCTATGCCTCATCACACATATTTAGTACTGACTTAGCTCGCAAAAGCTATTGGCAGCATGTGTAGTCTCTACCCAATGGCATGGTACTGTAGGAGCACACTGATCAAGAAGGACTGTTAATACAGAACTTTACAGATAATAATTTATCGAGGCTGTTGATACAAGCTTTCAGTAGATGAAGTATGTGAGTAATCTTTATCCTCAGTCCTTGATACCTCTGTATCTTGCTTAGGTGACTCTTGGGAGGTTACAGTGCTGTCAGCTACCATGAACTATATGCCACTACAACACATGTTTATGTATATCACACATTTGTGATCTGTGGCTCAGATGGTCTAATGCCATACCCTGACATGGGAGGAAAATGTCAGTTACCTTATATGGATGCATTTTAAAGGGGGTATGTGTAGCACTATGATTCGAGACCAAGTTTTCAGATGTATGTAAAATAACAGCAATAAATTAACTGAGTGCAGTAGTACTTTAGTCATCATTCCAGGGATTTGTTTTCCCAGATTAGACTTGTGCCCTGGTTCTCATAATTTGTGAGTGTGAATTTTTATTACACACAGTTGTAGCATGCAGGTCTATGTACACAATCCATGCAAGGATTCTGCCAGAAACTCAGAAGGGTTAGGGGGAGGTGGATTTATTATTGCCAAACCCTAAGTCCAAATTGATACCATTGCCCTTGGTCAAAGACTTACAGTTACAGGTGGGTTAAGGGGCTATAGCTTGTATGAAGACCAATATAAGGTGCAATCTGAAGAGTTTTAAAGGGCAAGAGCAGTCATCCCAAACTTACTTTGAAGCAACAGCTAATTTTCTTCTCACTTCTCTTCTAAGTATCTTTTATAATATTTTAAGACTTCAGTATTGTATACTCAAGGTAAACCAAGCAGTGACTCCTAGTAAATTTCACATTTGAGAAGAAAACTTACTGTCACGTGACCTTGGAGAGCCAATCATGAATCAAGATAGTATACTGCACTACGTCAAGTTGGGGGGACTGCTCCTGCCCTTTAAGGCTATTTACTGATGTAAGTTAAGCAATTGCTACAAAGGTGTCTTTTTCTTAAATAAGAAACCATACTGACATTTTCATATGGAAATGAAAAGGAGAGATTGTATCCTCCTTACACCGGGAAAAGGTGGGAAAAATTCCTTCTTTCTATCTTCAATGCACCAACATTGTTAGTGTTTAAGAATTACATCAGAATTATGTCAGGTGACAGAAAGGAAAAAATGGAAAGGTTAAAAAAAAAAAGGAAAAAAAGGATCAAACAATCAGAAATTTGCCTCTTATATTGTTGTCTGTCTGATTTTTGGCTGTTTGTGTAGCTCTGATTTACCTCAGTTTCACTCCTGAAATTTTTTTTAAAACCTTTGAAGCTGTTTTTCAAGAGGGAAGAAGTGTTGCAGTTTTTTTAGTGACTGCATGTGAAGGAACTTTTGAATCAAAGGACACCTTGGTACCAGGGATTCAAAAAGTTTAAAAACATTTACCCATTGTGCGTATATGTAGCTCGATCCCAACGCTTATTTCCTTGGTTCCATCCTGCAGTGTCCCTTTAACCTTTGAGAAGAAGTGTGGCAGATCTTCAGTTCTATCTATTAACCCAAGAAAAAATCATTTCCATTTGTTTGCTTCCTCACTTGGGGCCAGAGGTCAAGTTCGGCAAAGGGATGACTCTGAGGAGATGATTGATAGCCAGTATTTATATTTTGGGGAGATAAGGGTGATTTGGTGATAATTGGCCCAGCATGTTCATTTGTCTAGGCCAGGTGGACCCAGTGGCATTGAAGTCACAAAATATGTGAAATTTGAGGAGGAAATAAGTGTCTCCTTTCTTAAAAGACTTTCTCCAGGGAAGGATGATCAGTTAAAATGCCTTGGGACACAACTGTCAAATTAAATTTGCTGTTCTTTTGAATACAGGTGAGGTTTTTGAATTTAATGTAGTTATGATGAAGCCCGAGATAGGAGGAAGAAGTTTTGCCATGTTTGAATCAGTTCCTTTTATTTGGCTTGAGGTAAAATGCAAACATGAAGTAGGTCAACAAGTCTCTTCACATGCATTTTTCTGCCCTGTAAATTTTTTTGTGATTTTCATGAGAATTTAGTAAGGTGGTTGTGATTTTGAAGAATTTTTTGGGGGGGAGAATTGAACATCACTTTTTAGTAAAGTGCTGTTTATTGTTATTTTGGGCATGGAGTCAGTCATCTTGTATGGCATTGTAGTTTTCCATTGTGTGCAATGGTCTATACACTGTACCAGCAGCCTAATCCTAACTCCCCAAACAGTTCCAATTCTCCTGACCTACTTGCTTACGTCCTTTTGGTACAGTTCATCTTCATCCAGACACAATCTCAGTTTACTGCTTCAGGGTGAGTATATCAAGACCTCAATGATGTGTTGTAAAAACTTTCTCAGTACAGTACTACATGAGTACATGGTATGTAATATGAGCTTTAAAACAGATTGCATTTTTTGAACTTGCTTTCAATCAAAGAGATGTGCCAATTGGGAATTTCTATGGCCTACTACCCAAAAATGTAGTTTGGGGTGAGGGGATTCTAGGCATTTAAAGATCTGAGAACTTTTACTAGAACTTGTTTTTTGTGCCAATTGGAAAACAGTTAATATCTGGACTCAATTTTGTATTGCATACAATATAGCGTCATGCACTTTCTGTCTCTTTGAAGTTGCCCATTGAAGGTTATCTGATGGAGGATCTGAACAGTGTTGTCTTATAAATACATATTTACCAAAAAAAAAAAAAAGAAAAAAGAGAAAAATGAAGAAGCAAAGGAAAAAAAAAATAATACAAGACCAGCCTCTCCAAACACATAGACTACTTTCTTTACAACTAGGGGGATTTAGACTTTCTTCTTGCAAAGGCAGACCTATAGTATAACATCAATATAACAGCTAGAAGCCCTTCATTGTAGGTTATTTATTAATTAAAACGGTTGCAGACATTAGATGATGGACCGGCCTTGTCTGCGTGTCTGAGCTTCCAAATTTAGAGAGCAGTCAGTCGGTCTGTGACGCAAACAGCCATCACAAGAGGTGTAATCTTGTCTTTCTTACTCTGCTGAAGACAGATAAAATGTTGATTAGTCAATGATATCGTAGTGAAAGTGTCTCTGCTGTGCACGCTGTGTGTAAAACAGTTCCTGACGATTGAGCCCTTAATGTTGTATCACACTTTCTGTATTGTTGTATCTATATGCCTAGTGTGGTCAATTGTTACTTAACTACAGTATATTCTTTATGCTAAGAGGAGTTAGGAATTAGTTGCGGTGGGGAATAGGTCAGTGTGGTGGGGGAGGGAAAGGTTAAACTGTAGTACATCATGCCCCTTTATCAAAAAAATTAACTTTTACGTGCTGTAAGTGAGTCCTAGTGCATGCAAAGTGCACCCAAGTACACATTCTTGTTGGCATGCTTGATTTCAATGGACATAATTGTGTGTTTTGCATGTGCTTTGCTGAATTGCAGTCCTTAACTGATAGGAATTAGTGGAATCAAGCTTGTCCCAGGCATTTCCAAGCATCCACTACAAAGGAATTAATCGTATCAAGCTGGTCCCAGGCATTTCCAGGCATACCACTACACTTCTCCATGTCCAGCTCTAGCTGCATGCCAGTCGTATTTCGTTGGTATTCCAGCTGTCAGCGGTACTCAGGGGTTTCATGAAGGGAGCGATGAAAAAGTCAGCATAGCTAACAGGAGCTTGTCATCAAAGCTCGGTTGGGGTGATATTTTCTCTCTTGCTGGTTCGTTGTTTGATAAACAATTGCCAAATGTTGATGAAGTGAGTAACCAACGAATGAGTCTCTCACCCCAGGGGATGTAGGCAATGTGTGGTGGATTTGGCAGAACAGCTATTCCTGAGTGCTATAGTATTAGGGGAAGCCTGATTGTGCAAGCTTCTGCAAAGACTTGGCTAGTGAGATATTGTAAAATTGAGGTCGGGGAAGTGATGGTTGGACAATATAGGCTACTTACTAGGGTGGACAATCCAAAATGAACCACTGGAGGGTAGCACTATAGTCTTATACTCTTACCTTTGAAATATGCAGTCCCCACCTCCACATTTCGCAAATTATATCAAACCAGCTTCCCGTTCTATCCTTCTTTCTCTTTTGAGTTCTTCCCCCTCCCATGCAGTTGTCGTTGCCGTATACATGCAATTTGTACATCACACTAGCTTCTAGTTCCATCAGGTATTTTTCACTCTGCTCCCCCCTTCCAAGTACCCATTACCATATATGCAGGTAACTTGTAACTTCCAGTTCCATCCTTTTTTGCCTGGTCCCTCAACCTCCCCCCCCCCCCCCCCCACCCGTCTCCATCACCATAAGGTTGTAAGTCTTGTACATCAAACCAACTCCCATCAGTCTGTTTTTTTTCATCATACCTGCTCTGTACCACCACTTCCTCTTGTGTTTTGGAAAGAGAACTTAGTCAAAAAGTATGCACTGTTTCTTTACCTGCACTGTTTTTTTACGGTACCTGCACTAAATGTAGGTTTAACGTTTCTTACCTGTGGGGTAACTGGCAAAATCTTGTTGCTCCCTGACATAGCCATATGGTTCAGTTGTCTGTTTAACACGGTATTTTTTATGTGTGGGAATTATATAAAGTGCCTACAGTATCAAGTCTTTAAAATGACTAATTAGTCTGGTCGACAATACATTGTTCAACAAAGATCAATCAATTTTTTTTTTGTAGAATTATATGAAACTTTTGCAGTTGATGCATGATAAATGTGCAGGCAGACAAGTATATAAGCAGCAAAACTAATTTCAGTCTTTAATGAATCAAAAGTACAGTGACCCAATGTGCTGTGTGTAGTTAGATAGAGTACGTTTACATATGGCTTAGTGTGTAAACTTATAATGAAGTCTAAATTGTCATACCACACCTGTATGCACTTTTTACTAGAAATACCACTGAGTTTGATATTGTTGTATCTGGGTGAAGAATTCAACTATTACAAAAAAATTTTTTTTCCCTTTCTAGGACTGAACGTTATAGCTTTCATTCCTGTAACAATTAGTGAAATTTCACTCGCATTAATTTGAGAATGCAAGCTAAAAAAAAATGCTCAGATCTATTTCATTCCTCATTTGAAGTAGCCGTTTACATTGAGTTGGTTGATTTCAAAGTCACCAAATCTTTCCAAAGCTGTAAAATTTCTCTCTTAACTTTGTCACAAATGGTCAAACAGCTCAAACTTAATTAGGCAATCCCCACATCCAGAACATTCAAAAAGTGTTTCATGAGTTTAGGAGTTACAGTATCATTTCACTTAAAAAAATTAAGGGGATAGATGTCACAACGTGTTCAAAGTATGCACAAAACTCTTTGCAAGCCAGGATATAAACAATTTGAAATTTTCACTGCTTTACTCAAGTAAAATTGGATGTGAAGTTTGATTATTTATATTTATAATTTGCATTGTAATGTGGAAGCACTCTTTAAACTCCTTGTAAAATCATTGATATTAACTCAATATGTCTCTTTAAAGTTCTTATTGAGGTTTTGATTATCATCCGATAGGAAATGATACATCACAAAATAGGCTTATGAGAAGAATCTTCATACAATGATTTTCATTTTAACTGGCTTTAGAATAATCAATACCAATTGAATGAGTTCCTTAAAGGCAAAGCAAATAGGCAGTGTCAATGTTTAGCATGCCATGCTTCCCCAGATAGCATTGTAGATATGTAATTGCCTACTTAGCTGCATTCAATTAAGGATGTTATTGTACTTTAAATGCTTAATTCCAAATGTTTGGTTAAAAAAGTGGAGGCAGTGTTTGCAAAAAGAACAATTTAATCCATGCATTCGGAATAATTAGTGCTAGATAGTATGCAAGTCCTGTTTTCAGAAATTGTTTAGTGGTGTGATCCAAAGAATGGCAAGCTAATACACATGGCCTTTAAGGTGTTTACCTCTTACCCCAAACAGTTCCAATTCTCCTAACTTACCTATGTGAGCCCCTCCCACAACTGTCTAAAACTCATCCTGATCCAGACACAATGTCGGTTTATACAAGGCTCCAATTTTTTTAATCAAAACACTCTCAGTACAGTACATGTTGTGTAGTGCGAGTTACAGTACTCTACACTTTTGAACTGAATGTCAGTCAAAGAGCTATGCCAATTGAGAATTTCTGTGGAGTACGACAGAACATGTAGTCTATTTCACTCCTCGCTACCTCCTGTTGACCTATGTATATCGTTATTGCCCGTAATAACCAGACTGGCAAAAACCTAATAACACCAAGGTAACCCCTACCTAATGAGGGCGCACTATACCTTGGCTACTTCCTTCTCGTTTTTGCCTAATCCTGTTTACACGTGTGGAAAAATCGTCTGGTAAAATTCTGCTATTTTCAACTTCAAATTTCGATTGATTGATTACATGTGATTAAATTTCGTGAAACATGTAATATATGGGATGAGTTATAGACTGCCATTAAAATTTGAGGACATTATAAACTGTAATAATATAGGTATCTTTCATGGTTACTGCTGTGGGCTGGGGGTTGTCGAATATGCCCACGGTATTCCCTGCTTGTCGTAAGAGGCAACTAAATGGGAGGACTTGAACAGTATTTTATCAGTGTGACACTATATAACACATTTGTGTTGGTGTGTCTTTAAATCTTATTTAACTAACTATATAACTAGAGTTGAAAATGGTGAATGGTATGGTGGTGCATGACTTCTGATAGGGCTACTGCACAATTCATCTTTCTTCCTCGTAATTCATCTTTCTTCATTGTTTTCTTTAAACAGTTGATGTAACCTAGAATAAATAGTAAAGCATATTGCAGAAGTGATTCCTTATTCTTTGGCAGTCATGCAAAACAGATCTTGTTCAAATGAGAGAATTGTTTGGATAAGATAAATTCCTGCTAACAATGAGATCCCATTATGTCTGTGAAAGAAATTTATTTAGGTATTGTAAAAATGCTGAGAGGTAGAAAATTGCCCCCCAAAATTAGCTCTGAATTAGCCACAGTATGTGCTAAGTGAAGAGAAAATTTTTCCTGAAGGTGCAAGACAATTTTCCTGCAGATTCCGGATTTTTTTGATAGACTACTATTGGCAAAAATGATTTTTTCCTTGGATTCAGGACTAAAATAAAATTTATCTCAATTCTTTCTCTTCTTTTGGATTTATTCTGCAAAAAAGAAACTCCCTCCCAATTCATTTCCTGTAAAGAACCCTTTCAGTTTCCCGAATCTTTCCACCCATAGTCAAATCTACATCTACTTTCTCTTACAATTTTATACACTTGCAATTTCCACTTCCCACTTCCAAACACTGTAAGAACCTTGAGTTTTAGATTTTCCATGTGGGCCATCATATTTCTCAGGAGTTAATTAAGGGGTTGTGTAGGTGCAGCTATTTTATTAAATTAGACTTGAGCTCATTAAAAGAAGGGGTTAAGGTCATATCAAGTTAAATTGATATATTAGAGGGATACTTATTGTGAGTATTTTGGTGAAATTTGCATTGAAATCCAGTGTGTGGTTCTCAAGATATGAGCAAATGAAGTTAACACATTTTTAACAAAAAGTGAACTTGAAGCAAGCATATGACATTACAGCCTTTTGTTTTTCTTTTAAATCTACAACCGCAAAAAAATGTACATTATCAAAATGTGATTGCATAGTGTCATGAGAATTTACAAACTTTGCACTCCCACAGGGAGTTCCTATACCTGTTAAATTCTAGGTCAGCACAACAACCTGATAGAACAAAGGAGAACAAAGCATTTGTTGTCAATGTGAGGAAGTGACATCATCTCTGCTGCTCTAAAGTTCACTTTGAAACACAAATCTAAGAACTTTATTTGCTGATAGCAGGAGAAATACATGTCTGATCTAAATGGAAATTTCACCCCATGGTGTGGATTTGGTTTCTAGCTCTTTCACATATGAAAATTAATTTTTTTCTTAAAGGGCCAAACCTCTCACCCCAAACTACAATTTTGGTACCTGGGTACCAAAATTCTCAATTGGCTCAGCTCTTTGATTGACAGCTAATTCAAACAATGGAGAGTGCCAAATCTTATATTACCCAGCATGAACAGTACTGAGAGTGTTTTGATTACAAAAATTGAGTTTTTCTGTACTCACCTTGAAGCAGTAAACAGAGATTGTACGTGGATGAGGATGAATTTCAGACAACTGTGGGAGGGGCTTCAGTAAGAAGGTTAGGAGAATTGGTACTGTTTGGGATGAGAGAACTGGGCCTCGAAACTTCCCATTTAAACAAGTTCCCATTCTTTTATGTAGTTGTGAAAAAATTGCACTTGTCACAGTCACTACAGTATATAATACATACGTGTTGGTGTATTGCTAAATCTTATCTAACTACAGTAACTCCTCACCGTCATTTGAGGCAAGTGGTGGCATATGGGATTACACTGTCATGCCTCAAAATTCAAGGCGTGCCCTAGTAAAAATAGTAGTACAGAATAGAGAGGGTGCCCTCCTCTGAGCAGAGAGGTCAGAGAGGGAGAGAGGGAATAGAGAGGGCACCCTCCTCCAAAAACATTGATTGAGGATGTGACCCTTCTAATCGTCTTCTTCTCACTTTCTAATAGACTGGTTTAATTCAACTTTGGGCCTGGGTAATGCCTCCATTTTTCCAACCATAGTGGCTAGATTTTGTTAGCTGTTTTTTTTATTAATAACACTGTGATTTGCATAAAGGTTTAATTAAAATTCATTGTTCTATTTCAGAATAAAATTTAAATCTTGTAACTTACCACAGTACTTAAATTTTATCTCTTTGGATTAGCTGCTAAGATATTATACCTGTTTCTAAGGAAACTATTTGGACACATTGAGGCATTTTAATGATCTTTGGGAAATGGAACAAAAACATTGATGTTTCAACATTGATTGAACGTTTACCTTTTAAGTTAATATAGTAACCTGAATTTTTTGTTTTAAATTTTGTATACGTCCTACATGTCTTGGCATTTTTTTCTGAGTGAGATCACTGTAGTTTGAAATCTTTTTACCTTTCCTGTACATTAGACTACTTTTGCAGACTCTGCAGGCCTTTGTCATAGATAAATTGATAATTAAATGTTCTTTGGTCTTGAGGAAAAGATGTGATACTCTGATCAAAATGTGTCACTTTGCGAATGATCCCATGGGAAGAAATCCCACACCGCTTCTAATGGAGTGAGCAATTTTCACAAATGGAATAATTTATCTCTACTTAATCTCATTTTTTGCTCCAACCCACCTCGCCTTTTGTCCATTTTCTGCAAGTCTGCTAGTGTGATTTGTTCTCTTGCTGCCAAAATCGCTCCTTGCTCGGCTGAATTTACCTTGGAGGCAAAATTGGGATCGAGTGTAGAACGAGATTGGTCTGACCTACCTAAGGTGTAGGCTTAGGCTATGCACATCTTTTTCATTTGAACTCCCGCAATGCAAGGCACGTGTTGCCTGTCACCATGAGAAGGTGGATTAAGTTGCCCTTTATGGTGTCACTGCTTATCGAGTTCATTTTGTTAATCTCCGAAGCAGCCTTTGTTGCAGCATGTCTAGCTGCAAGGTTTGTACAACTACGAGGGAATTGTAAGGAGGGGATAGTGTCTGCTGTGTTTATGTTATGAGTAGTTTGTTGTGATTTATGTGTAACTTTTTATGAATCCATTGTTTGCTCAATCTTGCTGCAAGGTATTCAGAACTTAAGACTTTCAGAGTGTATTAGAGGATTGAGACTAGGGCATAAAGTAGTAAAGTACCACTTACAGGACTGCATCAATCTCAGGAACTTCACCGTAATATTGTGACTTGATTCAAGTATAACCAGATGTGCTGAAAAGAAATATTTAAATGTGAGATAGATAACATTGGTGGTTGGATAATTAAATCCCAAGGATGACATTCTTGTTTTGATTGTAAACTTTCATCAACATCTCTGACGAACAAGGCAAACAAACTACTTTTCCAGAAAGGGATGTAGTGTGTCACTCTTCGGGGATATTGAAGTAAGTAGTTCAATTTGGGGAAGATTTTAAGAATCTGTGAAATGAAATTATGTCTGCAACTTTGATAGATTATGGATTTCAGTATCCAGTATGTCATTTGAAGTACTTTAAGTTAGTATTACAGCATTGTGTACTATAACTTTACATTGGAAGGCTCATATGCGACAAGGTGAGCATTTTACAGAAATTGGTTTGTGAAATATTTGGCCTTGTTACTATGATGGCAGCACTACCCAATCAACCAGACTTGTGGTATATGAGAACACAGACTGGAAACATGGGGTTTACCTGTGATTTCACCTTACCAAAAGCATGGGTGACACCGATTGTTGTGGGGTACGTAAGGCCAAGCCCAAGGTTATCTACAATTGCTTTCAAAATTAATTCATTCAGATAAACTTAAAAGGATTTATTTCTCCCTTCTGTTTCTTGGCATTCTTTAAGTCAAAATATTAACTTAGTGGGTAATTCTATTGCAAGTAGTGTGTATATATTTTATCTTGTTTTAATTTTTTAGACCAGCTCAGGTTGTCCCTAGTACCCCATGATGGCATTTTAATTTTTCAGTTGTGAGAGACATCTGGTTGCAATTTCTTCTGAAGTTCTGTTGAACATCTGGGAAGTTTTGGAACCATTTGCATGGGTTCAATACAATACCAATTTCTTGATGCAGCAAGCTGTGAATTTGAACACATTTTCAGGTCATATACACCCCCTACCTGGGGGAATTTCCCCGAGGCAAAAGGAAGCATTTTCATTGTAATTCTAGTAGACCCATCATCAAACACACCTTGAAGCCATGGGTGTGATATATATGGTTAATGGTTGTTACAGCTACTGTATAGATATTTATTCCGCACTTGGATTCAGCTTACTTCTTGTAAACTTTACAGCACAGTATGGTGGCTACAGTAGTGAGATAGTTCATGGTCTCTTAGTTACAACCCCTGCCATCTGCCCATGGAGCTACAGTGTTATCCATGGCATTATTCTGAATATTTGTACATACTTGTGGTACTTTTGGTAGCTGACAAAACATGCCCCATGCAACCCTGAATTTAAAGTGTAGGAAATGCTTTCATCAGAGAAGGTCAGATGGAGATTGGCAGGGCCAACAGTAGTTTGGCATAAACGAATTCTTATTTGCCTAATTTGCTCTAAATTTGGTATCACTGAACATTCAGTTCTCCTTGTTGAAAGTGAAAGTTGAAATGAAATTTCTCAGCATTTTATGTTGTATGATGTAGACATAATACAGGTCTATCATAGACACAACTTCCTTGCTGCCTGTGGTGAGCTGCCCTGGATGTAGTTTTTTTGGCCCCTGGATTATACCAAGATCAGGCTACTGTATTCTTGTATATTGTTTATGGAGAAAACAAAGTGTAGATTATTTTCACTCTGTTCAGCATGCATGCATGGTTCTTGTTTCCTTCTTGATTAGTTTCAGTCTAATTTAGTTAGGTTCAGGTTGCATGTTTTTCTTCGCTCAAATTTTTTTGCATCATGTTAGTACAAAAGTCAATAACTCTAATAATTACCCAGCATTATAATGGTGGAAAAATTCCACAAAACTTTTCTTGATTTTACTTTTTGTGTAAATCTGTATTAAGGGTCATTTGTCACCCAAACTACAATTTTACCATTATAATGTACTACAGAAATTGTCAATTGGCACCTCTTCGATTGATATAAAATGAAAAAAAAAAATGCAGTGTAGCTCATATTATACAACTTGTACTGAGAGTGTTCTGATTACACATTAGGGCCTTTGGGTGTAATTAGGCATCATAAATGTACTATTAAGCACAGGTTAAATGTTAGAATTTCACAGGTATGCTATAGCACCAAAGAAGAACTCCTTATGAAGTATACAGGACTGTCTTTATATGGTGTTAAATACATGCATACAGTAAGTTTGTTTTCTAACTTAATGTGTGAGAAAGTATGGCAATTATGCACACATTACGCCAAGAGCATCCTGATTAAAGTGCTGACTTTTCTTGAAATAAATACTATGTATGTTGAGCTGTATGCCTACATATGCATGCAGTCTGTATAGTTCACAGTAAATGCAATAATGCAAGTTGCTTAACTGTAGCCTTCTACCTTAATTGTAGGGCAGTTGCAATGTGTGGGCTTACTTTTAGGGATCTATTCTCTACACTGGTTGGTGGTCTTTGGTAATTTCTGTCATCGACCTCCAGTCAAACACCTCCTATGGCTTCCAAATAAGAAGTTTTAACACTTAATTTGTTGACTGTAAAAGATTGCACACATATGGTTTATCCCTGTGCAACCTGCAGTCATAGTGAAAAATTACTCAGATGTGTAAATTCAACTTTACAGTCACTGAGTTGTGTTTACTTTGGACAGGCATTATGAGTTCTTAGCCCTCTCACAAACACTTCTTGAAGTATGGAGACCTTGAAATATTCAAAGAAATCCCCATATAGTCTCCGCTCATGACAGAAAAAATGATTGTCTTGGAAAGTTTTGATTATTTTTCATTTGTTATACTTGACTGCCCATAGTGTACACTAAACAATGTGGAAAACTTAGTGGCACCATCTGAATGTATTTGGAGCCTAAATCTATTTAATGGTATAATAGTACACAGTGACTTGGTGACTTTGTGATATTTGTGAAGTGGGGAGAGGATTCCACAAAATCAATCTGTTTGAGAGTATTTTATGCCAATATTTTGGTAGCTGTCAGGAATAATGTATATGCTTTTTGTGCATATCAAGGATAAATTTAATAGTCTGATAAATAAGGCATTAACAGGTTGTCATTGGTATTATATTGGCAGCTGGTTTGAGTGAGAGAGATATATTGGTGGTTATGACCGTGTGATGTGTCATTCCAGGGGCATCATTCTGAGGAGGCAGTCAGGCAAAAATGATGGAGAAATTTTGTAGACTACTGAAAAAAATGTAAAATAGAGTGAGAGGATTAGCCCTTTAAGGGGATTTCGTTTTAGTCTGAACATCTGCTTTTGCTATGTAGAGAAGGTTTCAAAAGAGTTGGTAACTTCCACGAACAAATTCAATCTAATTACTTAAAAAATTTATTTGCCTTTATACAGTATGTTAATAGGACAGTGTAATACTGTATGTTGTAGAAATTGTAATAGACAGAATGTAGGTTGTAAAATTACATCTGCAGTCATATTTGATATTGAATACTATGTAATCAGAGTTTTCATAGAAAAACAAACATAATCACTTAATTTACAGACCATATGGTACATGAACAAAAATATTGTTGGTACAACTTATTACAACTGATAGCTGAGTCTCCCCTTACTCACAGTCATTTGACAAACACACTGATGAATAATTTTTCATCAAATATTGGAGCTGCTTTTGTTCATCCAAGTGTCTGACTTGCCAGAATTTTAACCAAACAGTGAAATATTAATGATGTATCAATTGCTTTGGTTGAAAGTCAAGAAGACTATAAGCATTGACTAGTTTTATTGATCAAATTTTGGTATAGGGAAGATAATGCTCACATTGCTTGTCTGGTCGCTGAAAAGTATGAAATTCCGAGATAAAAGGCATGATTACATTTCAAAGATATTTTTCATGATATTTTCCTTTAATCCTAACAATGATGGAAGCTTGTAAATTCTCTCAGATTAAGATCTCAGATATTTTACTACTTTGGAGAGGTAAGCGATGGCACACACAGTGACCGACTACTGTAGCTCTTGAACTTGTTGCACGATGATATAGGCCTATCTAGTAGGTCATGACTGAATTGATACCTGGTGTACTTCGTCCCTCATATTGTGATTATTAATTGCCTGTCAACACTGCGTGGTGGAGTTGTTTGAACAACATAACAGTTTCTTCTTTTAGTTGTGTTTTATGGCTGGGTACACCGAGTACATTTTTTGAGTGAATTTCACTCTTCTTGGAGTGAATGTAACAATCCTTGGGGTGAATTAACACTCTAATGGAGTGATTTTACACTTTTCACTGAGAGCAGGACTTGGTTCACTCATTTGATTTTAAAGTAAGTTATTGCCAATTATATACTACACTTAAGTTGCCAACTTGCCATGCCTTGATTGCAAAAGCAGTTTCCTTTTGAATATTCCACATTGGTGCCTTATTTTTTTTATAGTTCATTTCCATATATTTTATACTGTAGTTTATTCCATATGGTACTAATTAAATAACTAGCTCTTCTGACCTCATCATAGGGTAAAATGTGCAGTTTGAGGAATCGATCATTTTTGTGCAACACTTCTTTGGAAGTGCTGGTAGTAATATAATTATTAATCATTCTTTCTTGGAAGGGTCATTACCCTGATTCCTGAAGAGTCTTTATCCTGAATAAAAATTGTGGGTCAATATCCGAAAGGGCCCTAACTCCAAAAAGAGAAGGATCGTTATTCTGAATATGGATGATTACAGTTGTTTCCGTGCCTTCTTTATAATTGAGGATACTGTATTTCTGTTGACCAATTTCCTGTGGATCTTTTTCAGCTCTCTTGACAGTTTGAAAGTTTAAATGCACATTTAGCACCTCCAAGGAGGTGTTGCAAATCAGGACCCTTCAAAGAGGTACCATATTGGAATTATGAATTAGTCTTGAAGTTTTGGAGACCGTAAGGGACCTATGAAATTCTTGTTCACTGATTATTAATTGTACGGAATAGAACAATTGTAGGCAGTTCGGGAGATAACCTCTTTCGGGGGAAATCAATTTTCACCCAATCGGGGGGATTATTTTGCCATGGGTGGGCATTTTAAAAAACTCTGTTGATAGGGGAATAAAAAAGCTTCGTCATGTTTGGTTGTTCACCACGCTGCTTTTGAGAAATCGAGCAATTTTGCTTCGCTCTTTGTCCTAAGCTAAATTTATAGACTCCATGCAGCAGCAAGTTTTGTACACAATTTTTCACTGAAGGTGTGCAAGTGGGTCGTGCCAACACACATGTGTGTAAATACATAGTTGAAGGTCCATGGTAATTTCCCTTTTAATGTCTTAACTAACTATTACCTCACAATTGAATATAAACACATTTGTTAAACAATTCGACGACCGTGAAGAGGTAGACACTAAGTGCTCATAAATATTCATTCCGTTGAGACAGGCAAATTTTCCCCCAATCGGGGTAATACTCATTTTCTCCCGAAAGCGGTTATCTCCCGAACTGGTAGGCAGTTTTGTAGATATCATGCACCTGCAGTTCTTTCAAAATGTTAATTTGCTTAATTGTCTTATCTTGATTTCCACCATGAGAAATAGAAGATGTGTGTCTTATAAGGAAGCCAGCTAAGTATTATGAGAGATGAGCGTCCTTTGTGTGTCACACATGGATACATGCTGTAAAGATGGCTTTCAATTTAGCAATTTAAAAAAGGGCAAAGGGGGCCCTCTGGTTTCATATTGCTTTCCGAACTTGTGTCAGGGATGAATTACACCTTGTGGATCAATTATGGTGTCGTTCATGACTGCAAGGGATTTAAACCATGGAATTTTTCTAAGGACGTGACATTCAATAACATTTTGAGAGGCTTTTTATTGATTTTGGTTTCGAGATACTATTTCGTCATTTGTAGATTAGAAAAAAAATGTAGCCTCTTCTTTCCCCCTTGTAACAAATTCTTGTATTAAGAGGTCAATATACTCAATATCCACTGCAAACTCAATATTTGGGGGTCATTACCATGGTGAAAAAAAATTACCATGGTGACAAGAAGGTCATGTGTCTTTTAGCTAAGTTGACCAGTCTTTCATTATATCTGGAATAACATCAGTGTCTACCATACAACAGACATGTGCATTGTAGCCTGCATAGAAATACTAATTTGTAACAATTTCTTAATAGTTAAAGTAGCTAGCCTACCTAATGCATTACAATCATTGAGAGAAAAAAAACCTTGGTTATGGTTACCATAGTAACACACCTTTCTACCATTTTGCAATTTGTTATTAATTATGAACATGTTTTTTTACAACTGTTTGTGGCTATCTATGTAAGATGGATAAAAATTAAAAATAGAATATTGTACTCAAATAATTGTTATGTAATTGGCAGTAATATTTACGATAATTGAAGGAATGACTTAGGGGATGTCAATTCAAAATATGCAATAATCACACTTGAATGGTGGACTAAGTGATAACGAAAATTCATTGTAGATTAAGTAAAGTAGATCCCTTGGAGCACTGTTTCCTCTAAGAAATTGTACATTGGGCAGTTGGATAAATGCACTCAGTATGAGAACATTTGACTCATTGGGAATTTCAGGTTATTTGAACTGTACACACATCAAATAAGGGAAAAATTTTTATACCTTCTTGTTTTTGTTTTTTCTCACAAACATCAGTGCCTCAAATTGACGAGCCATCGCGTCAAAATGGTGTCATAGCAGCTTAGAGTAAAGACTGCCTTGGAGACAGTTTCGGTACTTGGACTGTTGAAAATGCAAAAATTATGAAGTTTTTTGCACGCAGTGCATGCAGTGTTTGATACTGCACACTATGATGGCAATACTGTTGAATGTCATATCTGGAATTCACAGTCAATGAATTTTAATGTATAACTTCTCTTTTTTGAAGGTGGACACTGTTTGTAGCATGTGACATGCAAAATTGACAGCACTGTAAGCCTACTGCTATAAAACACTTCTTTCTTGAAATTCCTCAGGCATTTTTGAAGTCCTGTCAAACTGTAGCTCTGTCCTTGTGTTTTTAAAGCTTTGTCTCAAGTTACAAAACTGTCATTTTTTCGTCCTCTGCTTGGGTACACCCGTCATTCTGTCTGAGCCTTTCTTAATGGTCCTTGTTGTAGCAAATTTTGCATTTTTTGTGCAATTTGAGCAATCTCTCTGTCTTGTGACACTCTTAGAAAATGTACGGCTCCAAATTTGCAAATAGAAGTGACAATTCATGGGACAGCTCTTTCTATTTTTGTCTTTACTTGGATCAGCTGTAAGTACAAATGATTCTTCAAGTTGCTTGCTTTCAGATGCTGTAAAAAATACATCAGTAATCCTCTTGCCTGAGACGAAACCTCAATTTCATGAAATTTGGGAGTATATTGGCGATGATAGGCTGTCGCCAGAATTTCATTATCAAGGGTCTAAAGAGGTTTGAGCAGTGTGCAGAATGGGGTCCTGAAGGTATGGTTCATTGACTTGAAAACTTACAGCTGCAGGACTCTGCCATTTTAGCTTGCAAAGTGTATTAAGCATGTGTTGCGGAATTGGATGTCCTGTTTTCAATAATTGTTAGGGCCTCAGAGGGCAGCATTGACATGTTTGGTGATGTCACAGACTTTTAAATTTCAAGACTTACTGAAACATCAACTGACCTGGAGATGGAAAGAAAGTTAAATGCCATCAAAATTTTGATGTAAATCATCTGAGGGCTGTGAGGTTGGTCAAGTGTTGTCCTTCAGCGGACTTGCTGGCTTAGTCGGGAAGCAGTTCAAAGTTGGTTTAGCCGAACAGCCCTTTGCCAGAGGTCAGGAGGAATTTAGAAAAAGTTTTGGGGTCCTGATGTAATTATGTGGCATTTGTATTCTGAACAGTAAAGTATAGTATTGGCAATGCTTGTTTGTGCCCCCTCCATTCCATCCCCCATGCATAAACTAAATGTCAGTAATTCAATGCCATCTCAGCAGCAAATTCCCTTTGAAACCCTTTGTCCAAATTTCATTAACCAAAGGGTTTCAATGGGTTCCAAATGGTTCTTAAAGGTTTTCAAAAGGGTTTAGTTTATGCAAAAGGCGATTTTATAATTTCCTTTGAGATTTGGCCTATGTCCATCAACAACCAAAGGGAACCCTTTGAATGCAAAAGGATTTTCCAAAGGGTACCATTTGAAACCCTTTTGGTTCAAAGGGTAATATACCTAAGACAGGGCTCCAAAGGGAATTTTCATCTGGGAACCCCAACTTAGTCCACAATCCAGTTACAGCCTACTGGTATAGAAATGCTACAGAAAAACATAATTACTCAGAAGTGGTAATTCCATTGTGGAGTGCAGTTATATGAGATTTAACACACCAAAACATATTCAAGTGTCAGCTAAGGGAAAGGGTAAAGTTTAGATACATTTTCAAACATGATTCACATTCAAGCTCAAGTTCTGTTTTCTAACATGGTGCAAATCCTACCCTATAGTTGCCCTTTGCTACAGGATGGAAATACCATGGGCATGTTCTACAACCCCCAGCCCACGTCAGGGACAACCATGGAGGGATTTGCTAGGTTTTGTGGTGCCAACAACCTGCCAGTAGTGGGAAAAGTAATGATGATGATGTCTGCTCTTCATTGGCCATAGACATGGACATAGACATACAACTTCCTCACCCTAGCTTGACCTTGTGTTTGGTCTAACGGTTGAGCATCTGCCTCTCAAACAGAAGGCCCGGGTTCGCTTCCCAGGTCGAGTCATACCAAATTACATTACACTACAATGCTGTGCTTGTATACCGTGTGTGTATAAGGCTACAATGCAGTCACAACGGAAAGAAGAATTTCCCACCCAAAGTGCAAAGAAAAACCTGGCTTTTACGCCAAATTGCTTAACAAGACACTAGAGCTACGAACGTCTTGGAGAGGGAAATTTGTTTTTTAGAATGACAGTTTTTTATATTGAAAAAAGTTTTCAAGACATTCGGGCAAAGATATATTTTCACACTTCACAGAGCCAAACGCCAGTGCTGTGAAAACAAGTTGGACCCCACCATAACCTATTTTACAGAGGGGTGTTCAGACATCCATGTTCATAGTTTGTACTTATTATTCATAAATACCTTGTAGAAATAATTACTAACCAGTGGCGAAGTATATTTTGCTCTTAATTAATGTATTTTAATATTGCTAAGACCATGATAGTTTTGTTCTTTTGTTCGTTGGGCGCTAATTTTGTCAGCTCATTTGAGTTGTGTTAATAAAATGACCACTTTTAAATAATGCACTCTTCCAAGTGTGAAGATTAACAAAATGAATTAGCTTCCTTTTTGGTGGATTGCCGGTGGGGAAACTATACCTTTCTATAGAGAAATGAATATGTATCAGATTGATCAGAACCTCCCCTTTCAGGGAAAAGCTGCACTTTTTGCAAAAAGTGTGTGTACATCTGTTCAGAAAGGAAAGAAGCAAATGTAATAGTAATTGGCAGTACAGTAAGCGATCGGCGCTACATTTCTCAAGAAAATTGGCTTTGCCGGTGGATATTTTGTAGTTTTCTGTGCAGAATGTCAAAGGAAACGAAAGAGCAAAAGTTTATCTCGAGAAATATGAATGTACTTTTGTGATTTGAGCAACAGGTTTAGAAATATCGCTGACAAAATGTGGTTCCCCCGTTGACTGTTAGTGCTAATGGATTTGCCATTCGGATTCGGTAGCGCACGCATTTATAGGGAAAGTAGACAAAAGTTTTTGCAATGTAAGAGCCTTTTCTTGTCAGCTACATTAGACTGCTATTGGTTGTACCATAAGTGTGACACATATTCAAGGTGTGTACACCCACTTTCTGTACTAAGCTTAAAGTTTGGAATTTTGCCTACCAAAACATATCAGTTTAAAGCAAACATCCTCTTTGATGTAACACAAACAGTTACATTTAGCAGCCAGACCAACACAGAGAAAAGCCTCTGTATTTACATACTGCTTCCTTGATTGTCTGATAAAAATAAAACATGTTGATATCTACCATGCACCTTTGCCATTTAACCATACAAGCACTATTTACATGAAACAAAGGAAATATTCAAAGGATAATAAAACTCAATATCAGTTTTATCCTTCCCTTCAGAAAAAAAAAAAAAATCAATTTTGTATTTTTAATCTAGTCATACTCCTGGGAAATTTCCATTAATTTCCTATGTTCCCTTTTTCTGTAGATTTTACAGAATTGGAATGGTTATACTGTATCTACTTCATTAAATGGCATTTTGTTCTTCTTCATTTCTTCCAGAAAAATTAAATTTTTGTCTTTGTTTAGACTGTAGTCAAACTACTTGAAAATTTCTGTAGATGCATGTCCTTTCTTGTTTTGTAAATTTAATTGTAGGTACAGTTTTGGCGTAGTAATTCTTTAAATGGCATTTATGTTCTTCATAAATGTCTGAACTGACATTAAATTCTCCTTGAAACTTCCATCAAACTCTCGGTTTGTTCCTCATGATCTGCTTTGGAGACAGTGTAACCAGTTTAATTTAAAACACTATACTACTTTGTAGAAGATGTGCTTAATCATTTGCACATTAAATTTAGTATGGAAACAGCTGCCTGTATTAACCACATTTAGAAGTACCTCCAGAGCCACCGAGGAAATATTCTGAAGTTAGGGTATAAAAAGTAAGACAGAGATCTTTACTATTTAATTGTTCTGCTGAATGGGGAGGAAAAGAGAATGAAGTACGTAAATAAAATTTGCCGTATTAATTGCCTTGTGTTGGAATCAATGTCCACTTGATCATATTCCATGTTGAAATATTAAAATGTAAAAAAGCATATTTTTAGTTTTGTGTGTGAGTCATAAGTTCTTAAAGGTTTCAGTTTTTCAGACACAAAGGGATTTGATATACAGGCTTTTATTTATGACATGCTTCAGGGGTACGTCTCTTTGTCCTTATAATTGTTATGAGAATTGAGGCAGGGGAAAGTTGCAAAAGTGTTAATGGGAATGCAGGACATTGAATTCTGTATCACGAGTGAGGCAGTACTTTGTTGATTACAAAGTCATCTCAGGATGTCCGTCTGGGAGGATGATTTGTTTCGTGGCAGGGTTATGTTTGTAGACAGAAAGGTGAAATTATACTTAGTGCTTGTAACATCTAGAAAAGTGTGTTGTAACTCATTCATTCATTCATTGTTTTAGAATTTGAATCATAATTTAGTAAATGGAAAGTGTGTACAGTGAAGGTTAAGTTGTAAGTTGTGATTGATTAAGGTTTCTGTTTTATGGTTGGCTGGGAGAGGTTTGGAAACATGTCATAAATTTTAATTTAGAAAAAAGAGACTTATTCACCAGCCAAGTAACTTTTACTTGTTGCTGCATAGTGTGTACAGAAATCTGAAGACAGCATACAGAATGTACCATAAGCATGGCGATATTGATATTACACAATTTTATAAGTCCAATAAATTCTCATTAGTATTGAGCTTTCATCCCTTCCCCCTTTTAATCCTTGGTGGCTCTTTCTCTCAATTGTATCCCACCACTGCCTGACCCACCCCTTACCACCATCTGACCCCCTTCTCTCACCTTCTCCCTTCTTTCATCTTCTCCCTCCTCACACTTGCCCCTTCCTCCCGCTTGCACCCTCTCCTCTCACCCGTCCCCCTTCTCTGCATACCACTTACAGTTGAATTTCCTGATTTCAACCCCAGACCATCACCTTCCATCCTAATCAAATCTGCATGGAGTAGGGAAGACAAGCCAGTGTGCCACAACTGGGAAAGAGGCTGTGGCCGGCTCAACTTGAATCAATTGGTTGGAAACTGGGCCGTTAAACTCCATTTAACTAACTAACAAACTAACTTGCTGGCTGGCTGGCTGGCTGGCTGGCTGGCTGGCTGGCTGGCTGAGGTAACATTTTAAAGAATGAGTTGCAGTGCAGTTTTTCTTTACAGTATTAAAGTTTGCATAGGCAGGGCGCAAGGGAATGAAGGGCATACATGGTTGGATACCCTTTCAATCCTTTGGAGTGAAAAATTACTCATGAAGAGTAAAATTAGGGACCTATGAAAATTTGGAGGAAAACTTTTCAATTGAAAAGAGTTATCTTTCACACTTTTAGGGTGAATATTCTGCTGTCCCTCATTTCACTCTTTTGGATTTAGAGAGTAAAGCTAAAGGCTCATCTATTCAACTATTTTATTTATTTCATTTTTTTTCCTGCAACAAGCTTCCAGTTCAGGAAGTAACTTCAAATAATTTAATACCCCTCTCTGAATGTTTACTAATTCATTTCTTTAGTTGAAATTGTCAAATACTTTGCTGTCATTGTACAGGTTTAAATAAAAGGTCAGAGGACAAGAAGGCAGCAAGTTATTTTTAAGATATTTTTAAATTCTGCTCTAGTTGTTTAATCTTGCTTTACACATAATTGTAAAGTGTTTTGAACACTTTGTGGGGGCATCAAATACTTTTAAACATGAACAGTGGTTGTTGTATGAAAGTATAAAAATATTGCTTTACTCATGTTGGAGCCAGGAGGTTAATCATTGTTCAAGAGGTTGGAAAGGTTGATTGTGGTGCCATATGTTGAAAATTTTTCATGAAAGAACTTTGAGGAAGGATTTGTTTTTGAAGGCTTTCTGCATAGCTAGTTTACAATTATTTAATGGTCATTGACTGAACAAGAACCTTAAATGTACCCCTATATTGCGCAAGGGCAGTTTTAACTGGAGACTTTGAGGAACTGCACATTCTTGCCTTAAAGCAATTTTCGTCTTTTCAAGCACTGAGCCCTGCTTGAAGAAGTCGACTTGAAGTCTTTTTGTGCTCAGTGTTTGTAACCTATATTGCTGCAGGCAGCAACGTCAGAAGGCATTAGATAATTTGTAACAGTTCGAACTGCTTGCATAGTTTCTTTCTAGTGTTGTGCAATATCAGCAAAGACATTGCTTTGGCACATAGATATCATGACAGCTGGTAAAAACTCCGCAAGGGAAGATTGCAAATAAAATCGACCATGAGGTTGGTGTCACAATGATTCATCTTCAATTTCTCATACTGATTTCTAAGAACAAATATGAAACAGAGGTTAGAAATGTAGTGAGTTTATTCCCTAAAGCTACAATGAATAGTCGTTCACAGATTCAACAGTGCATGCTTCTTGTACAGTTGAAAGTCTAGGGACATGTATATTTTATTCAGCATAACACATTCTAATTCACTCACAATAAAATTTGGGATACATCTTAACACTGCACAGACTTACAGTGTGTGTCCCTGTTCAGTGAAAGCTGATTAATTTTGAGACAAGGCATAATTACTTTTGAGGGAAGTTTATTAGGATCATTGGGCTAGCTGGCAACAGTTGATGAATCAAGGCCGTCAGTGTCTTGTTTGGTGAATTTAAGTAATGAAAACTGAACCACGAAATAACATAAAACTCGTAAATCGGAATCAGGTAATGAAACATGGACACATCTCGATCTGTGTTGTTATTGAGTGTCCCATAGAGCTTACTATAAATTGTATGCATCAGTAACATCAGAATATATTCCAAAAGTGGTGAAATATTTTTAAGAATTAGATGTGACAAATATGCTGTTGTTTTTATTGGAGTGTCCATTGTTTCTGCGTGGCGTAAGAGCTATTTTATGAACGTCAATAGCAACTGCAGTATAATTTGAGAGCATGCAGGAAAGCCTCAAGAAATGTAGGGCAGTATTTTCCAGCACTAATTATGTTAAAAAGATTTTATTTATTTAATTTGTATCAGCATTCTACTTTTTAAATGTTTGTGCAGGCATCCCTGGACTTGATAAATATCTTACAATAGGCTTTTCCTGTGACTATTTTAATTGTCTCACCCTGTAAATTTTTAGACAATCTTCATGCAGAAGTTGGTTATTTATTTATTTCTTCCAATTACAACCACAAAATATGCTGTTAATTTCAAAGGGCAAATGCTGGGGTCAATCAAATGAACCCTGGTATCTAGGTCAGGGATTGCTCTTGAGAACTATGACATGACAATATTTTTGCATATTTTTTATTATTTTGGGGGGAATTCATGTGGAGTACATTAGTATGATTCTTCAACCCTGAAGTAACAATTTTAAGATTAAGTTGCAAAGTTTGTCTTTCAACTTTGTTGGAGGTTAGGGAAAGAAGGACTTACTGAATACTAGCTGTGTTGAATAAAGCTAGGCTCATTTCAGTTTTGAATTGGTAATTATGACAGGACAATATTTTTCTCTGAATCAAGAATTCATGTCGGTTAGAGTACTCAGATCATCCTTTGCTCATATTTAACATTTATCTTTTGAATTCTTATAAGGTCATTTAGCTGTTCTGTTCAAATAACCTGAGGAGGGGGGGGGGCTGCTAAATGTCCTTAAAGGAAAAATGCAGTCTCCATAATTGGGATTAGTATAATAGACTATTCAACAATGGCTTATCTTGGATTATGTAAAACTAACAAAAGGTTTTGTAAAAAATTTTTTTTAGACACATAGGATAGTTGATTACCGTATACGTACATTATGAATTATGAATGAAAGTATGCATTGCGACTTTAGTGCATGGTACCACTATGTGGTGGATGTGTGATGTTTTGGGAAGGATGTGTATATGAAGAAATTTCACAGTCTGCTGTATGTAGATGGCCATATTGTTCATGGCCATGCAGATATGAATCATCCTGTGTTGTTGTGATAAAATGGAAAGATTAAATAATAAGATAAGGTTACCCTACTCTAACAAAGCAATGCACTGTTTTAAAAATGAAGTAATCGTTAATAATGCAGGAAGGGAGAGGTGTCCTTAAGATGAGGTCATGTGTGCTATTAAGAAAGGTCATGTAAGGGAAGCCTGATCATGAATACAGTACTGTAGTGTTAAATATTTAACTAGAAAGCAGAAATGATTTTGAGTTTAATTGAGAAATAGAAGAATTCAGACTGATATTGCTTTTTGTTTGAATCAAACTCATGATACTATAGCCAAAAGATGGCAAAAGGTACTGTACTATCATGGTACATACAGCAGGGAACCTGAGTTGAGTTACAGTACTTCAGTATATGTGTGGCACATGCAAGCATACAGATTGAAGGTGTACAAAAATATGTTGTGGTGAAATCAGGGTTGTTTATTTTTTTTTCATTTTTTTTTTTAAATTGTGTTTTAAATCAAATAAATCGATTTAAATCAGAGTTTTTCAATTAAATCATGACTCTTTTCAATTGAAATCATGATTTCCATTGTGCTTTTGATCAATGTGATTTAAATCAAACAGCTCTTGCTGAAGTAGTAACTGCAGGGGTACTGTAAAACTAAAAAAGCCTGAGCTTCTTAAAATAATACTAAATATCAAGCTTGTAGTTTTACAGTACCACAGGTAGTACTATTCATGTGAATTATGTTAAAAGGTGACACTGTTCCACAATGTTTTTTTCAAATATTGAAACAAATTGTCACTGTCACATTCTCCTTGACTGCTATGAATACTCCCACATTTGTCAGAAATACTACACCGTACCCGACCTGAAAACCTTGTTTGAACAAACTGATTCCTCCCTTATTCTTGGCTCTCTCAAGGAAAGTAAACTTTATAGAAATTTCTGACATGACTCCCGTCTTGCTGCTTTCTTTTTTAGTAGAATTTGAGCCCCCCGTTTTTACATTTTTACTTTTACTTTAACTTTTCCCTTTTTGGTAGTTTTACCCCAACAATGTAACTGTCCAACTTGGTGACACTATATAACACATTCGTGTTGGTGTGTCGTTAAACTCCATCTAACTAACTAACTGATAATTCTAGTAAAATGAACTCCCCTGGTTTTTCTCACAATGTGGACCAACTCAACAGGTTAGAGAATGGACAAATTGGAAATGGTATCTTTGTCAGTATGGTTCCTTTACACAAGTTTTAACTGCAAATTGTACCACCATTTTTGTTCCTACCTTAACCTAGATTTGGCTTATAGGCCTTCAGCTTTAGATTGATTTGTGCCATGGAAACTGGTTAAGTCATATCCTTCTCTTTGTCAGAATCAAAGGCTGGAGCCGATGTCATAATTTAGGTCAGCTTTACATGAGTTATTAAACCATCCCTGAACTTAAAGGGGATGCATTTGTCGATATCTTTCCTATATAAAGCTATCTCACAAATATAATTTCTGAGACCTGACTCAAGCATACTGATCGTAAAGGTCAAACCACCTTTCAAAAATGTAAACAGTTGCTGTATTCTGAACTTTGAAGTATCTGTAACTCTTTTGCACAAGAACACTGCAAGGTCACTGCAAGTTCAGAGGAGTTATGAAAAAAATACAGTGGGCAAATAATAGTAAATACAGTAGTTCATATAATTGGTTAATATGTTAATTAACACAATTTTCATGCTTTGGAATTCTTTGCCAGAGGAAAATATTTGTTTTGGAAAGAACTTTATATTTCCATAATGATGACAAAATAAATTAATAACAAGGATGGGAAAAGAAATGAAATAATTATAGTCCTGTATACTCAATGTACAATGGAAATTAACATCCAATGAATAATTTCACTTATAGACCAGCCATTGTCTCTTTCTGGTTTATAAAGAAGTCACCTAGAATAAATGCCTTGTTAGTATTAGCATGCAAATATTGAGTAAATGAAGCAACTTATACTGTAAATTGGCATTCTTATTATGTCAAATATGAGAAGGTTAGTTAGTTATAGTTAGATAGAGTTTTACGGCCCAGTTTCCAACCTACTGGTTCAAGTCAAGCCAGCCACAGCCTTTTTTCCAGTTGTGGTTCACTGGCTTGTTTTTCATACTCCATTGCTTATGTGGAGCATCAAATACGAGAAGGATAACAGGTTTTCATACTTATGGTTCATAATTGAACATTTTCGATAATTAGTGCTTCAAAATGTCTGGAAAAGGATGCAATAGGAAAAAAAACTCAAATTTGTGAGCAGTGCTGAAATAATATTCATAAGTACTCATACTTTCTCGGTGTTTAATTAAACAAACAATAATCCAAGAACTGTTTTATTTTGAGTATTAATTTGTATTTTAAAAATTCCTGTTAGTATAATGATCCTTCACGTATGGTTTTAAGTTCCCTGACCATCATTTACGTTTTCTAAATTTTCTATTGCTGTTATATTCATTTTCATCTTGAAAGGAAGTTACTGCATAATGTATTTCAAAGGGTTACCATAGCAACACCATACCCATCTGTGACTGTTTGCGTGCATCATAACTTTTTAATAAGATTCCACACCTCAGTAATTATATACAAAGAGGCAACTAAATGAATGGTTCAAGAGTTGTTTCAAAAAGTGCATTTGCATTTTTTAATATTTAAAACATTAAATTTAAGCTTCTTTGGTTACACTTGTCTTTTCGATTACAAAAACCTTCCCAGAGTGCTCATTATTTCACGTTTAAGTCAGAATTCTGTTTTACACTGAGTTGATTCGACTTTCTTCTATAAATACAACTGGCAGGCAAATATTTTATGATAATTATAAGTAAATTTAAAAATTACATCTTCCTTTTAAACACACATTGAGGTATAATTACATTGAAACTGACAGTTGTATACATTCTTAAATATCACTTAATGGGAGCTGTTGCAAATTTTTATGGTTATTTTGAATCATTCCGAACCCAGGATGACTGTCGCTTTTGTCAGCTGTGCATTGGAGTACTGTATTCAAAAAATATGTGAATAAGTACTTATTAAAATGAAAATTGGTTTATTTGATGGAGAACATAGGCCCTGGGCTTGTAGGATGGAACTCTTGAGAGTATCACTTGTCCATTTGGGAAACATAAGGAATAATCAAAGAAAATTGATTGTTGATATTCAAGAAAGCTTTGTATACTCTGTGGGATGGATAATTGACCTATCCAATAATCATATTTCATGTTTGAAGTTTAAACCTATATTTGAGTTTTAAACAGCTGCTTGGATCAGCTCATTGGTTTTAATAAGCAGTTGACAGTATTTGTCAAATCACGAACCTGTACATTTGTGGGTGTTTTTTTTTTTTGGCGCTATGCACTTTTAGGGATATGTTGAGTTGGCTTGTGAAACTCACTAAATTTTTCCCAAACCATTAAAGTTTACTTCACATACGAATGACAAATGGTTTAACTTGGACAATCTCCACATGTGACTTCATGACTATAGGCACCTTTTTAAAGTTATAAATGCACAAATTCATTACAAGCCAGTATATACCAAAATACTTTTAACTTTTTACATATTTTTGATCTACCTTTCAAGACGGTCATAAAGTTAAGTAAGTTTTAATGATGTCCTACGCAGTTTGCCCATTTCAGTAATTTTGAGCACATGCCAAGTACAGAGCTGCCAACCATTCTGTTCTTTAGAGAAAACATGGCATTCTGTTTTTTCTTGTAAAATTCTGTTTTTTACTTCAAAATTCTGGATTATAGGCTCATTTACCGTATACAGTGATATGCATAAGTTTGCAGTTAGTGCTTCTAAGTTCTGCATAATAGCCATACATGTCCTGCACATATGATATGTTTACTTCACTGCAGATGCCAGATATTACCCACAGTACTTGCATTTCTGTACAAGTCATGGAGTGAACTCAGTTTCCCCAGACCCCATTATTGTAACCTTGGCATGGATTTCACAACTTGTCAAAAAATAGTATGCTGTGCAGTTATTGTACAAGGTTGTTAGTTTTGTTATGTAAGATTCTGTTTCTTGCTGGAAATTCTTTTTTTTTTGCCTTTTAAGTTCCTTTTTTTGGCTTGACAAGGTTGGCAGCTCTGTAAGTCTCCCCATGCTGGCAGTACAATTCTAGTGATGTACCAACTATGTTCTCTTAAAATGTTTGATATGTATGTAGAAACAACTTTCTTGAGCAACTGTGTTTTTTAAATTTGGGGCAAAACTGCTTCACCAGTGTCAATGCTTATCACCAGGTTTTAGTTTCATTGCTGATCTCAGTGTACTGCAGTATAATATGATAAAATTCATATAACGAGTAGCTTTTAAATTTTGGGTCATTGTTTTAGGCCTGATACCCCTTTAAATGGACACTGCTCTTTAAATTTTCATTTCAGTTTGGTTCACAAGAAGAATCAAGCTTTAGGGGGTGTTCATGAGAGATCATAGCTTTGATCAACTTGTGACAAGCTTTTCACTGAGATTATGTTAGGTGTCAATAGCCCTGTAAAACATTTCTTCATAATCTGTGTGGATTTGAGGCTTCTTTTTTAGAAGCAGAACATTAGCTGCCTAAAGCTTGCATGTAAAAATTAAATGCCTAAATTTGGAATCGGTGATTTTACCCTAGAGCAGTTGAGCTGAAATGTTGGCTTTGGTTCTTTAATTTGGGCCTCTAAAAGTTTAAGTTCTCCAATGTGGCCCATCCAGAGAGGCCCAGCATATCAATTTTTTTGCACTTTTAGATTTGAGCAATATGAGGCGTTACATCTTTTTAACATTTTTTTTCCAAGTAGGCACCAAGGTAATGTGGGGGATTTTTACATACAGATGTTCCACCCTGTTTTGTAAGGAATGGTACAATCCTTGCATGGAAGAATGGATTTGGTATGATTGATGCTCAATTGCCAGACAGGGAAAACACAGCTGGACCAAACAGGTGGGTTTGAAGGGTTCTTGAAAGGTGGCGTATTTTTCTGCCAGGGGGTGGGGGTAAAGTGCAGTGTTTGTCCATCCCAAATGAAATGAAGTGGAGGGATTGAATAATCCCCCTTTTCGTGGTAATTAAGTTACGGTTTTCAGAAGTACTGCATACATTTAGGAAATTATTCCTCAAAATAGTACCTCAGGAATCAATTGTGTCAAGTCATCAAGTCATTGTTTTATACTGCAAAGTATAAATAAAAAAAAAAAACATACAGTATGTTTCTTCTAGGTGTTTACATTGTGTACATACATACAGTAGTGTACTATGGAATTTTAGCATCCTATCATTTCTGAAGTCATGAAAGGGGAGGCCCTCCTATTTTCTTTTCGTTTTTCAAGGTGGTAGCTGTCTAATCTTCAAATAAGATTGACTGGGCTATATTTCAAGTTGGTTGTCAACTTGTTACCTTTGCTGTACAGCTGCAGCAAGTGTATAGCCTTAGCTGGTCTCCAGATGCAATGTTAAATTACTACCTTTAGAATTTTTTTAATATTGAAAGAAAAAAATGCATTCTGGCCTGGAATAAATGTTTTCTTTTCTTTAGAGGGAGTAAAATTTCCCACAATACTTGCGGTATTTACCAAAAGGAAAATTAACTCGAATTATTAGGTGAAAGGTAAAATTTGCTTTAGTTAAAAAAATATTTGACTCCAAATGCCTTAATTTCTTGGAAAGGAAACCTCCAACTTCTTGACCATTTCCACCCATGCAGGCAGCCTGGAAAAATTGGAATGTGAAAGGGCCACATAACAGTGGAATAGGGGAAACAAACCATTGAACCACAACTGGAAAGAGAGCCTTAGAAGGCCCTGACTTAAACCAATTGGTTAGACACAGCAGTAAAACTACATCTCTCAAACTACAGTAACATTCAATGAATTTGTTTTCAATCTGTTTGTCTCACTCTGTGTGTTTTGCATAGGGCTATGTAGCTGAACACTGTTAGTAATACAACACAGTACATTCCACTAGTGAAGCTGATATATTCTTTGAGGAAAGTACACTTTAATGGTAAACTAATAATTTTCATTGGTTAGGTGTGATGGGAAACATTTGATGCACAGTACACTAAGGGGCAAATACACTTTTCCTTTAATGGGTTGTAAAAAAGCCCTTCTTAAAGCATTACAACTTAATTTAGTCATTACATTTCTGTGGAATGAAATCACCCAGCATAGACTGTGATAGCTGTTTTTGGTTCGTTGCATTCTGTGCACATTTTGACGGGGCAACGCACTTTGCTCAGGGAGAACTGGTCAGCCAGTAAAATTAGAGTAGGGACCATAAAACAGACAGAAACTTTGGCTTGAGGTATTTCTGGGAACCCTGTTTGGATAAGACCTGTGTGAAAGACATGTATTGAGCAAGCAAAGGAGATAAAATATGGGTATCCTCCTGTGGTTTACTGCAGGACATAAACTTTTGTAGGAATATTTAAGTGTTGGATTAAATATTTTTTTAACAATGCCTCAGTTGTCAAGAAGTTTGAAGGACTTATATTGATAAAAGGAAGAGACAAACTACAGGTTATGTGGATCAATGTTTAATTGTGATTTTTGCATTTTGGAAATAAAGTTTTGAAGATATGAGATAATTTTAGACATCCCTAAAGAGTTACATCTCAATCCCACTGGTCTACAAAGTTTGTTAATTTGGTATCCTATATGCTGCAATTTTTATTGTGAGTAAAATATTTGTGGTAGTAACTGGCGTGGGGAGTGTCCCTGTTACAAGTTCATGTTGCTTAATTATTTCTTGGTTAACTGTGTGGAAGAATGTAATGCCAAGGGAGTTTACCAATGAGTACAGAAAATGTTAAAGGAAAAAAATTAAAATAATGGCCCAATCCTCTCATCCCAATTAAACTATAGTTTTTGTAGCAGTCAATAGAGATCCTCAATTGGCACAGCTCTTTGATTGATAGCAAGTTCAAAAAAAGCAGAGCACTAAGGCTCATTACGCAGCATGTACTGTGCAAAGAGTGCTTTGATTACACAATTGGTGTCTTGTATACTCACCTGAAGCAATGAACTAAGATTGTGTCTGGATAAGGATGAATGCTATACATTTGTCAAAGGGGCACAACTCATAAGTAAGTACTGTAGGTTAGGAGAATTGGAACTGTTTGAGGTGAAAGCACTGGGCCTTTAAGTTGCTATTTCAAAATAAGTTTTGGGCAACTGCATGGTTATGCCCTTTAAGTGTCTTCCTGTTTGCCTTCCCATATGAACACTACACACTAATAATTAAATCTTACACAAATGTTTCTGAAACAGCTGCTAGGTCAGTTTCAAATTGAAGTCTAGATTGACTTTTTAATCACTCTCTGTCATAAATCAATTGGTTTGGAGTTAAAGAAGTGACCTTTACATGACCTGTCTAAGCTTAGCTAGTTTGATGTGATTTAACAACACACAAATGTGTTACATTGTCAGCAAGAGAAGTGAAAGTTACATTAGTGGCAAAGTTACCTTAACCCTTTACCGTTGTTTGGGTCCTTTTGGACCCATGCGGAGAGCTCGGCTGTCACCCATCTTTACTGTTTCACGCGGAGCTCAAAACTGCGAGTAGCTACCCGAAAATTCGGCCACAACAACGAGAGGGACAATAGTTTAAGGTCACGGGGACAATGGCCTACGGAAGCTGATGCGGGGCGTGCTACGTCTGCTTTTCCGCCCACTCCCGAGGCTTGCAAATATGCCCCGATCGGAGCACAACGGTAAAGGGTTAATAATCTAAAATATATCTGCACCACTCGGTCGGCTGTGCACACACAAAGAGACAGTGGCATATATCAGCTTTGCAGTAAACATACACTCTACAGGCTTATTTTAACCCTTTACCGTTGTTTGGTTCCTTTTGGACCCATGCGGAGAGCTCGGCTGTCACCCATCTTTACTGTTTCACGCGGAGCTCGAAACTGCGAGTAGCTACCCGAAAATTCGGCCACAACAACGAGAGGGACAATAGTTTAAGGTCACGGGGTCAATGGCCTACGGAAGCTGATGCGGGGCGTGCTACGTCCGCTATTCTGCCCACTCCCGAGACTCGCAAATATGCCCCGATGGGAGCACAACGATAAAGGGTTAAAGGGTAAAACCTCTCACCCCAAACTACAATTTTGGTATGGGGGTACCAAAATTCTCAGTTGGCTCATCTCTTTGATCGATAGCTTATTCAAACAATGCAGAGTACCAAAGCTTATATTACACAGCACGAATGACACTGAGAGTGTTTTAATTATATAAATTGAGTTTTTCTATACTTCCTTTGAAGCAATAAACTAAGGTTGTATCTGGATGAGGATGAATTTCAGACAATTGTGGGAGGGGCTTCAGTTAGAAGGTAAGGAGAATTGGTACTGTTTGGGGTGAGAGAACTGGGCCTTTAAAAAAATAATAAATACAATAAAAAACTACCTGTGGGATGTTCTGTATACTATATAAAGTCTATATAAACTTATTGTCAACATTTGACCTAGAAATAATAGTTGGCTATATGTGCTACCCTGGGAATCCAAGGATTTACTTCACGCTGACAGCAATACCTGGAAGTGGATTATTTGGGGATTAAGGAACATTGGGATACATCCTTTTCAACTTCCGCTCCAATTTTAAAAAATGTTTAATATCCAACCCATCTGTAATCTTATCATGCAACATATCTCACCACACCGCATTGATCATAATCTTGCAAATGATATCTGTATGCACATTTTTCCCTTCCTGCAATCAGGCTAGACTGGTTTAAAAATTAGCACCGAAACCTCAAATTCTCCAAAACGAAATGGCGGTTATGAGAGGATGAACTCACTTAACCCTAGGAGTAAGTTCTGACATTTAATCTTGCAAAAATTGGAGCAAAATCTTGGGCAAAACTCTATAATATGAAAGAAAAATCTGGACAAGTTGAAAAAAGGTCTATTTTTATCCTATTGGCGCATTTGGTGAGACAGCTGGCCTAAAATGGTGATCTAGGCTCTATTCATCTTTTTTCTGTGGCTTTTCTTGAGTACATACTGTAGTTCAAATTTATCATGGTCTGTTTGATGACATGGATATTCAGACAGAACAATTTCCTGTATTCTATTTAGACAATATTCCAATTGTTTAACCACTTAATTGATTTGTCTGTTATATGGCCCAGTCATTGCCTGCCAGTGGCTGGCATGATTTGTAGATCTATGCAGGATGGCACCAAAGGTGCTGACCATTTTAAAGATTAAATTAGAATTACTGTCATCATCGTTCATGGTAGTGGGAAGTCTGTTTTCATTGGGGTGAGTGAAGTTTCAATCTTTTTATGAAAGTTGTTTTAGGTCAGTGCTGGCACAAACTTATGTAAACTGTCTCAATTAAACAAGACTAGGAATTAAGCAAACTTGAGCTACGTTAAGAGATCTTGTAATTACGTTTGTACTTAATATACAAATACTTTCAAGGAAAATATGTTGATTTGGGCTTTGAAAGGCAACGTACAGCTTCAAAATTTGTTTTCCAATGTACCAAGTTACTCTATGCCTTTAAGACAAGGAGAGTGTACCTTTTTGTTTTGAAAAGAAGGAATTAGAAATACCAATAGTAATATCATACATTAATGATTGGAACCATATTTTTCCTTTATGAATATTCAATCATTCACATTTTATCTGGTTAACGTAATTACTGTTTAATAATTTGAATCATCATACACATTTTTAGTTGTCTGTATATGTTGTTAATAGTAGCAGCTTGTTCTGTATTCCAAGGAATTACCTCCAGCAGTGGCCACTTACAAAAAGGCCTTCAGATCTCCAGCATTCCACGTTGAGAACATGAGGCTAGGGCTTGAACCTGGCCCCAACCAAGTGTTATATGCGTGTAGATTCAGCAAGATTTCTTATAAACTTCTAATCAGCATTTTACTGAATCTACAGCACCATTCCTTACCTCCTGGTTACATAGCTAATCCTCACTCATGATGATTCAAGAAAATTTGTTTGAAGTTGTAGTCAATGTTGACATGTGTAATGTGGCCCAATAGAAATTTCTGATACCATGTTTAACTTGGGCGGTGTGATGGGGACCTTTATCATTCAAGTTTTCTTGTAGTACAATATAAAGAAGTGTCGATATGACAATGTTTTAGATGAAATGGTTTTGCAAAATTCTCAGTTATGACAACCACAACAGCGAAAGCAAAAAAAAAAATAAAATAAAAAAATAAAAAATAAATAAAAAGAAAAGAGAAAGAAAAAAATTGTGGTAGGTGGATACTGTATGAAAGACTGCATGATCTTTTTTTTTTTGATCACATTTTAATATTGGTTGTAATTTTGTGTCATGTGTAGTATGTACAGGCCTAGAAGGAACTTGAATTATATCGTATTTCAGTATTTTAGATTTTAACATTTTCACAATCAGTTTAACAATTTTCACAATCATACTTAGAGTTATGATGTTGGCCCTACTGTATTATAAATTACAGTATAATGTGCAACAGTTACTTAGATGTCACTGAGACTGATATTCAATAATGCATCACTTTACTTTGTCACCCCTTCATATGATAAAACCAGAGAGCTGCTGTTAAGAGTGGGAGCTTCCCTGATAAACTCTCAAACGATCACTTCATTCTAAAGTAATTTACAATTGGATTTCCTTCACTCCATTTCTAGCATAATAGTGCTATTGTTTGATATTTGTATTAAAGAATAATTAAAGCCCTTCCTTTGTTCTTGGCATTCGGCCTCAGTTGATTTATCATGTATACTTGGTACAAGAATTAAAACCTTTACTTCATGAAGTCCTCTGGTAATGTACCATGCAATACCTATCAAAGTAGGAGGACATCTACTCTGCTCAATGTTTCTTGCCTGACATTTTGACATCATGGGGGAGACAAGGTTTAGTTTCTTCCTATTCATGTATTCAGTGCACTCCTATTTACTCACTAAAGGAACGTTACCCATTAAAATCACATAAACAGCATTTAAAAAGCAGAGGGGCAATATTGTGCATTCCATCCTATTGACATTAAAGAGTCTGTTGCATCCTACCATTGACAAATTGGACGTGACATATCACAGGTAATTACATCTTGTATTTCATTCACTCACCCATGTCCTGATATCTCACTTTGAGATTTCCGCTCTTTTATGGACTCAAAAAGCCTCCCACCTAGTGACAGAATTTGAGGAGGAAACATAGATTGGAAATTCCTCTGTCATGATTTGATAGCGTGGAATAAATTAGACATGATTTTGATGAAGAGTGGATAAAATTTCAGACAGAATTCAAAGGAAAATAGAAATGTACTTCAGAATGTAAACTGGGTATAAAGTATGGTTGCGGTTATATGTTACACAATTATTATTTAGGATGATTGTGTTTGTTTTCCCACAAAAACTGTATCATTTTGATTGTTCTATATGTGAACATTCCTGTGCGATAGACGAATCTGGACAGCAAGCGATGGTCTGATTGTAGTCGGTCATATCTAGGGTCTATTACCTTTTAATCTTTCAATTTCCTTGCTTACCTGTATCATGGATGGTTGTACACTGAATTGCATCTTGATTCCCTCACTTTTACTGAATATGAGGGTTTAAAATAAACGTAGACAATAAATGAAGACGATTTAAGGCTGAGGGACCCCAATAGTGACTGCCTACAGTCCCAAAAATCAAGCCCTGATCGAATTCATCTATAGGACCACAACCTTAAGATATGTACTCTTCGTCCCTTCACATGTTTGCTAGCCCTTTCAGTTGTAGCTGCAATGCTGGTTAGTGTTATGCTATGGGGCTACTCAAAAGTACTTAGCTCCATGATTCTACATTTCATTCAAAGGTTTAGGAAGTTCAGACTGCATAATTTTTGGGTCATATATTTGGATGATTGGTTTTACAGGAACTTTACTTGAACTGGTTGAAAGCAAAATTTGTCCTCAGATGCTTTTATTACAGTCTTTTGGAAGTAATATTTCCTCACAAAATATGAAACATTTACCAAAATAGATTCATACTGTTTTCAGTTTTTTCCAAGCAATTTTTTAATTATCCTTTTTTATTTTTTTGTTTTTCCTGTTGTAGCATTTAACTTGTTTTTGCTTGGCTCATGGAAAATGATTTTGTCATTCTAAGTAGTAGGCATACAGTCTCATGGATTATCAGAATTGACCTTAAATTAGCCTATGTGATGACTGTGAACTTGGTATAAAGAAAAAATATACATATCATCATCATCATGCAAGTTTGCAATAAAAGAACTTGTAACTGAAGTCTCTTATGCCATTCATGATTCAGTTTGCCATGCCAGTGCCATATCAAAGGCCCAATTCTCTCATCCCAAACAGTACCAATTCTCCTAACCTTCTTACTGAAGCCCCTCCCACAATTGTCTGAAATTCATGCTTATCCAGACACAATCTCTGTTTATTGCTTCAGGGTGAGCATAGAAAAACTCAATTTATAAAATCAAAACACTCTCAATGCCGTTCATGCTGTGTAATATAAGCTTTGCCACTCTGCATTGTTTGATTTAGCTGTCAATCAAAGAGCTGAGCCAATGGAGAATTTTGGTACCCAGGTATCAAAATTATAGTTTGGAGTGAGAGGTTTGGCCCTTTAATACCATCAATTATCATAATAATTTGAATCAATTCTTCCTTATAACTTCAAGTCTATTGAATATCCCTGAGCCTAAGCTCCAAGTGGCCAATGGGAGGAATGAGCGGGAGAGGTCGTGAGAAGGGCTAGGGCACCACTTGTGCTAAGAATCTGCCAGCTATGGGTATTGTTTAGCAATTAGGGGAAATATATATGTAAATAGGAGGTAAGTTATTGCCGCTTTTAGAGTCATAAAACATTAGTAGAAACTATTGAATACCTCGTAACCATTCAAAATTTTGATTGTTGAAAGTTCATTACTATACTGTACGTACTCTTCTTTAGGAAATGTAATGACAGACCAAGTACATAGCTTCTACTGGCAGTACCAGATATTAAAGTTTTGTAGTGGTAGGCAATAATTCACGGTTGATTAGATATTGACAGACTTGTCAGGAAACTTTAAGCCCTCAGGGGTCGCTGATCAAGATGGTGGCTATGAAATGAACGGAGACATTACACCCAGGAAACCTGATTACAATTTTATTAAACCTGAGTATAAGAGGAAACAGGTGATCTACGCACTTGATTTTCTGTCTCATTTTGTTTGGACAACTGCCATTCCTAGCAAATCTTGTTTCTTATCTTATGGACAATTATTTGCATCAGCTATTTGGGTGGCATTTAACCATCCTTATCATGAAAGAATTTCCACACAGCATGTACTTGAGGATTAGAAAACTGGAAATTAATTGAACTTGGGATTTTTAACACCTTAAAATTATCCTCTTGACCCTGTTGCAAGTTGCTATTGTAATCAAGGACAGGGCAAAATTTTTGGCGAGTAGCGAATCTTAGACATTATGTTCTGCTACACTGAGAAACATTCAGGTATTTTTCCTGATTTTCAGGTTTTGAGCTGGAAATATTCAGGTCACACCAGATTTCTCTAGTATGCATTGGCGTACGAGGCAGGCGATGCGGGGGGGGCACTCGCCATCCCAATTCGGGCAAAAGCAGTTGTTCCATTGGGGCAAAACATGGGTAAAACATGATGGTGACATTATCGGGCAAAAATGCTCTGGCCCCCCTCATAGAAAATTACCCCTGTATGCCTACATGTCTCAGTTTTCAGAAAAATATATGGTTGCCATTTCACTAGCTTTGGTTGTCCACAATGAAATTTGGTTGTCTGAAACATTTTGCACATAATTACAAAACAGTAATTGTGTGCACTTTATGTTGTATTATTAGTCTTGAAGAATAAAAAGCTAGGATGTTTGAAAGACAAAAGCACTTCAAGTCTGAAACATGGTAGATGAAAAAGTTGAAAGTTTATCAGTCAGTTTTATATTTCTTCCATCTGAGAGAAAAATGGTTGTCCATCGGACAACCAACCTTTAACTTTTGGTTGTCCGTATGAAATTTTAGTTGTCCCGGACAATCGGACAACCATGAAAATCAAGCTCTGGCCTTTGCTAGCTATGCCATCTATGCACATGCCCCTAGCCTCAGTGATATATTGTAGGACAGTGCACTGAATGTTTTGTCACTGTTCTACTCCATAGCATTAGCCCACTGACAACTGCAAACAACTTGTGGGCATTTAAAAATTGGCTTTTGACGACATCCCATCTACAGTATGCAGGCAGATTTTAATTGGTAAGGAAACCAATGTGAGCTTTGCTTGAAATGATGAAACCAGTGTGATAGGTGGCAGTGTTGCAATTCATTCTTGCTATTCTTCATCTTTATTTGAATTAGTGTAGTAGACTATGCTACATCATGAATGACTCTTAAGAATCATTTGATATTTTTCTCACTCAATGTTAAAATTTAGTATGAGGAATCCTTGATTGAGCTACCATGAACTTGCAGTGCTTAAAGGGCTCATTGAGTTGGTTCATGAAATTCCACAAATTTTCCCAACCCAATTAGTTTTCTTTACATACCAATGACAAGTGGTCAAACTTAGACAATCCCCATATTCTACATACAAATAACTGTTTTATGAGAGATTACTTAACAGTTCAATTCCGTTTTCAAAAATTCATGACCAGACACTTTTCCAAATTGTGCACAAAACTGTTACAAGTCAGGACATTACAAAATTCAAAATTTCAGCTTTTCCCGTAACTATATGGATATGAAACCTGACTTATTATGCTATCTATAAGCATTGTCATGTTGTAGTGACCCCTTATCACTCTCATTAAGTTATTGATATCAACTCAATGAGCTCCTTTAAGTCCTGAAAAAACATGAATTGATCAAAGGTAATTGGAAGAGAAATGATAGGCCTATGTGAAGTAGTGTATTGTGTAGAAACATGTTGTGGGCCATGCCCCCGGATGGAAAAAGTTGGGCAGTTGGGAGGCTCCTTTCCAGGAAATTTGGACATCTGGAAGGAAATGTTGGCCTTTAGGGGGAAATTTCCCTTTTCTGTAAAAACAATTTGGGGAAATTTACATCTTTCCGAGAAATAATTTTATATCCTTCCTGGGAAATAAGGAAGGAATTTCTTCCACCCCTGCTCCCTGACACCTTTTCAAGTATTGCAAGTCTTCATAAAACTTTTTCATAAAGCTGCAGAGTCTCATTCAAATTTCAAAAGGAGAACTTGACATGTATGTGATTACTTACAGTAGCATAATATACCAGCCCCTTCCTCCCCCTGCCTCTTTTGTAATTCCCTTACCCCTTTATTCCATTTCTTTTCATTAATTTGTTTTCCACATCATCATTGAAGTATACAAACATATGTTAATTAATTTCAATAAAGTATAACTCAGTCCACATTGATATGAAGGAAGTATAAAACCAAAAATCTTCACTGGCTTGGCACAGTGCTCTACTCCCTCAAGGGACACAGAAGAATAAAAAAAACAAAAACTTTACAAGATACTTCACTTAACCCCCCAGCCCTTCCTTACACCATACACCCCCCCCCCAAAAATAATCAACAAATAGCCAAAGTAGTAAATGACATCGAGAACTTATAGTTTAAAAATTGACCTTTTTCCATTCTGCTGAAATAACAAGATATTAAGATTAAGATACACAATCGAAGGCAAAAAATAGAACCTAGTTAATTTATATATTTTCCAAATCATCAATTAGTTTGCTGTGTTTCTCCCATGTAATCATTAGGGGATTAAAGTGCAAAGCTCTCCTTTGTGAATTTTAATATCTTTAACACACAGTCTATACTTTAATACATGTACGAATCAGGGCAGATGCTCAATGCGCCAACCGTAATTTAAATTTTTTTTCTTTTCGGTACGATCTTGTAAAACTGTAAATTTTTACAGTTGAGATGGGAGACAGGATGGCTGCAGTTTGAATGAGAGTCATTCATCTTTTACTAGGAAAGCTTTTTTTGTGAACATGTTGTGAATGCCATTAAGGAATAATTTAGAACGTACGTGCTAGTATGGATAAAATAAACATGGCCTTGTTGTAGCACCATTCACAAATTTATCCCGACATCTAGAATAGATTAAGACCGGGCTCGTTGCTGAAGTATCTGAATTGCCGTAGAAGGACTGTTGTCTATATATTAGAATCGCATTATGATCTTTACCATCGCTTCCGTCTGTGAAATGTAAGGAATTCCTACCCTTGACAGAATATTCTATTTATCATAATTTAGAAACTGTATTGTTGCCACAGCGGAAGGATTCAGACATGATCTATCATGTTCAATCTTGACTACATTAAAACAGATGGGTAAGACCAGCTTGACATAATTCAGGAAAGTATGAGGGACAGGACAGATTGAGTTGTGTATTTTTCTGTTCATACAGCAGCATATTAATGCTCTAGGCATATAGGAAGCCAAAATTTTTCCATTACCCCCCACCCCTGTCTCCCTCCCTCAGCATTACCATATGTACCAAAACCAAGCAGAGGAAAAGAAATATCTTCATTAGTACTTCAAAGATATTAGAGGTCATTTTAGGGCTGTGAACGTTTAGCAAAATAACTGAAGGTGTAACCTCAAAATTTGCGATCGTTTAGCGATTAATCACGATTACCTTATCACAAAAAAAAAATAATTTCAGTATGTAGTGATTGATACTAAATGTAACGCAGAAATAATAACAGTTGTCATCTTTCATGGAAAAATAAAATTATTTTGAAACTTTGAACTCTACATATGGTTCAAATATGCCCCGAATGCTCCATATTTAACAAAATCCAGGGATCATCATAGTATACAAATGGATAAAAATTTCCCCAAAACAGGTTTTGCGATTAATCGTTTGTAGCTTTGTGCTAAGCGTTTATTCCATGTGTGATCATTTAGAGATTAATCACTACACATTCACAGCCCTAGAGGTCATGAAATTTCCTGATTTCAGGAAATCAGAAATCTTCAGCAAAATTGTCAGGGAAATCTGTTTTGCTAGATAAAATGTTTTGCCATGTTCAGCATGGTTGGAATGGTCAAGGGTGGGGGGGGGGGAAAGGTTAGCATTTGTAGTTTATTTGGACTCCTTTTATATAAATGTAGTTGAACTGCTTGAACATACTTGAAAAGAATGTTGTTTTCTCAAAGGAAACACACCCTTGACTAATACCTTGGCTGACAATGGTAGTTTCAGGATACCAACCTCAGCACCGCTTGCATCTTTGGTACGTAAGTAAATTGCAAGTAAGCACAGGTATAAAGTGACATTTATATTGGAAGAAAAAGCTTAAAATCAGAAAATGGAACAATTATTACAAAAAAAATATTTTAAATGGATATTTTTTTATCTCATTGGGCTAAGGATTTTCTAAAATGACTCTTTGTTTTTACTCTTAAATTGTGTCATTTCAATTTTCAAAGGACATGAAGGGCAGCACTTAACAGAGATCCTGGTTGATAAAAGTTTTTCCCTGTCTTCACCCTATGTGGCCATTACCATCTTCCTTACATTACATAATGGTAAAATTATGTATGTATGGATGCAGCATATGCCTCAAAATAATTCAATTGTCAAGAAAATCTGGAGAATGGTTGCCCTTGATCTTAAATTATATTACTATCTGCGTTAACTGTGTGCACCATCTGTCCTATACAGCTACATTTCTGTATACATAACTCTCTAATGCCATGCTATTCTGTGACCTACTGTATAGCTAGTGTAGATCCTGAGATTGATGCTTTGACACAAAGTCCGGAAGCCCCAGAGTAATTGTTTACTGGATCTGTAAAATTGTGCGTAATCTTCTACCAGAGTTTTTCTATCGAGTCTGTCAATTAAAGTATAGGTTGGAAGATCTGCGCTCTTAGATGTATTGAAAAAGAGGTGCTGTATGGTACTATAGACGAATTCAATTAGCGCTTGTTTTCAGTGACTGTGCGCAGCCATTAGTGGGGTCCATCAGCCTTGAATTGCCTTTATATATATCGTCCACATGAGTTGAAGACCTTCATATTCAATGAAATTGATGGAATTAAGATAAAATGTAGTGTACAACAATCCATGATAGAGGTTTGTTTGTTTGTTTGGTCAGGTAAGCAAGGGAATCGAAAGATAAAAAGGTGATGGACCTCAGTTATGGCCGACTGAAATCAGACAATTGCTGTCTGGATTCATGTATACCCTTATTGGTTCTTGAGTATCTTGTCAGTGCTTTAATTTGAAATCTTTTTTTTTATCTGACACATAAAAGGGGTCATTGTTATTAAAGGGCTGAACCTCTCACCCCAAACTACAATTTTGGTAGGGGGGTACCTAAATTCTCAATTGGCTCAGCTCTTTGATTGACAGCTAATTCAAACAATGCAGAGTACCAAAGATTATATTACACAGCATGAATGGTCGAGAGTGTTTTGATATAAATTGTTGTTTTCTTTACCCACCTTGAAGCAATAAACTGAGATTGTATCTGGATGAGCATGAATTTCAGACAATTGTAGGAGGGGCTTAAGTAAGAAGGTAAGGAAAATTGGTACTGTTTGGGGTGAGAGAACTGGGCCTTTAAGGTGAATTTCTCATGAACTAATAGTTGTTGTCAGTTCTCTTATTTGTGTAGAGCTTTATCATGAGGGAAGAAAAGTTATGTTTGAAAACTGCTGGCAGAGTACCAGTAGGCTATTCAGTTGGCTTTCAAACTGATACAGGTTCATGTGCATTTAAACCTGGGTAAAAATAGTTACCAAGACTTATTTCAGAATAACAGATCTAAATCTCACAAATTGCCTCTATAGGCTTGGTCCCATGTACCTCGCGACACTGGGTGTTACCTCGTGTTTACAATCAGGCAGAACTGCAGGTTAACCCCATGTTTTCCAGCCTGTGTTCTCACGTACACAGTACATGTTCCGTTGATTGGGTAGTGTTATCATAGTAACGAAATCAAATATTTCACTTACCAATTACTGTAAAATGTTAGAAAACTGTCATCAGTGTCATAAACACCTGTGACCTTGCTTGATTAAAACAAACACAGTGTTTAAAACTGCCTAACCCTGAGATTTGAGGTGGATCGAAATTTAAACACCGACCCTGTGTTTACCCGTATTCCCACGTTATTCGAGCGCGAGGTAACACGGTGTTACTGCGAGCGCAGGGTACATGAGATCACAGTATATGACCTTTCTAAATATCTTTCATGATATATCAGGACCTACTGTAGATATTACATACGCAGAGCTGCCAACTATTCTGATTTTGACAGAATAATTCTTTTTTTTTGAGAAAAATATGGCATTCTGTTTTTTCTTGTCAAATTCATTTTTTTTCTTCAAAATTCTGAATTATAGACTCATTTTACCATGCATAGTGATATGCATTGATATGCAGTTTGCACTTCTAAGTTCTGCATAATAAGCCAACCATGTCCTGCACATATGATATGTGTACTTCACTGCAGATGCCAAATGTCGCCCACAGTTCTTCCATTCCTGTACGAGTGAAGTGAACTCCCAGATCCCATTGTTGTTACATTGGCACAGACTGCACAATTTGCCAAAAAATAGTATATGCTGTGCAATTATTGTACAAGGTTGTAAGTTTTGTTTTGTAAGATTCTGTTTTTTTTGCTGGAAATTCTATTTTTTGCCATTTGAGTTCCTGTTTTGGTTTGAAAAGATTGGCAGCTCTGCATATTATGTTCAGGTTACTGACCCCTCTTGTAAATTTCAAGTAAGTAAGAGTAAGTAAGAGTAAGAAAAGCATTGCCACATTATTCTCAAGAGTTATTCGTGAAGTAGGGTAGTCTACTATACTAATACAAATAGTGGTGACTGCATTTTTCCTTTCAATATTGTGTACTCTATTTATGAGATAACTTCCTGCTAGCAAAAACCCCAATCTACATCGCCTCTCCTCGCCTCCTGTTTACAATGTGTAACCCTACTTAATACTTGCGGTAGTCCTTTGGCAAGTTGACAGGGTGATAGTATGGATATCTAGATACCGGAAGGGAGTCTATTTTGACATCTTCTTTCCTGTGTGTTAAATGTAAATTAAATGCCAAAGTTACTCAAAGGGCCCTTGGCGACAATATTTTTGGAAATGCATGCTTTTATTGTGGGGACGATTGAATTCTGATGATGTGATATTTCTGGATTTTCTGTTGTGTATTGTCAAATCTTACCTCTGAAATGGTGAGGAAAAAAGAAAAAAAAAGGAGAAACAAGTAATCCATTCATGATTCCTTCCAGCTTCTAGTGTATGATAACTATAAATACACAACTGTAGATAAACCAACATAAGCTTACCGTATTTACTCTATTAGACGCCCCCTCTCTAATAAACGCCCCCCCAACTTTTTCGTCACATTGCATAAAGTGAAATTGTTAATTCCAAAGACAATTTGGTAAAAGGAAAATGAAATAGTCCTACCTTGAAGCCATGAAATCTCCTATAAAGTCCCATATCCTGAAGTAAAAAGCCTTTTTTCTGCAACTAATTTCTGTTGATATCAATCACGCTATCACATACCGCGAACCTGTACTGCTTCGTTTGCGGTTCGAAAGTGGTACTGTACATACCATAGGTATACAAATATTCGCTAGCCTATCCAAACAGCCTAACATGAAAATCCAAATTCAACACAGGAAAACTGTTTAACAGTGAAATGCTGTGAACGCGTATGTACTGCTAATACGTACGTGCATGGTGCTACTCATGGTAACTATTATGCAATTACCATATGTACGTGCGTATAGCCGGCCGGTCAGTATAGTACCGTGAGGCCTGGCTATATACAATGCACAGCATGCATGCATGCATGCCGCGGGCATGTAAAAAAGGCACTTCTGTGTGTAACGTTACATATCAAGATGTCGGCGAAAGTTGATCACACTTGCAAAGTTCAGAGTGCTGTTCGTGGCTACCATATTTATACGGAAGTTTGGTTACCGATCATTGGGGAGGAGCTCACAGCTGATTGTGAAGCTGACAACCAAATGGACAAATTTTACGCCATAGCAGTTTATCAGAAGGGCTCAGATAAGAAACAAGTTGTGGGGCACTTGCCTAGAGAAAAGTCACGTAAATTTGTCTCAATAAACGCTCCCCTTAACAAAAATTTCACGCCCCCGGGACGTTTAATAGAGTAAATACGGTAAGTGGAAATGTTTAAGTACAGTTCATGTTTAAGTTTGGTTTCAGTACGGTGCAAGAAGGTTCAAGTCATTCCCAGAGGGTTATCAGAAAATAAGCCAGTGAGCCTAAATTGGAAACAAGGCCATGGTTTCCCATCTCATTGGTCTCCCATCTCTGTGGTCTCCCATCTGATTGGTGTCCAGTCTCATTGGTATCTCATCTCATTGTTCTCCCATCTCACTTGTCTGCCATTGCATCAGTCTCCCATCTCACTGGTCTTCCAGCTCAAGGTCTCATATCTGGTTGGTCTTCCATATCACTTGTCTCCCATATCACTTGTCTCCCATCTCATTGGTCTCCCATCTTATTTGTCCCTCAGTAAGCTTCTTATCAGTGGTTCCTCTTTTCATCATTTTGTTTCATTAGTTTCCTCTCATTAGTCCCCTCTCATTGGTCTGCCAACTCACCAAGATTAGGGTTATTGAATAGTGTTGTTTCTTATGATTATGGGATGGAGAAAAGACTTCGGGAATAGAGAGGCAATTGAGTTAGATGAAAGGGTTAGAGTTAGGAGACACAATCACCTGAAACTTGTGGGTAATAATATATAGTACATGGGCATTCTATCCAAACTTAAAACACTTTTTGCCAAGAAATATTCTCATAACACTATACCTAACTCTATTTCTAACTATACTAATTCCCCACTTAAATTATTGTTCCATTGTCTGGAGCGGGGCTAACAGTTCTTACCTTAGCCAACTAACTACATTGCAGAAACTAACTGTTCGCCATTTAGCTCATGCAGATCCCAGGGACCACACCAGCCCACTATTTAAAAAGTTTCAATATCTCAAATCATTGATTACAACATTGCTGTAAAGGCTTGGAATAGACTTCTACCAGAAACATTTCATAACTTTATAATTAGCAATACTTTTGTTCATAGGCACAGGACTAGACTTGCTAACTCTGCCCATCGCCATTACTATTGTACAAACATTGGATCGTTTAGCTTGCGTAATGGTAGCACTAAAATCTGGAATACCGTCACAGACTCAGTAAAAAATTCTGCCTCTCCGTTTATCTTTAAGAAGGCGATTAAGGAAGGCATCATTGATAATTATTAAGTTTCCTTGATGAAATTGAAATTATTCTTAATATCTTACAAGTATGCACCTGATAATTTTTCCAAATGTGAGTGCGTAATATGGAGACATGTCATAGTTATGTATGTATGTTTTTTTGTTTGCTGTTTGTATTGTAGACGTTGTAAATATCTTATCTTTTTTTATTTGTTATAGCGTGTCATCCACTTTATTAAGCCAATTTTGGTTTTCTGGATGACTTCCTTTCACATCATATTGTAATATGTAATGTGATGAAACAAATAAATGAAATGAAATGAAAATGAAATGAAATTATGAGATGGGGGACTACTGTAGTAAGATGAGGCACTAGTGAGATGTTGGACTATTGAAAGTAAATCCCTTTCTAATCTACTTGCTTTCTGGCTGTCTCTTTAAACTCAAGGGTTCACACATATTTGATAACTATTTCTTTAAGTAAAATGAAGGGCCATGGGCTCTGCAGCCCTATCATGTTGTGTGAACCCAGTGGTCACTAAGTTAAAAAGAAAAAACAAAAAAAAAATAGAAGCTTAAACAGTCAATCAACTATTGAAATTATTAGAGACAAAATGAATATGTAATTCTGTGGAAAATATTGAACTGAATTCTATTGTGGTCTCAGTGAAGTTTGTTAGATGGTGTTTTAAGGTATCAGTGAAAGTGAGCTGATGGAGTTTAAAGACCCCCGGTTGGCTGGGGGTTGTAGAATATGCCTACAGTATTTCCTGCCTATTGTAAGAAACAACTAAAGGGAAACCAAACTTTTAACTTGAACCATACTTAAAGATAAATTAAAAACTTTGAATATTTTATCAAGTTTACTGACACTTTATAACACATTGGTGCTGGTGTGTCATTAAATCTCATCTAATTAGCTAGCTAACTAATGGACTTTTTAATCACGTACCACAGAGTCAATTCTCGCCTTGTGTCCTGCACATGTGTACCTGCATACATTATAAATCAACGTTAACAATGTCGCTATCTTTAAATGGACTCTGGAATTTGAAAAAGAGCATAAACATGACGCAAACAAGAGTACAGAATTAGTCCCTGATATGTCAAAGGTAAATGCCATGATGTTAAGAACGAATAAACCGTGGAGGCAGAATCTGTGTCTCGAAATTAAACACTGGACCAGTTTACGTGATTCCATGCTGATATCCTTCTGATCTAATTAGTTGGCTATTAAAGTTGCCTTCAGGCTGAACTGAGTAAAACTTAATTAATGCTTCTACGTAGAACATTCCTTCGTTCATGAAATAAATTGTTAAAATTTACACCCTACCTACTGTGCTGTAGCTGCATTGAACAGTGAGATTTTCTTTTGAAATAATGTACGCAATTTGTTGTTGAACAGTGAACAAATTCCTGCTGGATGGGGATAAAGTTGTTGTGAAAACAGTGCCTGAGCTATGGGGTGGGGGAAGGGAGATTTTTTCCCTTCCGATTTTGTCCTTGTCCCCCACTTGCCCTTCCCCCCCAGTTAGGTCAGTTACAAGTTACATTAACCATTAAAAAAAAGAATAATACATCGCTCCTGAATTATACTTAAGTTTTCCTCCAGAGATGTGCTAAAACTTCAACCTTCCAGGGGCTTTCCCCCTGGACTGTCATCCCCAGGAGCTGTTACTATGGTCAAGGCTGTTGTCACCCCAATTTGTATTAGTGTCTTGGACCATCTCTATTTTGTGAATGGCTCTTTGGAATCATGTTACAATATTTTTTTCATACATGAGGAATTTATGAGGAGTCTCTGCTTGATATGCAATATCAATGTCCTGGAATATCATGAAAGCGATTTGGAAGAAAAATAGGATGAAATTTGTGAGATTTTGCACTTGTTTGGAAATAAATTGGGGAGGGGAATGTGTTTGCCCTTTAAGGAGATATAGAATGTAGGAACAGAAATTTGAGAACTTTGACAAAGTAATGCTTCCTATGTACAGTAAGACATGCTCTGCTTCCCCAAGTTGTTTTCCCTTGAGTGTAAAAATAATATTATTGGAAGTATAATTATAGCTCCAATAATTGTTTGTCAAAAACATCCGTCACACGTATTTTTTCTTTTTTTTTTTTGGATAACCGTCTGTAGCATATAGTTCTAATTATGTATATGAAGTCTTAAAGCACATGTGTGAGGGCTTATACAGTACAGTAGAGAGGTTTAGATAATCAGTACCAACCAGAATTTTCATTTTCTCAAGATTCACATTTCTTTAATTTTTATTGCTGAGATATAAAATACACCGTTTATGTTTGCACCTAAAATGTTAGATTGTGAATTTGTTATGCCCTCTCCTTGTTTAGAGGTCAAGAGCAGTTCCCCAACCCAAACTTATTTTGAAGCAAGTTTCACAAATTTCTTCTTATTCCTCTGCAAAGTATCTTTCATTACATTTTATGACTTCACTATTGTATATTTAAGGTAAACCATGCAGTGACTCTGAGTAACTCCACATTTGAGGAGAGAAAGTACTGTCACATGATGCTCAACAGCCAATCAGGAAACAGGACCATCAAGTTGGGGTGACTGTTCTTGCCCTTTAAGGAACAAACTTAACTGTTACGAAATTGTTTGCCCATTCAGTATTATGACAATCTTTGTGATTCACAGGATGGAAAAGGCAAAACATAGTTTACTAAAAGTTGCAGAAATCTGAGAGGAATGTCTTACTATGATTCTCAATGTTTTGCAGTACTGTAGGGGGATGAATCAGTGACGGATTGGTTTCATAGTTGAGGTTTATCAGGGAGGAGGGGAAGGGGTGGGGCTTGGATTTTACAGTTTGTGGCAAATTAGGTAGGATGGGAAGAGGGTTTCAGTTTATCTGGGTGATTACCAGATGATTCCTAAGGAGTATTAGGTGCCAGCATATAGACGAATACAGACTTCCAGAAATCCAGAAATGATGGTCCGATTTTAGTCAAACATAACTGGGGCCCATCACCTTTAGTCTTTCAGTTTCCTTGCTTACCTTTATCATGGATGGTTGTACACTTAATTTTTGCTTGATTCCCTCAATTTCACTGAACATGAGGGTTTGAAATCCATGAAGACAATAAATAAGGATGATTTGAGACTGATGGACCCAATGAATGGATCCCTACATTCACTATTTAACACAAGTGCTGACTGGATTTGTCTATATAGAGCATAATACACCTGAAGGAGAAATAGCTTGTTAATGCTATTATAGGTAGAGCCAAGGAAAAAATTAAAAGAAAAGGCATTGCTTTGCTTAAAGGTAAAGAGCAGTCCCCCCCCCAAACTTATTTTGAAGAAAAAGCTAAATAACATAGTTTTCATCTTATTTCTCTTCAAAATATCTTTCATTACATTTCATGATTTTACTATTGCATATTCAAGGTAAACCAAACAGTTATTTCTGGTAAATTTTGGATTTGAAGAGAAAAAACATTGTCACATGACTCCCAACAGCCAATCATGAAACTGGACAGTATACTACACTTCTTCAATTTGGGATGACTGCTCCTGCCCTTTAAAGTGTACCTTGAGTAAAAAAAACAAAAAATCAACAATATATATTAAACAGCATGAAAAATGAATTGTAACAGTCTAACTACCTTCTTTGTAGGACATTCTTGAGCTGAGATATTAAATGTTGACTTTTATTCATTCAGATTTTAAAAATGGTACATTTTACAATAATTTGTGATATGTCATTGTTGTATTATTCAAATTACAATTTTTGTTTTTCTGCAAGTGTTTCAGAATGTCCTATGAAGATGGGAATTAGACTGTCAGAATTCATTTTTCATGCTTTTTAATATGTTTTTGGTTATTTTGACTTGAACTGCACTTTAACTTGGGAAGCACCCCAGGCAAGATATCTTGCCTTCAGCATGAAAAGAGGTAAAGTCACAGTATGCTTTTGGGGAAATGTTTTCCTTTTTTTGTCAGGAAATACTTCTTTCGTTGCTCACAAACTTTGAAAGTATAACCCTGACAGAGTCTTTTATGTGCCCGGCAAGCAGGTGAACAATTTATTGACAAGCAGTACCCTGTTCACCTGGGAGAAGTAAAACTGAGGGCGCTGTTCAATTTTACAGATATCATAAGTTTTTTGTATGCACACAGTAAATGCCCAATTGGTTGCACTTGTTGGATTTGTTATCCTTTAATTTAATTAGCAGTTTGGCCCACATTTTTGCAGACAAGGAGGCCAGAGAGGGTGCGTTGCCATTGGCGTGCACTTTTTGGATCGAAATTGAGGTCTTTCTCAGGTTAAATTTCTGTCCTAATCTGATCTGTCTTTGACATCTTGTAATTTGTATGTTTAAAAAGAATGTTCACCCAATAATCTAGTTAGATTTAGATCTATTTCTTGATGTTTTGATTAAAGTCCAGTTTTCTACTGTTGAGCAATTAGAATTCAATTATAGACTTCCTGAATTTAAAGAGGTTGGGCTTAGCATTCTGTTTTATAAACATATTTGTCCTCTTCAAGTAAGTTAACAGGTCTTGCCATGTGTTTTATGTTTGCAGTCATAATAATAGCTTTTGCAATTGATGAATTCTGCAGCCAGTGAAAAAAGGAAAATTTTGCACTTAAAAAATATTACTCATGTGGGTGTATTAGCTCTTAAAGGGAACTGTCATGTTTAAAATGCTCCAACAAAGAGTACAAAGAAAATGGCTCAGACACTATCCAACATTTCAGCCTAAATCGTAAACCCCAGCAATAGTTACATCTCTTCAAAATACTATGCGCAAGAAGAGCCATGGATGTTGCATCATTTGAAATGTTTAAAGTTTGGGTGAACAAATTATTGGTGAGCAATGTTAAACAACTGAATTTCTATCTGTGTGAAACTTATTTCTTGAACAGAGGGCTACCATACTCTCTTATTCTTGATAATCTATTACCCTGTGTAAATAAATATTAGTTTTAAAAAGGATGAATTTTTCTTGCAAACAAACGCAATACTTCCTTTAAGTTTAGAAAAGGATGGCCCTACAACCCATATTTTTAGTGTTCAAGTTTTGCATGATCTGTATTGCTAGGGAGGAAAGAAAATTTTACTAACAATCTTTCAAGATATTACAATTCCTCCTTTTTACAAAGCATTTGAAAATCAAACAGAAATGCTATGATTTCATTTTCATGATATCACAAAAGATTTCTTTAAGCAAGTTTATTAGAATTATGCAAGAAAATATCTACATAGATCAGGGCTCAATTTTTATGGTTGTCCAGGACAACTAAAATTTGATACAGACAACCAAAAGTTAAAAGTTGGTTGTCTGATGGACTACTTGTTTTTTCTGATTGATGACTATATTGCTGACTGATCAACTTCTTCACCTTTTTCCATCATACAATATTTCAGATATCATTGTTTTTGTTTCTCAAACATGACATTGTTTTATTCTTCAAGACCAATAAAACATAAACACACCCACTGTTTTGCAGTTGTGACAGAAATATTTTGGAAAACCAAATTTTGTTTTGGAGAATTAATCTCAGTGAATTGGTTGCCTGATGAGCAACCTTAAATTGTCTTGAAAATTGAAGCCTGTATACCAATTTGAAAGGCAACCCTATAGGGAAGAAACAGGTACAGCCCCCTCACTTCAAAGTCCCAAGTTCACTCATATACTATCAAATTGAAATTACTTAAGTGAAGTGACATTAAAGGCAGTCATTCGCACCCTAAACTACAGTTTCAGTATGCATACATCAAACTCTCAGTTGGTACAACTCTCTGATGGGCATCACATTCAAACAATGCATCACAGCTAAATTACACAGCATGGGCACTGAGAGTGTCCAGATTACACATTATGGACTTGTATGCCCAGTGGGACAAGCCATGAAGCAATAAACTAGGATTGTGTCTGGATAAAGATGAGTTTTAGATAAATGTGGGAGGGGCTAGAAGTAAGTAGGTTGGGAGAATTTGAACTCTTTGGGATGATGAAAATATGCCTTTAATGTTGTGAAAAATTTGTTAGGGGGTATTGGAGGGGATCCGTCTTGGATCAGGATAATTTTGGTAATGCATGTCTGCTTCGGGATACTTTCTATTAGCAGAATACAACCATCGGTGTGTGCACAGTGTACAAGAAATTTTTGAGCCAATTTATCTCCAGGATAGCTGGAAATAAGTTTCTCAGCCTCAACAATGTTTCCACATCTCAATATTATTTACATCTCTTGCCTTCAAAATTTAGTTTGTGGATTAACATAGGAATCACCAACAAAGAACAGCTAAATCACTTGTATAAATATAATTTTGATCGGTGTCAAGTGTGATTAACCAAATTCTTCTGTATTTTAGTGTATCATTTTATATCCTACCAAAATTTTTAGGGCCTTAAATTGCCCGGAGCCCTGGACATTTGTATCTTCTGTCCCTATTTGTCCCCCTTCTGTCCTTCTTTTTTGAAAGGAGCTGAATTCTTGATATGTATGGATACATCTGACCTCAGAGGATTCAAGGTAGGAATGTGGAATTAACATTACGGTGAGAAACTTGTAAAAGATGCTATATGATACACATCAATTTGTTGAAAGGAACTGTATGTGTAATACTTTTAAAGGATTTTAACACATTTGAATTGTTGATTTTCATCAGGCAAAGAAGGAAGGATCAGTGTAGCTTAACTCTGAATGTGTGTATGTGTTGGGGGAGGGGGGGGATGGACTGTTGGGAGTAATGGGGATCTCTTGGGAGTGAGGAGGGTGTTGGAAGTGGGATGGTAGAGGGAATACTTCTAAGTGTGTGTTTGAGTTCTGACAGTGCTCATTGAGGGCACTCAGGTCAGAAGCTAGTTAAATTTCTGGAAGTAACCCTTGGGCCCTGGCCCAATTGCGCTGTCCAAACATTAGCAACAAACTCTCTCTGTTCATTTTGTCTAATAAAAACTATGGTAAATTAAACGTGCGCTGTTACCCCATTTACCCATACATGCCTCCTTAATTTCTCCTAACATGTGAGGGGGGAAGGGGGTACATGTTTGGGGGGGAAGGGGGTACATGTGGGGGGGGGGCGAGGACTTCAAGTTTCACATCCTGATAAGAATCTTCCAATTTCTTTATCCTGCATCCTATAAAATAGTGAAAGAGTATTATCACATGTTTACCAGGGGAATCAAGCTTCCTGACTTGAATATTCTTTTACCATGCTGGTGCAGTATTCCATCAATTACTATCAGTTTGGGTTTAAGACAATGTTTCCCATGACTTGAAGAGGATTTTCCTTTATGGTTTCACCAGTGGTAAGTGCTTTAATAAATTGCAAGTTAATGATTGAAAATTAATCTATGTGTGGGTTGCAGGAGGCTTCCAGGCTTCCATAATCATACTGTAATTACTTCAAAAGACAAGAGGCTGTTTGTCTACACTTGAAAACTAATATCTTTTACAACCTGAAGTTAATAGCTACATAATCTTGTTTGGCTAAATTTAAAAGTGATCCTTCTACCGTTAAAAAGGTAATGAAATGTTTAAAAAGTAACTAACACAAGTTTTATTTTCTCAACCTTTTGGCTAAGGTCATAAGTAGTGTTTGGTCTTTTCAGCCTGTCTAGAATGGAGCCATGACAGACCAATAATTAAAGTGGTCTGAGGGCCTTGGGCTTGGTCAAGTGTTGTCACGTCAGTGGTCGTATAGCTTCTTTGGGAAGCAGTTTACAGTTTGGTTTCCCCAAACAGCTCTTTGCCAGAGAGCATGGAAGACTTACTTAAAAGTATTCCTTCAGAACCTTTAAAAGGTAAGTTTGTAGTTATCCTCTGGTGTTTAAAATGTTCATCTCAAAAAAAAAAAAAAAAGCGCTGATGTGACGTTATTTTGTTTACATGTATGTAGGGAAATCAGGTCACCGTGTCCTCTTTAGCCAAAGTGGAAATGGTTGCACCCCAAATCAAAAAACCAGAGTTAGAATTGTCAAACTTGGCCATGGGAATTTGTTTTAGGAAGTTGAGGATTATTGTTGTGCACATGAATGTTTAAAAAATTAATATACACCTGAGAGACTGGGCAGGAAATTTATCAACCTCAGAAAGAGTTCATTGACTGATATGGAAGGAAGTTATGTCTGGGGGAGGGAGTTGAGTTACCAGGGTGTAGCATCCAGAGGTTAAAACCCCTTTCAAGGTTTTGATTTTCCAGTTGTTGCTTGCAATCGTTAGAACAACAAACATCATTTAGATAACTTCCACAAAGTGTGCGCATTGCTTCCTGTATAAGACTGACCTGTCAAATTATAATTGTATTTACATAGTTGAGTTGTCATTGCTTGTCATTGATAAGATTTTTCAAAATGCCTATATCCCAGTGTTTGTGAATTTCATGTGAACTCCACTGGTTGACAGGAACAGAAAGGACCTACTTGTACCATAGTTTTTATTATACCTCTATGGTTTAACTCTTTCTAGACTTTTTATTTTTTTATTTATTTTTTTTTTGGGGGGGGGGGAGATTTTGTTCACTGAAACACTTAAACAGAAGCAATATAAACTCTACCAAAGTTGACACATTTTCTAGAAAAAGTGAACTTGAAGCAAGCAGGTTTGACCTTTAATTGATCAGGAATGCTATGTTGCCCCTAAGGTATGTAAAATTTTCATAAATCCATTTCTTAGGATGCACCCACCCATAGTATCAATATATCAGAGTTAAGGTGCATAAAATTGGTAATAAATTATAAATAAAAAACAAAACATTGGCTAACAACGTGAATCCATGACATGATACGTGCCTTCAAGTTCATTCTTTGCAGAAAATTTGCCACATTTAACTGCTAATACCTCTAGAACAGAAGGTGGGAAATGTATAAGAGTTTCACCAGAATGCTTTGAATAAATTCCTCTTTAATATATCAAAAATTAATTTGGCTCTGGACTATTCTTTTGAGGACCATTTATTAATTGTTTACTATATACTCAGTCAAGTATCTGTAACTGCATTTTTCCCTGGAAAAAAGGCTATGGCCAGTCCAATGGTCTAAAACTAACCAACTTTACAGTTTTTAGTTTCTTTTTCTGTTTTTATGACCTTCAAATTATGACAGTTCCCTCTGTGAGAACCGTTGCATCTCACAAAGCTAAAGCCACTCATGCAGGTTTTGAAAAAAATTAAAAAACGTTTTCACATTTGATGCAATAACCTTTAATCAATTTCTTTTAAAACCAGTTATGGGTAGTCATGCACACACATTTGAAGGGCCAAACCTCCCACACCAAACAACAATTTTGATATGGGGGTACCAAAATTCTCAATTGGCTCAGCTCTTTGATTGACAGTTAATTCAAACAATGCAGAGTACCACTGCTTATCTTACACAGCATGAATGGTACTGAGAGTGTTTTGATTATATAAATTGAGTTTTTCTATATTCACCTTGAAGCAATAAACTGAGATTGTATCTGGATAGGGATTAATTTCAAACAATTGTGGGAGGGGCTTAAGTAAGAAGGTTAGGAGAATTGGCACTGTTTGGGGCGAGAGAACTGGGCTCAAAGGAAATGCAGGCCTCTCAACTTGAATAGATGTAGCAGATTTTCAAGTTTCATTGCTCTTAAGAATAATGTGACTTATACTTTTTCTGCTCAGTTGTAAAATTTACTTGGGAGTTTTTGGTTTACCTTAAATGAAGTACTGAAGTCCTTAAAAATAATGTAAGAGATCTATTTTGAAGAGAAATTTAAGAAAGCAATTGTGAAATTTTGACTTGTTGCTTCAAAATAAGTTTGAGATGACTACTCTTGCCCTTTAAGTCTCAAGGAGAAACTTGGTTTTCAGTTTGAACTTGGGCTGTCTGAGGTCTAGATCTATGGTTTGTTTTAAAAAAAAGTGTAATGGCGCCCTCTATAGATATTGGTACTTTCCAGTCAGTTGAGAATGCCTGGCAAGAAACTGAAAGAGATATTCTCTTTGGTTGGACCTGTTGATAATACAAGAGGTGATAAGTTTAGATCTACCTTGATGCAATGATCAAATGTTTGTTAGCAGCTTGAAAATGTTGGCACAAGTGTTTCTTTTTCTTGGAACTAATTCTTTGGTTTTGAAAAGAAAAGAAAGAGGAGAAGAAAGAAAGAAAGAGGAAAAAAGAAAAAAAAAAAAACATTAATTCTGGAAATCTTGGAAATATTTGTAACTGTGTAAAATGGATTCAATGATGGCATGGTGGTAGCAAATTTTTTAGTGAATGTTTGTCCCAAGCTGCTATATCTTACTTAACTTTGATAGATCGCTGCTCACAGGTTAATTAAATCAATGCAATGAGAAAAAAAGTTGACTTATTTTAGGAGAGGCAATGAATGATTTGGGCAGTCATAAATAGAACAGGGTTGTGGCATACTTAAAATGAATTCTTTGTATAAATGAGATGATCACCCTCTGTGCGTGGCTTATTCTAAAATGTAAGTCCTATGTTCTTGATCGATTCACGAGTCAAGTGACAATATTTTTTCTCCTGAAGTGTGGAATTAAAAGAAAACTGTGGCATATTTTTTTTTAATTTTTTTTACTTGATGTTTCAAAACAACTTTGGGGTGACTGCTTTTGCCTTTAAATGGCAGGATTTTGGGGAATTAATTTTTTCATGACTTAGCCTAGTCCACTTGATAATTTTAAATTTGTATAAAGTATGGCTAATGGTTGAAATATGGCATAATTGCACAATGCACTGACATTAGATGACCTTTAAATGTATGACAAACCTCTATTCATCTTGAATCCCCACTTCTGGTTTATTAGGACATTTTGAATGATAATCTGTTTAAGATGTCAATTAACTCATAATGGGTGGCCTTGGATATCCTTGCAGTGGTGTCAGTGACTAAGGCTTCAACAAATAGGGACTAATCTCAAAAAGCTATATGTATGGTTGCTATTATTTATAGTGATCCTGCATAGGGTCAGTGACACTGACTAGTAATCAGCAGTATTACAGTCTATTAAAGGTCAAAGAGGTTTTGATTTAATCATGGAAGTACTACCTCATTTAGCTGGCCCATTGCAGTATTAGACCTGGGTAGTACTTCCTCGATTAGACTGACTTGAAGTGGTGAGGGGGAGATCAAGGAATATTTTGCTTGTATGAAATATAGTAGGGTTTGATATGTTGGGGTTGATATGCATGGCATTTTGGACCATATAAGTGATATAAAGGAGAACCAGCTTTTTGGTTCCTTGTGTAACAAAGGAACCTATGCAGTCACCTTGGCGTATGTATGTGTGTGTGTGTGTGTGTGTGACGGATTGGAATGCGAGGTATGTGGTGCGATAACTCAATAACCGAGAGATCAATTTTTTTCAAACTTGGTGTGTATGTTGATGTTGTGGAGTAGATGTGCCCTATCGTTTTTGGTGGAGGTCAAAGGTCACTGGTGATCACAAGAAGCCAAAAAGTGAATTTCTGTTAGTAGCTGTAACTTGGTGTCTGTTGTTCAAGCAGTGACATAATTTTAAGATAAGTTAGATTGGTAGGAGGTGAAAATGTTGGTACATTAACCAAAATAATTGAAAAGGGTCAAAAGGTCAAAAAATAATGTTTTATTGATATCTTGCCACCGAAACATTTTAGAGGGGTGGTGTAATGGAGATTTGTGTTCGTCTAAGTGAAATGCACGTGAAGACCCCCTTGACCTCACTTGACCTCATTTGACCTTTTGACCTTTGTGACATTTTTGTGATTTTTTTGTGACGTGTAGAGTTGTCTTGATCAGACAAACCAAAAAGGCTATTACACTACCCAAATACGACGTTCCTCACTTGAGTTACTGACATTAAAGTGACAGGCTAGAGTGTAGGTCATATGTATTGCAATGCCAGGTATATGGTGCAATAACTCAATAACCAAGTAACATAGGGGGATGGCATAATGGAAAGTTGTGTACGTCTAAGTAAAGTGCATGTGAAGACTATTTGGGTCTTTGTTCAATTGGTTTTAAAGTCCAGCTGAAGTTTAATGCCTTTAGATAAATGCAATGTGTAAAAGAAAAGAAGAATTATAACCCCTTCTCAGTCTAAAAGCAGTTTAATTAACAATCAGGACAGTAATGCAATTATTATTAAAAAAGAACCTTTTCCTCACATACAGTATTGAATAAAGTTATTTGCAATGCAAGCTAAGATTCCAATTTCAATAGTAAAATATGAAAGCAGTTTCTCTTCTTTACCTCTGCTTTTACCCTAGGGATTACAATGGTGTTTCTAACACCCTCTTTAGGTTAAAAGGTCAAGTTGAAAGTCATTTATTAGATTTTACAGAGCTATGTTTGTTTCTTGGTCTTCTTGCAAATTGTGAAGAAGAACTTGGTGGTAATAAATGACTCTGGGGCTGCCTTTAGTAGCAGAATTGTGGGCTTTTTGTTATTTTTGCTTTAGAGGCAAACACATTGGGTAGTCTAAAGGACAACCATGACTTAATCTCTAGTCATCCATCATAAATTTTGGTGGTCAGGAATGACCAGATGACTGGTAAATTTCTTTGGTGCAAGGACTTTGTGTTTATTTAAAATTTGACCTTTGTGACTTCTTTTTAAGGTCTGGATTTGAATTGTTGAAATTGGCCAAAAAGGCAATAAACTACCTGCCTATACTACCCCAAACTCAAGTAAATGACATTTTAGTGAAAGGTGATGAATGTATTTGTCGCATGGAAGTGGGCGGTGTGCAGTGTGATAATTTGAAAAGTTAAGTGTTCCATTTCTCTCAAACTGCAAGTGCTTGTATGATTTTGAAATTTAATGTGCCCCTTTGTTTTTGGGTGATGACCAAAAGTCATTGGGGTTAAAGGTGCAAATTACACCTTACTTTGCAACTACCTTGATACAATATTATCTTAAATGCAAGGAACCATAGTGCCCTTGGGCTCTTGTTTACCCTTTTTGTCATTATAACTTCTACCATTTAATATATACAAATTTTGTTTCAAAGACCTTTTATCTTTAATTTTGTCTATTGCCCCACCCCCCTCAAAGTTAAATAATTGTTAATTTGGCTGATGAACCCCATGTAGCTGATAAAATCAGATTGTGACTATTTGGATTCACTTATTTCTGAGGCAACCTTTATCCATCCTCAATCCATCCTGAAAATGTCCTTATAACAGTATATAGAAGGATGGGTAATACTGTACAGGGTAGAAAATGTTGTGACATATAGGCTACTAGATTAACATCAAAATTACACTATAATTAAAGGTCAAGAGCAGTTCCCCAAACTTATTTTGAAGCAACAACTAAATATCACGTTTTGCCTCTTATTTCTCATCAAAGTATCTTTTGTCACGTCTTATAACTTCAGTATTGCATATTCCAGGTTTTTTGGTCCAGGCTACTTATCCTGGCCATTGAAGTTCTCTTTTGTGAAGCTAGTTTTGAAAAATATGTGAGCTTGTTTAAAAGAATAGTCCAAATTAGTCAAATCCATTTTTGATAGGTTAAGAAGGGACATATTCTAAGCATTCTGGTGCAATTTTTATTTATTCCCCATGTTTGCTTCTTGAGATATTTGCAATTGAATATGGCAAATTTTCAACATAGAATGAACTCGGAGCAAGCAGGCATGATGTCATGGATTCACTTTTTTAGCCAATGTTTTGTTTTTCTTCATAATTTACCATGAATTTTATGCAACTAAACCTTAATATATTTATACCATAGGTGCATCCTGAGCAATGGAATTTTAAAACCTTTATATGCCTTAGGGGCAAAATAGCATGCCTAATCAATTCAAGGTCAAACAAATAGGATGAAAAATAGGGAAAAACAAAACACTGGCCAAGAATGTGAATCCATGACATCACACCTGTTTGCTTCAAGTTCACTTTCTCTGGAAAATGTGCCAACTTCAATTGCTAATATGTCAAAAACCAGACCTGGGAAATGAATGCAACTTTTACCAGAATGCTTAGAATATGTTCCTCTGAAACATATCAAAGATAAATTGGACTCTGGACTATTCTTTTAATAATGCCCAGTTGCTGTAGGACATCCATGAGGGTTGGTGGTTGCAACTGTGGTCAGTGTTCTATGATACAGGACTGTATTTTCTACCTGTTTTTGTAGCTTAATGATCCACACCACATGAAAGTATTTACACATTCATCTTTTAGAGCAAAACAATAAGTATCCCCATTAAATTGATTCTTGGAAATCAGTTAAGTGTTTTAGGAGGAACAAAGGAATAACCCTAGACCTACACCATTCCATCAATCAGTGGTATCCTAGAGGTCATTTGAGGGCTTATACCAAGGGCTGATTGAAACTGCCCGCTTACATTTTATGATTTATAGGCCCTTATAACAAATAGTGTCTACATGTCAAAAATAGTGCAGTGAACCAAGGAATGGATACAATGACAACATTCCAAGTGCTGAAAGGTCATAAATAATACTGTAGCATGTCTTCCATACCATTAAGACTGGAATGTTCTCTTGTACCTGATGGAGTTTAAACAGAAATCAAGGCTAATTCCTATGGTAATTGGAGTAGAAGCATTGTCTAAAGTGAAGTTCTAGGGCAGCTGGAAGGTTATGGTATGAAACCTATAGTTTGTCTCTTTGCAAGCATTGTATTTTATGAGCTGTGAGGTTCTGACTGAGGACTAATTTAAAGGGAAAGTGTGAATGCTTGGTGTGCTCAGTTTTTGGACTTTTCTCATTCTTTATTAAACTCTGAGAAGGAAGAGACCTGTGCTGATGTCAAACTCAAAGCCAGGATGGAGAGAAGAGAGGGAATATAAAAAAATGAATTTGAAATCTTGTTTGATGAAGAGGATGGTTCTCTTTAGGTCTAGGCCTATTATATCTGAGGGTCACAGCTGGTACTCTATAGGTTTTGGATGACAGTATGGTGTATGGGGACACAGGGGCATGCATCCAACTTACATTTTTCTCGCAATGGTAACCCAATAAATAAATTGGCCATTCATGTTTTTTTCTGTGTGAAGTTGGCTCATACCTCATCATTATGTACCCGTCCTATCGTCCAACCCAATTCCATCCCCATCCACCTCACTTCCACCCCTCCCACCTCACTTCAACCCTACCTGCCTTACTTCCACCCTACGCACCTCACTTCCACCCCTCCCACCTCACTTCCACCCTACCTGTCTTACTTCCACCCTACGCACCTCACTTCAACCCCACCCACCTCACTTCAACCCTACCTGCCTCACTTCCACCCTACCTGTCTTACTTCCACCCTACGCACCTCACTTCAACCCCACCCACCTCACTTCAACCCCACCCACCTCACTTCAACCCTACCCGCCTTACTTCCACCCTACGCACCTCACTTCCACCCCTCCCACCTCACTTCCACCCTACCTGTCTTACTGCTACCCTATGCACCTCACTTCAACCCTACCCACCTTACTTCTACCCCACCCACCTCACTTCCACCCCAATATTCACCTCACTTCCACCCCCCATTCACCCCACTTCCATACCCCATCCACCTCACTTCCACCCAACATATCTCACTCCAACTCCACTCTGTATGTTAAACCTCTAAAAATACAGCCAAAAGTAAATAAAGCAAACCCCTTTTCTTGATCTGTTTCAATGTTGTAATACTCAAGACTGGTAAGTTTTTCCCAACCAACATTGAAGTAAGGGGGAGGGGGGGAGGGCTCCTGGCATCTGAGATGGATAAAAGGCAATGTACTGTTTGCTTTGGAGAGACTTTGTTTTGTTTATTTTGCTTGTGATTGGTCCATATGTTTCTATGGGTGTTCCGTTAAAAATGAAAAAGATATTAGTTCACCTCATTGTTGTTACATCTGGCCAAGTCTAATCGTCATACAGACTGCATTTATAATATGTAAGACAGGAGAAAAAAGGAGTTAGTGTTCAGCGTTTTTCAATAGCCATCTGGAAAGTTAGTTAAGCTAGTTGGAACGAGTGTTACGGCCCAGTTTCTTACAAATTGCTTTAAGTTGTGTTTGATATGGCTCTTTTTTCCACTTGTGGCTGATTATTGGCTTGTTTTCCAGGCTGCTCCATTATGCTGAGCACCAAGCACAAAAGGGGGAAGGGGGTGAAGTCATTACAATATTCCCCTTTTTCCCTTGACCTACTCATACCTCTGGTCCTTTTTCCTTAATCGTTTGTTGTATTTCTCATCCAGAAGGAGTAATTAAAGAAATCTAAGTATGTCATATAATTAAACTAATGCTTTTCAATGGAAAAATTAATGCTGCAATTGGAAATGTATAAAAAAAAATATAGAATATTGTATCTGAAAAAAAGGTCATCCTCAGTTGCTAACTCATAAGCACCCCCTTTAACCATAAAATAGTTTCAATGTCATGCTTTAATCCTCTCTTAATGGCTCATCTGTGGTAGCTTGAATGCAATTTTCACTTTTTCTCAAAAAAATCTCTTGGCTTTGTGAAATTTTAGACAGCAGTAGAGTGATTCATGACAACTCATTCTTAAAGTTAAGCCTTTAACCTTTGCTATTACAAACAGTGATATTGACACCAATCTTAGCCTTGTTACAAATCTTTTGTGACTGACACCTAGCTTTGAAAAGAGACATCCCTCTTGTCCAAAATGGAATTTTCCAAAAGTTTGGAGAGCTCCTGTGTTCCATCTCTGTGTTTCTCTAAAAATCCCTGTTTTTGGAACTCAGGGTATAAGACTTGGTTGACTCCTGTGAAAAATTCTCAAGGAACTTTGTTCTTCTGTTAGCAAGGAATGCTCAATGGCTCAATTTTATATGACCCTGTTCCTTTTGGAAATTTATAGGCTTGAGGGTTTTTCCTTTTGATCAAGGTGTTTCTGAAGAGTATTGACATAAGAGAAAGTGAGTTAAGGTATCTGTTATGAGGAAGCCAGGTAAAGCCAAAAAGTCTGCAAATAAACTTTGACATAACTTAGCCTTCAAATTACTCCTTGCAGAAATCCTGTTGTAAATAATCTTTGTATTTTGTCCGAGTTAATTTGTTTCCACCTTGCTGTATTTCCTTCAGGTGTTTGTTGTGTACACTTTGAATAGTAACTTCCCACACTGCAGGTGCTTCATGCTGGTTGATACCATTCTCCATGGGGGATGAGGAATGTGGTTTACTTGTGTGGGCACAAAGGTGACTCACTGCAAACTTTGTGGAAAGTTTTTCTCCCTATCAAAGTTCGTAACTTTTGAAATTTATTTGTTACCTCACCCTGGATGTGTGAGGTACAGGAAATTGTGAGAAAGTGTGAGGAAGGAGGAATTTTACGTTGTCTGTTTGGAGAGATTAGTTAAAGAGAAGAATGACAGGGGGATGTGAAGAAAATAGGAATTCCTTAATCCTACTGTGTGATAGGTTAAAAGGAAAGGTAAGTGCTTTAATTGTAATAATGGAATCTTAGTTTACTAGCATGGAAGGACTTTTTATTTTTTTTTTCTTATTTGGGACGCTCTGATAGGTTAGAAGGTTTTGTGTATTTCAGTGGATAATTATCTATGTGAAGAAGTAGTACTCATTGAGTTGGTTAATTGGATGGAGTTTTGCAGCCCTGTTTCCAACCTATTGGTTCAAGTACTTATTGAGAGGACCAGCCCTGTTTCCAACCTATTGGTTCAAGTACTTATTGAGAGGACCAGCCTTATTTCCAACCTATTGGTTCAAGTACTTATTGAGAGGACCTGCTATAATGGCTGATGGAAATCTTGAATCGAAAACTGAGGATAATATTGCTTCAGTAAGTTTTTATTGAATTAAAATTTAAAAATTGTGTCTTGACCTGGTGAGTGCCATTTTACAGCTCAAAATAGATGACATGCATGTAGTGTTATGCGTGATTCTGATAAGACTGACTGTATCATGAATTGGTTATTACAGGGTATTGCAAATTTAAAGGACAGAATCAGTTGCTGCAAACTTATTTTGAAACAACAACTGGTTCTTACTTATTTCTTTCCATGTCTTGTTTAAGTGCCTTTTATTATATTAAGGGCCCTAATTATTGGATATCATCCAAGGTTCTATAACTCTATCAGTTATTTCTCATAAATTTCACAACAAAGTGTGAAATTTATAGTGAGAAAAATATTGTCAGATGATTCTTCAGAACCCATTCATGGAGTAGAGTTAAATACTGTCCAGTTGGGATGGCTGCAATTTTCCCTTAACTTTCTTATTCTGTGGCAAGTGAAAAAGTCCCCCCCCCCCACCCCAGAAAAAAAAAAACTCGTTTGAGACAATTTTAACTATTTATGAATAATTACGACCAATATTTTTGAGAGTGCAATAGCCAAACTCCATGTTTTTTTACTAAATTTAAGTTTCAAAGCAAAAGCTCTGCATTAAAGCAGACAGTAAGTTGCCATGAAGTAGGTTGCAAATAGCACAATAGTCACACCTGTACTCCTACCCCTTCCCCCGCCCCCATTCTTCCTATATAACCTATCTTCCAGTAGGGTGAACAAGATAACTCCATTTCTACATTGAGATAACTACCCTTTGCCTCTTCACCCCTTCCCATGCCCCCACCCCCGTACTTCCTATCTTCCACAAGAGCACAAGAATGAATAAGGTAACAACTAATTCTCTACATTGAGCTTTAAAACCCCATCCCTCGTACTTGCTATGTACCATTCATCCCGTCAAGGGGGAAAGTCCCATCTTCACCCTGCTGTTAGTTTACCAATGGTGTAGTTATTGGTATGTGGGCTAGATACAGACCTGTATCTAGATAGGACTGGAAGTATCTATTGGGGCTGAGAGATTCTTTACTCAAGTAGTTTTGTGATTGATTGTAATATTCCAGTTGAGGTTTAGACATGTCTGGAGCAAGGTTTTGTTTTCTGCCTTAGGAAGAATTAAAGCTTCAGTATAGTGTGAATTAATGAATAAGTTAGTTTAATGGTCGTGCTTGGCTGGGTTGGAGATGCAAACACTATAGCACAAGGAAAGTGTGTGAGCTTGATCATACAAAGATGTGACATTTCTAGAGCAATACTTCCTTGTCAGAAAGACTAAGTAGTCTCTCTTCACTGGTTGGTAGCTGTTGTGTTTCATCTATTTCCTTACATACAATTATTTCCTTCTATTTAAAGGTGAAGTTTGTGCAACAAACTTTCTACAGTGGTGCAACTTCAAAATAAAGTACAACTGCAGAATGCAACACCCCACTCCAACTTTGGGTCATTCTCTAAAGAATGTCTCGCTTGAACGCACTTTGACAATGAGTAACTCTTTTGTTGTCACTCAGTTTCAGGAGGGGCGTTGCATTCTGCAATTGCTTCCAAAATAATTCTGTTTGCACTTTGAGCCAGAATTATGTTTTCTTTTCATCTGTCCTTACATGTTTGGCTGTAATGTTATATCAGTTCAATCTAGCAGTCTCTCTTAGTACATTACCTTTAGCATTAACTCAGAAGTTGCATTTAAATCATACTTTGAAGGAAAGATATTATTGGCTAGCGCCCTCATTTCCATTGATGAAGTGCAGTAGCATGTCAGCAGTGGATCTGCAGCTTACAGTAGTACAAAAATTCCTCATGGTCTTATTGTATTTGTATTGGTGATCAACAGTTCAGTGTTTTATGTAGCTGTTTGAATCACAGATTTCTCAATTTTGATGGGAAGGGGAGAGGAGATTAATTGGGGAAAGTGTTGGAAGGGGAAGGGGTGGTTGATAGGGGTAAAGGATTAGAACAGGAGGCACATGCACACAGTATTACTGATTTTACAAGATCTTAATTGGCTGCTGTGGACACTTACAATTAGAGATAAAATGTTGAAAAGTTTCAAAACTCTGGAGGAAAGGTAGGAAGGGGGTGGGGTATGGATCAAGCAACCTGCTTGCCTTTCTCTTATGTAATCTTGCCATAGACCTATTTCCAAATAGCAATTACAATGGATTGTGGAACAGAGTTTTGGGTGTACGTCAATTTTCACCACAGTAAAATCTATTGACAAAAATGACAAACACCAAAACTCAATCCCACAATCCTTTGTAATTGCCATTTGGAAATAGGTCTATGTTGAGAATGTTTTATTTGTAAAGCACACATTTATTAATTGGACAGATGTGCATTGCATACTACAGTACATTGGTTATAACGTAGATGCAATACTTGTAATATAAGGGGGACATTTGCTCACATATTTGTCAAAATAAAAAAGGTTTCTTCAGAAGAAAACAATGGGGACTTGTGAACTTAATTACTCCCCCCCCCTCCCAATTTGGGTAAACAATTGAAATGAGACTATAGACTAACATGCTCTAATTTGTTGTACTGATTTATGTAGCCGCCAGTGTGCTACAGATTTTAGCTTTTGTTTTTATGTACCATTTTTGCTGGCTATCATGCATTTGTTTCTTAATATTTTTGCTTTCCTTGTTAGCCTTTAAGTATGTGTGGAAAATGCTTCTTATAATTTTACGCTTTTTTCGGCCAAATGCATTGTGTACATTTTTGCAGTATGTGGAAATGGTTTAAAACCAGATTTGCTAATTATGTAAAAAAGGCAACGAAAAAAAATAAGGAAAAGAAATAAAAAATAAAGAAAAAGGTAAAAAGAATAAAATGTATCAGGCTAAACTTCACAAAATATGATAAAAAGAAAGATGTGCCATATGCCTGTGTTTTGGAAGAGAATTTTTTAATTATGAATGGCTCAGAGCTTAATGGATGTGACTCATATCTTGGTCTCGCTGCACACAGGTAATATTGCATTTATATGAGACATATTTCTCTTGCGTTATATTGTACTTTGATTGCACGCAGCCTTCTGCAGCAACTTTTTCATCAGGGAGGCTTTGAAAACTAATCCTCTTGGAAAAACACGGCCTGTCTCTTAATGATTTGGTCACTGCTCCAAATACACAAATTGGATACAGAAAGGTGTCAAGTTGGCTGAAGGGGAAAGGAATTTTATTGCTTAAATATTCATGAGTACAGTGAAAGGGTGAAAGAGAGTTTCTGATATGCTACAAGGTTTTTGATGTAACTGTTTGGTTTTGGTTGGGTGCAGTACTCGGGGGTAGTAGAGTGTACCCTGGTAGCTCTAAATTAAAAAATAAATGGTCAATTATGTGTACTTGCTGCAATGTAGTTGAGCTGTTGGGGAGGGGGGTTGCAGGAGAGGGAAGGGGTGAGAAAGGAAGGGGAGGATGATCTGAAAAGTAATGTAGGTCTGAGAAGAAAGAGCAAGGGGGAAAAGCAAGGTCTATATGAAGAAAAGCCTCAGTAGAAAGGAAGGGGTAGGGGGAAGGACCCAAACCCTGGGTTCACCTATTAAGAGGAGAGAAAAAGAAAAGATACGACAAGAAAATTTTACACAAAAGGGAAAAAAGTGATTTGTCTGTACTCCAGTTTCTATATTCATGTACAGTGCCTAACTTAATACATACCAGCATTTGATATGTTGAGGACTATTTATTTTGGGGAAAAGGTTCACTGTGAAGGCAATAGATCTGCTAGAAACATGGGTGGGCAAATGGATGATTGAAATCCTTGATTTTCTCTGCAAGGATCTCTTGGTCTATGAATTAAACTTTCCTAGTACTGAATATCAAAATTGTTATTTTTAGTTTTAATGAAGACTGTAAAAGCATGGCAACAAATTCCAATACCACAATAGTTTTATTTTAAAGGGACAATCCTCTCACCCCAAACTACACTTCTAGTATAGGGTAACAGAAACTTTCAATTGGCTCAGCTTTTTGATTGACTGCTAATTCAAACAATGCAGAGTACCAAAGCTTATATTTCACAGCATGAACTGTTCCGAGAGTGTTTTGATAACACATCTTGAGCTTTCTATACTCACCCTGAAGCAATAAAATGAGACTGTGTCTGAATGAGGGTGAATTTCAGACAATTGTGGGAGGGGCTTAATTAAGAAGGTTGGGAGAATTGATACTATTTGGGATGAGAAAATTGGGCATTTAAAAAGCACAAGGAATGTAGATAAATACATTAAAATTTATCTAAGTGAGGACTGAAATATTGCATGGCATCGTACTGTATCTTAATGTAATGAACACATGGATGTCCTTGTAATTTGTGTAAAATATCCCATCTAGTTTACTTGCATACAGTGTACACATAATTTAATACACCTCGCTTGGCTATCTGAAAAGTGTCTCTCTTCACCACAAACTCATTACTACTCTAAATTTTCCACTATAATCCATTCACTCCTTCATTCAGTGCCAACTCCTCTTTGTGTTGTCTACAAAACTCACGCATCAGTAGCTTGACAACATGAGTCACAGCCAGAATTATATTATTCATAATTTTACTGTCATCTATCCTACAGCATCATCTGCTGGTATGCGCTTTATGTGTTATCAGTGATGCCTTTGACACGGTTAGTAATGGACACAGCTGATTGTTCGAGTCTATTTCCGTCGCATTTAAGATTAATCACTATGTCTTAGAGATTGCAGCATGCCATCCTGAAAAAATAGTTGAAGGTACACTAAAACTCCAAATATTAACAATTTTCACATTTTTTTTGTTTGTAATTGGAAATAAATGTGTGCAGTTGTGTCGCATTCTAAAAATATCTTTGTGTTTTAGAAAAACATCTTCGCCTTTATTTTGAACATTCAGCTTTTACTGGAATTTTCTTTGAATGTTCCTGACAGATACAGCTGCTCAGTATAGGGGAGGGAGAGGCTGAATGTAGGGATGGGGGAGGCTCAGCAAAGAGAAGGGGGAGGGTCAGCATAGGGAAGGGGGAGGGTCAGCATAGGGAATGGGGAAGAAGGAGTATACACATCCCTTTAATACAAATATTGTGTGTTTCGTGCAGAAATCCCATCCATCTTAAATGTGGCCCAATGCATTACATCTTTAATGTGATACATAATATTACATGTGCACTTTTTATTTTTTATAAATCGAAGGATTATTTGAAATGGCTTATTGCCTATCCTCACCTTTGCTGTAGGGTAGGTAGACCTGTTTTCAGAGCTTAGTTTTGACCTGAAATGCCCTTTGTAGGAAAAGCTCAGGATTTACCACTTCTGAGGAGAAGTGCTTCAACAAGGTTAACCAAATGTATTTCCTCATTAGAAAAAGTTTTGCATTGTAAAGAACAGTAATGGCAGTCAACTTTTATCGCACGCTTTAATTTTTTGTAGTGGTCCACAAAAATTTTCAATTGGTATGTATAGCCCTTTGATTGACAGTAAGCTAAAAAACTACAGTGTTCTGTAGCTCAAATATTACAATGCATGTACTGTGCTGAGCATGTTGTGATTGATGCATTGGAGTCTGGTATACTCACTCTGAGGCAATACACTGAGAAACTGACGTTTTGTATGTATGAGGATGAGTTTTAATCAGTTGTGGGGGAGGGGGGAGGGGGAGTTAAGTGAGTAGGTTGGGGAGGTTGGAACTGTTTGGCAGTGATGTAGTCAATTCCAGGCTCAGACTCATGATTTAAGACTTTGAAGAACTCAGCCAGAGGAAGTTTTCCCTGTAGAGAAAGTAAAAGGGACTCGATTCTTTGAAAGTTGAAAATTGCTGGCCATCATGACTGGATGACATCACTGCTATTTGGGATTAGAGGATTAGGCCCTTCATGGCACCTGCAAGGTTTAAAAAAAAAAGAAAAAAAAAAAGGTGCACCATCTTACACCAATGCTAATACTGACAATTATGTCAGCATCTGCGATGAATGTTTCACAACCAGCCACCACATCGGTATCTTATCGGAGGTATACAGTATTACTGTACACCTGCACAGCTCCTTGACAGCACCAAATGACCTTCCATTACCTGGTGAGGACCAGTGCCCTACTCTATCAGTAAAGGTAATTACTCATTGGAAATATTGCTTTCTGAAGTTGAAAAAACCCAAGGAATTTTGAAAAATGTTATTATCTGATTGTAAGTTTATGATTTCTTTCACTGAGATATGATGTATTAGTTTCTATGACAGTGTTACAATGCCATGATCATTCCATTTGGAATTTGTCATTTTTTCAGCCTTAAATTTACCATAAAATCAGACCTTAAAGGGCATGGATGGGTTATACTTATCACCACCCACATCATACAATTTGTGGCCCTTTCATTTCTCTTCTCTTCCATGATGAGTTAAAAAAAAAAATTAGTAAAAAGTAAATTAAAAATTTAAATGCATATTTAAAGGGAAAGTAAGCAAATATAACTTAGATGATAGCAGGGGTATATACTTAATTACTACTTTTAATACATGTATATTATATACTGTATATTCCCTTTAATTTGTCTGCCATGCACTGGCTAATCTAGTCTTCATCTGTGCTAAAAAAGTTCAGTATATGACTCATATTTGAGAGCACTCTGGTTGTTCCTGAAAGACTTTAGAGTGCTTTTTAAAATACAGTTGGGGAAATCCTTGTGTCCTTCAAATTCATTCTTGGTCTCTCCTTGAGATATTCTACAACTTAAGTAGGCTACTTAACCATTTAATCAGATAGCTTGGACAATTAATTGAAAAATGAGACAGACTTGTCCATTGATTAAAATTTTTTCAGATAGACCTAAAGCCAGTCAATTATCATCCCCAAAGTACAATTTTGTAGTAGTCTACAGGAATTTTCAATTGGGGCAGCTCTTTGATTGACAGTAAGTTAAAGAAAAAAATGCAGAGTACTGTACCACACATCATAAATTTGCCGGAGATTTTTGTGATAAGATGTTGGGTCTTAAAGGGCCAAACCTCTCACCCCAAACTACAATTTTAGTATGGGGATACCAAAATTCTCAATTGGCTCAGCTCTTTGATTGACAGCTAATTCAAACAATGCAGAGTACCAAAGCTTATATTACACAGCATGAATGGTACTGAGAGTGTTTTGATTATATGAATTGAAGTTTTCTAACTCACCTTGAAGCAATAAACTGAGATTGTATCTGGATGAGGAGGAATTTCAGACAATTGTGGGAGGGGCTTAAGGAAGAAGGTTAGGAGAGTAGGTACTGTTTGGGGTGAGAGAACTGGGTCTTTAAATAACTAGAAACTTGCTAATTATTTACAACAACATGTGCACTTTTACTCTGACATCTTTTAAAAGAGATTTGTGTCCCTTTAATTGTTCATTCTCTGCAAAAAGCAGTGGAGATATGACATCATAACAATGAGGTAATTAACCTCAAGAGGAAATCAGGCTTGATAAAGGGAGATATAAGGCCATTCAAGATTGGTTAAGTAGTTGAATGAGTATATAATAGACCACTTAAATTAAAGTAAGCAGGTGAGGAGAATTGCAAATTTGAATGTGTCTTGGGTGAAAGTTGTTGGTCTGTTTACCTGTATGTATAACTTTGGATTGTCAACCCATCCCATTGATTTGAATGTTCTCCTCAAGGCACATCCTGTGATGAGCAAAAAGGGCAGTATACATGACCCATGCTCACATTATGAACTTCAGTAGTGATATGCTTCTTGCATATTTATACATGCAAATTGTATTAAGAGTTCATTGATTTGACCTGTATCTGCCCATTGCATCAAATCTTTATTCAACCAAATTGAAAGAAATAAATATGCCATGTGGAAGATACCTTTACTGCCACTATGCAGATTTTTAAATCGAACACTTTTGTTACTTGGACGTGATGAAAGAAGGTTGATGTCATTAAGGAACAGTTCTGTTTAAGAAAGTATAATTTTCAAACATGTTTTGAAGACATTTTGTCATCAATCTTGTTGTAATGAGAACATACTGGTTAACACAATGGTTCTGTGTCATTGCTAGAGGCAAGAATGGGAGACAGATGAGCAGGCTTCTCATCACATCATATGTGTTTGAAATACCCAGGATTTCCGGGACCAGTGTAGGATTTTGGGGAGATGAGCCTGATTTTACAGTATTATACCCTGAAGCAATTCCTAGCTGGTGTAGGAGAATTTCAAAAGAATAGGCCTAACATGCTAATTGCTTTGTTCTAATTAACCTGCTGGAAGATAACTGTTCAGTCTGACTCAATAGTATAAATGATTTCCCATTTTTGATAGGCTAATGCTGTAGCATGTGTTTGAAAAATTAATATTCATTTCCTTTTCCTTTACAAAGATAATTGGTAATTTTGCCAAAGAAGTTGCAATTGAAGGCAGGGAGTGTGGGGGGGGGGCGGGGGGAGGTAGGATTGAGTAACAGAGATAGGGGAGAAGTAAGGTTTTGATGGAAATCATGTCCACAGAAGGATTTCTGTGCCCAAAGCTAGGACAGGGTTTTGTTCACAATTTACCTTGGCATTGGGTCAGTGAGGCTGATAGAGCCAGGGCAACATCTTAGCACTGGTCCAAAACTTTTGGTGTCTGAAAACAGGTATAATTCATTTTCACTACAACTAGATGCAGCTATGGTCATTTAAAGAAGTAGATTTAAATGTTTACTAGTATCCACCATCCAACATCATGTATGTAAAAGAAAAGTCCAGAGCCAAATTTATGTTTGATACTGTATGTTAAAGAGGAATGTGCTGTACATACGCATTCTAAGCATTCTGGTGAAAGTTTCATTCGTTTCCTATGTTTGGTTCTAGAGATATAAGCAATTGAAGTTGACACATTTTCTATAAAAGGTGAACTTAAAGGGAGCAGGTGTGATGTCATGGACTCACATTATTGACCAATGTTTTGTTTTTCCTAAATTTTACTGATATCTTGAGAATTAAACATGGGAAATGGATAAACTAGAATTCCTCATTCTCCTTAAAATATCAGAAATAAATTTGGCTTTGGACTATATTCTTTTGAGGGGACTATTCCATATTATTGTAAAATTGAATTTTAAAAGTGGAGAAAAATATATTTTTTTACTGATATACTTATTTTCAAATCAATTATGAAAATTTTATAGGCTTAGTACTAAAGTATTTGAGTATTTAGCGAATTTTGTGGCAAGTTAACATTTAAACCTTTTAAATGAAGCAGCAGTTATATTTGCTGCCCTCAGTACCACCAGACTGTGCTCATACATGTTAGTTAGTTAAGAGTTTTACGGTCTAGTTTCCAACCTGTTGTTTCAAGTTGAGCCTGCCACAGCATCTTTGGCCTTGTTTAATTTTCAAATAGAGGTATCCAACAGGGATGAGCTTTTTCCATGAATTCATGGATTTCGGTGTTTTTTTCCTGCCTCCGTGATTTACCTTTCCCAATTTCCTTGGTCTTCTGACAGCATTATTTTTTAGTGGGCCGTCGCGCTTGCACAGTAACTCACCGGACTATTACTGGCGTTACTGCTGCAAGCTCCAACATTGCTTATCCATGAATGAATTCCGCTGCCTGCAGGGAGTTGTAATACTCGACTCCCAGTCAAAGTGAATCATGTTTATCATGCACCATGCGCATGTTCATAAGTTCAGTACGTAAATCTGTGCATGTGTAAGTTGTCACATCACAATCATCAGCAGTTGACTGTATCAGTAACATGCATGATGCAGTAACCTGTGCTGTGATCGATCGGAAAATGAGTCGGCCGCTCATAAAGTTGATGTAACAGTTTTTAAAATAAATGGAATTGGTCTTGGATAGAGAAAGAACTTGGTCAGATATTGCAAAAGTGATAGTCTGAAGTGAACTGGAAATGTGGTGCAATTGTGAGCCATTTCGGCAATTTCATTCGCAAGATGAGCAACTTTGAAACAGCATAGGCCTAGCCTAGCCTAGGTCTGCTTGGTACATACTACATGTACTTAATGTTAGGCCTAATGAACTGCAACATCGTAACGTTAGTTGTTACAACTTAACGTTAAAGCTATCCCAAGGTTTTCTAATCGGGATTTATGGACATCTTCACCACTGAGACAAGTTTTACAGTGATTGAAGAACTGTTCAACTTGACATGCTACTTAGGGCCTAGCCTAACGTTAGGCATAGCTTAGCCTATTTTTACTGAAAACTTTTCTTGGAGTGTTTTATTTTACCAATGTACTGATTAAAGTAGGCCTCCAAATGATGTCTGGAATACTCTATTTTCTCAGAGCTTCCGGGGGCTTCCCCCCCTGGACTCCCACCGGGGCTTTCCCCCTGGACCCCACCAGGGGCCCTAAGGCGAGCCCCTGGACCCCACCCATTAAAGTGTCGCGCTCCATGCTCTGACTGACGCCTTGGGTGTCAGTCATGTATGCCCAGCAAAGTTCAGTGATTTTTTTTTTAGACCAGGCTCATCCCTGATCCAATCAGAATCAATACATAGCAACAACTGGAATAATTAGTACTGGTAATATATCAGCCAATTGCCGTATCAATAACATTAGGAATTCCCACGATGCAATTCGGAAGTTGAACCTTGAATGACCGCAGGGTTTTGTTGCATTAAATCACTTCCTTGACATTAATGGCCTGTAAAGCATTTGTATGAAAAACAGTTTATTCAACCTTCTGGACGAACCATCCTTGACTAGCAGTGCTAGGCTCACATGATCACACCTTTTCAAGTTGGCCAGAATAAGAACGAACTGTTGATGTTATATTTTGAAATTGAATCATTTCTGGTTATGCCATTATTTGTGAAAAGTGGGAAGTACGTAGCCTAAATGAACTTGTGAAGTGTATATTGTATTTTATCATTGGCAGTGGCATACAGTAGTTCATTCCTGCAAATAAAGTTAAATCTATTCATTCTGGTTTGAGTGAAGGGAGTGTTTTCCTTGGCAAGGAGCTCCCCCAATCACTTGATTTAGAGCCTTTTTTTTTAATTATTGCCTAACAGGAAGGTATGATAAGCCTCCATGTAATAGTGTTAGTAAAGATATCAGGGCTAGTTGAAATCTCTTGTCAAAGTAAAAATATTTAGTAAAACATTTATTAGAGTTGTGTTGGAGTTAGGTAAAACAGCTATTGGCTGACTTCTTGAGGAGCTTTCAAAAATCCCCAACATTATTTGCTGCTTCAAGGGCAAGAACAGTCATCCCAAGTTGAAGTAGTGTAGTAGACTGTCCAGTTTCATGATTGGCTGTTGGGAGTCATGTGACAATGTTTTTTTTCTTCAAATGTGAAAATATACCAGAAATACTGTAACTGCTTGGTTAAAACCTTGAATATGCAATAGTAAAGTCATAAAATGTAATGAAAGATACTTTGCAGAGAAATAGTATGAAAATTGTGTTTTTAGCTTTTTCTTCAAAATAAGTTTGGGGGGAGTGCTCTTTACCTTTAAACATTTATGAGAATTATATTGGAGTTAGGTAAAACAGCTATTGGCTGACTTCTTGAGGAGCTTTCAAAAATCCCCAACATTATTTGCTGTTTAAAGGGCAAGAGCAGTCATCCCAAGTTGAAGTTGTGTAGTAGACTGTCCAGTGTCATGATTAGCTGTTGGGAGTCATTTGACAATGTTTTTTTCTTCAAATGTGAAATTTACTGGAAATAACTGCTTGGTTTATCTTCAGTATGCAATAGTAAAGTCAAAAAAATGTAATGAAAGATAATTGAAATGAAATAAGAAAAAAATTGTGTTATTTAGCTTTTTCTTCAAAATAAGTTTTGGGGGGACTGCTCTTTACCTTTAGGCTGTACCTTTTGAAAACATTACATGTATGTTTACAAAATTGTTGAACAAAGGATTGTGGTAATTTTTCTTTTAATTTTGTTTTGTTAGGGAATTTTTGGTGTGTTGAAAGGATTTTGGGTTGGGAGTTGACATTCACTCAGAGGGATGACCCACAATACATTGTAACAGGAAGTAGGGGTGAGAGGAACCAAGGTGTTACCTTTTATGGTAATAGGAACAACCTGCTCTATCTGTAACTGTTCATATTTGTGCTTCTTTGACTGACATTTCCATACCTTGAGGGTGTATATTTTATGACAGGTGACAACTATCACTGGAAGCATGGCTTTTGTTATAAAACCTGTCAGATTGAGGGGGTGGGACAATTAATGTATACAAAGTGACAATAAAAATATCAATATCAGTTATGGGTAGAGTTAGATTGAGACAGAGGGAGCTAGAAAGTGATATGAATACATTCCAGAGGGGTGTTGAAAAAGTAACTCTGGGTGAAAAGATAAGATGTATGTATTACGTGGTTGGCCCAGTTCTGTATTTGCAGATAAAACCATAAATGGTCATCAGTTGACAAGACTATGCTAGTAAGATGGGATTGATTAAACTACCCAAAATTTGAATGAAGGGGTGTCCAAACAAAGCATGAGTGCCATTAAGTTCCCTTTTGAATGTTATATGTGATTCCAACAGCTCCAGGATCTGTATTTGTCTCCATTGTACTGCATAATACATTAGTTAGTAAGATGGAGTTTTATGGCCCAGTTTCTATCCAGTTGGTTAATTAAGTCAAGCCATGCACCCGTAACCTTTTTGGTTTCGATGAAAAGAGAAACCTATGCATTCATGATGGCGTGTGTGTGTATGTATGTGTGTGTGTATGTATGTTGTATGTGTGTGTGTTTGTGACACTCCTTGTTTACACGATATCTTTAGGAGGGAAGATCTGACAGTTGTCAAACTTGGTACACGGATATGCCATACTGAGAGGAAGAACCCTATTTGTTTTGGTGGAGGTCAAAGGTCATTTAGGGTCACGTGGGGTCAAACCCCTAAATCCTTGTTTACACGATATCTCATGGTAGGAAACTTTGATTCATATCAAACTTGATGTGTTGATGCATTATGATGTAAGAAAGAACCCTATCGATTTTGGTGGAGGTCAAAAGTCATTTGGGGTCACATGGGGTCAAACCCCGCAATCTTTGTTTACACGATATCTCATGGTAGGAAACTTGGATTAATTTCAAACGTGATATGTTAATGTGTTATGATGTAAGAAAGAACCCGACTTATTTTGGTGGAGGTCAGAGGTCATTTGGGGTCATGTGGGGTCAAACCCCAAAATCCTGCTTTACACTATATCTCAAGGTAGGAAACTTTGATTCATTTCGAACTTGATATGTTGATGCATTATGATGTAAGGAAAAACCCAATCAATTTTGGTGGAGGTCAAAGGTCAGTTGGGGCCATATGGAGTCAAACCCCGAAATCCTTTTTTACGTGAAACATCATGGTAGGAAAGTTGAATTCATTTCAAACGTGATATGTTGATGCGTTATGATGTAAAAAGAAATCCTATTTATTTTGGTGGAGGTCAGAGGTCATTTGGGGTCAGAAGGACAAATCCTGAAAACCTTTTTAACACAATATCTCAAGGTAGGAAGCTTGGATTGATTGCAAACTTGATATGTTGATGCGTTATGATGTATGAAGGACATCTGGGGTCATGATTGGTCAAACGTTGAAAAACTGGTCAAAATGGGATATCTCAAGGTAGGAAACTTGGATGGATTTCCTAATTAGTATGTGGATGTGTTATGGTGAGTTGAAAGTACTGTACCTGTTGTTTTAAGTGGAGGTCAATGGTCATCTGGTGTCACCTGGCATATCAAACTCTGAAAACCTTGTTTGCAGAATATCTCAAGGCACAGTATGAAATTTGGCTTTTTGAATATAGAAATGTTTCGGTTAAAAGAAAAACCAGTTACTTACAGGTGGAATCAAAGGTCACTTCGGGTCACCAGTTGTTAGAAGAAATGTAGCATTTTATTGAAAAGAGAAGGTCACTTTGGGTCACCAGTTGTTAGAAGAAATGTAGCATTTTATTGAAAAGAGCATGTATGTATCATCAAAACCTCAATGCATTTTTGCATTCTGGTTTCCAGTTGTATCACTGGCTTGTTTTCCCTACTCCATTGCTTACACTGAGCACCAATCATTGTGAAAGTCTTCAGTACAACCTGGCCAGGACTTAAACTCCATACCCATGCACTGACTGCAAATGGGGTGCTTTTTGACCATGCAGTTGGTCAAAAATAAATACTGCTATGTACCATATGGTAAATATTTTTTTATTATGACACATATGCTATATACTACACAACTCTCGTCATCTTTTTCATTCATTTTAACAGAAAAAAAAAGAAGAAGAAAAAAAAAGATAGAATTTATGTTACAATTGAACTGCAAGGAGAGAAAATTTTTACAGGCCTATACAGTTTCTTAACACTTCACTGGAAAAGTTATGCCATATGAATCGAATCAGGCTGATAATGTTCTGATTGCAACTACCTGCCATATGGTAAAGTGTAATCACCAGAACCCTGGGTTTTAGGCCACCTTTTTTGTCCAGGATCATTACTTGTTTGGATTTTGGCATGCACTGACTGTATTCCGTATGTTGCAGGTTACAGTGGTAATTTTAAACTAGTGCACATTATGCAAAATTCTTCACAGTCAATCAAGATGTTTATTTTTTCTATCATCTCCGAATAATTAAAATGAATTTGTTCAGGAAGGGAAGATGACATCAGCGTGATCTTACTTGAACAAATACAACAAAAAAGTACAGATTTTTTCTGTGCAGAGTATTACACATAAAAGATTATAAGTGCTGTGAAACTTGATACGTGATGTCCCATTTGTTCTTTAACTGTGTGATTATTTTCAGTTGTAAACATACGTAACTAACTCTGACAAGTTGTTAGTGTGATGGTCATGATTTGTTTCTGCATTTTTGGACAAACTCATGAATATTTATTTTTTAAGAACAGCTTCCTTTTTGTATATGGGAAGTTCCTACAGTACATGCGGAGCAAGTGTATATACCATATGAAGAACTGAGTCAGTAAAATATGTGCCTTTGTCATTGTATTAAGTAGGGTATATTTGCAATAGTATATCAGTATTGTTATATTTACTGTTCAACATTGAATACAAATCAGAAACATTTTTTTTTGAGGTTAAGTCAGGTTATTGATGACCATGACTTGATAGGATTCTGGTTAAGAAATGTCAAATGTGTTGTGATCCATTCCATAAAATCCAGACCTTGAGTTTTAGAATTTTCAGGTGTGTTGCTAATCATACTCCTGGGGAAATTGACAAGAGTCATAGGTGTCCTGTTTTGTTAAACTTCAATATATTTATAGGCCTATGAGCTAACATTCATCATTTAGGTGTGTGAAAAATCACACCCCTAGCAGTGATTTGAGGTGAGTGATGGGTAGGCTAGCTATTACACTCGCACCCCTCAGAATTCAAGACCTGAAAATCTAAAATAACATAACTCTGTGAAAAAAGGTTAATTTATATTGTTTTATTAGGTGCATATGAAATGCCTTAGGTGGGAAAAATTTCACACAGTCCTAAGTCCCTCAACTGATTTTAAAGAAAGTGCAGGCCTTTTGCTTTTTTTCAACTGCAGTAAAAATATTTCTACATGTATTTGTTAAAACAATATAGATGGTTAATGGGAATTTTTTTAACTTAGTGAACTTTTGAAATAATTACACCCGAAAATATATTTTACATGTATATTATTTTTCAATGATCCATTCAATCAACTTATAAAGCTTTTCGACAGTTTTGCTTTTAAGTATCTTCACGACTAGAGAAAGTACATTTTCCAAAAGAACCTAGTTTACCCTGTTGCAGGTGTCCTACATTTTTTATGGCAACTTGCAAACTGAGGCCAGAACACCATCTGGAATATGTCAGACCTACTGTACAATCAGTCTGCAGATTGTTCAGTTTGTGCTCCCAGGTGTATGGGTTGAACATCAATAATGAAGAATTTTCTCTGCTGTTCCCCAAAAAGGAGAATTTCGTTAAGAGGAAAAAAAGAAAAAAAAAAAACGAAAAAGAAAACAAGCCCCACAGATTTTCACAATTGACCTGAAATTGTCAAGCTCCAGGCAAGTTAGCTACTTTGCTAAAATTTTTGGCATTTCCTGGGAAAGAAATAATTCAGGAGAGACTTTCTTGGAAGGTTTCTAAAGATTTGAAAAGAAATGTTGCCTTGGCAACTACTGTCTTCTTTTGATCTTTATTGAGTTACTGTTTCCATGGTGATGATGAGTGAACTATGATTGTCTTAGTATAGTCTTTGTCACTACAGTTATAGACATCAATATGTTTGTTCATCCACAATAGATCCTTCAAGGAAAACAAATCCTACATTGGAACTATCCTAGTTGATGATGGGCAATCTGTTTTATTTGGAAGAGAAACGATCTTGTAAGAAAAAAAGTTGAAGTGAAGCTTCCATTGAGGAACTTTCATACATGCATATGTAGGTGTTGTTTTATATTTGTACAACGTAATTGGTCCGTAAAAGAATTACTGCAGTTTCTCCAGTCTGTGCTAAGCATTGTTAACTGTGCTTTGGTATGCAGATTGAATTATGGACAGAAATTCTACATAGGTTTGTAGGTCTCATGTTTGTGAAATTATTACAGATTTGTTGATCTTTATTACATAATTGCAGTTCTTTAACCCTTTACGGTTGTGCTCCGATCGGGGCATATCTGCGCGCCTGGGGAGTGGGCGGGAAAGCGGACGTAGCCCGCCCCGCATCGGCTTCCGTAGGCCGTTGACCCCGTGACCTTAAACCATTGTCTCGTTGTTGTGGCTGAACTTTCGGGTAGCTACTCGCAGTTTCGAGCTCCGCGTGAAATAGTGAAGATGGGTGACAGCCGAGCTCTCCGCATGGGTCCAAAAGGACCCAAACAACGGTAAAGGGTTAAGATGTCTTCACAAATCCAGATTCTGCTGCTGTTTGTGGATGGGATGTACACTCTCTATTTTATTGCGTTTTCTTTATTTTTTACAGCTCAAGTACGAAAATGATTGGATGAGAAATATCCAAAAATTGACCCTAAACTTGTACTATAATGCAAAATTTTGAGCATCATGCAACCGTAATGCAGTAGGTCCATTTTGGTGTGATGTCACCTTTGCAGAAGGTGTGCTTATAGGCAACTGTTGAGGAGGTTTATAACAGCTAGGAGCTGTCACAGTTGACACTTTTCCAAATAAAAATTACAAAGGATTGTGGGAGAGCGCTTTGATGTGCATTGTTTTTGACCATGGTAAATGACTTATACCAAAAGTCAATCCCCCAATTCTTTGCAATTGCTTTTTAGGAAAAGGTCAATATGGTATCATAGACTGATGTAAACTGGAGCTGCAGTCTGGTTATCATGGATAGATTAAAAAGATGGCTTCTCAATATGTTAAAGACTGTTGTACCTTAGCCACTCAAAATCTTTTTTGGAACATGAGCTGTTTAAGAAATCTTTTCTGTCCCTTTTTTTTCTAGCTGTTATCTTTCATTTTTTCAGTGATTTTTTTAGACCAAAAATGATTTTAAAGTCTTGTGATAAGAGACACATCTTTGCCATAGTAACAGGTTTTTTTTCTCAGTCTGGACCCCAAGCAGGTAAATGTTAACTGTGCGAAGAATCTGTCAGATGGGAGTATTATGCAACTAGGGAAAATTCATATAAAGATGGTATCATCGCTTAAAGACTCATAAATCATAGATCTCAATTAGCAAACACTTGAAAGAGATTTTTTTATACCCCCTCCCATAAAAAAAATTGCAAGTATAGAAAAAGCTCACCAAATTTTACAATTGACATAATTGTCAGCATGCAGTCATGGTGGAGAATAATTACAGTACAGGAAAAGTTGGACTTCGAAATTTTGAAGAATTTTTAATGAGATGCCTTGTCTCATTGCTGTACAGTTATAGATTTATCGTCCTTTTGACAAGAAGCTCTACAAATGTGCATCTTAATTTATACTCTATTGAAGTGTTATGGCAGTGAAACCATTAAGTTGATCTTTGAGATTATCAAAAGGATTTTGAAATGAGGTATTCTCTTCTCTTAACCAATGCATCTCTGTTTCTCTGATGTGCATTCTAAGTGTGAATCATCCTACTTCCATCTGCGGTAGTTTCACCTTGCTGTAGAGCACCTTAAGGATGCACGTTGCTGCTTTTTCCATTATATACACCTGTCAGGAATGGCAGACTTTTTAATGTTTTCTGTTTTCTTCACGTCAAACGTAGTACAGGTCAATCGTGTCTGAATTGGCCTCGCACTGTTAAGGATGGTTAATTTTACAAGACAACAAGTACCTCAATGGCTGGCAAGGTAGCTTCCACTGCCTTTATACCATGTTTAAGAATCTCCTCGTATAAATATTCTGATGTGTTAAAGGAGCGATTGATTTTTTCCTTCAGTTTCAGCATAGTAATTAATCCCCATGGCCTGTGATTTTGTCATGTATAGTGTTGTTAAGCTACGTACAGTTACTCACAGCATTTCATCAGTGCATCGTACCTGTGTGTGATCTCAGCATTATCTCTAGGACGGATTTCAATGATGAATTTCCGAGAGTCAGGATAAAATTTCAAAGGTGAAAGGACCATTAGGATGTAGTAGTAACCTGGGAGATATTTTGCCAGTGTTTGATCTGGTCTGTGGTAATGTTTACTCTTCAAGTTACCAAAATGTTGGTGGCCAGCTTACAATAGCTCCTTTTCGCCTCGGGAGAGATATTACCGTTTGAAAATGATGGATACCCATCATATGTAAAGTAAATAGCTTCTTTGGACAGGATGTAGGGATTAACAGTAAGTCTATTCATGAAGGATGAAAGAACAGCTAGCCATTGGAATTTTTTAGTTTTATGTGACTTTTTGGTTTGTCAGTCTTTGGGTTGGTTACTTAAGGGTAAAGTGTGATATTCATGATGGCTGGTGTTATGCTTTGGAAGTGGGATAAAAATAACCATAAAATTAAGCAGGTAGGTGGTATTTTTACTTGTAATGTGTAGTTTGGTTGTTGTAGTATATTGTATTGTGATGTGTTAATGTGTTTGTTGTATTGTACTATGTTATGCAACATCATATACACATTGGTATACTCCAGGTTCCGGCACTGTTTTATCATTGTGAGAAGTTATTTTTGGGATGGTAGTTTTAAAGCCTTTGAGTTAATTTCTCTATTTCTTACTTGCAAGTTTTTTTTGTTTTTTTGTTTTTCTGAGTTTCTCTGTTAATTACTTTGTTTTTTTATGTTTCATCACAGTAGCTGGTTACCTGGTTGAGGGTTCCATTTGTCGTCAGTTAGTTAGATGAGATTTAAAGGGCAAGAGAAGTCACCCAATCTTGAAGTAGTGTAGTAGACTGTTCTATTTCATGATTGGCTGTTGAGAGTCATGTGACAGAATTTTTCTCTTCAAATGTAAAATTGACAAGAAGTAACTGCTTGGTTTACCTTGGATATGCAATATTGAAGTCACAAAATATGATGGAAGATACTTTGAATAGAAATAAGATGAAAATTGTGATATTTAAATGTTTCTTCGAAATAAGTTTGGGGCCACTGCTCTTGACCTTAAAGGACGCCCCAACATGAGTGAGTTAAAAAGTGTCAGTCAGTTTGATGAAAAGTTCAGTTAAAATTCATTTTCAAGTAAGGTTCAAGTTCAAATTTGGTTTCCCTTTCATTGCCCCTTACAACAGGCAGGAAATACCATGGGCATATTCTACAACCCCCAGCCCACAGGAATCTCATTTAATATCAGTAGTACATTATGACATCAACTTAGAATTCTAACAAAAGTACACCTGCATTATTGGAATGAAAAAATTGAGTGCACTAAATTTGAAAAAAGTGATAATTATTAGCAAGTAGAGAAGAGATGTGTAAGTTAAAACTAAGAGGGTGGAGGTATGTGGGAAGTTAACTCTTCTGTCACCCCCCTCCCCCCCTGCCTAGTATTTTGCAAGATTTTATAAAGACTAGCTAGTAGTTGTGATAGGCTAAGAAGGGGCTAGGTTAGGTTAGATGGAGTTTTATGGCCCAGTTTCCAGCCCAAACTGGCTCAGAAAAGATGAATATTTTAGCCAACAAATATGTAACCCCCCAACTATTTGTAGATCTTACTCGCGCAGTGAAATGAAAGACTGTGGTAGTGAATTATATCCATTTGAATTGAACATGGGCATGCATCATTATCACAGTGTTAAAGTAATAGTGTAAAACCATACTGCTTTTTGTATGTGAAGGTCTTTTATTCTACTAAATTAAGCTGCTTAATTGTTTTCTTGTATTTTAACTTGTTATCTTTGTAAACACCTTTGTAGTGAATGAAAGTGACATTAAAAGTGCAATGATCTCAGGTTCTTATCTCTATACATTTCCTGCCTCATGGAATCAGGATGTTGTGATTTTACTGTACAACTTTCTTGTTGACTTTCAGAGTTATCATACTAGTTAAGCTACTGCGATAGGTTGCCTTTTGGGAAGTTCTGTACAAGTTACAAGAATTGATCGATTAAATCCTTGTTCCCAGAAATATGAATCATGTAACATTTCTGCCGACTTTTCTTTTTAAATTTCGTGTTCATTTAATGTTCATTTGATTCAACTACTGTGAGAAGGTTTGAACAAAGTGCATTTCTATTGTCCCAAAACATTACACAAAGTGCAGTATCAGTGGCTATAGTTTAGTCACTGCACTATATACTATGTTGAGTAACCAGCTTGGATTGGGCATATCAAATTTCTACTGTTGATATTCTGTACGTGATCTGTCATACTGTGAATTATTTTTTTTTTCACTGGCCGGTGAGTGAATTTTTTGTACAAGTTTTGTGTAAAATAAAAAAATAAAAATGTAAATTAAACATTTATCTCATACTCTTGGTGTTTAGGGCTGACAAGTCTGGTACCTAGTAGGGTGCAGGGTATTCAAAGCTTGACACCAAAGACAATTAAATCTTGGGAATTAAGTCAAAGTTGTGCATGTGACAGCTAGAGTATGTTGTGTGTAATTACATGGGAGAGGATCATCATAACTGGTATGCTTCTTTATTGACAGACAAAGTATGTTTTCTGATGGCAGAAAAAACTACCAATTTTTTAGGATAAAATTTCAATACTTTGAAGGTCTTTCTTTTAATTGTGATCGACTGTTGGTTATGAAAGATATCACTTGGTGAAGATTTGCTCCCCTTTCCTGCCCTCAGATATCCATTCAAACTACTTTTTTATGTAGAAAGTACTTAGTAGTGTATGGATGTAGCTACAATTTGGCTGGTACTGGGGGGGGGGGGGGGGGTGACACCCAGCACTCCATATTCTCACCCAGCACTCCAGGTCCTAATTAGACATAAAACTAGCCCCAAATTCACTCTCTAAGGTAAAATGAAGTAAAAAATGAAAAATTAATAGCTGAAAGATGGTATAGATGCCATCCGGTAGGGTGAGCAGCGTAATTTTCCCAGATCAGACAATTACTCAGCACTCAAATTTGTCTAGCTTCATCTTTGAAGTACTACATTCATAATTTTATTGGTTTGGAGGGACTGGTGTGAATAATAAATTCTGTACCACATCCGAATTTGCAATAAAAACTGGTCAAATTGCTATACAATTTATGCAAAGATATGAGAAGCACTTTTCCATTGTGTGTAATAGTGTTTTTTAAAGATGCTCATGGAGTTGATATCGAATGGATACCTTAATGAGAGTGTTTAAGGGTCACTACCACATGACAATGTTTACAGTTAGCATAAAAAGTCAATTTTCATATCCACTATAGTTATGGAAAAAGTTAAAATTTTGAGTTTTGTTGTGTCCGGACTTATAAACAGTTTTGTGCATAATTTGAAAAAGTGTCTGCTCACAAATTTTTGAAAACCTAATTGAACTGTTAAGTACTCACTCATAAAACAGTTATTTGTATGTAGGATGTGGGGATTGTCTAAGTTTGACCATTTGTCATTGATATGTGAATAAAACTTAACAGGTATGGAAAAATTTGTTGGATTTCGCGAACGAACTCAATGAGTCGCTTTAAGTGATTTCATCCTAAAGGAGGAAAAAATTCTCAAAACTGCAATGGGAAATTTGAATGCTAAATTATTACCTTTGCTGAAGAGAGAATGTTTCCACTATTTTATATCACTTTGACATCAAAGTTTAGGATGACGATTTACGGGCCCTGTGAATCATCTCTTATTAAACTCTACAATGAAATATTGGAGTGGCGGTAATCACTTCCAGCTGTAAAAGTATCTACTTTCAAGGACTCTTAATGATGCCAATCCCCAGTTTCAAATATATTGCTCTCTTTTCTTGATCCCTTTCAACCTGCAGTGCTGGAAATTCATCTGGGCGTTATTAACTCCTGGGATTTGCAGTCGTATATCACCTACCAATTTATTACAAATGAACTACTGTTTTGAAGGTATATGTGAAGATTGCATGCTTAATTTACAGTAAAAGTGGAAACTTGGCAGTACACTTTAGGCAAGTGATATCTTTACCAGTTACGCAATTGATCTATTGTCAAAAAAAGTATTTGGGGTCATGCACACAAATTTGCCTAAATGGCAAGCACTTTGAAAATAATTATGGGAAAGTGAAACGTAGCATGTTAATTAAGAAGAAATGAATTCTTTGTTGACAAACAAATATTGAGGTATTTGGTGGGGAACTGGGGCCGGGGGGGAGGCAGGGGTGGGGTGGAATAGGTTTTACTCTGTAAGTCTCTTTCTCCTCTCCTCCAATTTCATAGTTCAGTAAGGAAAATATTGTCACACTGGGGAAGGGGGGTCACAATTCCCATGATCCTAGGATAGGATGGGTAGACAAACTACACTTATCCAAAATGAGGTGACTGTATGTTTTCCCTTTAAATAATTTGTTTCATAGTATACATACAATCTGGACATTAAATTGCTCAGAGCCAATTTTTTAAGACAAAAATGCTGCTATTATATGACTTCATTATCATCATGGTTCCTATACTACTTTATCCTAAAAGAAGCAAAAAAAAAAAAAAAAAAAAATTATAAGAAAAAGTAAACTAGAATTTCTGCGGACAAATGAGGCCACTGCTGTTGATACCCAGACAAAGAAGTAAAACGGCGAGACAAGGATCTCCTTTTTCAGTTGCATCACTTTAGATTGCCACTCAAATTTATATTGCTAATATTGTAAAAACATGAAAAAGTTGTCTAAGGAAAAACATTGACCTTGAGTGAAAAGCTTCTTGAAGTAGGCTGAATTCATAATTAATTATGAATTCCATAATTTAATTCAGACGTGACTTCTAAAAGTACTCCACTTTCTAAGAACCTCTTCAGTCTTGCTATGTTTTTCCAGTGAGCTTTCTCCATGTATGTCTGCTGTCTCTCGTGATAAGAACATTTATAAACAAAGGGTATGGAAGGCACATTAGTAACTGAATTGCTGGATCATGTTTCCAAAATGCCCTCAAAAGTATTTGTGTTCTAAATACTTCTGATCTGCTTGCTAGTGCAGGAGAAACTCTTATGAATGGCAAGGGTAAGATTTCATAAATTTGAAAAATCAATTTTTTTCATCAATATTCCCTAAATCCCTTATGGTGGAGGTTAGAGTAAATCTTTTTGTTGGAAAATGTACATACTAATCGACAATATCGCTCCTGGGTATGTTATATCTCACGTGTGTACTGACAAGATTTTGAAGTAGTGCACTAGGGCACTATTAGGTAAAAATGAGTCAGAGATGGTAGAGTTTGTTTATTGAAAGAGTCATCTTGGAGTGATCCTCATTCAGTCCTTAGGAGTGATTTCAGTCACTCCTTTAAGAGTGAAATTAGGGGCCATTCTAAATTTGGAGTTAAAATTTCCACTCAAATCACCCTTTCAGAGAAAATGATCCTTATTTTAGATCTGCCCTTAATTTTCAGTGGTGGCACCAGAATGTCAAATTGCAAAGGGAGGGGGAAATTAGGGCAAAGGATAATGTTTTGGGGACAAATTTTCAAGTGGAGCGTGAACCCAAGCCCATAGTGGCAGTTCCTGGGGTGGGCAACTCAGAGAGTGAAGCTCCTGGAAGCTTCTTTAGTAAGTTATAATTAGGCATCATATATTCATGGCATTTCTATCCCCTACCCCCATCTCCCTCCTGCATATGGTTAAGATTTTTTTTCTTAGTTTTGTGAGCATGCTCAATTCATTATTTTGGGCTGAAAACAGAATTTTTTGATGACCACAAAATATTCATTTGTATGGCCAAAAATGATGTTGTCTTTTAAAAAGTAATATTTTATATTGTTCTGGCAAAGTACTCATGTATATGGCAGATTAAAAACATACTTTATAGCTTGTCTGGATTAATCTTTTAGATGATATTATTTGGCAGTGCCTTTCTTTATCTGTAACACTCATATCTTTCTCCTCAAAATCACTGTCTTAAAATTTCTCTGTCATGAAAATTATTCAGTCTTTAAAATTTGAAGAAAAAAATGTAGAAATTGATTATTCTTAAATTGTTTCCAGTGACTTTAATTCTGCCCTTTTCACTGATTGTGTTCCATAAGCTAGGTCATAATGAATCATACAGTTTTGGCATCATATTTCCATCGCTAATCACAACCCAACAATTTGCATGTATCCTACATATCCAATGATTCTTATTGGAACTTGCAAGTATGACAGTTGCTTCCACTGTGAAGTCTGAACAGGCCTGTTTCTACACCGTGTTCTAAACAAGGAAAATTAAACTGAGAAAGTTCAGTTTTTTTTGGAACGGTGGGAAAATGAGTAGGTTGGTATCAGAATATATCATTTCATGTCACATATGTAAGTCCATCCAGGCAAAAAGAAGGGTTGTTAATGGCCTTTGGCTATGGGTACTTGATTAAGGCTAATTACTGCTCTTCTTACAATCCTTTTGGATAAAGAGAGTCTAAAAACCCATGCAGAAGCATCATGGCATGGTTTCATTGGCTGTTATTTCTTGAAATCAATGAAATTGGGGATTTTGAGATAAGTATTTCTTGGAGGTTTAATTCATTTAAAAAGGGGAAGTAGAACAGTAAAATGAATAGTTTTGTTAAGGATTCTAATCCTTGTATCAGTAGAATAAAATAGGTTTTAGGGTACTGTGGTCAAAATTACCACAGTGTAGTGTGGGTCTTAAATTTGACTGCATTCAGACATAAAAGCAGATACTCTTGGATTGACTTGATAATCTTGAACTTGCTTTTTAGGAGTGAGTCATTTTCTGTATCCAAGTCTTAATTAATAGGCATCAGAGAAGGTCAGTCTTTCAAGACATGGACAGTAAATGATGTATACAAATCATTGCTATCTGTACAATCTGGTGTCTGTTTTGTGTGTTAACTCCCAAAGATTTGATAACTTGCATTTGGTCCTTTTTGTGATAAATGGGTTAGCTTTTAGAGGGTAACAATTCTTAAAACAAAAATAAAAGAAAAGAAGAAGAAAAAAAAGAAAGAAAGCAAGTAACTGAAACTGTTGGCCTTCAACATTTATTGATCTTCATTTGTGATGGTATGGGCTACTGTTAGGCCTACTTGTACATTTACATAGCATTTGTCCACAGAAATAGTTTTCTGTACTTTAGCAGTTGGGGTAAGATTGATTTGAAAAAGCCCAACCTCACCATAAAATGTAATGCCCACTCCTGTATATCTGAACAAGCACTACCATATGTTAATTAAAGAGCTGTGTGTGATAATCTCTGCCTCTTGTCTCCTTTGCCATTGAACACACAAAATCAAAGTCAACAATTAGCTTTTTGACTCCAGTACCAGTCCCTAAAAATAAACTGCAGACCCAATTAATGAGTATTGCTAAGTAATTTGAGTTTTTGTCTTTGAGTGCATAAGCTGCTTAGGGAGTCAGAACTGTATGAGTTGCAGTTATTAGTGCCCCACAGTTTGAGTAAAGAGATTGAGTTTGTCATTTTGTGATAGCAAGCCAATCTCTTTATTGATTTCTTGGTTTTATCAGGGCTAGTGAGAGGCATTATGGGAATGGAAAGATGTAAAAAACAAATTTGTTAGTAGAGGACATTGATTTACTCTAGCTCTGTTTTAGATTGAATCAGTGTACATGAGTCAGTTACTAATGTGGTATGCAAAATTGATTGTAATACACATCAGAAAATTAAAATCTTCTTAACATAAATATTACCATACTCCTGTAACAATTGTCAAGTAAACTTTTGATGCCAGGACTTGATATTTAAATAAGGGTAAAAAAATGTAAAATAAAATTGTCCCAGGGACAAGTTCTAAAGAAAGAAAGAAAAAAAAATGTGGTTGGCCCTTTAAACTTGAGGTTGCCCCTGTAAAAATTTGCTTTCCATATAGTTCCTCTGTGTAGTCTCACTGCATGCTCTACAATAAATAGGGCTGAGGTAAACTTGCTTCCAAACAACGAGTTTTAGCATGAAGCAGGTGAACACAAAATGTTCTGATTGTCCAAAGAACAACTAGGAAAAAATATTAGTTGTCCCAGGCAAACAATCACTTTATTGTCAGGGGTAAGTGGAAACAATTCAGATTTGGGACAATGGGATGCATAATGATTAACAACTGGAATACACTATTTGATTGCACTTGTGATAAGAGTGTTTGCATACATGTAAATATATTACTTAGGTTTTGAAAAGGAAAATAGAAAATGTTCCCATATCATCCAATACTCCTGCCACCTCCCCCTCTTCTTTAAAAGAAATTTTACATAATTGATCATGCTACTTGCTACATACCTCCACCTGTATCATTTCTGGAACTTCCAGGTTCTCTGAGATGTTGATAATTCGTTGTTAGTGAAATTTTTGTGATCATTCACACAATTTCGATGATGACATTTAGGTTGAAGGGGTTAAAGTTTTGTCTTACATTACAGTGCCTTTAAATGAAAATTTTCTATTTCAAATTGTGTTTTGAAATGGCCATTAATTCATGCAATTTGGAATAATTTAAGATAAAGACATAGCCATATATATGCATTCCTCCATTTCCCCTCTCTTTACCCCTCCCTTCCCCCTTCCCTTCCTCGTCTCATCTTTCGTGGCATTGCAAGCTTTTCCATACCTTTGACTTAACATTAATCCCTTTTTGGTACATACTGTAGACCACCAATTTTAGAGTATGATCAAAAATATAGACCCATACCCTTGTCCATATTTATTAGTGTTTTACAATTAAAACAGAGTAATTACTAATTTAGGGATAATTACAGCTGAAATATTTGTGGCAACTCAATTCATGAACTGCACATATGAGTCATACTTAATCCAGACTATGCTTATATCTTCTATTGCCCTTGTTAGGTATTAAAATCGTTCTACAATATAATTAGGTTTGATGGTAAAGACTTAACAGGTCCTTATTAGATTAGAGGGCATTATTAGCCAGACCTTGGCAGCTGATAGTGTTCAAATTGAGTTGACAGTCTAAGTTTGAAGTTTCTCCGGATAGATTGAGATCTATTCTGGGACGAACTGCTCCTCAAATACATGAAAACTGTTTTACATAAATTATAAGATATAGCATATTTTCCTGTTGACATCTTAATGAGTTTAAAGGAATATAGTGGATTTAAATTTAAGTGGCAAGGTTAAATCCTAAATGTACTTATTTTGAAACACAGCTTCATCTCACAAGTTGTCCTATTTTCTAGCTCTATAGGCATCTTCAGTAATATCTTAGCACATAAATATTGTATCTGTTAGGTAGAACAAGAGGAATTACTCCAGTTCAATTTCACAATTTAGTGTTATAAATGTCACTTTTATTCTATATGTCTCAAGAGCCAATCATGAGTTAGGATACCAGGGTATAAACTAATTTTAGTGGCAGTGACTTCATTTTTCCTTTAAATTGGAGAGATTGAGCTATTGTCAGGTTAATACGGCATTTATGCAAGGCAGTTTTGGACCGTGCGTTTGGTCTAACTGTATAGAGCATTAGCCTCTCACACCGAAGGCCAGGTTCCATTCACAGGTCTAGTCATGCTGAAGACTCCAAAAATGGAACCTATTGCTGTTGTGCGTAATGCTCCACATAAGCAATGGAGTAGAGAAAACAAGCCAGTGAGCCACAACTGGCAAAAAAGGTGTGGCCTTCTCAACTTGAACCAGTAGGTTGGAAACTGGGCCGTAAAACTCCATCTTACTAACTAGAAACTTGTTAATTGTTTACTACAACATTTACACTTTCACTCTGACCATCTTGTAAAAGAGACTTGTGTCCCTTTAATTGTTCATTCTCAGCAAAAAGCAGTGGAGATATGACATCACCAATGGAGTAATGAACCTCAAGAGGAAATCAGGCTTGATAAAGGGAGATAATACCATTCAAGATTGGCCAAGAAGTCAAATTAAAGGAATGGTTTAAATAATTCATTCATCTAAAATAATTGGCTAAACTGTTTATTTTGTGATTGCCGTGGGACTATCAAGGTAAAGATCAAGGTAAAGTATGAGGGTTGCAAGACTCTATGCTTTGAAGTCAATTGATGAAATCCCTATAGAATGGAATATTAATATAGCAAGTTGAAGGTACTTGGAGAACCTCCCATCAGATTGAAATTTAGATGACATGTTAGATTAGATGGAGTTGCACAGTCAGTAATTTCCAATCAATTGGTTCGAGTAGAGTCAGCTAGGGCCTTTTCCCAGTTTTCGCTCACTGGCTTTTCTCTACTCCATTGCTTAATGTTGAGCACCAAGCATAATGGCAGTAGGTTTCGTATTGAAATTCATATGATTATGAAAAGATTGGTGGATACGGGACATTCCCTCATGCATTGCCTTAGGGTGGGGTGGGTTGGCCTTAGGGTGGGGTGGGGTGAAGGGACAACATAAAGGAGCAGCAACTTGTTTAACACAAGGGAGTATTTTGAAACTAGTCATTCAGCCAGTCAGCTCTTGCACAGCCTTGCCTCTCTCAAGATGGATTTTGTATAGGATGAAACAGTAACCACATGTCATAGCTTCCATAATCATGGGGGTGCATGGCAATTTAATCTCAGTTGATTACCAAGATGAATAAATAACTTTGGCACCCTTGTCTTTTTTTAGCAGGAAAAGCAACCCCACAACTTATTCAATCTGTCTAGACCAATTAATCAGTTTTTCTGCAGCCAGTCTTGAAGGTAAATAGCTACCAATCCATCACCAATTGGATGTGAAAATGATTTTCTGTCCCTTTTGCAGTTTTGAATTTGTTTTGATTTGAACCACCAGCACTTTTTGATTGTTTTACTGTCCTTCACCAACCACAAATGTTACACTAGAAAACAGACCACAAAGGAAAGACACCCTTAGGGATGCTTTAAGCAGAATAAGTATATCTATTGTCTGGTGTTCTTTGGGAGATGTGTGTAGTTTATTTACATCCTTTGCTAAATATCACATGGACAAGAGGATTAGGCTATAATTCCTAGAAGTCTATAGCACAGTGCATTGTGCCTCATGTTACAGACCAGGGAAGTTTACAATACAGACTACATGTTTTTGTAGTGGTTTTACAGAGTGAGAAATCAGATTTCTTTTAATTTCATGAGTCAGTGGTATATACTAGGGAGAAATTCACACATTGTCCAGCTGGTAGAGGTGTTGGTAGCTTATTTTACTAGCTGTTGTAAACAAAGTTATTGAGCTGTGAAGATGAGGTAGGTCTTTATCAGGAAGAGGGGATGTGTATCAGGAAGTGTTTTGCTGGTCATTAGGAGAATTTTGGGATCTTTTCAGGAAAGGTATGTATTAATGGTGGTGGTCAAGTAAAAGTTACAAAAGAAGGTTGGAATCATACGCGGCCAGGTATGCTTCTGTGTTTAACACTAACTTCCTGGTAAAATAATTGCTTGCATTGAAGTTCAGTGAGTTTCCACTGTTAGGTAAAGGGCAAGAACAGCCCCCCCCCCCCCAACTTGAAGTAGTGTAGTAGACAATACTGTTTCATGATTGGCTCTTGAGAGTCCATGTGATAAGATTTTTTTCTCCTCAAATGTGAAATTTACTCGGAGTAACTGCTTGGTTTAGATTGAATATGTAATATTTAAGTCCTACTATATTTTGAAAGGTACTCTGAGGGGAAATAAAAAGAAAATTGTGAAATTTAGCTATTGCTTCAAAGTAAGTTTGGGGGAACTGCTCTTGCCCTTTAAGGATGACAGTGTTACTTAAATGTCAACTCTAAACTGATGTAGATATATTATGGAGATGTTTAGTGATTGCATCCATGATATTGCAGTAACATGAAAGAAAAAAAAAATATGAAAAAAAAAAAAAAATCAAAGGTAGGAAAAATAGGGGAAGGGGGCAGTAAAACAAATCTATAGTTGTTATAGTCTATTGGGGGACATCCCTTTGTTCTGACATTGCTATCTTCTGACATCTCTATGTTTAGATGATAGTGTACTTTGGTACCCAAAAAGTGCCCTTTTGGCCCCAAAAATGAACTGTGGCACCAACAAAAATGAACTATGATGCCAATAAAAATGAACTTTGGCACCCATCATGAAAATGAACTTTGGGACTGATTATAATCTACTTTGGCACCATGAAAGTTTGCTTTGGTGCCGTTTTGTTGGAATTACATAGAGATGTCAAAATGTATAACTACATGTAACCAGGCTATTGTATACCACCTACTCCATGGTGCTGGTAATATTAAAGCTGTGTAATGTAGGCCTTAACATTTATGGGTGTAAGTTGGTAAGTGGGAATAAGGGGGGAGGGGTAAGCATAAACAAGAATATAATATGCCATGGGAGTGTTGCAAAGCTGAAAATTGTAGGGCTTACTTAAGGTCACGCCTTGAAACAAAATCCTGAGCTATGGGTTTAAGTCCATTAGAAATACATCATTGTACTTTAGTAGTGGAAAACATGCATGCAGTATAGTCCTATTCAGGGGTTCTAGTTGCGCATGTTTCCAAGAATTCATTTTCCCAGTTGCCAAAATTTCTTGAAAATACCTTTATTTCCAAAAAACTTAAAAATTGGGGTACAGCCAATTAGTCTTCTCAAGATTTTCCACCTACATTTCCAGCCCACATAGTTCATACCCCAGAGATCTTTATAGTAACTCAACCTTCACACTTGCCCATTTCTTCCAGCCAGCTTTCAGCACTTGTAAGCTCATTGCAGCTAAGCTTATTTTTGTTTGCTTTCATGTATTTCCTATTCATCACACTTGTCATTACACTGAAGGCCTTGAAACAACTTTCATGCTCAGTGGGTGATAAATACAAGCAAATTCTGAGTCACTATACAGATCTAGAGCTTCATACTCACTCTCCCATGTAAAACAGTATATACTAAAGTACTAATTCATTGACAAAACTGCACAAATTTCTCTTTATTTATCAATGAATTTCATTTGAATGCTGAAGCTCAGCCACTATTCATATGAACTTAGGCCTACTAGTATACTGCAAGGATCAGCACAAGAATTTGCTCAAAAAAACACATAAGTAAGTAATATTTTTTCTAAATCATATAGTGATCATAAGAAATGAATTTTTATTGATTTATCTCGTGAAATATATTTTAATCTTAAAGGGCAAGGGCAAGAGCAGTTGCCCCAAACTTATTTTTAAGCAACATAGCTAAATCTCACAATTTTCTTCTTATTTCTCCTCGAAGTGTCTTGCATAATATTTTTAAGACATCAAGTAATATTGCATATTCAAGGTAAACCAAGCAGTCTGTTACTCCTTGGAAGTTTCGCATTTGAGGAAAAAATATATCATCACATGACTCTCAAGAGCCAATCATAAAGCAGAACCCTGTCTTTCTGCTCGAGAATCATGTGACAATATTTTTGTCGCTCAGTTATGATGCTTTATATACATCTTTCCATTTTACCCAATTATCAGTCATTGGTCAGGCTTCTGCAAGTTTTTAAAAGCATTGCAGTAGAATAGATGTTAAAAAGTGCAGAGCGCTGATGTTGTATTTGTCTAATGTATGTATATATCATATCTTTTATCCAAGTAACCTGCATGAAATTACCAAAAGCCACCACATATACCAGCATAAATGGTGAAAAGAACCATGAGCCTCGAATCATTGGTGATTTAAGATTAGCTGGGGGATATATATTTGAGTTTCAGTTTTACAATATAAACTGATTCCATAAATCTTAATCAGTATAAGGCTTACATCATTTTATCTGCTATGAATCATTGACCAGCTACTGAAACCATAAAAACAGCTTTTAGCTGGCTATATAGGTCGTAAAACTATTCACCTCAAAAACTCTGCATTGGCAAAATAAAAGGTGCATGTATTTGATTTTCAGAAAGTGTTCTTAGTAAATTTTGTAATCTTGGTGAGTTCCAGGGCAGTTTTTGGAGAAGGAGAGAGAGAAGTGATGTACATCTCTTGATGTACATAATAAAAAGGTTAAAGATGAATGCCATTCCATCTTCAATTACATAATAATTCAGTGCTGTAGGTGGCAGTATCTGAACCCTTTTGATAAAGCAGGTTAGAGCTTTAAGGTGGTCAAGTGGCAGTGTGGTCTATTCCAGCTGCTGTGTACTACTGTTAAAAAAGCAAGTGAGCCACAACTGGAAAAAAGGCCCTGGCCGTCTCGACTTGAACCAGTAGGTTGGAAACTGGGCCGTAAAACTCTTATCTAACTAACTTCAAACCATGGACATAAACTGTTATCCAAGAGTGCCCATCAATTTTTCTTTCTTCACTCATGTTGTACATTGTGGTGACAATGGACTAGAAATGTTGCACCCCAACATTTTTTTCTCATGAGCAAAGAATGTATAACTGAATAGGTCTTTAAGAGTAATATTGGAGGGAGTCCTTAAACTTAATTTAGCATGATAATTAGGGTTAATATAAGATGTAAGTATTGCTGTATGATGATGTTTCAATGATACTTTTACAAGTGACTATCAAAATTAGGCTAGAATTTTCCCGCTATGAAGCAGGAATAGGTCTGGAAACTTTTCAGTTTTTGGTACTAACAGTGTACAAATCAGGATTGGATCAGAATCAAATCAGGATTTCAACATGAACCCCATGCAGAATTTAAGCAGTAATTGAGTTGGAGTTAGTTTTCCCCCAATATTTGCAGGAATAGGTCTGGAAAAATTGCAATTTTGTACTTAGTTTTCCTGGCTCTGGAAATCCTGACACTTGATCATTTCCAGAATGGAAAGGATTGAGGATAGAGATAAGTGTGTCTGGATTTGTCAAATTATCTGCTTAAAATCCATGGGGACTGAAATTTATCTACCCCATAATCCATTGTGATTAGCTGCATGAAAAATTTTTTGACTTGCTGTGTTGTTCCTGTGCTGGAATAGAAAGTTCTGTGACATTTTGAGCCAATTGTAAAGGATGCAGGAACAGGCCTACAACTTAACTAACCCCTCCCTCTTGTAGAAAATTTGAAGAACAGTACTTAAATTTTGAAATCATCTAAATTGAGTACAAGTAAAGTAAATGAGGCTCAGAACTGAAAAGGAAACTTAGGAGCTTAGATAGGATGGAAAAACCTTAGTCCCATATAGGAGTTAGTGATTTCATGTATGATGTACCCTCCACAGGGAATGATTTTCCACCCCCCTCCTGGGCCCCTATCAGGGTTTCCGTCAGAGGGGGAAAGGGGAGATTTGTCCCCCCCCCTTTCCAGAAGAAGGTGGGTAAAATCCCCCCCTTTTCATTTCCATAAAAATTAGAAAATTGTCAATATCTTGGTTTCTTAAAATGACAACACTTTTGCAGCAATATTTGAACCTACACAAATAAATGGCCTTTAAAACCTGCAAAGTGCACCTTACAGGGACCTTGAAGTAAGCTTGTGTCCCCCTGAACCCACTCATAACTTTAGCCTAGGACAGCATCAATTTGGACTTGGGATTTAGCAGTAATAAATCCCCCCCCCTTTTTTGTGTTTCTGGCGGAATTCCTGCCTATACTCCTAACATCTCTTTGCTTGATTCCTGAATACTTGAGTCACCATAGTCTATTGTCATTTCTAACTATCAAAATCTAACAAGAAGGTGTCCTGTCTTAAAATGGTGGCGCCCTTCTTCTTTAGTAGATTTCTTTATTCCTGGCATGCTGTATGTGAGTATAATTTCTCACACAGGTGTTTAATTTCAGGTCTCCCTCTATGTGCAGATGAAACTGTAAGGGACTGTTTGGGTTTTTCATTTGATACGCTATTACTGCAGTTTCTCCATACTTGAGAATAAGTCATCTACTGTTTCGAGCTTAAATCTTTATCTTAATTGCAAAACTGTCAAGGAATCGTATACTTCATATATTTTATCATGAAGTATTAAAACGCAGACTTGTTCCACATAATGACAGTTGCCTGCCAATATTGGTGACAAAATTGGTTGCCATGGAAATAGTGTAGTAGATACCAACCAACATCGCTCATTTATCAAGCTGTTGTATATGGAAGTATATAGATCCAGATGAACAGATAAATTAGATGGAGTTGGATTTTTCCATTTTCAAAAAGGGGTAAAAATGTTAATTGCATTGCAGTATTGCAGTATGATCAAATGAATGGAAAGTGTCCCAAGCATTTTCACAAAAATCAACATCATTTGTAGAATGTACACTTGAACTATTTTCAGCCTGAGCACATGTCAAAAATACCCATCATTTTATCTGATTGATGAAATTTTGTCCATAACAAAAGGTTGATATTTTGTACAAGATTACAATCAGTTTGTTTGTATGCATTCATTGAAAAAATAATTAAGTCATTGAGTTTAAGACAGGTGCTACTAGCTCCTTTGTATTTTCTGTAACTCATCCTGAACTTCTATTGTGATAATAACAAAGACATGTGTTGTTGTCAGCTAATTAAAAATTTTTCGTGTTCATATATGCTTGAATAAAGCAGTATAACACTGACAATCGATAAAATGTAGTATAGACTAGAGAAGGTTATGGAATTGCATTATAGACCTCAAGGTTCTTTTCCCCGAATGTTTTGGTCACGTTCTGCTCTGTATTACTAGTAATCTTATTCTGAAAACTTATACATATCTGTAAGGCCTTTTTGTGGTGTATTTATATATATTGTCTCATCTCTTTCTGTCAACCTTATTATCAGTAAAGGTTGTGAACAAAAAAATTTGTTTTCAGAAGAAAAAGGGAAAATTGTATAGAAAATCAATTGTAATTGGTTGGTGTGCTTTGTTTATGGATGTAGTGTCCATGTGCAGAATTGTATCAGTTCAATGTATAATATTGACATTTGCTGGAGAGCTTGCTTTTTGTCAAGGTGTTGACGTCAAATTGGAACAATATAGCTGTTGTCAATATACTGTTGGCTGGAGGTTGCATGGATTCTGTCAAAATACAGTTTAGCAGTGAACAGTAGAATGAGAAATTGTGGAAGTCTCTGTCTTTCTGGATGCAATGTAATTTCTCTTTTAAGTTGCTTTAATTCTCTTTTTAAGTGGTGATCATGACTGTGACTAATTCATATGGGTAATTTATGCTTATTTTGATATTCTCTTGAAAGGAAGCTCTTTTTTGTGAAGTGACCAAACCAATCAATTTATCATTTTGCTACAATATTGCACTTACTTGGTTAACTGTATGATATGGCATTATAAACAAAACACCATGAAGACTTACAAATGCTTTTCAAGAAGAAATTAACCGTATTATGTTGTATCCCTTTTTGAGGACTGTTTTTGACACTATTGTAAATACGAGAATGGACAGACTGTATTTGGAACACTTCACCTTGTATACTACATGAAACGTCGGACTTCAGTCAAGTCTTAGGTGACATGGTCCTTTTTCTTTGCCTGTGTGTTTGTCCGTAGCTATTTCTCTGAGAAATGTCTGCCACCATTTCACAGTTAAGTTATTCTTTTAAGAACAGTGTAATTGTGAGATATACTTTGACAAGTGAACGTTTTGGAGTCTGTATAAATTCCTTTTGTTCAAAATTTTCCCAAACATGCTTGTGAATAACTTTTGAGGATCAAGGGAAACTTTAACAGTATAAAAGTATCGTATATCTCCAGTCATTGGTTCCAAATTACAGTCACTGAGAATTTTTGAAGGAGAGAATTTGCAGGAAATTATGAGTTTATGATACTCTTTTATGACACGAATTGAATAAAATTTTAGAAACATCTTCAGACTCTTTATCACTGAGATATGTCTAAAGGTGAATGGCAGTTATAAAAGGTTTGATTACAACATTTCAATTGATACTAAATCATGTATGAGTATGGCTCACTGAAGCAAATTATTCTGTTGGATTGAAGAATGTATTATCTTTGCGATCTGAAGCTGATTCAATTTATAAGTTGACGTTGAGTTTCGTGATCCCTTGTGGATTATTTGGCATTTCCAGGATTGGTTAAGTATAATTATCTTGGATATACCTTGTGAGGTCTTCTCTGGGAATGAGAACAATATGAAACTTTGATACCTTATGAAAAAGAAGCTGAAATGTATTAATGAGTCAACTGATATCAAAGTTAGCTGAGCTGATAATCTGTTGGGATGCATTTTGATGCACATTGTTTGATGGAGTATGTACTGTATCCATGGTGATGGTTATATAAATAGTGAACATTGAAGATGGCAGTTGTGAAAGCTTCTAAACAGGTAAATTTAGTAGTTTTTTTCTTATTTTTTTTAATTTTTTGTCAATTCTGTAAAGAATTTGTGCAAAACGTCAGGCATTTATAAACATGCTCCTGGCCGAAGTATATTTGTATAGAACAAGATAAGTTCAAAATAAGTTGAATCAAATGACATCACCAATGTTATATGTCCAGTGGCAGCACTATGGGGGGGGGGAGGGGGGAAGAGGCAATTGCCCCTTCAGATTTTTTCCTGCCCCACCGTCCCAAGTAATTAGGTCAGTAAGGAGTAAGTTTAACTGAAATAATAATATATGTTTCCTGTGACTTAATTGTTCATCCAGATAACACCTTAAAGCCCCTGGGAGCTTTGCCTTTTGAACCCCCACCTGTGGGAGTGATGGGCACTTTCAGCTCAGTTTTGCACTGGGTCAAAAATTCTTTTGTCCCGTCACTTCCCTTTGCCCTTAGTTTGTCCCCTTCCAAATACCACATTCTCGTGCCACCACTTATGAATGTTGAAGGTCCTATCTAATGTTTGTTGAAATCGTCAACATTTTGCACAAAACGGTGCCCCTTTGAACAGCTCTGCAGTACTAGATATAGTGTATGAGATCAAATGATACAGAAACACATTTGTTTTATAGTGTCAACTAAGTACTGTAAAAGGTAAGAATAAGGTATAGTATGGTTTGGAAGAAGGTTCAAATTTAAGTTCAAGTTCAGTTTTGAGTACAGTTATCAAATGTCTCTTGCGACAGGTGGGAAATACCGTGGTGATATATGAACCCAGCTCACAGGCAGACAGCCCGCAGGCTTTTCTAACATACAGTCCAAGACGTCAACTTGTTTTTGTTCTTAACAAATGAGCTGAATGTTTTGGGGGCCTTAATGTTAAATCTCATGCTCTTTGGGGTTCTCACTCCTTTTGGAGGTAGTTTTTTAGTCTTTCCTGCAGTGGGAGATACTTAGTGGGACTTAAATTAAAACCCCCCCCCCCCAGCTCGAAAAACACAAAAATGAAAAAATGACAAAGTGAAAATTACAAAGTTGTTTGGGGCAGAATGAAGTGCACCACTTTGCTTAGAACTGGACAATGAAAAACTTACTTTTCTTTTTAAGGGGAAGGGAAGACCACTTCTCCACTTGACACCCCCCTCCTGTGATAAAAATCTTGTTATGTGCCTAATTACCTGCTGAAAAATAAAGTCTTCATATTCCTACTCAGGGCACTAATTGCTTCCTCTGCCTGCTGCCGACCTCCCACCCTACCCCATCCAATGTTTAAACTTTCCTCTGTACTCTCCACTCCCTTAAACACAGGTACTGTAGCAAAGGGAAGGGGATTTATAGAACCACAAATATTAAAGTTTTGATGACAACATTAAATCTAAAACATGAGCAAATCTACAGGAATGATGTCTATATAATATGTTTCATGCATGTCTGTTTTATACAGACATTCCTATAGAGCTGCCTCCAACAAAATAGTGAACCAACTGGCATTGCTGATTGTAGCAGCCACATTTTTGTTTTCAATCAATTTGATTCATAGTTTTGTTGCCTTCTAATTCTTTTAATACACCTTATTATTTTTTGACACAGTCTGTGTCATTGTGACTAACACCAAGTGTAAACAATGATCTATTCAACAATCGTTACTGTAACCCGCTTCCCCCATTTGTATTTAAAATATCATGCATTCATCCTAGATTTAACATTGCTCATTTGGGAATAGAATGTAAATTTGCTTTCAAAACTGTCCAATAAATCTCCTCCGATGATTAGACCAAAGAATCCTATGAGACAGAACTTCATCAAGCATTGAATAATGATGGCCAATTGATATGCAAAAAAAAAATTAATATTGTTTGATCAAGTCTTTTTCATCAGTGCATGGTCTAATCCTCACATCTTAGCCTGATAAATCTTGCCACCATCTTACAAGTTTCCCTCTTTATTTCATTCAATGGTGGTAAATGCATCCTCTTGTCACCTTCCAGTTGATTTGGTCCTTTCTCCCTGTCTCTGGTTTCTCCAAATTTCAACTCCAAGGAGACAACTAGTTGTAGTATAGGCATGCTCGTGCCTGGAGAGCACTTTCCCTCTGCAAAAGCATAACTCATCTGGGCGAGTGATTTGTCAGCTCGAGGTTAGCTGCCTATGAATGAATTTGCCGCTCGCTACAGAGGTGAATCTTCTTGATGTAGATCTCAGTGCTCTTAAGATTCTGTGTTTTGGGTAGGCTGTTCAAATACTATCGAGAGGTGGGATAACGATGACGATGGAGTGTGTGGGATGAGCTTTGGATATAATCATGTTTAGGGGATATAGACAAAATGGCTAGCCGTGTGGTGGATGGGAGGTTATACTCCCCAAAGATTGGAAGAGCAGGAAAAAATCCTAAGAGGAAGATGCATGCAACTCCAGGCAAGAAACAGGTATCTCTCTGTCATGAATTACTTAATATGTAGCAATATAGCATAAACTTTCTCATGTTGTATGCATGCTAAGGGGCATTAAGCACATAGTACATATATTCATATAGGACTGTTGCCTGTTGGGATAAATTAATGCACACAAGTACATATTTATATATATTTTTGTTAAGTTTGTGTAGTATTGAACATAGGTGTAAGGTGCATTCTTGGATTTTAAGTGACAAGTGCTTCCTTTCGATTCGAACGGCCCAATCCATGTAACTGATTTATTTCAGTGGCATTCTTGACTTACCTCAAGTCTTCTTCCAGTTCTGTACGTTGGTCAGTGTGTTACTGTGTGTAATTGCTCCTTCTAACCTCTCATTACAATATGTACTAGCTGTAATGTCATTCTTACATACATGCAGCATATTGACTTTGTTGCTTATGAAAACTTTGAAGTTATTATACTTAAGATATTAATTATGATGAAGCATTATCACCAGATGTAAGTTCAATCAATCTTTTGGAATCTGTGCAGTGTACTAGGGCACAAAAATATGAGGTGATGAAAACAGGGTGGTGATTTAATTGAACGTTCTCAATATTGGAAGGGGGGGGGGAGGGGAAAATTATCTCATGTTTTAAAAATATTTTGTGCACAAAATTTGAAGTCAGTGGGCAGTTTTTCAAATATTTGGGGGTGGAGGAAGGAGGGGACATGCCTGTCTGCCCCCTGCTGGGATTGCCTCCCATGGAAGGAGAGGTATGGAGTTTGGGTAGTGATGCAGTTAAGGCCAGGGAATTATCATTAGACATTTTAAAGGCATCTCCGTGTCTGAGCACTTCTCTTGCCAAGTGTTGAAACAGTGTCAAACGTACAGTACATGGGAGAGGTGTAGGGAACACCAGTGGAATTAGACCCCAAAAGGTTTTAGTGTAATAACATTAAATCAATGTTACCTCAATGAAATAGTTGAAATTCCATAACACTTTCTGGAGTTGTTCAATATTACAATAAATTTATGGACCTTCTTTAGTGTAATCGAACCAGCCATCAGGCCAAAAATTTATCATGGTTTTTGTTGACCCTTTCCACTTTAAAACCATGTAGTCCCACCAGAAGTACTACATGTTCAAGTGAAATTCATCATTGGTCCTCACTGAGAAAGGCGAAAAGATCACCCTTTTGTGACTGTGGTAGGGATGCCCTGTCTTGATTTACTTAAGATTTAATTACCCTAGATGTAAATTACCCTTGTCTGACATATACTCTGCATGTTGTGGTGAAATATTGGAGGAGCTCGTATCTGAAATATCACAAATATTGAGATATCACAGTTTACATGCTATTGATAAAATTACCTCAGTGATCTTGACTTCTTGGTTTCCCCTTATATATATTTTGTAGAAGTTGGTGTATACACATAATAAAATACTTCTAGTGCCCACAGTGGTGAATGGATCCACAGTGGTGGAGCTATGGATTTTGGTCAGAGGGAGCGAGAATGGCCCGCACAGGGGTGTGTTAATTTAGGATGTTAGAAACCTAAAAAGTGAGCAGGTAGCCATTATCTTGGTCTGTGGGAGATAGGGGTAGGTGGGCATGGTGCCCCTTTTGACCATGTGCTCCTCGACTGTGGATCTACCGTGTACTGTGCATTGACAGTCTCACTACATATTCACACCCTATTGTACATGTGGAATGCTCCTTTTACTGTATGCATATAGTAGCAGCAAGGGAGGTTTTCTCAATAAAAAATTGTGTCCCATGGGTTGTTGAATTACTGTCTGACTGGTGACTGTGCCTCATAATATGAGGAGCTGTTACTGTCTTAATTCTTTCCATTGTCATTGCCATTAAAATGTTTATCAGCGCACTCACAGAGACTGATCAAGCAAAGCAGTTGCTTTTATGCTTTGAAGCATTACAATCAAATTTCAGAATTTACTTATTTCTCTAATTTCTATAAGTATCTTTCAAGATATTTCAGGACTGCAATTTACCAGTTTCTCCTAGAGAAATATTGTCACATGAAACCCCCAAACCATTCATGAAGCAGAATAGTCTACTACACAAATTCAGATTGGGATGACAATATTTTCCCTTTAAGTTTTTGATGGTCAATATATACATGAGATTTTATCATTTGTTCAAAAACTAGCACACTCCACAAAATGATGAAATGCCTCGACAAACAGTAGATACTTACGTACACTGGAGTACAGCTAATCGATATACGTAAGTGTTATTTAGGAAACATTAGAAGTAGCTCATAGTAGATTGAACCCCAGTAGCTCAATTCAGGTATACATCTTCACTCCCAATGCAATACTTCCAAATTACATTTTATGGCTGTATGTTTCCTGTGGGCATCTGAGTAGTCTCAACATATATTTGTTGGTGCACTTACTACCCCAGGGGCAAAGATACTCAACTGAACCTAACTTAGCACACTTCTGCCAAGACAAGCTCTAATCACTTGCGGTTTTTTGACCCCCTCTGGAGTTTGCTGTATAAACTCTGCTCGCATATATCCCTTGATTCCTTTTATTGATTTTCCTTATGGTCCGCCAGAGAATTGAATGCAGTGATCTAACCGTCTTTGTGCAGCTCGGTGTATCAGTGCCCTCAAGCTGAAAGTAGGGTGCGATTAAAGTTTTTGTAAAAATGAAAAGATGTACAAAAATTTGAAGTTCAAAAAGGTGTGAGGACTGCCTGTTGGCAAGTTTTGTGAACTGATATGAAAATGAGTCAAGTGCAGTATGTGAGATCTACTGGTGTAGCATTTCCAGTAATGTACTTGCCCCCAGTAAATGATGTTTCTGTTGCTTTAATTCATTAAAAGATAATCCTTTTGGGGAACGTTTCATTACTTTGAGTCATTAATGTCATTTTAGTGTTCTATGTTCTATGTAGTACGTGTACTATGCTTATAGTCATTAAATATTTATCTGGTGCTTGTTAACAGACTGCATGTTATCAGTGTACAATAAAAGGCCAAACATTAATTCCAGGGTAGTGTATGGTCTTGGAGAGAAACAAAGATTTCCCCTTGGAACATAAAAAAAATATAAAAAAAAATAACATATAATGAAATGAAACGAAACGGAACGGAACAGAACAAAATAAAAAATGCTCTCTGCAGCGCAATAATGTCAGTAGAATGAGTTCACTGATGTCCCAAGCCCTGCCCTTTTTGGCTGGCAAAAACCACTGTAGTGTGTTCTCTAGTATAGCTAGCTAGAGGCAGCTAGCAAGCCACATGTGACTGTTGCAATGAAACATGCACTGTTGATTTTTGCTCGGCAGTGGGTGTGGCTTTCCTATTTTTACATCATGTGGAGCACTACACTCTAAAATCTAAAAGAGTGAACTTATTCACTCTTTGATCGAGTGAAAAGTGTAAATTCACTCCATTAGAGTGATGATTCACTCCAAGAGGAGTGAAGTTCCCTCCAAAAAGAGTGAAATTCACTAGAGGAAGAGGGAAAATTCACTCTTCCACGAGTGCCTGCAATGATCGCTCTTTTTTAAGAGCGATCACTGTGGGCACTCCGTCAAGAGTGAAACTTCGCTCGTTTTAAGGGAATTTCACTCTTTTTGGAGTGAACTTCACTCTTTTTGGAGGGAACTTCACTCCTCTTGGAGTGAATTATCACTCAAATGGAGTGAATTTACGCTTTTCACTCGATCAAAGAGTGACTAAGTTCACTCTTTTGATTTTAGAGTGTATGTATTCTTTGCATCATTTGCTATTAAAATTTCCAGCTCATGGGGTCTGTGTTTCATTAGTTCCTGCTCCATCTCTCCCAAACCCTATCCAGTTTACAAACTCTTTAAACCTAGCCCTTAACCCTAACCCTTATTGCAACCCTATGACTGAAGGGGTGTGGCCAGAGAGGCTTATGGGAAAAAAAGGAGAGACCAATAAGATTGAGGATAATAGAAGAGGACCCTTCAGCAATACTGCATGTGTTTGATTTTCAAATTATACAATTGTAGTCATTCATTCAATATTGTTACAGTATATGTTTCCAGCAATACTCTACTGTACATGGCTTTGATATGTTGAAATGGAAATGAGGTTAGAAGTTCAATGCACTTCAACTGGCTGCATGTGCTTTAGCCATTTGAGTGATGTAGTATGTGTCATACTCTTAGCATGAGAGCCAAGTCATAGGGGATTCTTATCAGTTTGAGTTCTTAGCTTACACTGTACTCTAAGGTCTAGTCATTCAGTCTTCAGTCTAAGTGTGAGTGTCCTTCATGTAAGTACTTCACTTGTAATCCACTTTAATTTCCATCTTCCCAGGACTGAGTTTGTAAGATATTCCAATAGAATTTCATCAAATTTATCAAAAGAATGTCAGTGTTTGTTCTGAGAAAATTGCACTAATGTGAAATGTGACAGTACAATTATCAGACATGATCTTCATTCAATAGACCTATTTCCAAATAGCAATTACAATGAATTGTGGGATAGAGTTTTGGCTTTTGGGTGTGCGTCAATTTTCACCACAGTAAAATGCTATTGACAAAAATGACAAACACCAAAACTCTATCCCACAATCCTTTGTAATTGCTATTTGGAAATAGGTCTATGAGTAAATACCTTTAAAAAAAAAAAGAAAAGAAAAAAGCAAAAGGAAAAGGAAAAAACAAAAGACAATAAAAAGAGAGAAAAGCTTGAAATTTAGTGTCTTTGATCTATTTGTGCAACAGAGGTTTGAATTTTTAATTGAACTCAAGATTTATATACTGTGATTTTAAATAAGAAAAAGATGGTTATTTCAACAGTTGGCTATTACATTCAAATCAATTTAATTTACATCGCAATTTTTAATTGAAGAAGTAAAAAGAAACATAAAAAAAAATCCACAACTCTGTTTTGCACCCCTTCCGACTTTATTTTTGAATAGAACCACTATCTTTAAAAAAAAAAAGAATTCTGTCTTAGAGTATACAAGTTAACATTTTTGATTCCTTGAAATTTTAATTAGTATTTTCTCTTTTTTAGGGTACTACTTTATAATGACCGAGTTCATGCAAAATAATACAGTGAATTATTGGTGATTATTTGTGATGCAGGTAGGACAAGGCTTTTTAGCCCCTGGTCAAATGCTATATAGCTCTCGATCATTAAACTGTGGAATGGTTCCAAACATCTGCTATCCCTGCAGTTATACACAAGAAGAGGTAGGTTTGAAACATGTTAGAATCACTACAGTAGCTTGAAGCAGATCACGAAGTACTGCACTGTAGAGTATGAGATTTCTTCACAACATGTTAATGTGAATTATGAATGAACAAGCAGCATTGGTTGCACTGTAAAAATAGATATATTGGGGTCAGGAATGCCCTGTACACATAGCAATTAAAAGATTTCTTGTCATGGAACAACTCTTGATTAAGTCTGCTGTTGCTATGCAGATAAGCTGGGTATGTTGTTGCTATGGTTACATTACTGATTGACAACTGGAATGCGTTGGAGTACAGTTCAAATGTGTGCCATGGCCTTAGGTGCTAAACTGTCAGGGACAACAGTTGAAATTACCTGGCAGTGTTTCTTGACTTCACTTTTGTAGAAAAATATTTGGCAAATTAGGCCATCTGCCAGAAGCAAAATATAGAAAAATTATTTTCCCACAATTGATCCTTGGGGTATAGCCCCTGGAATTATCTTGAACAGTATCCTGGAAGTAGCCACTGTTTTCTCAGGCATGTTGATGCACACCTCTGGAAAAATGTTTATTTCCCATGCAGGCAGCGAGTATAATTATTTCCATGGAAGACAGCAAAATTTCCCAGTTCTCCTTATATTTTCATGTACAGAAAAAATGGGAAACTTCCTTCCAACTGCCTAAATTTCCATTCAGACGGCCATCTTTGAATTGAACCACTGTAGTTTTTACAACACCTGCATTTACAGTGCAATAATGTATGACCATCAACAAAAATGAATAGACCTGCATAGCTGTGGCTGTGATTTTTAATTAACAAACAAGTTAATGTATTAACCACATGACCTTAACTTTTAAATTTAACATTTAAATTGTCATATCATATTCCCACAACACTCTTAACACAAACCATGGCCATGTGCACAGTACAGTATGTTTTAATATGAAGTTGGGTTGAACAAGGTTTTACAGTTTCTAACAAATTATTGGTATAAGTCGGGTCAGCCACTGCTCTTTTTCCAGATGTGGCTCACTGACTTCCCTTCTCCATTGCTTATGCTCGAGGACCAAGCACAATGGCAGTACAGGTTCCATTTTTAAAGTCTTCAGTATGACCCTGCCAGGATTTCAATTACTATCTGGACTTTCCAACTGCAAATTGCATGCTCTTACCACCTGACCATATGCATACAGTCCTTGTATGTGTATGAAAAGACAAACACATGTCAAACTGTTTACATTTCTGCATTGTAAGTCCATACGGTAGGCTACGTACTATTTCTATATTTTAAGTAGGTCACTGCTGGGTACAGTTTGTAATTTCTGTAGAACATATAATATGTGTGTTAATGAATATGTCAGGCAATTTCCAGTGACTCATCAGGAATATATATCTACCTCCTCAAAATATTAGAAGAGAGGTAAAATTTATTTTTTTATCAAACTGCAAAACATTTTTGACAGTATAATTGTTGTGAGTCATCTATATGTTAACTGTCAAGTTAATACTTTACTTAGAGTGTACTGTATAAGTTAAACTTGGACAGGTACTTAAGGCAGTATGTACAGTATTATTATAACTGTTAGATAGTTTGTGTATCAATGTGCAAACTGTTTTATGTGCTGAGATATTTATAATACTGTGTAGTAGTTAGGATGCATCCATATTAGATGAATCAGTGAGCTTGTGTAGATATTATATTAAAGATGAGAATATTTTTGTGTTTGGTCTCTTGATTGAGCCCAGGCTGTGTATAAGTGAGAGAATGAACATCTAATAAGTTCGTAAAATATATATTGATGATAAATCTTAAACTTGTCTAAAATATGAAAATTGTATTAGCTTTGATTGCTATGAATGTCATTGTCGTTTATGCACCATATCAGACACTAAATCATTACATGTTAAATGTTACACGTGGGATTTAGCGACACAAGCATTTGTTATGTAGGGTCACCTAGAAAAGAAAATGGTGTAATTTGGGGGTAAATTATTCCCCCCCTGCCATCAAAAAAAAAAAAAAAAAAAAAAAAAATTCTCCTTAAATGTCCAAGCAAATGTGGATGTCATGTGAAAAATTTCTAGAAAGTTTGCTTTCCTTCCAGAACCCATCGACACAGCGTAGTACTCTTGCAATTTCTATGGGAGTATAAATTGTAGCATGCAATAACAACACTTTTGGCTACTGTTGTGTGTTAGTGCAGTAATATTTGATCATTAATGTTAAGGTTGGCCTTTTTGACGCCTCCTAATGTGTTGGATTGTGTTGAAGAGAAAAATAATGTTTTTGGTTGTTTTGACATGAGGGACGTAGGGTTAACAGGGACAATTATTATTGTAACAAGTTTGCTCAGGCAGAAAAACTAGTACACAAATTGAGGGCAATTCAGGGGTAATGTGTTATAAACATGTGAGACTAATTTCCTTGCTTAGTTGTGGGAAATGTACAGTATGTGGGCAATCAGTTGTATACAAAATTGTGGTGTATGTGATCTGTTTGGTGAGAATTTTATGGATGATAAGGGTAAGTCGTTTTCATTCACTGTGAGCATGCCTGTTTAAAGAAGGGTGAAAATATAGGTCATTTGTGGTGTTTCAATAATTTGCTGTATAAGTTGTACTTGTGGTATATGTGATATCTAAGTTGTGTTGTTCTGCATCATGTCTCAATGGTGGTCTTAAATGGAACAATTGAAGGGCGTCAGCAATTCACCCAAACTTAATTGGAAACAACTGCTAAATTTTACGATTTTTAAATGCTTCCCTCCCAAGTAGCCTATCTTTCATATTACTTCAGGACTAAATACTATATTTCTGAGGTAAATGAAGCAGTTTAACAAGTACTCATAATGCACAAATTTCAAAAACTTTCGGTGAGAAAAATATTGTCATATACAGTAGTTCTTAAGTGCCATTCTTTAAATGGGACAGGCCACAAAGTACACTCATCCAAATGTGGATAGACTATTGCACTTAAAATCAAATGTTGGCATTTTTTCCTTAAAGATGACAGAAAGAGGGTAATTTGTACCAATTTACGTGTACAATTTACATGTATCAGAGTTGAGAAGCAATAAGTGACACAAAGGATTAAGAAAAACATTTTCAAGTTACTTTTGATTCTCCTTATTTGGTAGTCTGTCAAACAGCATAAGGATGTAAAAGTATTAAAAAGTTTAAAAAAGGAAAGAAGGAAAAATACAAAATATAAAAAGAAAGTGAAAAATAGAAAAAAAAAAAGAGAATTGATTGTTTAAAGGGGGCAAAGACAGTCCCCCCAAACTTATTTTGAAGAAGCAGCAAAATCCCACAATTTTCTTCCTATTTCTATTCAGAATATCTTTTATAATATTTTAGGACTTCATTATTGCATGTTCTAGGTAAACCAAACAGTTTCTCATAGTAAATTTCACATTTGAAGAGAAAAAAATGTTGTTTGTCACATAACTCATAACAGCCCATGATGACATAGGACAGTCTAGTTTGCAGTGCTTCAAGTTGGGGAAGGACTGATCATGCCCTTTAAGGCTCTTGGAAAGACACTTTGATATATACAATTATCAGGTACTTGTACTGATGCTATAAGGTGTATGTATCACAAATAGTACTTTTACAGAATGGTTTACTTCAATCCTCACCCAGTACAGGATTATAAAAATTTCAGAGGCCTGACAAGGCAAGGTGTTATTTGAGATGAGATTATGCTGCTTTGATTGTAGGGATATGTGTACTTGCATCAATCATACGTTATTAACCGACAGGAATTTCTCAGTTCGTAAACAGATAGGACAAGATTGCTGCCTGTTATTATAGACACTGGAGGTCACTCAGTCACATTTTAAACTGGCATTTATGCAGTGTGTAGTGCTCTTTAATGGTTTGGTCTTATATGTAATGGTTTTTAATGGGTTTTAGACTGGTTGTTGAAAGTGTCAGGGTGAAAAGAATTCACAAAGTCTCTTTAAATTGGTTACAACCGGACTTGGCGAGGAGATGCAAGGTATTTGCATTAGACCGACTGTTGGTGATATGTTTGTCCATTTATATGGTTGTTTATATGCATTGGGCTGTGATATTTCAAGACATTTGCACTTTTATAAATGATTGATGGCAGCACATACTCTTGAAAAATCAATTCCTATCCCTGTAGTGGAATGAAAAGGCTTTTTTTTAGTTTGTGTGGAAGTTCGGGGGGGGGGGGTTACTGCTGGGGGAAAGTGTTAGATAAGATTTAACCACGTGTTGATCAACACAAATGTGTTATAGTAACATACTGTTCAAGTCCTCCCATTTAGTCGCCTCTTATGACGTGCAGGGAATACCTTGGGTATATTCTTCAATCCCTGGTCCACAGGGGGACAACCATGTAGGGACTTGCTCGGTTTTGTGTCGCCAACAACCCACCAGTCATGGAATGAGTATATATAGTAAAAGTCTATTAGTGCGCATTTTATAGGCAATAGACGGGGACAAACTTTTCGCCACACATGACCTCCTCAGCCCACCTGAATGCAGTTTTGCGCCACACCCAGGACCGTATAGGGTCCCACTATGAAAAAATTTTTTTCACAGGTTACATATTTTTATTGTTTTGCCAGGTGAATAAATCTTTTTTATACATGTAAGCTTTTTCTAAGTTAATTCAGGCGGTAGTTTAAACCACTTGGGAAAGGTGTTGAAATTTTTAGTTCCTGTTTACAACAAAATCTGTGATGTGACTTTTCAGTTATGTCTTCATAGTAAACCTCCTGATGCCCTAGGGCTTTGAGTGTGTCCAGCATGGCATAATTAACCACATGCAGTCTAAACTTATGGCAACTGTATATTTATGGGTAGCTGTATTACGTAGCCATGATGTACAACAAAATGAATGCTTGTTCTACATAACTTAGAGAGGTCATTGTACTTTTGATGACTTTTGGTGACTCAAAAACATAAACTTAAAAAAAAAAGAAGAAAGTAAGCGAAGGATAATCCTCAAAAGTCAAAACTTGTATCTTAAAGGCACACTGCTATTTTAGAGTCCTATACAATTAAACCGACTTACCTGAGCCCCTCCCACAACTGTCTAAAAATTATCCTAGTCCTGGCACAATCTTAGTTTATTGCTTCATTGTGAGTATACAACACTCCAATACACTATCAAAACACTCTCAGTACAAATACTGTACGGTACATGCAGTGTAGTATGATCTACAATACTCTGCATTTTGCAAAGAACTGTGCCAGTTTAGAATATGTGTGGACTACCACAAAAATTGTAGTTTGGAGTGAGAGGTGATGGCCTTTAAGGAAATGATTCACGTAGCTGATGATGTTACAGTTTGATTGCTTTTAAAGGTATAAAATTTTGCCATAAATTTCATGCCTAAACTCAAAACCCAAAAGAAAATGTCAAAATACCAAATTTAAAGAAAGGGCATAAAACTTAGGAAATTAAAAAAGTTAAAGAGAGGTCTACAAAAGAATTGTCATGAATGAGTCATGTAATAAAATTAGTGTACAACGTTGTACAATCCCCAACCTCAACAATTTTCTCAGTCTCGTCAAATTTAACACTCTTTTAAGCCACACTGAAACCTCACAGAAAATTTCGCTAATATCGCAAGCAGGGTACAGTAGATGTTTTACATGCAAAGGCTACTGTGGGATTTGTGTCTGCTTTGGCTATTAAATGCCTATGTGAGATCAGTAGAAAAGTGTAGTGAATTGCTCTGACAGTTAACTGTCATTCACAGAGCTGTCACAGAAGCTTGGCGTCTTGCCAGGCTTCTGAAAGTGTACTATCACATGTAAGTTTACTAGTGTGACATTCTATAGTCATAGTGTTGTTTCAATGCATTAACTAAAAATGAAGTGGTGACTTTTTATTGCATATTAGTTAACAGGGGTCAAGTTAAAGGGCACGTTGGTCCGATGCCCAGAAATTTGCCCATGCCTGTAGTTTCTACAGGAATTTAGTGGCCTGATTGACTTTCAGTTAATCCAAGTCTAATTGTGCAGTCTGTACATGAACTTCACCATGCACAGCACAGTTTGCAGGCTACGATAAATTCGTTGTTTGTTACTTGTCCATTGGGCTAGGGGTTCCCAAAGTGTACTTGTCCGCATGAATATGCACAGAGTCCATATCTAATGATCTAGTACTAACCATTGAATTCCTATGTGAAGAAGACTTCTGTGCTGCTTGCCTGGCAGGCTACAATATTGAGCAGTTCACTTGTCCGAGTCATTTTTTACTTGTCCCGAACTGTCGGGCAGGGGATTTGTCGAAGCCTGAAGTTTGTGTCTTTGATATTCTGATTGTGCAAGGTGGAGCTGTTTGTGAAAAAGTGTAACAGTATTTTTATTTGTGGTTCAGGTCTTCCTTCTCTTACAAGTGGAAAGAACTTGAAAAGTTTCCTGCTCAATTGAGGAGTGGAATTGTTTGAAATGGATGTTGGAAATTTATCAGAAATCTGGGAGTCCTTTGGTGACAAGTTAGGCACTTGGAGTGGACTCTTTATTTTTTTTTACAGTTTCAGAGCAAATGGCATCATTTATATACCTCTATCATGAAATTTTGGGACTAATTAAGATCCATTTAACTTGCTCTTAGGAGGATGAAAGGCTATATGTTGTCCTTTAAGTTTGGTTTGTTTGTTTGCTTCTTTAAACAAAACAAAAACAAAAAAAAAAACCCAAAACAAAAAAAAAAATTGATAAAGACAAGATTCTTTTATTATGATGTTTCATCATGCATTGTTTGTTTTATCTTGCATAACATGGCATAAATATAAATTAATGAAATTTTTTATTTTTTTATTTTTTTTTATTTTTAATTTTAATAGCTTTGTGCTTGAAATACACTGGTGTTTCATCACTATATTTTTAGAGTCATGTTGTTAATATCAAAAAAAAAAAAAAAAAATCAAGTTTTCACCCTAAATATTTGTTGTTATCAGTGACTGTCATTTAATTGTCTGATATATTAGAACACTATAATAAATTGACACCAATATCCCAAGTCTTGAATATCAGCTTCCAAGTCCATGTAAATCTTATGGAAACTTAAAAATCAGTTGCCGTTTTTCTTGTCATTGATCGCCCTCTTTGCTGATGAAATTACTCAATGCATGAAATTACTTAATGCACGAAAAATTTAAGTCTAGATCGAATGAATTGGAATCAATTTCTGGCCACCTCATTTCAATTAATAGGAGGCTGCATTCAATTTCTCAGTTGCCAATTCCATCAAACTCATTCACTAATCAAACTTGTTTGCCTTTGTATTAATCTAAGGAAGACAGTTGGAGCCATATAAATGGAATTTCACAGCAGTAGAAAACATGGCTTTTTCAATTTATCATCTGTCCTGTAAGCTTTGCCCAAAGTTGACATAATTGGCATTTGATATGCTGCTAATGGCACGGGTCGAAGGTGAGGGGAAATTTGTTTATGAGCTAAAAGTGTTTACACTTTGAAAGGGAGATGCAATAACCATAAATGGATACCCCAACTAGAGAGTGAAATTTACTGCTTGTGATCTAGGTGGACTTACTTCTAGAGCTGAAATGAAAAATGTAAATGCAAACCCATTGTTCAATCAAAATGCTTTTTAAATTTAAACATAGAAAAAGGAAAAGGTATATATATTGGGCTTGCTCTAGTTTCTACAGGCAAGTTTGATAAGAGATTCATGGTATGTATTGGCATCTTGTAGTTAAGGTATTTACATTGGAAATGAAACTTCCTCCCTAGGTATAGTGTCACTGATGTATTGGAAAGAATTGTTCATGCAGGGATGGTACTATTAAAAGGAATGGTAATTTTTTAGTAGAGTGACCATATCTATGGATGTTGATGTGTGCATTCAGAGTTTGTTATCAATTCCCATTATAGATAAGATAAAGCTTGTCCCATGTTCATTTTGGAATAGGCCAGAAAAAGTTGTGATGTTTTGGTTAAAAATGGAATAAGAAAAAAAACATTTACCTCGCCTGAAAGTTCAATTCCAATTTACGGAATATATGTTCAGGAAGTAACAAACATGTGCATAATTACTGTAGTAGGTAATGAAAAGTAGGATTGTGACGACTTCATGTAAAATGGTACATTAATACACATGAAATTGGTGCCCTGGCTTGGGTCTTCAGTTGATAAAGGCCAGAGCTGAAAGAAATATTTTTTCTCAGGGAGAAGCATTGTTACCCAGGAAGGAAGAAACATTTTCCACAATTTTCCCTGTATTTTTATGTAAAGAAAATTAAGGGATATTTCCTTCCAGATGGCCAGATTTCCCTCCAGATGGCCAAATTTCCTGGGAAGGAGCCTCTCAGCTTCCCAACTTTTTCTGCCCGTAATGAAGGCATCCATATGCTTGCCCTGTTACTGGGATGTCTGTACAGTATGCATGTATGATCCTTTTAAAGTTATTATCCTTAGTAATAAATGCATTATGTGGATCTTTCATTTTTACCACTTTTTACAATTGAGAGCCAAATGTCGGAATATCCCAGTCCCTACAAAAAAAAAAGGAAAAATTATCATAATTTTTAAAAAATGTAATATCAATCAATATTTAAGACCAAAAATTTGTTCAGCTAGTTCCTTTTAGCTGATTGAAACCACTACTGTACATTGACATGCATCTGCAATCGTACCCTTTAAGAACTCTCAATATGTGCACTGTTCAGTACTCATCCATTCGGGATGAACACAGCTACTTCAGGATTATTCTGGATTGTTTGCAATGCATTAATGCTAGCTCTGTTGAAACTTAAGAGTGTGTACGTACCAACCAATATCGTTTTAAATGAACAACGTGATTGACACAACTGGAACGCTCAGTTGATTACATCAGTGTTGTTCATTACCCTCTAGTGTACTTTATATAGCATGGTTAGTAAGGAACACTTCACATGCAATGAAGGAAAAAAAGGACATATATATTAATCTGGCTGTATTTAGAGCCTTCATTGAAAATTGTCTCTAAAAAACTGACAATTTTGGTTGGAGTTAATGCAGAGAGCTTTTGGAATGACAAGTAAATGAGATTTTCATAGTATGTGATCTCTTCCAATAGAAAATCTTAGTAAAATGCTCACTCTTTTAAAGAAGGGTTTAAGGTCACTGTAACAGGATTTGGTTTGTCAGAGGAGTACTTATTCTGAGCATTTAGGTGAAATATGCATTGAAATCCGATGTGTAGTTCTGAAGATATGAGCCTGTAAAATTTTCACATTTTCAACAAAATGTGAACTTGAAGCAAGCACAGATGATGTCATATCCCCAGTTTATTGCAGAGTCTTTTGTTTTTCTTTAAACTTTAGAGTCGATTTTCTCCTCAAAAATTCCATTTTATTAAAATTTCATTGCATAAGTGGCATGAAAACTTTACAAACTTTGCATTCCCACAAGGAGGTCCTATTCCTACTACCTTCAAGGTCAACACAACAGTCTGATAAAACAAAGGGAAACAAAGCATTCCGTGTCAATGTGAGGAAGTGATATAAGCTCTGCTGCTCTCAAACTCACTTTGGAACACAAATCTACTCACTTGATTTACTGATATCTCGAGAAATACATGTCCAATTTGAATGGAACTTTTACCACACTATGTAGGTTATGGTTCCTCTTTCACGTATGAAAATTGAATTTTTACCTTATCTTCCCCTTTAAGTTTTAAGTCATAAAATGGGAATAAGGTGTGTGAGTAAAGGGAGAGGAAGTTGACAGAGATATTTCAATAAAGATAAATTCACAACTTTTCATGCAAAAGATTGACTACTGTATATGGCACCGCTTTGTTTTAAAGGTCCTGTTCTTAATTTTATTGAAATATTTTGATTTAGCATTAAAAGCACAAACAGGACTCACTCCATACCTCCTATCAAGCCCAAGTATAATTAAATGAAGAACTCTTGAAATATACCTTGTCATGCTTTTTTATGTAGTTTCATGGCCACCTGTGGCATAGAAAGGCCATGTCACATGACTCTTGAGAGGTGATCATGAAACATGTCAGACTATACTGTAACTACATTTATTCAAATTGGGTGAATGTATTTCCCCTTATTATCTCCTTTACAGTACATGTTCAGTCAAAATTCTGTTACTGTATTAATGTCATTCTTTCTCTTGAAGGTTACTAACTCTCACACTCATTACACAAGTCAGTGAGCCACAACTGGAAAAAAGGCTGTGGCCCACTTGACCTGAACCAATTGGTTAATAGAAACTGGGGGGTAAAACTACATCTAGCATCTAACATCTAACTTTATAATGTTCTAGGTAGTATTCTCTCTTCATTTATATGGTATGTCACATCTGATTTGTATTTGTATTTTGTGAGGACAGTTAAAAGGCCAAATTTTTTTTACTCCAGACAATATTGTTCCACTTAGCCTTATCTACTTACTCAAGCCCCTCCCACAATTTTTTTTTTTATTTATTTATTTTTTTATTTTATTTTTTATTTTTTATTTATTTTTTATTTTTATTTTTTTTATTTTTTTATAGTTTTTTTATTTTTTTATTTTTATTTTTTTATTTTATTTTATTTTTTTTAATTTATTTATTTTTTTTATTTTATTTTTTTATTTTTATTTTTTTATTTTTTATTTTTATTTTTATTTTTTATTTTTTGTTTCTGTTTTTGTTGATTGTTTTTTTAGCGCTTTGAGACTTCTTGTGTAAGGCGCTATATAAGAACTGTTATATTATTATTATTATTATTAATTGTCTAAACCTCATTGTCATCCAGACACTACCTCAGTTTATTGCAGGGTGAGTAGTATACAAGACCCAATGTGTATAAATCAGACCACTCAGACCACAATACATGCTGTGCAATATGAGCTAAATTACTTGGCATTATTAATTTTTGTTCATTTTTTGGTCAGGAAAAGGGCTAGCTGTGCCGATTGAAAATTTTTGCAAGCTACGAGAAAAAAATTTTAGGTGAGATTTGATGGCCTTTACAGTAAATGAGTGAATGCAGACTTCAGTGCAAGGAAGAGAACAAGAAAGAAGTGATACTCTGTACTATGCTGTGATATATAGCTGTGATATATAATAAAAAACAATAAACAGTGTTTCTTTCAAAAAGTAACTATATACCTCCTTCTAGGTTTAGTAGGCCTCATTGAAACATGAGAATGTTGCATATGGTGGCCTTTTCTCCCATTCTGATACCAGAAGGCCTTTTTAACATCCATACAATTCATTAAGTATGCATGACATCATACTTAACATGCTGAGTCGATAGTTATACTCCAAACCGTCGCCATTCATGACAACTGTTCAATCGTCATGTTGTCTGTGAATCGAAAGGAGTCCCGGGGAACAGGAAATTGAAGCGCACACATCTAAGCTGCCTCTTTCTTAAAACCAAAAGATTTTGAACAAGAAAAGAAAAAGAAATTAAAAGGAATGTAAGGCAGCTAAGATGGAATAATCTATGGAATGAAGACATAATGGAATGTTAAATTTGAAGGAAGTAAAAATCATTTCAATGAGCCATCCATATAGTTGACTTCCAGCTTTCTGACATGACTGAGTGCAGAGGATTTCATTAATGAATGCTGTTAGTTGTTGCTATTGACAGCCAAGGAAGCTTTCAGAATTTTTTCTTTTTTTGCATTTTTGTTAAGTAAAACATCTAGCCTGAAGCATGTCTGAAAGGAGATTAGGGATTGTGACAATTAGTTGTGAGGCTCTGTGGGGAGATGAAATAGTGGTTATTTTATGTGTTACTTGGGAGAGTAGGTAGGTGGTGGGGGGTATGGAGTGGTGGGGGGCATTGCCCCTCATAAGTGGTTTATTTGGCAGTTTGGATGCACTATAGAACTGAGCAATTGGTTACCACAGGTTAAGTCGTGGGAAAAAGATATTTTTGGTGATAAGGAAGAATGTCTGCCATGTTCTGTTTAAAGTCAAACCAAACCAAACTTTTACATTTCTCAAAGGACAAATGAATTAAGCTATGATATTGCAGAAGTAAATCCAAACAATAAAAACCTCAATCATGTAGGAAAGAGAAGGAAGAGGAATTTTGAACATAAATAAAGGCTGTCCTTATTAGATTTGTGTAACATTAAACTGTGACCTGATATGAAATGGCTTTAAATGTGGCATTTCAAGTTATCACGTTATCCACCTAACAAATCTGGTATTGACATGTAGGAGAATGTAACACAAAAATTACTGCAAGTCTTTAACATTTCCTGTAGACATCTGTTATTAACATACAGGCTTAGAATAAAGTTTCTTACCGCAAACTGATAGACTGTAGACATGTATGATTCAATGCCCATAAAAATGTTTGGTCAGTGACCCTTCTGTGTCCTTGTAAGGATGTGCGTTTTGTATTGCAGATGAGAGAATTCATCCAAGTTAATAACTGAGTGTCACTTAGTGTGCAGAATACAGCAAAACAATTGACGAACGACTCCTAACATCTACCAATAATCTCGGTATCCCTTTGGAGGTTTGCTGCAAAAACAATGAATCATTAAGTAAATGTTTCTTTTGAAGAAAACCAGTCGTGGGCAGTGATGACAGAGTCAATAACTGATAGAACGTTTGTTGTAAAAGGAAGATCAAAGGCATCTGTTCCCAGAGCCCTGCCTGATACATTCATATCAGGGCAATAGTGTGGAAGTTTTTTGGCGCTGCTCACATCAGCTTTAGTGAAGGTGTGTTTAATGCGTTGAGTGGAAACATGATATGCAGCTACAGGCCATGTTATGGTACGGAAAAGGTTTCGATTCAAGAAATGAAGAGGAAAGGGAAATTGGCTTATCTTGAACATATTAAAGGAGGCTGAGAATGAACGAATAAAATGTTTTATGGTGAAGAGGGAGCAATTTATGGTACATATGAATGACTTCATGGAACGCGTATGGTTGATGCCATTGACCTTACTGAAGGACTTTGATGAAATGTGCCAGTAGAAATATTAAGGCTGGTCTGACAGCTCAACTTTTAAAATTTTGGCAGTCAGTGAATAAAGATGTGAAAGGGACTTGGGGAGATAAAATTCAGAAACATGAATTTTGACATGAACAAAACATAACCATGTTCAATAGAGTGAGAGAATGAAATGCCTTGGCTATAGACAGATCTGACCAATGTTTGTGTTTAGGGAATGTAAGTGGCCATTAGTAGGGTCCATCAGCCTTAAATTGTCTTCATTTGTCTGTAATTTTAAACCCTCATTTACAGTCAAATTGAGGGAATCAAGAGGCATTACAGTGTATTACAGTGTGCAGTCATCCATGGTACCGAAGGAATTGAAAGATCAAAAGGTGATAGACCCCATTTATGGTCGACTAAAATAAGACTATCACATCACTTACTCTCCGGATTTGTCTATACTTGCTAAAGATTGGTAGTTACCACATAGAATAAGCTCGTTTGAGGACTAATGTAACTCCAACATAACTTAGTTACCATTAGTTGGATATATTGGGCATGGCAGGGGTACTGTATGTGTGGGGTTCTTGGAGGATCATTTAACATGCAAAACCTCATTGAAATTGAAGGAATTTGAAGTGTACTGGAGCTCACACATTATTTTAGTTTTTGAGACTCAAAATTAATGTTCTTTAATGGAAGAAAGTAAGTCAATTTTTTTTTTATCAAGCTTTGGGGCTTCTCTTATATGTCACTAAGACATAAGCCTAAAAATAGTGCATTCAAATCATGCAATGTCATTACATATACATACACACCTTACTTATTAATTTTCCTTCTTCAAATTTTGAACATCACATCTCAGTTTATTTTGAGCAATACAGGTAGTTAATAAATAATGATTCCCTACCAATGTGCTTGAAGGTTGCTTTGAGTTTATGACCAGGTGTGCTCGATATTTAATTTTAGAACCCTGGACTGTATTTTGTGGAATAATTAGTGATAACATCATACAACACTAGGGTTTTGTTTGTATTCCGAACCCATCTGTCAAAGAAGCCTGTTCAGTGATACCACATCAGTTGGTAAATATCATTTCACAGTGACTATATGATTAATAAACAACCACCTCTGTGCAATATCCATAAATCCCTTGAACTTTCAACTCTCGACAACATTTTTAAGCTCTTTGTTTGGTGTGGATTGATGCTGAGCTGTTTTTGAATCTTAAACTGGGTTACCATAGCATACTGTATTTTCAAAATATTAGGAAGTGAATTTTTTTGAATGATCAGTTAGACAATTTGCATTTGGGAATCTAGTCATACTGTATTTGTCAGTTAAATCACTATTTTAAGAAAAGAATGGTGGGTCATCCAGAAACTCATGTAGGTCCTTTGTTGTGCTTAAGTAATGAATTGCATTATACATTGCCTTTATTGTGCAAGATAATAGGCGAGAGTATGCCTTTGATTATTTAAGTCAAGGTACAGCATTGTACATAGCAGGTTGCTACATTTTGTTGTTGTTGTCTACTGTAATTGTTTTAATGACATGTACAGTTTTTTATTTTTCCAAGGTCAGTTTTCTGCAGAATATTTGTAAATTGACTTTGTCTTTCTTTTACAAGAATTATATTCTTTCAGGAGAAATGAATGAAATTGACAAATTTGATCATGGCAGGTTAAATTAGATCTCACTTTTGTATTTTTCAGATCTACACAGATTGGGCAAACCACTTCCTGGAGAAAGCTGGTAGCAAACAGGTGATAGCAGACTTACAGGTGGATGTCACTAATGGGGTGTTGCTGGCCAAGGTTATTGAGGCAGTCAGTGAGTACAGTACATCTCTTACTCTCATTGTGATATTAAAGTGCCAATTCTCTCACCCCAAACTACAGTTCTTATAGGGTTTAACAGAAATTCTCAATTGGCTCAGCTCTTTGATTGACAGCTAATTCAAACAATGCAGAGTGCCAAAGCATATATTACATAGCAAGAACTGTGCTGAGTGTTTTGATTATACATATTGAGCTTTCTTTATATTCACCCAGTGTCTGAATGAGGATGAATTTCAAACAATAGGGGAAGGAGCTTAAGTAAGAAGGTTAGGAGAATTGGTACTGTTTGGGATGAGAGAATTGGGCCTTGAAGTGCTAAGGTGAAGAGGATGTGCAGAAAGAGAGGCCTGGGGTCTAATGGGTGGTTGCAGACTTGCAGGTGGATGTCACCAATTGGGTGTTGCTGGCCAAGGTTATGGAGGCAGTGAGTACAGTACTACATCTATTGAACTCTAAGTGGTTAATGAGGAGTGGGGGGAAGGGGGATGCATGGAAGAAGGCCTGGGATCTAATAGGTGGTTGCAGACTAACAGGTGGATGTCACCAGTGGGGTGGTTGCTGGCCAAGGTTAGCAAGGCAGTCAGTGACTTCAGTACATATTTAGACTATATGTGGTCAACGAGGGTGGGGTGAAGGGGCATGCATGGAGAGAGGTATGGGGTCTGACGTGTGGTTGCAGACTTGTAGGTGTCGCTAATGGGGTGTTGCTGGCTGAGGTTTTTGAGGCAGTTAGGCAATACTGCATATTTCTTACACTCAATGTGGTAATATGGGGTAGGGTGAGGAGATGCATCGAGAGATGCCAGGGGTCTGATGGGTGGTTGCCAGGTTGTACTGCATGGATGTCACCAATTTGGTGTTACAGTTATTACTGACCAGGTTTATTGAGGCAGTCAGTGAATACAGTTCATCTCTTCAAGTCACTGTGGTAAATAAGTAGCAGGGTAAACCTTGGGAGAGAGCCCTGGAGCTAGATGGTGTTTTAGCTAGTAGTAGATTCGTAGGTGGATGTCAGTAGTTGAGAGTTAGACCTACTGTTAGGGCTGGACTTCCCAGTAAGGAAGTAAAATCATTTCCCAGGAAGGGACTATATTTCTCATAATCCTTCCTATATTTGTATGAAAAGGGAATTCTTTCCAATTGCCAAGATTTCCGTCCAGTTGCCAAGATTTCCTGTCAAAATGCCTGAAGTTCCCAGGAAGGACCCTCCCAGCTTCTAACTTTTTCATCCCATGGTTGCTGTCCAAGGTTAATGAGGCTGTAAATAAGTGCAGACATCTCTTTCCAACTCACCTCTGGAAATGGGATGGGGAGCACATGCAAAAAGGTTGGAGTAAAAGTGTGATAACAATTTTACAGGTGCATGTGGATAATCAGTTGAGTGTTTCCGGTCAAGGTTGTCAAATTAACTCTTGTGGATGTCAACACAACATTATTAGCTTAACTTTTACCAGAAATTTGGAATTTTCAAATATAATGATGCAACACTAAAATGAGTATGGAGCCAGTGGGGTGGGGTGGGGATCATGCAGAAAATGATGATGCAACATAATAAAGAGTATGTAATGCATAGAATTTTGTCCTGAAGATGGAAAGAAGGGGTCAAGGAGAGAACACCCTGGAAGGGTTAGGGTGAAGTGAGAGGATATAATACAGTACTTAACAGGGTAGTCAAAAGTAGCCGGTTAACCACGGCAAATAGTCCTTTATTTAGGCATTTGCTGGCACCTACTTTTCACTAGATCACACACTGGCTACTTGGCATGCACACGCCCAGATTTTCAGATGTACCCTCCTACTAAGTACTGTGCAGTCTCCTTCTCAGAGAAATTTTGACTACCCTGACGTAAAACATGTTGGGACTCGGTCAACAGGACTTTACATTTGTTTAATTTTCGTTGTTGTTATCAGCATGCACCAAAAATTGAAAATATTGGCTTTTGGTTTACCTGTAGTCTTTTACCCTCAATATTGGCAGTTGTAAAATTCCTATAAGTTTATCACCTGCAGTGATTTGATTACAGTATCTCATAGATAGTGAGAGCAGTAAGCAGCTGTGAAATTCCGATTATTAACCATATTTATTGTACACAGTTAAATGTGCCTTTGTTGTCTCATTGACGTTTCTTTCATTATTTTACAGTTGATGACAAAGTACCTGGTATAAATGGCTCCCCACGCACAAATACTCAAATGGTAAGCTCTATTAAACTATTGTACATCTATTGTGCCCCAAACAATCGGTGAAGATTCAACTTTGTGCTTTCAATGAAAAACCAATTAAAAGGCAAACTTTAAGTAGCGTTGTATGCTGTTTATTGCCAGTATCCATCTGCTGAGTTGTACTGTACCAGTATTTCTACAAAATCAGCTAATACTGAGTTCTATCCTGTGTGGTGCTTTTGTCATATCTTGAATAGAAATTTGCAAAAAGAAATTTAAAATCTGGTATATTTCTCATGATGGAAGTCATCAGGTGTATGGTCATAAAAGGACCAGTGTTGAGAACAAAAATAGCTTTGTGGCTTTTCTTTTGTGAAGTTTAAAGCTACATTACTTGCCAAAACTGATGGCACAAAGCAAGCAAAACAGGTAAGGAATAGATCACCATCCCCCCACTCCCCAGTCAAATTCAATGTTGCAGCGCCAGCTCAAGGTGTTCTAAAACTTTGACATTGATATGGGGAGCAGGGTTTGTCGCATGTATTTTTCTTAAGGATTATATATAGCTGCAGATTGCAAAACTTTTTAAGACCCAACTGCCAATTATTTTGACATATTTTCCGGAAGTTGGTGGAACCTTAATCACTAATATACAACTGGATGACTGGCTGGCTGGTTTGATACGGTTGTAACACAAGTGTATTTGAAAACCTATGTGAGCTTATTTTTTGCATTCATATGTCAGGTACATATGTGGTGAATTTTTTTCCAACCATAGGATTTTCTAAAACTATCCCAAGTCAGGAAACATGTTAATCTATCCTGGCTGAGAGTGATATGGGACTTACACAATTGTGTACTCAGACTACTATGCTATCCATGGACTATATACATGCATATTATAGGTATAACTTATAGGGGCCGAACCAGCTCAGCTTCATTTGCCAAATTGTTAAACCAGGTTAGCTGAAAACATTTTTAGACTTACAGAGTGCATTCCCCAAAGTCTGCCCCTTCCCAGTCTGTATGTTCTGTACCTACGTGGGAGTGAATTTGAAGTGCCTGCTTCCACATGGGTGACGGTAGGTGCCTAACATATCAACCTTTATACTTATAGGATAGTAGTTTCTACTTTGGCAGGTGTGAGGAATATATTTTTCAGTAAACAATGCTTTTTCAGCCTAGGAGTTTGAGCATGTGGAGGATCTAAAAATCCATATTTCATTAGAAATTCAATTATTTATTAAGCCTACTCAGATATTGATGAGAAGCAGTCCTCAGTTACTAGCTGGTGTCACACATCCCCCTTTTCCCTCTCTCATACTACAGAGTAAGCTGGTCACTCAATTATGAATGGACTTGCAAGTCAAAAATGCGCCATGTTCTAGGCTAACCAGTCAGCTAAGATAATAAAATATTAACTAGCCTCCTAAGGATGTCACATGTTCCACAAATATAGTATGTGGTGGAAAACAGCAGCTTCAAAATAAAAAACAGGAAGGCTAATTGAGTTGTAGAGGGAACAAGGGTGTCTAATCTCCTAGATTGTTGGCATTGGGTGAAGAAAAAGTGGATGGGGGTTTCCTAGGTGTGAGGGGGAGGGTGTGAATTAGGATGCCATCACACAATTGGTATTGATTGTGTAGACTTAACAAATTAATGACAATTTTGTGAATGTGCAAAGAATCTAGATATCTCCTAAATTTCAGTTGTTTCTCAACATTTTCCAAAAAATATTTGTTAATTTATTGGCTTAATCATGCTTTTTTGGCTCTTCCTCACTGGTTTTTGTAATCTTGACCATTATTTCTACAACTGCCCAGTAACTATTTCATTAAATGAATCTTTTACTCATGCTCCAGACAAGCAAGAACAATAGTACAATAGTCTTTGAGGAAGTCTGCAGGGCTTGAAATAAGCTTGCAAAAGGGCACGGCCAAAATGACCAAAATGGTCATCGGTCTATGTTATTTCAATGGACACTTACTGAGGGGCATCACAGCCATTATGAAGGGTTGACGGCCATGGCCATCAGTGCCTTTGGTTAATTCAAGCTCTGAGTCTGTATCTAATTAAACGTACCTCACCTCTCATTCATTACCTCATATTTAGATCCATGCTTCCTGAACCAAAATATTGCCTGATGGTGAAAATTTATGAGTTAAGGTATTGGGTTCATGTCAAGTCAATTTAACAGGACTGGTTGATGCTAAGCTAAAATATTTTTCCCTTTCAGTGCTTAATAGTTCATTCAGATCTTAAATAACCTGTAGGGACTGTCTCCACCCACCACCAACAGCACCCACGCCCTTTCCACCCCTGCAAAAAAAAAGAAGTTGTCAAAGCAGGTTCATGGATTAATGGAACCCCTTTTAGAAGTCCATGTAACCATTTTGAAAATAGATCTATTTTTGACTGATATCTGAAGTCAACCTTAGGGAAATATAGGACTATTTTAGAGGAGTATTGGTTAAAGGTAAACCAGAGGGGATCATTAACAAAAATGGTGAATGAATCATGAATTTCCCAGCTGGAATTTGGTGTCTTGGAGCTGCAGCAAACTATCTTTTAGGTGTTTTGTGTTGACCTCTACAGGATGGGGTTCTCCTTTGAGTTTCATTTTAACCTTTATAGGAGATTAGGTCACTGACTTAAGTGCTAATGGCTGAATGAATGCCAATGTAAAATACTAAAATTATATAAACAGTTATAAAAATATTTTTGTTCAAAACTACTTTTGAAGGTTACTCACTGTGAGGTCATAATGCAGACCAAGGCTGTAGCTGGACAGTTGATTGCCAGGGGTTGGATTTAAGATTCAAATATGTCACAATTTTAATCTTAAAAACACAATGTTTAGAAAAGGAAGGAGAGAGTTTTTGGTAGATTAGCTGCCCTGGTATCTGAATGGCAAGAGTGACCCACATGTTCAGCTATTTTCAAACTATTTATAATCATCAAGTTTGACCATTGGCAATTTGAGTTGCTCAGTCCATGGTTATTATATGTCTTTGGTCTGTTTGCATTTTACTGACTTGAGGCTTTATAAATATTTGGACACAGAAATAACAGTGTAAAATGAGAAGTGCTTAAAGTTTGAAAATTGTGACATTTGAGTAAATGTCATTGGTTAGATGTCTGCAGTGCAAACTGCTGATAAAGAGATGACTGGGGCAATGTAGAAATTTGTCGAAGAAAATTAGCATCCAGGGAAGTTGATTTGAGGGGAAATATATATTTGGATAATTTAAGAGGAAAATTGCGGCAGTAGGATGGAGTTGATTTATTGGAATGTTATGCCTCAGCTCATAGGTGAACTTGTCACATTCGTTTAGGTCTATCAATGCCCATGTACTGTACAGTCTATTTTCCACTCGTGGGGTACTTGTTCTCCCTTCTTCATTGCTTATGAGGAGCATCATGCTCAATGTCAATGGGTTACAGGTTTAAAGTCTTTGGTATTACCCTGTCTGGGAATTGAACCCTGGACCTTCTGAATGAGAGTCAAAATGTTTTACCATTAGACTGCACATCTAGTCTTGTGGCAATTGGAGGAAACTTTGACAATTTTGTTAAAAAATACTGATGCAAAATCTTTGATATTTGGACTGCCTTCCCTGAGAACGAGGAAACAAAACTGAAAAGCAGTGTTCTCTGCTACTGTAGATCAAGAGCCCCAAAAATGATCTGCAGAGCAGAGGCATTTTATCCTCTCACTCCTACCTTTGCATAGTTTCACTGTAATTGGTATGTAACTGATTAATCTTAGGAAGAAACAATTTGGCCAGTTGCGCAGGCTACTGTTTAAAATAACAGCTCATATCTGCTTATGATTTTTGCTCAACCTATTAACTTTTTTACATGATTGATGTTCTTGTTTTTGTTTTCCTTTCTAAGTTAACCATTTAAAAGAGTCCAAGATATTCCCAAGTTCGAAAACCTCTTATTGGCCCCTCTGTCTTGTACTTAATGTGGCTGCTTTGAGTGTGACCTTTGAACTATCTCCTCTCTCCCCCATTCATTTCTCTACAGTAGTATGTAAGATGAATCATTCCCGGTAAATGTAGCATAAGTGACTGAAAGGATCATCTGTGAGGTCATTGACTGGTATGGATGCTAATGGTTTGTTTGTGCTTGCTCTCTATAGAAGGTGATGTTTGGGCCCTGTGAGGGGGGAACCAGTGTGAATGACAATGATTAATTAATCACCTAGCCAGGTTGACTTTAGAGGACAGGTATGTGTGTAGATGGTTGCCACATTTTCGCGGTTTTGCTGATGGAAGTGGGGAGTTTTAGATATGCAGTAGTAGGAGAAAGCTATAAGTCTTTTAGCTGATAGGGCTTCTGTGCATAGAGTGACCGATGTAGGCTTTTATTACTCTATTTCTTCATAATGTAGGAGTGTGTCAAATGGTTGCTCATACACTTTTGTGCCAGAAATAAGATAAATTGACATATAAGGGGAATTACAGGGAAGGTACTTGTGTGTGTGTGGGGATGGGGGGGGTTAAATTAGGCTTCACAGGAAACTTTTGTGATTTGAAAATACTGTAAAGTGAGATGATGAATACATGGAAGGTCTTCCAAAAATATGGTGGGGGGGGGGGAATAGCCTATGTCATTTCTACTCTAAACCATCTACATGGGATTTGCCTTTATGGTTAAGATGTTTTGATTGTAAGGTGGGGTGAGGTTAGTGAACTGATATGAACTTGTGACTGCACTATTTTGTTGTGAGTGAGAGGGGGATGCCATTTTTCCTTTTTTTAGCAGGGGTGGGGGGGGCAAAGGTTGAGGAGAAGGTGGGTGTTGGAGGGATAAGCCCCATCCACCTCTTAGCGTGTGTTACATTTTGCATTAATGTTTACGATTTTTCAGTCATGTTTGAAGTAATATCACAAATATCCAGTGGTTGATTTTAGTGAATGCACTCAGCTTTGAAACCTCATAAACAAATCCATCACATACAGTAGCTGTCAGCTTGTCCTAAAGGGAAACCGCATGCATGTTAACTTCAATTAATGTGTAGTAGTAGACTGTCCTGTTTTATGGTTGGCTGTTGGTGATCATATGACTTTATATTTTTCTTCTCTGTTTTGAAGTTTACTGCATGCAGTAGTAAACATATTAAAGATTTATGACGAGAAATACAAAGAATATTGTGAGATTTTAGTGGTTGTTCAAAGTAAGTTTGGGGTGACTGCTCTTGCCCTTAAAGCTCCAAACAAAAAGATGAAGAGGGCATAGCAATATCTTACAACATTAATCAACCTTTGCTACTATGAAGGTCAATTAAGGTCTTTATAAGGGAGGGCCTAATAAATAAAAAGACAATAGCATGTTGGAAGCTTTTAAACAAAGCCAGATGTTGAAATATAGATCCACATTAATATATACCTACTGTTGCATAAATCATTGAGAGCATATAGGTCAGTGAACTGATGAATTATCAGCATGTTGGGCTTGGTCTGGTCCTTTGGGACCAACTGCCTTTCAGTTTTATGATGTTGGAACACAAATTTTGGTTGGTAGTGTTAAAAGAACAGGGCAGTAACACTAGGAACTGATGAAGGTGGGTGGGGGGTTGGGGTTGGGAGGGAATGGGGAGCAGAAGGGGAGATGTTCACAGGATCCTTTGGATTGACTCCTTGGCCCTATAAAACAAAGGCTAGATCACATTGAAATGTATTGGAATACCCAGTGGAATTCAATATCTATGGTTATCCGCCAAATTTCTCCATCTTTGCCCTGAATTTTCACCCACCAAAGTTCACTTACCTTGCAGATAGTATGCGACAGCTTTTACTTCTTGGTTTTTTACATAAGTAATATGAATGAACTTATGCATGCATCTGTGCGGGCTCTCAGTGGTAGCCCCGTTAATATTTAAACTTAGTTTTGTACATAAAGGGTTTATATGATGACATACGAAGTTGTTACTCATATCAAATGAGGTACCAGAGCTTTCAAGTTGCCTAGGTAACTCTAAGTACATGCTGCTAGAATTGAATAGCACATTTTAGCTGATGTTACTGAATAAAAAGAAATTTTTCTGGTGAAAGTGCTCTATAATTGCAACAGTTAATCCCTTTGGCAAACAAGCTTGCCCAATTGAGCAAACAGCCTTTTAAAGGGGTCAAACCCCATTAACTTTGTTGATCTAGTATTAGTAAAAATTTAGAATTCCAGTAGGCTCTCAGGTTTTGGTATTTGCAATACAGGATTTTATTTTAATTTTTTTTTTTTTTGCTGAAGAACATTATTTCTTTCCATCATGGTGAAAGTAAAAAGATTTTAATGAAGATTGGGAAAGAAATAATGTGGTAATTACAATCCTGTAAACTTAATGTAGAATTTGCAATACAACATTGTGTAAGTGTCACTTATAACCTTCTTGGACAGTAGTAATTAAATATTGCAATATTTGCTGATTCAATATCCTACATTTTTTAATCACTTCACCAGATAGTATGCATTTATTGTAATGTATAGTTTCAGACACATTTTCTTGAAGACAATGTTGCCAACTTGAAGCAATTAAGTTCTCAGTCGAGATGTCAACAATTTGCTACTCTTCAGAGCCATTAAGTATGGTGTTCATTTCATCTCTTCGTGACAATGGTGGGGAAATTAAATCATGTTATATTTACACCAAAACTGTTCCAAGAAAGGAGAAACTTGGTTGCCATGGTGATAGGGATCAATTTTCACAACCATGATAGAAGTGGTGAAGTGTGAAATGGAAGTATTCATTCATTATTGATGTGTGCTACCTTGACACTTCATGTAAACAGTTGCCATGGCAACTATTATGTTGAGTATTGATGAGCAATACAGCGTTACATTGAAATGGTTAGGTGATATTACAAATGATCATGATGATGGGTGAAATCTCCTGGCAGGAACGTCCTCTTTTTTTTTTAATTCATTTCCTGCAAGAATAAGAAAGAGCAAAAAAAAAAAAAAAGGGGGGGGGGGGAGAATTACAGTATCATGGTGGACCTATATGCAAATAGACCTTCATTTCAAAGTGAGTTAACTGCTTTTATTTCACAGTTATTTTGGAAGAGTACATTAAGTGAACTTAAGGAAAATATACATGGACTCAAACAAGTATTTATCTTATTTTGAATTGCTTTCTAAATCTCTTATTTATTTCTGCTTTTGTCTGCAATAGTGATCAGTCACTGCCATTTGAATTTGTATGTCACCTTGTTACAACCTGAATTTACTGTAACTCCCACACAACTGGTTTTAAATATGGACATATATTTGAGTGCTGCAAAAGGAGAAATTTTCTGGCCAAGATCCCAAATCAATGGGGTCATTAGAGATCAAAATAAAAAAATTTCTTAAAAATTTCCTGAACCAGATGTGAGCACAAAACTGATTTTCTTTTCAACATGTTAGGATAACATGTGATAGTGACTGCATGAGAAGATTCTGATCATCATGATATTATTTGGATTAGAACATGCTATACGAATATCACCAAAAATTCAATGCATTTTTGATTCCTTGCCGAAGGCAGGCAAGGAATCTATGCGATGGTGATGTCGTGTGTGTGTATGTGTGTGTGTGTGTGTGTGTGTGTGTGTGTATGTGTGTGTGTGACGCCTGCTTGTAAACACGATATCTCAAGAACGGTAACCCCCAGGGATCTCAAACTTGGCATGTAGATTGTCCACATTGAGTAGATGGTCCCTATTTTTTTTGGTAGAGGTCAAATGTCATTTGGGGTCACCAGAGGTCAAAATGTAAATACCTTGGAAATTGCTTGTAAACACGATATCTCCAGAAGGAAAAATGTGAGCAATCTCATACTTACCTTGCTGATTGTCCATATTGAGTAGATGGTCCCTATTGTTTTTGATGGAGGTCAAAGGTCATTTGGGGTCACCAGAGGGAAAAAGGTCAAAACTTTGTAAACACTGTATCTCAAGAAGGGTAAATGTGAGGGATCTCATCCATAGCAGGTGGATTGCCCATATTAAGTAGATGATCACAATTATTTTTGGTGGAGGTCAAAGGTCATTTGGGGTTATCAGAGATGAAAAGCTCAAAAACTTGTAAACACCATATGTCAAGAAAGGTAACTGCCAGGAATCTCATATTTACTAAGTGGATTGTCCATACTGAGTAGATGACCCCTATTGTTTTTATTGGATGTCAAAGGTCATTTGGGGTCATCAGAGTTCAAAACATCTAAACCTTGCAAACACTATATCTCAAAAGAGTATATAACTGTTGAAGTTAATATCCATGAGCTGTTAGGGTGAAAGGGTAAGAATAATTTGGCATGTGTAATGTAATAGGCATAGGGTATATAATTTTTTTGGAACAGTTTATTAACTTCACTATGTAAATTCTTTAGTGAGGTAATTTTGAAAATGCATTTGTAAAGTACTGAAGCAAACTCATAGGAAGAAGGTCTAAGGTGCACAAAAAGGCACATCACATGGTAGTTACTGTACAGTATGTTGATTCTGGCATGAAATTGTGCCCTGTTATTACATTAAGTTCCAAGTATTAATACATGAAAAAGTGGGCAGAGCAAAATATAAAATCTTAAAAGGCAAAATCTGCTCATCAGGCTGGCATACATGCTTCAATGCTCATGGGTATGCTGATTTTGCAGCCACAAGTAAATAGATTTTCATGAAACTGATGTGGAACATGTGAGTTTAAACAGTCTGTATATAAGGGTCATTTAGGGACATAGTCTGAAAATATTAGAAGATGCTTCTGTGCACACTAAGTAGATGACTGATATGGAACTTCAAAAGTATAAACTTTGAACAGAGAGTACTCTGTGTGATGCACAAGAATCTCTTTTATAACATACCTACATTGCTTTTTCAATAACCTTAAAGAAAACCTGAAGAAAACATTAAACTTAGTGGCAAAAAGTGCTAATATTTGACAAACCTTGTGCCTACTGTCCTCATGAGGACATGTGCATGCAAGCATGCATTAATTGGAAGTGGGAATTGATTAATTAGATATACCACAGTTAGTTAGTTTTACAAAAAAGAACCTAATTTACACTGATCATTTGGTATCAAATACCCTTCAGCGCACATGAACTGTCATTGCCTAATAGAGTGAATCAAATTGTGACTGACCCATTCTTTGCCATTTGGTCACAGTTATCTTGCCCAATTTTTCACAGTTGACTGCCAGTTATCCCCACAGTGTCCTGAAGGATTACCTCATACAAACATACAGCTCAATTGACTTAAGCTTTTTACTGTATAAGTGGTGTTAATTGACTCTTATAAACCCTCTGAAGAAAGCTTATTTTTATCTCAGTACATAACCATGACAGCCCATTGTTTGTATATACTCCTATTTCCTGCCATTCCCTGCAGGCATTCAGTACTCTTTTTGTGGTCAAAATGTCAGACTTCCATGAAAGTGGCACCTCTGCTAAATCCAGCATAAAATAACTGTCCACATTATCTTGTCTCATCTGACCAGAAATAAAAGTTGTTTGCCTAGCCATTGTCTGGAGATGGAGAAGTTCATGTACACTGATCAAGTTTCTAAACTGAAAGTCATCTTAGAAATACTGTAGATTGACACCCTTCAGAAATTAGTGTCCTTTACATAGAAGCTGGTGGAATTGAACAAAAAGTGTGTTTGTATACGGAATTTTGTTGAACAAACTTTAAACATTGGTGTCTGTCTAGATTGGTGTTTCTGCTTTACAGTTTCAATATGCTCTACAGTGATTATTTGTCACTTAGTTTCATTCTAGAATTTGTTTTAAATTTTTGATAGCATAAAATGTATCAGCATACTACTTGCCTCATCTCTGCTTATATCTGGATAACTGCACCAAAAAAGTAACCCCTGTGCGAAGGATTATGTAGCTATGTCAAATATCATCATCCAATGGGAATTCTTGTCTCACATTTCATTTTTTTCCATGTCACTACCCCCCCCCCCCAAAAAAAAAAAAAAAAAGAAAAAGTGTACCATAAAGCTTAATACATAGAACCATTGCTTCAAGATTACCCTTTATGACACTTTTCAAAAGTATTAAGATTTTATTTTGCATTGCTGCTGTCATTTAAAAGTAGTTCAGGTAATAAGAGCAAGCATAATGTTGTATACTGTGTATCAAACAAGGAAAACTTGTACTGTATGTTATGCTGTACCTACAGTATAAGTAGACAAAAGGTGAATTAAAAGTCTTGTTAAATTATGGATTAATAGGGATATCTGCTTTTGTTAATTTGCAAAGGATACCATAGACAATGGGTGGGGCATTTCCCCCATAAAGCAAAAATTGCTGTCAGTAATAGCCAAGGTTACACATCTCTATTCAGATGTCTCTTTAGGCTTGGTCTCACATACCCCCCAACACCCAGTGTTAACTGGTGTTTACGATCAGACAAAACCACAGGCTAACCCCGTGTTTTCCAGTCTGTGTTCTCACGTACCCAGTGTTTCGTTGATTGGATAGTGTTACCGTAGTAACGAGACCAAATATTTCACACACCGATTACAGCAAAATGTAAGAAAATACCTGTCATCAGTGCTATAAATACCTGTGACCTTGCTTGATTAAAACAAACACGATGTTTAAAACTGCTTAACCCTGCGATTTGAGGTGGATTGAAATTTAAACACAGACCCCGCGTTAACCCGCGTTCCCACGTTTCTCGAGCGTGAGGTAATACAGTGTTACCTCGAGCGCGGGGTATGTGAGAACACAGTATTTGATCCAATGCTTGTAGGAGAGTGTGTCGATGAGGGCTTGTTTAAACACTAACCTCAATGCAGACTTTTCAAACATAGAGGCATCGGAACATAGAGACTTCAGAATGGAGAGCTGTCCCCATTGACCAAACTTTTGATAAAAATGGTTTCAAAATACCGCTTTATCAAGTAATGAGACAGTTTTCTGGAATATTAAAGCTGTGTGAGAAATTCCTCTTGTGTGTGGAGATCAAAGGTTTGAGGTGACAGTCAGAACAAACTTTGTAGACATAATATTTTTAGGGGGATAACTGTGAGGGATCTCATACCATGGTGGAAGTACTTCCATACTCATTCTGTACTAAGCTTAATTTTGAATTACTCATGTTGATGGACGTGTTGGTAAGGTGATCACTATTGTTTTTAAGGGGTCAAAAGGTCATTTTGGGTCACATGAGGTCAAAAAGTTTGGACCCTACTAGTATTATATCTCAATTAAATAGGATAATTGTATGGGATCTCATGCATGTCATGTTTGTTTCCATGTTTGCTATGATATATTATACGGCAAGGAATCACTAAGCCTGTTGGCTTTCTAGTTACGTTCTGGTTTGTTGTGAATAGTTCTCGCCGATGCCATTGTACATCACATTAAGAAAGTAAATAATATCCTATTTTTACCATTGAGTCAGAATGAGGGATTCCCATTGAAGGAGAATATTATATTTCTCTAATTGAGCTTTTCATTCACACTGACCCTAAATAGCCTCAGGTTCGAGACATTTTGAAATTGAGATGGAGACTTGAGTCTGCGATCAGCTTGATCGAACAATTACAGAATATGATTGAATTGTAAATGTGGCAGGGGGGGTACTACCAAAAGTGTAGCGCTATATAAAAGGGCAACTGCTTAACATTGAAAGAAAATAAATGAAGGATTGTGAAGAACGTTAGGTGAGAGAATATTTGCAAGTGGTATGTAAGGATATTTGCGGTGGATGATGGAATGATAGAAAATGAATTAGGAAAGAAAAGAAGCCATTCTGAAAGGATGGTGAGTGTGAGACACTCAGCTTTTAGCCTGCAGGAACCTTTTTTTTTTTTAAATTGAGAGATATCAGAGACAATACCACAGAAAGTAGTGTGGGGTAGTTTTGTACAGAAAATGTAAAATAAAAAAGACATTTTATAGTTGACAGAACAAAGATGTTTTATAATTGTGTCTGGGTCGTTTACATTATGTTTTTAGAAGTTTGGGTTAATGGAACTCTGTCTAAGATATCTGCTTAGTGAGATAGGAGATTAGTTCTCTGAATATGGACATTAATCACTGCTGACATTCTGTCATAATGCAAATATGAAGTTTTACGCTCTGATATTTTACCCTACCAAAAAGTGCCCATGGGCAAGGCCGTTAGCCTAAAAGCAAGAATTACGCTGTTTGAAATCGAGAAATAACAACAGTCCATTCACTGGCATACGTTTAGGCACGCTTCCTGAAAGATGACACGTTGGTCAATTTAGTCCCTGGCAATTGTCATGCTAATGAAGTTCTGCCGGTGATGCCAGTGGCATGCTGGGAGCAAGTGAAGGGAACTGTTGTAGGATGATGTTCAGATTGGTTAAGAGAGACTTAAGTAATAGCAAGTGACACAATGACGGAAAGCCAGCAGGAGTCTAGGATTAAGAAAGAAAGAAGTTGTAGGATCTCTCCGGGATGGGAGGTCTCTGGTATTGCTTGGAATGGGGTCCCTGAGCTAAACTTAAAGATCTTAGCATACTGCAGAGCATACTGTTGATGAACAAATTTGTAATTATCCAAAGAATTTTAATACAACGGTAGATTAGATTGGTCTTGTTGTGTTTTGAAGGCTAGTGTGTTGGTCTTAAATTTAATCTGTTAAATTAGTGTACTGTAGGTGAGGGTTGTCATGTAGTGTTCATGTGCTGAAGATCGATGCAGATTGCTGTTTGCTGCATGCACTGTAACATGTACCTCAGACTATAGCAGAACAGTTTTTCGTTAAAATAAATTTGGCACTCAGGCGGAAAATTCTAAGAGGAGATTTTAAGATTAATTGGAGTAGGATTGATTAGCAAGAAAACATTTAGCAGGATAAACAAGCAAATTTATACCTTTTTGAATGGGTAAGTAATTGTAAGCATTTAACTCAGTTACAAAGTTTAATGAATAAAGTAGAATTATCTGCTTTTGGGTGGACAAATAAAATCAAGGTTTGCCTACTATTTCCATGTAATAATATTCACAACTAAGTGTATTTTTTCTCAGCACTGTACAAAAAATTTCATGTATGTTTGAAAAGGTGTGTTTGTGTGTTCTTTTAAAGTTTTTTTCCTTCCAAAATGGGGGTTAAGGGCTAGCAACTATCATTTGGCCAATGTATTCAAAGTTGAGAAATACAGTAATTTCTGATTGATGTAAATACTGTAGTTTAAAGTATTGGGTAACATACTTTGCTGCCAAGTGCCCAAAGCTTAAATTCTCACTGAAAAGATTTTTAACTTTTTTTTTTCTGTCCTCATGTATTGTTGCTTATTGCAATAATTACTAAACAAACAAACAAATTAATAATCAAAAGCAAAGGTTGAAAGGCTTTGATTTTTGACAGTCAGCAATAAGTTCTTAAAAACAAATAGAAAATATTATTTGTTCCTTGTAATATAATTTCAACAATACCTACATATTCAAACCTTATAAGTTTAACCAGTGCAACCAGCATGCTTTCAGAAACATTACATGAAATGGCCTTAGTAAAATTGCGTACCACTACATAGTCTAAAACCTGACTTTTAGGCAGTTTAGTCGGGTTTTTACTTGATTTTTGTACCTACAGTTTATATTGCTACTCCAACCTTAAAGTCAGTAGAAATATGATAAAACCCAGTAAGCATTGGATTGGCCATAAACTGTGGGTGTTAACAATCAATTAAAAACCTGACTTACCACCCAAAAGTCAGGTTTTAGGCTTTTTGATTCCTTGCCGAAGGCAGGCAAGGAATCTATGCGATGGTGATGTCGTGTGTGTGTATGTGTGTGTGTGTGTGTGTGTGTATGTGTGTGTGTGACGCCTGCTTGTAAACACGATATCTCAAAAAGGGTAACCCCCAGGGATCTCAAACTTGGCATGTAGATTGTCCACATTGAGTATATGGTCCCTATTTTTTTTGGTAGAGGTCAAATGTCATTTGGGGTCACCAGAGGTCAAAATGTAAATACCTTGGAAATTGCTTGTAAACACGATATCTCCAGAAGGAAAAATGTGAGCAATCTCATACTTACCGTGTTGATTGTCCATATTGAGTAGATGGTCCCTATTGTTTTTGATGGAGGTCAAAGGTCATTTGGGGTCACCAGAGGGAAAAAGGTCAAAACCTTGTAAACACTGTATCTCAAGAAGGGTAAATGTGAGGGATCTCATACATAGCAGGTGGATTACCCATATTAAGTAGATGACCCCTATTATTTTTGGTGGAGGTCAAAGGTCATTTGGGGTCATCAGAGACGAAAAGCTCAAAAACTTGTAAACACCATATGTCAAGAAAGGTAACTGCCAGGAATCTCATATTTACTAAGTGGATTGTCCATATTGAGTAGATGACCCCTATTGTTTTTATTGGATGTCAAAGGTCATTTGGGGTCATCAGAGTTCAAAACATCTAAACCTTGCAAACACTACATCTCAAAAGAGTATATAACCATTGAAGTTAATGTCCATGAACGGTTAGGGTGAAAGGGTAAGAATAATTTGGCATGGGTAATGTAATAGGCATAGGGTATATAATTTTTTTGGAACAGTTTATTAACTTCACTGTGTAAATTCTTTAGTGAGGTAATTTTTAAAATGTATTTGTAAAGTACTGAAGCAAACTCATAGGAAGAAGGTCTTAGGTGCACAAAAAGGCACATCACATGGTAGTTACTGTACAGTATGTTGATTCTGGCATGAAATTGTGCCCTGTTATTACATTAAGTTCCAAGTATTAATACATGAAAAAGTGAGCAGAGCAAAAAAAAAAATTCTTAAAAGGCAAAATCTGTTCATAAGGCTGGCATACATGCTTCAGTGCTCATGGGTATGCTGATTTTGCAGCCACAAGTAAATAGATTTTCTTGAAACAGATGTGGAACATGTGAGTTTAAACAGTCTGTATATAAGGGTCATTTAGGGACGTAGTCTGAAAATATTAGAAGACGCTTCTATGCACACTAAGTAGATGACTGATGTGGAACTTCATAAGAGTAAACTTTGAACAGAGAGTACTCTGTGTGATGCACAAGAATCTCTTCAATAACATACCTACATTGATTTTTCCTTAAAAAAAACCTGAAGAAAACATTAAATTTAGTGGCAAAAAGTGCTAATATTTGGCAATCCTTGTGCCTACTGTCCTCATGAGGACATGTGCATGCAAGCATGCATGAATTGGAAATGGGAATTGATTAATTAGATATACTACAGTTAATTAGCTTTACAAAAAAGAACCTAATTTATACTGATCATTTGGTATCAAATACCCTTCAGCGCACATGAACTGTCATTGCCTAATAGAGTGAATCAAATTGTGACTGACCCATTCTTTGCCATTTGGTCACAGTTATCTGGCCTTATTTTTTCACAGTTGACTGCCAGTTATCCCCACAGTGTCCTGAAGGATTACCTCATTCAAACATACAGCTCAATTGACTTAAGCTTTTTACTGTATAAGTGGTGTTAATTGACTCTTATGAACCCTCTGAAGAAAGCTTATTTTTATCTCAGTACATAACAACCATGACAGCCCATTGTTTGTATATACTCCTATTTCCTGCCATTCACTGCAGGCATTTAGTACTCTTATTTGTGGTCAAAATGTCAGACCTCCATGAAAGTCACACCTCTGCAAAATCAAGCATAAAATAACTGTCCACATTATCTTGTCTCATCTGACCACAAATAAAAGTTGTTTGCCTAGCCATTGTCTGGAGATGGAGAAGTTCATGTACACTTGATCAAGTTTCTGAACTGAAAGTCATCTTAGAAATACTGTAGCTTGACACCCTTCAGAAATAGTGTCCTTTACATACAGTAGAAGTTGGTGGAATTGAACAGATAGTGTGTTTGTATTAGGATTTTTGTTGAACACAACTTAAAACATTGGTGTCTATCTAGATTGGTGCTTCTGCTTTAGTTTCAATATGCTCTACAGTGATTATTTATCACTTAGTTTCATTTTAGAATTTGATTTAAATTTTTGATAGCATAAAATGTATCAGCATACAACTTGCCTCATCTCTGCATATATCTGGATAACCACACCAAAAAAGTAACCCCTGTGTGAAGGATTATAGTTATGTCAAATATCATCATCGAGTGGGAATTCTTGTCTCACATTTCATTTTTATCCATGTCACTATCCCCCCCCCCCAAAAAAAAAAGTGTATCATTAAGCTTAATGCATAGAACCATTGCTTCAAGATTACCCTTAACGACACTTTTCTAAAGTGTTAAGATTTTATTTTGCATTGCTGCTGTCGTTTAAAATTAGTTCAGGTAACAAGAGCAAGCGTAATGTTGTATACTGTGTATGAAACAAGGAAAACTTGTACTGTGTGTTATGCTGTACCTACAGTATAAGTTGACAAAAGGCAAATTAAAAGTCTTGTTAAATTATGGATTAATAGGGATATCAGCTTTCGGTCCCGCGTTACTCAAGCGTGAGGTAACACAGTGTTACCTCGAGCGTGGGGTATGTGAGAACACAGTATTTGATCCAATGCATGTAGGAGAGTGTTTGGATGAGGGCTTGTTTAAACACTAACCCCAGTGCAGACTTTTCGAAACATAGAGGCATCGGCACATAGAGACCTCAGAATGGAGAGCTGTCCCCATTGATCAAACTTTTGATAAAAATGGTTTCAAGATACGGCTTTATCAAGTAATGAGACAAAACAGTTTTCTGGGATGTTAAAGCTGTGTGAGAAATTCCTCTTGTTTGTGGAGATCAAAGGTTTGAGGTGACAAAAGATAAAACCCTTTAGACATAATATTTTTAGGGGGATAACTGTGAGGGATCTCATACCATGGAGGTAGTACTTCCATACTCATACTGTACTAAGCTTAATTTTGAATTGCTCATGTTGATAGACGTGTTGGTGAGGTGATCACTATTGTTTTTAAGGGGTCGAAAGGTCATTTTTGGTCACATTAGGTCAAAAAGTTTTGGCCTTACTAGTATGATATCTCAATTAAGTAGGATAAATTGTATGGGATCTCATGCATGTCATGTTTGTTTCCATGTTTGCTATATATCATATGGCAAGGAATCACTAAGCCTGTTGGCTTTCTAGTTAGTGGTAGGCAGTTTCAGTAAGGGCTATTTCACATAATGAACCCACTGCCATTTCTTTCTTTTAATAGGACCATGTAAAAGTAGAGCCTGATATAATTCTTAAAAAATGGGATACAGGAGCACAAAATTTCACAACCTACTATTTAATTGAAATTATCACGAGAGTGAGTTCATGTGAGGACTCACCTTCTAATAGTACAACTACAAAATTTCACAACCTACTATTTAATTAAAATTATCAAGAGAGTGAGTTCATGTGAGGACTCACCTTCAAATAATACAACTACAGTATTACTGTACTTCTTAAATCTAAGTTGATTCCAACCTTTACAAGGATGTTTTGCATGTGATAAAAAGCCTTTGTGCTTCATTTCATTAGAAGTTTTAAAAATGGAGTACCAATACACTCACTGTTATTTCAATGGTCATAGATGGAAAAAGCTGGGAAGCTGGGAGGCTCCTTCCTTTTGCCATCTGGGGAAATTTTGGTAATTGGTGGGAAGGTCCCATTTTCTGTACATAAGGAGAACTGTGGGGAATTTTACATCCAGGGAAATAATTTTACTCCCTTCCTGGTTAATAAACATTTTTCCAGCTCTGTTGTATGCTCTTCATGTTTTGGCACACTTTTTTAGGGTTGACTACTACAACCTACTGTACTGTACTGAGTTTTACTCAGTGAATCTGCTCAAGGCATATACCATCTGTTTACCATTTGTATATATTTTGTGCAGTTGATTTGTTTACTTCTTTTTGCAATACACTTCCTTGTCATTCCTCCAGAGGTTTAGGTACAGTAAATGTTATTTTATTTCAACGATTCTGTCACAGACTGGCCTCAAGGGTTTTAAAATATTCACCTGTACATGCAAAATCCCTGGAATAATAGTAAACTGGCTTCTTCCTGATTAAAAATTCTGCCACTTTTCTTCAAATTTCGCGTCAAAATGCCTCAGACCTGACATCTTCTGTTCATGTTGATACATGTATAGTATCTATAGTCTTGTTATCAAAGTGGCAGTGAAGAATTGCGGGAGGTATTTCATCATTCTGTGCTCGGCATCCCCAGAGTTTATTCAACTGGCAATGCCGTACCTCGCATCACTGCATTCATATATAAAGTTCAACCGTGTTTTTCATAATTTGTTTTCTAGTAGCAGATCAGTTTGCAAGGAGGGAGTGAGATAGACATTACTAAGCTGTCACTGTATTTATTAATATTCACTGCCACACACTGGGGGATGAATCCCACAATGCATTGTATCATAGTAACGTGGTTTAATTATGCCCTTGGAGCACTTCGTCTTGTGTCAATGCAATATCTATGTTCCTAGGTATCATGTTGGTATGTTAAGTCCCTTGGCAAAAGCTCTTGCATTATGAATGTGTATATAATTACATAGAGGTCAGTGTGATAGCAGGGTACATTGCACTGCGTGTGGCTTGTTCTACTTAACAAACATATTAAATTGTTAATTAAATGTGGGTGTATGTCATCCCTTCAAACTGACATGAGGACATTAGGTTTTGGTTTGTGAAATACACATCATGCAGGTTATGTTTGTAAACAAACATCTACCTTGCGGAGCGGAATTGTCTGGTATGAATGCATTTCATGCAGGCTACTGTATTGGATCTCATATACAGTACTGTATGAATACATACAGTACACCTGCAAAACTGATTTAAGAAGATCAAAAAACTTAGTAACAAATGAGGTGACACTTTTATGCAGTGGTCATTGTCCTGTTTCATGATTGGCCTGTTAGAGTCATGTGACAATATTTTTTTCCCTATATGATTTCCCTCCTTCCTATTTTTTTGCTGAAGTTCCTGCTTTACCATGTACATTAATTGACTGTCTCTCCTATATCCTACTCTGACATAATATAAGAAATCATAAAAGGAGATGCATGAATTTTTTAAGGCATTTTTGCCATTTTTGAAACAATAGTTATGATACAGCCAATAGTACTCACAGTTCTGTGATTTACAAGATGTAGGTTAAGTCAGGATGCATAACACATAGGGCAGTCAGTAAAACTCTCAAATCATAGAACATTTTATTAGAAACCATCGACCCCAAACCCTTTGAGACTAGACGTTTCATTCTGTATTTGTTCACAAGTTTGCAATAACTGTCCGTGAATGAGGTGAATTTATCTCTATTATTGATCTGTGAACATCTTACGGGCATAATTGTTTCAAGGCCACGAGTTGTTATCCCACTTGAATGAACTCACAGCCATTTGCAACCTCTCTCGTAAAATCGGGTTATTAGTGCGAACACGTTATGGCTACAGCATGATCAGCTCTCTCTTGTTTTGGAAGACATTAATGACTTTATTATTTAGGCTTTTTTTTATTTCTTAGTCGAAGAAATATAAGAGAGTAAAAAGCTGTAATAAAAAATCTCATTGGCAAATTGATCAAGCATGAAATTCAAAATTCAAGATGTAATGGAAATATTCCACTATAATGGATGCTTGTCTGCTGCATACAAATTATAAGTGAATGGTAGAGATTGTGATCTTTTGTTTGGGGGCTAGACAAGACATGTCTGGGTGCGCTGTAATAATCAAATGATTGCGACTGACTAACGGGAGGGAGGACCAAAGATGAAGTGAGGCAAAGGAGTGTTATAAACTGACCCTCTTTATTGAACTAATGATGAGTCATATGAATAGAACTGGTCATAGTTTCATTTAAATTAAGTCATCACTTCGATGTGGTAGACAAAGGGATAGTCCAAACATTGAGAACTATAAGTGGGGGTACATGAAGTGTTGGGTGGGGGTGGTTGGGTTTGTTCATTTTGTCCATGTATTCAAGGAAGTTGTAGCCAAAGTGGGGATCATTTTTGTAAAACTGAAGTAAGCAGGTGAGATTGATAGGACTACAAGTTATTTAAGTTGTGTTTCATCATATGAAAGAAGGACAGTAGTGTGCATCTTGTAGAAGTGAGAACATTACTGTAGATCTACCATTAACAACAGCTATCTTGTCCTTCAAGTCCCATGCTGTTGGGCAGTTATTGTGGGAAAGTGAGTGGGATAGGTTGGTGTGGATGAGGGGGTTGTGAAAGGGGAGAGGACAGTTTACATGAAGTCAAGTCTAACTGAAAGGCCTTTGTGGTACTTTTGAGAGAGTTCCTTTAAGGGGAGAGGAATTATTACTTGCATGTATCTACAGTATGATGCATTTCATGTTGGTTATTAAAATTTGCACAAACAGGAGGAACCAAGGAAAACTACAATACAGAGGGCTCACTAGACCAGTCATCTCCAGTTGGGAAGCTGGGAAGCTCCTCCTGGGGGAAATTTGGGCATTTAAAGTGAAATGTTGGCAATTGGAAGAGAATTTTCCTCTGTAAATAAAAATACAGGAAGAACTGTGGGAAATTGTATTTTTCTTCATGGGAAATAAACATTTTTACAAGCCCTGGTCATCTCTTTTGATTATGAGGAAGGGGTATAGGAAGTTGGGGAAACTGTTTAAACTTTTGGATGAGTGAAATATCAGATGGGCTTAAGGTCTATAGTCCTCCGTCTTACTACTTCCATGTCTTAATGGTCCTGTGTCTCATTATACCCATGTCATAGTCCCTTGCCTCATTTTCCCCCAGGTTTTCAGGTGATCACTTGCCCCTAACCCCTAAATCTGACTCTATCCCCTAACTTGTAACTCATAATACTAACTCATAACCCTAACCTGCAAACTCTAATGAGCAGAGGGGCCAGTGAGATAGGACCAATGAGACAGGGGGCTTATGGGATAGGGGACTAATGAGCAGCATGGCCAATGAGATAGGACCAACGAGACAGGACTTATGGGGATACGGTGCCAATATGGGGAACTGTAGAGCCGACCTTATCAGATGGATGAAACTGGTCAAGTTCATGCATTGAACTCATTTTGTTTACTGTGCCAGAAAACTTTCATATTTATGATGATAAAAAATAAGTAAGTTGAACTCAAAGTCTTCAAGGAAATACCTTTTGGAGAATTCTCCACTTATTAAAAAGACATGCATGATTAAGGAACCTTTAGTGCATGCAGGTGATGATGTTAATGAAAACACTTTCAGTTTCATTTAGTTTATACCCTAAATTTGTAAGAGGCTAACTGTCCAATTCAATATGAGAAAGTTAATTCAAGTAATTTATTGTTTATTATGGCTGAAGAAACAGTTTGGTCTTTCTTTGTGTGGTTCAGTTAAACTTTAATGATCTTTGTTTTACATAAATTTTTGAACTATATGCAGACAGTTACTGTAACCTACTGGTGCAGGCTTTTAATACAAATGGATAGATGTGCTAAGTGTACTGCAGTACAGGTATTGTATTAGTTGACATTTTGTTATGTTCTTGTCAAAATTACAATTGGTGGAATTTGCGTAGGTGCTTTAGTTGGAATCTTAGATCAACAGCAGTAATGTATCGGTTGTACTGTAAATGGTACTCGGTCATAACCATGTGATGGAGTTGATTAAGAAGAGAAATAAATATAAAGAATTACTGGTATACACGTAGGATGGCTGGCATCTGGAATGAGGACATTAAGTCAATAATTCGTTGGCATTAGTAAGTATTGAACACTATGAAAACAAAATGATGCTAATGTGAGCTTCATCATAGATAATAAACGTAGTAGTTAATCTTTGTAAATCCTGCAAACTATATGTGAGAAGAAAGTATATTGATTCTGTGTTCGATACATTGTGGTTGGTCTCTGCAAACAAATCAAACATTCGATGAGACATAAATTGCTGCTTAAATAACAAGGACTGATTGGTTTATGGTACTTTTTAAGTTTGCTGAGTTACTGTGCTATAATGAATGAATTTCAGTTGAAATGTGCATTGTTAATCAGAATATATCATTGAATAAAAAATGTTGTATGTTTGAAAATGATTATTCAAATTTTCTTTGCATAATGCTCCAAATTTCTGTAAAACAACTATTTGAACCGTAAAAATTAATAGTAAATTTCACTTTGCAACGTTATGGTAACTCTTTTCACACATTATTCTTGGAAGTTCCTGAGTAAGCCAGCTGTTCTTGCAAGCACCGCTCAATGATATGCATCGCAGTTATATCAGTATAATAATCATAATAATATTCCTCATTGAAATAAAAACATGGTGACTCAAATCAATATAGGGTTGAGTCACTAAGCACTGTAATTGAATTGACTGTACTTTATAAAAAAATTGACTTCATCAATTGGGAAAGCACAACTGTATTTAAAACTTTTGATTTGTACTTTATATGTATGTATGCTGTAGTTTCTTTTTCTTGTTTTTTCATTTTGTGTCAAGGGTCATTAAGAACATGTAGTTACAGCATCGAATTGCAGCAATCTTATAGCATTCTTTTACATCAAACATTCAACCCGTAGGATCTAATCTGCATAATTAAACCAGATTTATCTGGATGTGATCCCAAGTGCAGTACTGTCTTGTCTGATCTTGAGGGATAATATTTTGCTTGATTCTTATTTTCTCCAACTTGGGAAAATCTTAGAAGGTCCAAAGATTCTTAATACTGTACATTTAAAACTGGATCAGTTGAAGTAACATACAAAGTGATGGCTTCCCCTCCCCACCCTGCAGGGTCAAGGTCGTGGAGTAGGAAAGAGATAAATCGGTCATAATATATGGAATAGTGTACCTCAACTTAAAGGACTAATCCTCTCCCCACAAACTGCAATTCTTGTAGGGGTTTACTGAAAGTCTGATTGGCTCACTTCTTTGATTGACAGCTACTGTAGTTCAAACAATGCAGAGTACCAAAGTTAATATAAAACAACATGAACTGTACTGAGAGTGTTTGCTTATGAATGTTGAGCTTTTTTATACTCACCCTTGAAGCAATAAACTGAGATCATGTCTGGATGTCTGGATGGGGACGAATTTCACACAGTTGTGGGGAGGGCTTAAAAAAGGTTAGGAGAATTGGTACTGTTTGAGGTGAAAGAACTTGGCCATTAATGTTAAGTTTTCCATTTATGAATGCATAAAATTCATGCCCTCATCCTTGATTCTGTATGTTAATACTCAAATAATCTCTAATTACGTTTGATTGTGGGCACATATATTTTGTTGTTTGATTTAAAGGTCCTCTGCATATTAACTACTGTACTGTAGCTACAGAATTTGATTGCTAGTATGGTATGTAACCCCAGTCTTAGCACCTCCATACCCTTGACCAGTGCATGTCTAACCTATATTCAGGCATATATGAGTGTTATATTTAGGGACAAGATAAAAAAGAGCAATCCTAATCTCCTTCATACCAAAACAGCTGTAAATAACATTCCCAGAATGCTCGTTACTCTGGAGTCACCATGAAATTTTAATATGCGTCGGCCAGTGAAAGGGTGCATGCATAGTACTAAAAATAACCCTGTCGGAGTTAATGCATTGATGTACATGTTAATAGAGAAACATCTAGCTAAGATATGAATGGATGAGTCACCCGATATTAAGACCAGGAATTTAATCATGAGGTGTAAATGTCTGGATTCGTTGGGCCATTTCTCTGTTTGCATCAATGCGTGCACCTAGACTGGTAGAAACAGCAAGAGGAGGTTTATACAGGAACGATGTTTGCAATTATAGATCTTTAAGACGATGACTATCTGTGTATTCACATTTATGGAGCAGATTAAATACAATTGTAGATCTGTCATGCATTAATCAGTTCAGTTTATTTAATATAACCACAGCAGAATTGAAAAAGGATAAAATAGGATGCACTTTTCTTGCATCGTTAAAAATGACGACATTTAACCTGATTAAAAAGACTGCCAGTAGCTTTGTAAAAGTAATCCTTTTAGTTGAACTGTTGCAGAATGAGAGAGTTTTGAATACTTGTGAGTCACTTGCAAATGGCCCCCAGCTATGTGAAAAGTTGTGTATGTGCATCTAACGTTAATTAGGGGGAAGTAGGAGGTTTTAGTCAGAAGGATTTCTTTGCCCAATGTTTTGCAATGTAGGTAAAAAATGAGTATAAAATATTAGTCATTGTACTGCTTTTTATTGTTCTCCAGAATATTTTGATTGATCGGTGCAAAATGAGTCTGCTGATTAGCACCTGTAACCTTCACCCACTCTCCGTGCCCCCTCCCAATTGAAATGAAATAGGATAAAATAAAAAATTTGACACAGCCTTGAATTTAAGATTTTCCAGGTGTGCTACAAATTGCACTCCGTAGGATATTAAGAAGTGTGGTTGGTGTGATCTTTTATGAAACTTCAATACATTTATATGAGCCCCCATCTTCATCTAAGTGTACAAAAAATCACACTCCTCCCTGTGATGTGGGGAGAGTGATAATGTACAATCGCACTCGCACACCTCTAAATTTAAGGCCTAGTGACACAAGAAACAAGAAGAGGAAAGAAAAAAAATGAAACCAGAATGGAAAAAGGTAAATTAAAGAGAAAAGTATAGTAAGAGATATAAGTTTAACAGTATGAAGTTAAAGGGGGTTTTAGAAAAAAAAAAAAAAAAAACGTTTTTTTTTTTTTGCTTGATGATTTGTTCAGAAATCAACTTGAAGCATGATTGGACAGTTTTTGGTTTCGATGAAAAGAGAAACCTATGCATTCATGATGGCGTGTGTGTGTATGTATGTGTGTATATGCGTGTGTATGTGTGTGTGTATGTGTGTGTTTGTATGTGTGTGTGTTTGTGACACTTTGCTTGTATACACGATATCTTGAGAAGGGAAGATCTGACAGTTCTCATACTTGGTACACAGATACCCCATACTAAGAGGAAGAACCCTATATATTTTGGTTGAGGTCAAAGGTCATCTGGGGTCACAGGGGGTCAAAAACCAAAATCCTTGTTTACACAATATCTCAAGACAGGAAACTTGGATTAATTTCAAACTTGATATGTTGATGCGTTATGATGTAAGGAAGAATCCTATTGATTGTGGTGGAGGTCAAAGGTCATGTGGGGTCACGTGGGGTCAAACCCTGAAATCCTTGTTTACACGATATCTCATGGTAGAAAACTTGGATTAATTTCAAACTTGATATGTTGATGCGTTAGGATGTCAGGAAGAACCCTATTGATTTTGGTGGAGGTCAAAGGTCATTTGGGGTCACATGGGGTCAAACCCCGAAATCTTTGTTTACACGATATCTCATGGTAGGAAACTTGGATCAATTTCATACTTGATATGTTGATGCGTTATGATGTAAGGAAGAACCCTATTGATTTTGGTGGAGGTCAAAGGTCATTTGGGGTCACGTGGGGTCAAACCCTGAAATCCTTGTTTACACAATATCTCATGGTAGAAAACTTTGATTAATTTCAAACTTGATATGTTGATGCGTTAGGATGTCAGGAAGAACCCTATTGACTTTGGTGGAGGTCAAAGGTCATTTGGGGTCACATGGGGTCAAACCCCGAAATCTTTGTTTACACGATATCTCATGGTAGGAAGCTTGGATTGATTTCAAACTTGATATGTTGATGCGTTATGAAGTAAGGAAGAACCCTATTGATTTTGGTAGAGGTCAAAGGTCATTTGGGGTCACGTGGGGTCAAACCCTGAAATCCTTGTTTACACAATATCTCATGGTAGAAAACTTTGATTAATTTCAAACTTGATATGTTGATGCGTTAGGATGTCAGGAAGAACCCTATTGACTTTGGTGGAGGTCAAAGGTCATTTGGGGTCACATGGGGTCAAACCCCGAAATCTTTGTTTACACGATATCTCATGGTAGGAAGCTTGGATTGATTTCAAACTTGATATGTTGATGCGTTATGATGGGAGGAAGAACCCTATTGATTTTGGTAGAGGTCAAAGGTCATTTGGGGTCATGGGGTCAAACTCAGAAAAACTTGTTTAGGATAGCTCAAGGTATGAAAGGTGGATGGATTTCAAAATTAGTATGTAAATGAATTATGGTGAGAAGATGGTCTGTATAAGGTTATTTTTTGTGGCGGTGAAAGGACATCTGGGGTCATGATCAGTCAAACTTTACAAAACTTGTCAAAATGGGATATCTCAAGGTAGGAAACTTGGATGGATTTCCCAATGTGTATGTGGATGTGTTATGGTGAGGTGAAAATACTGTACCTGTTGTTGTTGGTGGAGGTCAATGGTCATCTGGTATCACCTGGCATCAAACTCTGAAAACCTTGTTTGCAGAATATCTTAAGGCACAGTATGAAAGAAAAACCAGTCACTTACAGGTGGAGACAAAGGCTATTTTGGGTCACCAGTTGTTACAAGAAATGTAGCATTTTATTGAAAAGAGCATGTATGTGTCATCGAAACCTCAATGCATTTTTGCATTCTGGTTTGATTGTATAGGATGGTGCCAGCTGAATTTGACTGTGTGGCAAAGTTCATATACTCTCATACTGTAGAGTACCTTACCTTCATATTTTACATGATTTTAAGTGATGAAATATATTGTTGGCTTGCCTAGATTACTATTCAATAACGTTTAGAGGAGAAGGAGGTCTTTCATCTTTAAAGGCCCAGTTCTCTCAACCCAAACAGTACCAATTCTGCTAACCTTCTTGCTTAAGCCCCTCCCACAATTGTCTGAAATTCATCCTTATCCAGTCACAATCTCACTTAATTGCATCGGGGTGAGTATAGGAAAGCTCTATGTCTATAATCATAAACACTCTCAGTACAGTTCATGCTGTGTAATATAAGCTTTGGTATTCTGCATTGTTTGAATTAGCTGTCAATCAAAGAGCTGGGCCAATTGAGAGTTTCTGTTACCCTATGCAAGAAGTGCAGTTTGGGGTGAGAGGATTGTCCCGTTAATTATCCCTGCTTTGAGGCCAAATAACCCAAATTATTTCCACAGTTGAAGACTGTTCTCATAGGTTTGAACTTCAGCCCTTCTCCCCTCCAACAAAAAAAAAAAGATGTCATATTGTCATTCCATTTTGTACATCCTTTTATATTGTGAAGACCTTTTCCCCAAAATGTTGCATTCATGTGGCTTTATTGCTTTTAGTAGGTCCTTTGTAGATGGGGGGAAGCCCTTTCAAGTTAAACATGACATTATGTGGGTATTACATGATGTGATACAAGAATTATTTAAAACAATGTTATTCACTTAAAGAGTCTTTCATTCTGTGATGTGATGCAATGTAGGAACGGGAGGAAAAATTTTGTAGAAATAAATTCATCTATTGCAATTAACTTGCTTTTGAATTTTATTCCATGTGACCAATCATGTGTAAGATATATTGTTTAATCCCATTACTGATTTATATTATACATATCACTGAAACATGAAGAAAAGTCCCTTGGAGGCAAAAGGTGTGGTGAAATTTTATGACATTACATTGTTTTGCATATAACGGTAAAATGAGCAGAGGGGAATTTTTTTCACTTTTTGTGTTAGTCTCTTTTTTCCTTTTTACAGGTGGTTAATACAATTGAGGCATTGTTTATATCATATTTATTGGTGTGTATGCTCCTCATTTTTCAAGACTTAAAAAAACTATTTTTTTTGTTCTGTTTTCTTGCAGCTTGAGAATTTGGACAAATGCCTACAGTTTTTAGCAAAGAAAAAGATCAATGTTACAGGGATAACTGCAAGACGTAAGTATCATATTTCGTGGTATTTGTTTACATATTGGCCAAAAGGGATTCTCCCTACTTCTTACAGTTTAAAAATAGAGCCCCATATTTTGCCACTATTGAAGGTAGGACTTTTAAGCCTTCTTTGTTGAGTCACCCATTGTTACACATTGGATATTCCCAAAAAGCGTATTGACTTTGAAAGCGACAAGTACTCATTCCACAGTCAATATATTAGTATTAGTATATGACTCAGTATAACACACACTACAGGTGTTGCTGGTTTGTACAGTAGCTTTGTATTATTCAGCAAATTTAACAGAATCTACAAGAAGTGCTGGTATAGGTGGACATGTTAAATATCTAGATTTTAACTAGCTTGTGCCTGATGATAACATAGATAGGCCCACATGTTTTTGTACAGTCATAATGACATAGGTGTGAAATAGCCATGGCGGCAGAAAATGAATTGGACCTTTGTCTGTGATTAGTGTGTTGTTTACTTTGCATTATGAGTCAGGTAAGCAGCTACTGTACATCTGTGCTTTTATCAATATTCATCTGTTTTCGTAATTTAGTTATTATTTTTCACATGGACCAAACGTGGTGCATACACCATGCAGGCTATATAGCACCTTAAACCAACCTATTTTTTATATTGGCATAATATTATAAAGTAATTGTTATGCATTGCTGCAAGAATTCATTATGCTGTATATTTTGTTCTGGAGATTGCTAACTGATAGGACATGGTTGTGGAAAAACACTTAGCATGGTAAGTGAGTTTTGCATTATGTTGTGATAAAGCATGTAGCAACTTGGAGTATTGTAAAAAAAAAAATAAAATAAATTTGTATTGGTCACTAGGTGTTTGTTGTGGTGTTTAAAAAAATGGTAAAAAATGAAAAAAAAAAAAAAAATGATGGGTGCTTTTGAAAATTTGTTTGAATGAAGAGGACTATTTAACTACAGTCAGTTTCTGAGGGTTATTGACTTGCAGACAGATAGTTGAGTTCTTTGAAATTTTCTACCTTTGCCTTACATTGGGGGAGCTAGGCATTAGTAAATGCTGGATATGTAGATAGGCCACATGTAACTAAGGGAGGGGGCTCCCTGACTTCTTTTCCCATGCCACACACAGCTTTGCAGTATTATTCAAACTTAAATAAGGAAAGATGCATAGCAGACTGAGCTAATGGCTGAAATAATTTAAACTGCATTTGTGGGATAATAGCATTCAGTACTCTGTACATGTAAGGTTAAATTTGTTGAAGGTTGCATATTGCAAGAATCTGCACAGGCTCTGGGGAGCCAAGAAAAACTGAAATTTGAACTCTTGGCCTGGAAAGTCAGGGAAAATTAGCTTTTTTTTCAAAAGGCCCCAGAAAAAATGGGGATTTTAGGCTCAAATTTCTTAGGTTTTTGTGTTATGTTCAGAGGTGTATTATCTTGTGGAAAAAATATGGAAATATGAGACATCTGATTGTTCTTAAAAGTCCTGCAAATGTCCGCAAGGTCCTTGAAAGTCGTGGAGTGTTCATTAGGTTAAGTCAGTGAAAATTAAAAGAAAGATGTATAGATATGATGTTATCAACGGAATCACTCTAATGTACCTTTTCCCATCTTTTCTGCAGAGCTACGTGAGGGCAACTTAAAGGCTGTTCTAGGTCTCTTTTTTGCACTTTCAAGGCACAAGCAGCAACTGCAACAAGAGGACCAAGCTAGAAAGAAAGCTGCCAAGGCCCACCAGAGTGGGACCCCATCTCAACTCAGCAAAACAACTCACTCAGCAATACCTCAACAAAAAACAGCCCCTTCAGCTGAAAGGGTGAGAAAGGCGTGAAATAGGGTCTTGGTATCTTTCAGCAATGACTGCATGTATTTTGTTTAAATATTCGAGAACCAATCTCCAAATTTCTGAAAAAGGTGGAAATAGTATTCCCATTTTGTATCAGCCTGTTTCTCTGATCAGGAAAGAAGAAAAAGAATCAGTCTTTAAAAAGTTATGAATTTCTTTAAATAAAGTTGAAGTAAGTGTCAGTGGTGATCAGGGTTGTCACAGTGCCGGTCAGCGCCGGTTGGGACTAACCGGCACTGGACATTGCTGACCCGTACAACACCTAAAATGCAAGGCTTCCGACTGGCACAAAAATGATCTTTTATACTGAAAAATAATGAAATTGACATTAGCCTGTAGCTGAAAAATTCAATGGGTCAAAAATGAGATGGATTCCATGGGGTAGGGTGAGATACAAATATTGAGTCAGATGTTTAGCCGGCACCCAAATTGGGCTGGTGACAACCCTGGTGGTGATGCAAAGTAGAATTTGTTGCAGTTGTTTTCTGCTACCTAATCTTCAAAAATTTCTTCATCAAATTTTGATTCTGAAGCTCTAAAACTACTTCATAGGAATAAAATCCCCTCTTTTAACATTTATTGCACAGAATGGTGGTTAGTGAACTAATCATAATTTTTCTTCAGTCAGAATTACTCAGTGTAGAAGGGTATTAAAGCAAATAAACCTGCTATTTTTGGAGCAGAGACGCCCCCCAGGGTTGACATATCCATATTAACAAATATGAAAATGATATGTTTTCGTAATGAAGGTGTCCTTGTCATGATTGAATTTAACCATTTCTTTTCTGAAGTATGTGACCTTAAGTCATATTGTGGAAATGCAATGAGCAGCATGTTATGGTTTTTTTTTTTACTGGAGATGAAACATAAAATTTGATCACAGCACCTGTGAATGGAAAGAAATAAATTTTGGCATTGCTACATCTTAAATTTTTTTTTTCCTGTTGAGATTGATGTAATTTCATTAACACTTGAAGCGGTGTGATATTTTTTTTTCCTTTTTTGGGGGGGAAGATGTGCAGTGCTCTGTGGTATCAAACTGCAGCCAACATTATTTTCTTGACCCTAAATGTATTTTCCCCCTTAAAGGGTGGTGGTCCAACATTTTTAAACCGTTTCCGAAAACAAATTACAAAGAATTGTGGAATGTAATTTAGTGGTGCACATAATTTTTGTCACAGTGCCTTTTATGAAGTTCATCAATTTGTGCCAAAACTTATGGGATGAGATAGACTCTGTAGGGTACCAGTAAAGCAAGTTTTGTGCTGCTAAAGGTGTATTATGGTGTATATAAGTCACTGGTTAGATTTTGAAATTCGTTGTAGTCTTCTGTTATCATATTTGGGAGAGAAATTCGACAGAAGATAATAAAGTATGCTAAATCCATGTCTGCAGTAATTTATTAGTCAGCCTTGCTGAGGACAATTTCATCTTCTGGTATTTCTGGATGTCTCTTTTTGAGTTTGTTAACCTCCAGGATTATTTAGATCACAAGTTGTGACTTTTTTGCTTTTCTTTTGTTCCAGGCACCATCCTCAGGTAGACAAATAACAAGGCGTCAATCAGCAATCCCATCATCCTCCAAAGCGACGTCTTCCTCCAGACCTTCCATTCCACGACCTCAGTCTTCAACAAGATCTTCTAGTCAACTTTCAATTGCAAGTCAGGAAAGCAGTGGCATAAGAACGCCAAGCAGTCGGACTTCTGGCCAGAGTAGATCCAGACCTCCATCTCAGGCATCGGCATCTGACATTGGGGTATCCAGGCCACCTAGTACCAGGTCCAGTAGTCAGGGTAGATCATCAAGGCCTAGCAGCCAGATTTCAGTTCCAGGGGATATTGGTGGGTCCAGGACCCCTAAAACCAGGTCACCGACCAGATCCTCCAGACCCACCAGTGTGGTATCTGAAAGTGGGGGTATTCGATCTGGTGGTAAGAGTTCAGCCTCCAGAGGGCACTCACAGATAGGAGGTGGTCTGCCTAGAAGGAAAAGTTCCTTGGCTCAGAGTTCAGGTGAGACATAAATTGTCATTGGACATAAAAATTTTTTCAATTCAACTTGTCTTTCTAGCAGGAAAATAGGAACAATGAGCTCCTTGTAGAGGATCAGCATGGATAGTCAAGGAGCACTCCATCAACTTGCCAGCTCAGATAGTTTTAGCAAGCATTCACAAGCATTTGCATCGATTCATTTCTTGTTTACTTGTGTGCCACATGACTAGCCATGTGACTGATTGGAAAGGGTTAGAGAGGTGTATTCCCCATGACTTGCCTCAAGAAGTCTTTGGCAGCTTAAAGCCAGTATCGTCACCCTTTTGCATTAAGTGGTACTTCCCTCATTTTCCCTCAGTAACCAGCTTAATTTAAATTCTGGATACATATCATTTTATTTCCTTTTTCAAATTTGAGTTGGTGCAGTTAATTTTGCAGTATTGCAAAGGCAATTATCTCTAGTTTTATAGCTATCCTATTCAGACTAAAAATTGTCCGATTTGATAGGATTTTTGATAGGAAGGATGTTGGTTTTACAGACGTTGAATAAATCTCAAAATGTTGTGTTCCAATTGATGTTGTTTACAAAGTGCCTGAAGCTGTGTTGTTTGAGCTTCAAGGAGGGAGTGAAGTCACATGATTTGGGGAAGTGGAGGTACGATGTGGTATGAAGGGATCGGGTCATGCATTGCATCTTCAGTATGTTACGGGTTTTTTTCTTGTCCGGAAACTGATACGCTCATTAGCTGTTTTTGCAACCTGACTTAGCTATCTTAACAAATTATACCCTCCTGACCTAGTATTTACATATATGTATTGCCCTAATTATTAAAAAAATACCCGTCTGGCAGACACTTAGCACAGGTGGCCCCCTAGCCCTTCTCACTATCTCGCCCACTCATTCAGAAAGGGGGGAGGGGTGGGAAATGGGGCATGTCATCCTCATTTAGGCCCTGCTAACATCACTTGCTGGCAGTGTTGTTGATTTTTTTTATTTTTTTAAAAAAAATCATGATTTAAATCAGTGATTTAAATCAAAGAAATCGATTTAAATCAGATTTTTGTGATTAAATCATGATTTTTTTCAATTAAAATCATGATTTTAATTGTGATTTAAATTAAACAACCCTGCTTGCTGGCAGTGTGGTAGTGCAGTATTGTAACATCATCCTTTTTGGTCATATGAATACATACAATGTTACTGGATTTAATTGTAGGCAGTCATACATTTCCTTGCTTTTGGAGTTTTGCACTCTTTCTGCTGATGGATAGGGAACAGGCTCATTTCATAATAACACGCCCAAAACTTCATTTCGATTTCTTGTTGTACAAGATACCTTTTCCCTATTTATATTTACCAACTTTGAACTTTGTTTGCAGTAGTTAGATATAGAAATAGATTCAATCTTGGTGTGAAAAGGTTGCTTTTAAAAGTGAAAAGCTGGCAAATAATGTGAAAGGCAATATATTGGAAATGGGAAATGGAACATTTTTATCTGAACGTTAGAAGGTAGTAGGTGAGAAAGGTTATTGAGAAAATAACTACTTGTTTTCAGTAAAGAATGTCACCATCCTAGTGTCAATTGACCAGTCACATTGAAACAAGTCACTCCAATCTCATTTCAGACAATAACAATTATTCTTATGGTACTTTTAGCCCCACTTTAAGCAATAAATGCCTGTCCATTGCACCTTCAAAGACCGTCAATTCTCACCTCAACCTACAATTTTTGTAATAGTTCACTGAAATTCTCCATTGGCAGATCGTGGATTGACTGCAAGTTAAAGGGGCTCATTGAGTTGATATCAATAACTTAATGAGAGTGTTAAAGGGTCTTTACCACTTGACAATACTTGAAGTCAGCATAATGAGTCAAGCTCATATCCAATAGTTGCTGAAAAAGTTAAAAGTTTGAATTTTGTGGTGACCTGACTTGTAACAGTTTTATGCATAATTTGAAAAAGTGTCTGGGGCCCGTTCCACAAAGAGTTACGCACAATCTTAAGTATGATTTACTGTTGGCTTAAATATGGTGAATCAAACTTAAGATTGTGCGTAACTCTTTGTGGAACGGCCCCCTGGTCACACATTTTTGAAAATCAAATTGAACTGTGGAATACTCACTCATAAAACAGGCTATTTGTATGTAGGATAAGTTGGACTAATTGTCGTTAATTTTTTAAAAAAAATTCAACAGGTTTAGAAAAAATTGTTTAATTCATGATTCAACTCAATGAGCTGCTTTAAAAATAATGCAGGGTACGGAAGCTCATATTACATAATATGTACTGTGTAAGTGTTTTGCCTTAAAGCGGCTCATTGAGTTGGTTCATGAAATTCAACAAATTTTTCCAAACATATTAAGTTTTCTTCACAAACCAATGACAAATGGTCAAACTTGGACAATCCCCATACCCTACAAACAAATAACTGTTTTATGAGTGAGTAATTAACAGTTCAAGTCTGTTTCCAAAAATTCGTGACCAGACACTTTTTCAAATTATGTACAAAAGTCAGAACACTAGAAAATTCAAAATTTAACATTTTCTGTGACTTATGGACTTGAAACTTGACTTGTTATGCTAACTTTAAGCATTGTTATGTGGTAGTGACTCTGTGAGACTCTCATTAAGTTATAGATATCACCTCAATGAGCCTCTTTAACATTGGGGTCTTGTATATTAACCCTGAAGCAATAAACTGAGATGGTTTCTGGATGAGTATGAGTTTAAAACAGTTACGGGAAGTGCTTAAATGAGTAGGTTAGGAAAATGGGAACTGTTAGGGTTAGAGGATTAGGTCTTAACTTTAGGTAGTTTTAACCTAAGTTTGGGTTGGGGTGCTGTATTCCCAATACATGTAGTACAAATATATCACATGCTACATACTTTGAGAAACAGTTCTGTTTATTCCTAGTTTGTAAACTGCCTACAAAACACTGCCATCACATGAAACTCATTTAAAAGTATATATTTCAATGCTGAACTCTCAGGGAAGGCCCTCCGAACTGAAATTTGTTTTTTACATTATGATCCCCACAGAATGTGCAATGTGTAATCTTCTATCCACTTCAAAAAAGTTTATGGTTAACTTTAGGTGTATAATGCTTTGCTTTACACCTGGCCTCTATTGTCAATAAAGAGTTGGGGCAATGTTTACTCTCTGTGGGTAACATGAAGAGGGATTTTTTTTATTGAGATTAAATAGAAACAAACCTACATTTTTTATATGAAATGTGGGGGAAACCATTGAGTAGAATATTTGAACAAAAATAAAAGTCATGGCATGACCTGAATTCCCTTAAAACCAAACATACATTTTAGAAGGAACAGGATGAACTTTAATAAGCAAAGTGAGGTTTCTGAAAAAGTTTCCATGTTCCAACAGCCTACAAGACAGTGTGTTATATTGATGATGCACTGCTAAGGGTTTCTTTTGAAATGTATTAGGCCAATTAGGAGGTGAGCTTGAAAGGTTTTATCACAAATTTGATATTTGCACTGGCAGGGGCATTGATCTGGTTTGTGGAGCATGGAGGTGGGGGGGAGGCAAAAATTTTCCAAGAGCTGGTCAAACTCTGCATTGTCTCCAGACTATAATTGTCTATAAGCAGCCCACTGATATGAGCATGAGTGGACAACTATATACACACAAACTAACATGCATACACACTCACTTTCACATGCAAATACAATTTGATAAACCTTCCCTCGATGCCCTTAAGTCATTTGTATACCACAATGTTATATTTTGTTTATTCTGTTTTTTTTTTTTTTTTATCTGCCTAAATTGTGATGGGGGGGGGACAGGGTTAAATGATATGTTTGTCCTCCCAGTATTTGCAGTGGAATGGCAGTTGCCCCCTGCCCCCAGGATCACTGGTTCAAATGTTGGGTGGGATGGTCATCAGGAAATATTTAGTTGCAGATCCTACATAGCTTACTACTATTGTTTGCATTTTACAACAGGATGGTTATTTTTTGCACCATATCTGGAAATCATACTGCCCGACTTATTTCATCTGTAGTCAGAAAAATAATCACTAGTGGCTGAGCTTTTGTCCACTGATTTGAAGTTGTTTTGATTCATGAATTAATTACCCTTAATGAATATTGTCACTTGAAAATTTTAAGATAAAAAAAAAAAATTGTTTAGCCCAATTTTAACCATGCACCACCAGTCACTTTTGGTGTCTTAGGTGCTTTTTAGGATAGTTGTGTGCTTCAACGTCTTCAAGATCCTCATGTTGTATAGCTGCATATTGCTTGTGAATCTGTCTTCTCTAAAAATGGAACCTACTGCCGTTGTGCATGATGCTCCGCATCATCAAGGAGTAGGGAAGACAAGCTGGTGAGCCACAACTGGAAAAAAGGCTATACCCGGCTCAGCTTGAACCAATAGGTTGGAAACTGGGCCGTAAATCTCTTTCTAACTGACTAACCAGCCATGTACTCAGCCCCTGCAACTGCAGTTTTTGTGCCTTGCTTGTGTTTTTATGTGAGTAACATATGAAGTGATGCATGCTACCATGTAATGAGAGCCGCCTTTAAAAAGCATTCTGAAACTCAAAAAATTTGAAGGAATATTTCACTGTAATAGTGGAGCTAAAATGACTCTAAAGTAGGCCTAATTGCATCTGTACTAGATTTATTTGGATCTTGCTTTGTTATGATTTAAACATGCATGTTATAAAGGGTGTATCACAAAGGATAATTTGTTGTTGACATTGTAGGTACTTTTTTTTTAAGTCGAGACAATAGACCCATGAAGAGTTAATGTTTAGCATTTCATTACAACAGTGCATTAGCTCACCAAGGTCTTGGTAATGTATCAAGCTTTGTCACATGCAAAACGAAATATTCAGCACTGAGCTGTATGTCCTCCATTTCATACTTTGCAACAAAAAATTGCAAAACCACTGTAGAAATGTGAAACCTTTCTGTGAAACTCAGCCCCATAAGAGATTCTGTGAAATTATGCCCCAAAGAGAAATGCCAACTACTTTAATTGTGACACCTTAGAACGTCACATCGGATCTTGTTGCCTCCACTTACAAACTCATAATCAGGGGCTAAAAATAAGTCATGGCAAGGGACCAATTTCCATTATAAAATCCCCTTTCAGAATGAAAGTGCAATTATTTATGACAGTGCAACCTTTTTTAATGAAAATCTGAGAATATTTGACTGAAAAAGAGGGATAAATTCCAGCCTTGTTCATAAGCTTGGAATTGGAAGGATGGGGTGTAATTCATGGAGTCACTGTTTTGAAAGCGTAGACCAGAACTTTTTCTTTGGTGGCTAGGGTTGTGAAACATTTTTCCTTGTGCATTAGGCCAGGGTGACTTACTCATGACGCTCACCAGTGGCAATGCTAACTAACTTCAACCTCCCATGTTATGGTGAAGTCTTTGTGGTCTGCTCTTCATCTCGAAATTTTTCCCCCTTTGGAACAACCAGAAGAAGCTGTTTTCTGCCTTCAGTGCAATATCACTACCAGTTCCCTTTGCATAGGCCTTCCAATGTTTGAAACTGGCCCCAGTAAGATAAGACCCATAGCTTATCTGTAATCCTAGTGTAATTGTAAAAATAGCTTTTGACAGATAAATGTCTTCACTTTAACCTTCAAGGAAAACCTGTCTTTATTTGATATGAAATAATCCCACCACAGCTCTCTTCAACTATTCCGGGCGACAAGTAGGAGAATTATTTATGACAGAAAAGCAAAAAGTGAACATAGATCAAAAGATTAAGTCACATTGGTAAGACATGTTAGGGGAATCTCTGAACGCCTTACAGAACCCCCCTTAAAATAATTTAACATAGGTGTCTATTTCATGATTATCTGATTTTAAGCACTCCTAAAGTTGGTCAGAAATCACCTTTGTAAATGTCAGGAAAACAAGACATCATAAAAAAAGAAATGTCCAAGGATTTCTTTTGTAGACTTTTCATTTGGAGGCTGTTTACCCTTTTTGCTTAAAGAGGTGTTTTCATTGGCTTAATATTCAGAGACTTCATGAAAAGCCTTCGTGTTTGGATGCTTCATGGGTTGAAAAATGTAATAATCACAAGAGACTGTTCCTTTAAGTTTTTAGTCTGATGGATTGTTACAAGAGGCTTTCTTAGGTAGAGAAGACAATCAGCGACTAGAGGTCATTACCCCAGTGGTTGATGTATTTTATTGGAACAGACAAGGGCAACTCTCAATGTGAAACACAACCTGAATATATCAGTTTTATTTTGGGGTACAGTACAGACTTTAAGGGGTACCTGTGGATTTTGAGTGGAATCCAAGGTGGGCTTGATGGAAGGAAACTTTAGTGTGAAGAAGCATTTTTATCAGGTTCATTGAAATGATTAGATTCAGCTAGTAAGAGAATAGTGAAAAATGCTGGAATGATAAATATTTTGTACCATTAATGGGGTCTCAAGACCAAAATTTTATGTATGAAAAAAGATAAGGCTTGGGTTATCAGTAATATACTTAATGATAGTTTAAGGAAAATTTTGTGATGAGCAATTTTTAGTTTGGATGGGAATCCAAGGAACATCTTGACAGTGACCTTGACAACAATTAATAGATCCTAAGATATTGTTGGTCCCAAAAATTTAGAATGGAGCCCTTCTTCCCTATAGTAGACTGTGAAAACTGTATTTTTTTCCTTTTGCTGGAATGGGATTTTCTTCCTTACATTGAACAAAGAAGTGGTTATGCTATTTTTTTTTTGTTTGAATCTTTTTTTGTTTTTTTTTTTTTTTTTTTTTTTTTTTTGGGGGGGGGGGGACATGGATAGGGGTCAGCCTTACTAGCAATCATCAATGTTCAGTGTTTACATATTGAAGTGCAAACCAACTAGTTGAGTATTTATTGCTTTTCTTCAAATTGGCTGTCTCTGTCATGTCATGGCATCAGTTAAGAGGTTGAGGGAGGGGGGGGGGATGCTGGAAAATTTTCCTACAATGTTTAGAATTGCATACATTGACATTGACGTTGACAATTTTTACATACAGTAAATTTTGACTATGTCCCCCACCTTAACCCCTTTTTGAGTACAGATCAAGGACCATGGTCTCTGTGTGCATGGTTTGAACAGATCTGAATAATTCCTTCTCTATCTGTTGTTCCAGGAAATTGCTGATAGTAATTGATTGTGGTGGTGTTCCTCCAAGGCCATGTTAGAAGCAGACATTCATCACTCCAAGCTACAATTTTACTTGTGGTCTACAGAAATTCCATATCAGCACAGTTCTTTTATTGACATTAAGTTAAAAACAAATCACAGGGTAGCTCACATGACACATCATGTACTGAGAGTGTTTTGATTACACACCAGGGCCTTGTATATTTATCCCCAGGGTATGCCCTGAAGCAAGAAACTGTGACTGTGCCTGAACAGGGATAAGTTTCAGACAGTTGTGGGAGGGGCTAGAAGTAAGTCGGTTAAAGAAATTGAAAATGTCCATGGTGATGAATAAGCTGCCCTTAAAGGCCCAGTTCTCTCACCCCAAACAGTACCAATTCTCCCAACCTTTTTACTTAAGCCCCTCCCACAATTGTCTGAAATTCATCCTTATCCAGACACAATCTCATTTTATTGCTTCAGGGTGAGTATAAAAAAACTGAATTTAAGTAATAAAATCACTCTCAGTACCATTCATGCTGTGTCGTATAAGCTTTGGCACTCTGCATTGTTTGAATTAGCTGCCAATCAAAGAGCTGAGCCAATTGAGAATTTCAGCACCTGGGTTCCAAAATTGAAGTTTGGGGTGAGAGGTTTGGCCCTTTAAATCTTCCATAGAGGATAATTTTGTGACCTTTCCTCAACATATTCAAAAATGAGATTGTTGGGTTAGAACCATAAGGCAATAGAACATTTAGTTTGCCATAAAACTTTTTAAAGGCCAAATTCTCTCACCCCAGACAGTTTCAATTCTCTTAACCCACTAACTTAAGCTCCTCCTACAACTGTCTTAAACTTGCTCCCATCCACACATAATCTCAGTCATTGCTTCAGGTAAGGTTAGGTTAGATGGAGTTTTTCTGCCCAGTTTCTAGCCAATTGGTTTGAAGTTGTTTCTTCAGGTTGAGTATATACAAGACCTAATGTGTAATCAAAACACTCTCAGTGCAGTTTATGCCATGCAATACAAACTACAGTACTGCACATTTTTTGAACTTGCTGTCAATCAAATAGCTGTGCCAGTTGAGAATTTCTTTAGTCTGAGAGATTTTTCTGTTCTATCATGAAAAAAAAACTTAAAACACATCATTTCACTGCTTCACGATTACCATTGATCATGCATAAAAGTATTGAGGTTCTGCAGAATCATAGCTGCTCTATTTTTAACTTGCTGTCAATCAAAGAGATGTGCTAATTGAGAATTTCTTAAAGAGACTTCTACAAAAGTTGTAGTTTGGGGTGAGAATTTCCTGCCTTTAAAAATGACTTGGGATGATCTCATTGCATTGCTCCCAGAGCTGTTATATTTACTGTCTGACCCCCAGTTCCTATCTCTTCCATCTTTCCCTGCTCTGTGCTCTTTCTTTTGCTACCCTAACATATGTAAACATTTAAACTTAATGGGCAGTTGTTTGGTTGAACTTAGCCTAAGTATGAAGAAATCAACACAATGGCTTTACAATTCTCTGCCTGCAGACTCCTTCCTCAGCACTTTTTCCATTACCCATGCATGGCTCACCTGTAGAGGGCGACATTTCAGTTTGTTCTTCACTTCCAGTTTTTGAAAGCTCCAATGTTGTTTTGATTCTTAACCAGAGTAATTTTATTGTCTTCTGCATAAGTGAAAACAATAGCAGTGTGTTAAATATCTTTTCATCCTTTCAATGTACTAATTAAATGTGACACCTCTCCAGGCCTGAGGTTCTAGACAGGAAGGAGAGTAACAATTGGGGATGTGAGATAATTTAAAGGAAACATGAAGCAAGGCTTTTGGAACCATTGGTCTATCCCATTAGTGTAAACAAAAGAATTAGGCAAGATATGGTGATTAATTTTGGAATATTTCCTTAGGAAGATACAAGCAGTAAGTGGTTGTGTAGGGTGTGATATTCTGCTGTGAAGTAGCTGGCATCTCTTCTCTAAACTAGCAGCTCATGCCGTCAGAGATTGATGTATTTATGTTAAAGGGATTTTTCAGTTTCTGTTGAAGAAGGCTTTTGATTGGTCTGCATCCAAGAACTCAGGAGTAAAGCTTTTTGGAAATTTGAATAAATTGGTAAGGTTTTGAATAGTCATTTCTGTTGTGAATGGAGTTCTGTAAATTATAGAAAAAAAAATATTGCATTTGGTCAAAATGCATTACTTTTGAGCTAACCTTTTCAGCTTTTACTCAATTTTCTGCACCCCAATTGTGTTCTCAAATTTATGTATCATTAGTTTTCAATTGGTATGCCTTGGTATAGTCTTGAATTTCCCCTTATATATTTACTAATTGTTCCTATAAGGGGATTTACAGTTAGTTGTAACTTGCCTTGAGGTACATAAAAATGTTGTGTCCAAATTTAGCCGAAGTTTTCAGAGCATGCCAAGGGAGGTGGATGTGTGCAAAGTTTTGTCTCTGGAAGTTGTTTTTTCTCAAAGCAGAAGTTGACAGGGCAATGTTAGGTTCGTTCTAGGGTTAAGAGTAAGAAATAGGTATTTTTAAGTTGCCTATTTCTATCTAGACTTGTCACAATGGAGTTGTCATTCAAGTAGAATATAGGGGTGGGGCTGAATATTAAAATTATTTCAAAAAGTGAGTCATGCAAATGCATGATAGTGTAGATGCTGTCATTTAAAATAGCCTCCCTTTCTATTTCATATTTTATTGTCCTGCCCACACCGCTGCACCCCCTTACACTACCCCCTACTCCTTGCTCCTCCTCATAACTCCATTCACCTAACCCATGCAGTCTAACTTTGTGCAACATTTACCTTTTATCTTATTTGTCTCCTTCAGAAAACCTCAACATTTTCTGAGTCACAAAGAGTTTCCCCCAAACTAACAACAGTCTTTGTTACTCCCTTGGCTTGGTGTTCATGTCCCTGAGGTTTAAGTAGAGCAAAGGGCGTTGAACTCATGGCTTTCTTGGTGTCATAAAGCTCTCATAGATAGTATGAATGAGGGATACCATTTGTGATGGATGTGGTTGCGCAGGATGGTCATGTTACTGTCGCCTTGGTTTCTGAAAGCCAATAAGTCCAAATGGATGAAGCAGTTGACATTTTTGTGGAAACTCGTCAAATAGTTTGACATTAATCTTCAGCTTCCAAGTGAAATACTACCTAGTCTATGTACTGAATTCTCTGTGGTTTTCTGGTGTTTTATACTAAGTCTTCATATGCTAATGAAGAAGGCAAATAGATTTATTGATCAAGACCAAACATTTTTTCCTCTCAGAAAAAATGACTGTTCCTGGATTTTAATAATACTAGCTATATTTTAACTCTTGTGGAATGTTTGTTGTGGCTTTCCAAAGCAAACCTGAGTGCTCTGAAATGGGTTAGAATTTGAAATTAAAAACTCTCTTGACTTTGGTCCTAGATGTTTTTTGATAGCTTCAATATTGTTTTGTAGGGAATAAGAGGAGGATTTTATTTTAATTTATGAAGCTGCCAGGATACTGTGACTCATGTTGACAAATGGTAGGATGATAGGTTCTGTGCTAAAGGGGAACGGTGGAGTAATATTAGGCTGTTTGAGTAGAAGTCAAACGTCTAGACAGTATATGATCCATGTTACAGGCCTACTTGGTTTTCTGTCTTGGTTCACTGAATGTTTTAAAGATACATCTTAAACCAGAATTGGAACTAATTTTGTGGATTTAAATTTGCTTTTTGTAAGGGATGTGCTCTGGTTTGTGTTTTATTGTATTTCAATTTGAGAATATGGGGCAAGTTAGTCTAACTGGAGATCCAGGTAAGGTCATAATTGAGTAATATCTGCTGAGAAATGGGTTCAGTATCCATTGCTCATTGACAGATGTAAAGTGTGCTGCATGTGTGAGAGTGACTGAATGTTGGTTGAACTCGATCATCTTTGCTGATTGGCTGTTTTCATGTTTGAAAAGGGAGCTGCTGTGTGGAGTTTTGAAATCTCTTTGTTCTCACTCCTCTACATTCTGAAAGTCTATAGATGGAGCCAGGAGGCCAGTGTTAGGATAAAGTGTTAGGATAGAGGTTAGGTTAGTGGGATAGTATTAGGGTTACTTGTGTTGCATTGTTGTGCTTAGTTTTGTTTGTTAATACATATTGACATCTAATCTTCTGGTTTTATCTAGCTTTGCCCTGTCTTTTTTTTAGTAATGAACAGGATTGTCACCAGGCTGGGCTGCAATGGGGGGGGGGGGGGAGGGGGGTGCTACCCAGCTCTCACGGTCTCCACCTGGTACTTCGCCATCAATATCAGCATCACTGCTCGGCACAAATTTCTTAACCTAACTGAATGAAATTATTAGATTTCTTTAGAATTTAGTGATAGTTCCTAGACTTTTGTAAGCACTCTCCAATCTGCAGAAAATTTTTCAAAGGGAAGATGGGACAGTGACTCCCCATAAACTGCTCCCTCAGGACGACAACCACAAACTACTGGCTCTCAAAATGGTCTGGTGACAACCCTGGTTATGAATCAATGGATTTTAGGCCTACATGTTTTGGGAGATAAAGATACGTGTCAGAAGATTGAGCTGTAATCTATGATAAAGAGCAGACATGAGAGAGCATAACAAAACCATGATATTCAGGGCGATTGGTAGTTTTTATCAGTAATCAGTTAGTTTGAATGTAATGATTCTGAAGTCTGAATGTTATGAAATTTTAAATCAAACATTCTTGGGTGTATGGAATAATTTCAGTCAATATTTTAAAACATTTTCAGAAGTCCAATTTGGATGTGGGATGGGAGTCGGATCCCAAACATTACTGGATAAGGTAACGTACATTTCACCCCACCCCTTCCTGAAAAATTATTGTGGGTCAAGCAGCTTTACAAATAAAATGATTTTTGCTCAACCAGAAAATGTCAAGCAATTTGTCTTTGGTCTGTAAGTGTCACTTTTCATACTGCAGTTTGGTAACGATGTGTCACCTTTAAATGACGTCACAGATAGATTTCAATTTTGTCAATGCCCTTTTCAACCATTTCCTTTTTCCTTTGTTTGAATGAGGGGATTCTTTTTTGTCTTTTTGATAAAAGTGAAATTTAAGGCTTGTCCTTTGTCTCTGTCATATTGCTTGGCTCTTTGTTATGAGTTAATTTCCTTTCTCTACGAGGAAAAACCGGGAAACAAAGCCTTTTAGTCAACAGAAGTATCCAAAGTTTTAAAAGTAAATGACATATCCTTTAGTCAGGAAGGTGTAACATTTATCTTTAAGGACTTCACCAGCAGACTTTAAGCCTTGATAAATAGCTAACCACTTTGCCAAAAGGTTATATGTCTGTATAATATTGCCTTGTTAGTACTCTAAATGGCATGAACCTTAATACCAGGAGTAAGGTATGAATAATTGTTCTATTGCTTCCTTACACCTGTCAAATCATGGGAATGAACACCGACAAAGACAGAAACTATCAGTAGTACCTCAGTCTGTGGGTTGACAGGATTATCTTCTAAACTTGTATTATTGTAATGTACCATTTGATGTGTGTTGACACATCAAGGAAGTTATGCTGGTTGATGGCTGTGAAGGCTTTTCAGGACTATACTGTACATTCGTAAACCAATGGCAGGATTTTTAAAACCTCAGAAGTGGTTGCTAGTGTTTAATACTGTATGCTGTGGCTGCACAGTGACCGGCTGGACAGTGACCATATCCCCATCTACTGTCGTCATTCAGCCTTCTAATTAAATTTTTAAGGAGTCGAAGAAAGGCATAAGGATATTTGACATCCAGCATCGATTGCATTGTTCATTTCATAAATTGCCATTTTCAGTAATAACAAACCAAAAATGGCTAGCATTGAAAGCCCATCGGGTACAGAAGACATGGAACAGCTTGTGGCAGATCATTATATTGAAGGTGACGAAGATGTGTGAAGTCGTTTATTATATGGTCGTCATTAGTAGGCCAGCTTCTAAGGCAGACATCCAAACACATCAAATTTTGATTGTTCGTCAATGACATGACAATTTTGTTTACTTTCTTCTAAGTTATAATCATCTGCTGTGTTGAAAGGAGTAGGATTGTAAATTTGTAATCCGTGGCCCTTTACTTGATTTTAAAACTTTTCAGTAAATTTGAAAGCATTATGAATGTGGAGTTCATATAACAAAAGGGGACTGTCAGAAAGGCCCCTTAGTGTTGAAGTTCTGATAGGAGTATGTTCATTCAGTTGTGAGTTAATTCTTCTCATGGACCATTTGTGACAAGATTGCTCATTGGCTATTTACATGAATGTCCATCTGTTGTTAGATTTGATTGGCTGAATGTTTCAGTAAATGTCTCTGGAAATATCATCAACTTTTTTGATATTTTATCTTTTTCTTGAAATTTCAGGTTCCATTAGTACAAGAAGTTCAGCTTCTTCAGATATGAGTAAAATCCCAATGAGAGGTGGGCCAGCTGGCCCAAACACCAATCAGAACAGACTCAGCACAGCCAGTGAAAAAAGCCGGGTACCATCGGCATCCTCTGGAACCAAAAATGCGCAAGGTTCGTTTGTGTCTGTTTTCCCCCTATTAAGGGGAAATGCAGTCAGTCATCCTAACTTAAAATAGTTTTAGAAGACTATCCTGTTCCACAAATGGTTCCTGGGAATTTTGTGGAACTATTTTCTTTCCTCAGTTGTGAAATTTACAAGGAGAAGCTGCATGGTTAACCTTGAATATGCAGTACTGAAAAGTTCTAAATTATTTTGAAAGACAGTTTGGTAAATAACAAGAAGGAAATGGTTGAATTCAGCTGTTGCTTCAAAATAAGTTTTGGAAGACTGCTCTTGCCCTTAACTGAGGAGAAACTGTCCCTGGAAAATTCATGAAAATTTAATTTCAAGCCTGGAAAAGTCTTGAAATTTATACAGGAAGATTGTGAGAAATCATGGAAATTCCATGAAATCTGATTAATGGTGCAGAGAATTCTTTAAAACCATGATGATTTTTTGATAAAAATTGACAGATTATTTTGAAATAAAGCAACATGGTATTTTTATTTTTTAAAAATAAGATTCTTGCAGAAGTAAAGGCAGCTATTTGAAGGTCAAGATTGATTTTTTGTAGGCCCAACATTTTCAAAGATGCAGCATCTGCTAATCTTACAGTGAATATCAGTTATTGGGAGATAAAAATGTTATTTACTACACAAAGTTTGAGAATAACTTCATAAAAATTGAAAAGCTTGGACAAATCAATTGTGGAAGCATTTATGCCTAGAAGAGAAATCATAGTTGTGCTCCAATCCAGCCTTCATTCCAGATTGATTTCTTGTAAAAACAGATACTCGGCCTGATTGTTTAAAGTGTACCTCAAGTCCAAAATTTCAGAAACATATGTTAAACAGCATGAAAAGTGAATTCCAATAGTCCAACCCCATTTGTCATGGGTTGTTCCTGAGCCGAGATATAAAATGTTGAAGTTTATTCACTCAAATTAAAATGGTACATTGGGCAATCAATTTGAGGTCATTGTTGTTACTCAAATACAGTCTTTGTATTTCTTTGTTTTTCTAAAAGTTACTGTATCCTATACCAAGGTGCAATAGCTGTCTTACTCTAATGGGGTGATGAAATTAATTAAGCTCTCTCTGTGCAACATACTAGGCAAGCAAATGGGAAGTGTTCAATGTCATACAAACATTTTTAATTTTGAAGGAAAACAAAGCAGGTAATGTGAGTTTTACAACAAGAAAGTCACAAATTATTGCGCAAAGGACTTATTTGTTTTAAGCAAATAAATTTCAACTTTTTATATCTGGGCTAAAGAATGTCCTATGAAGATGGTATTTGAACTGTTACAATTCATTTTTCATGCTGCTTAAATTTTTTTGAATTTTTTGACTTGAGGTACGCTTAAATAGTCCCCCCCACCCTAGATGTATGGGACCATTGTGATGTAGATAGGGAGGAGTGTTTAAAAAAAAAACCTGTGAGGGGGGAGGGGACAGCATTTAAAACAAGGTATAAATGTAATGGATGGGGGGTATCAGGCAGTTGTTGTACCAGAACATTTTAGAAAAATATGCAATTTTGAGGGAGTTGGTTGTCAGTACCCAATAATAGTTAACCCTACATTGTGTTTGACATTTGCTTAAAAGTGACTCACAACAGCCCCATCTCAAAGAAGCCAAATATGGCAGTCTGCATTACCATGCCACCACTCTTTGGAATCACCTACCATCAACTGTTAAGGCAAAGCCTTCCTTAGCTTCTTTTAGGTAAAATCTTCAAAGGTTCTATATAAGCTTGTATTAAACCAATGAACTTGTTTAATATACTGTATTCCTGCCTATTTAGCTTCTTTGTTAAGCCTGAGGGGTGGGTGGTGGTTGGGTTCTAGGACGGATGAGGTGGGATGGTGGGTTGTGTGTCTATTATTGAATTTTCTTTTTTTTTTTTTTTTTTGTCTAATCATCTATCTTCGTGTTTTCTTTATTTTTTTTTTTTAGGGAGTGTCACTTCCCGACAAGCCCTAAAGGGTTTCTAAGTGCACTTCCTTTCACGATCTTTGTTACCTATTTACTTTGTGATACTTGATTTTAATCTTGTGTTGTGATAAACCAAAATAAATAAATGAAATGAAATGAAAAGAAAAATGCCAATATGACAAACCCTGTCCTGTTCATTTTCTGGTAGAGGTCCTTTCTCAGTCTATTCAAAATAAAATGCTTGCATTACCACCTTAAATGCTGGGTTTTCTGATTTCATCTGGAAAATGCTTTTAATTTGTCTATTAGCAATGATGCATACCCTAACCCAACTCATTAAGGAAACCCTCAGTTTCAACAAGACTGCAAAGCAGCAAGGACGGAAGTTATCTACTTGAATGTTTTATTTACCTTAATGGCTTTATATCAACTTCTTGTAAGCTCTTGGTAGTTTCTTCTTTATGTTTGTTCAATTGTGTAACCGACTTCCTGTGTCCTCAAAGACTCTTCAAATATAAGAGCCCTTCAAATTGAAACAAAAATAAAACCCCTGGGTGGACCCTGGGAATAATCATACCTGGTAAAGTCTAGTTGCTTTTTATTTCTCATGTGATAAACTCTATTCAAATAAATCATTCTCGGCTGAGAGAGAGATTCACCAAGTCCTTGATGAATTGTGATAACTTCTGTTTAATTTGATTTTTCCCCTTGATGGAATGATGGTTGCCCTTGACTTTGCTTGTTGATTTCTTCACCTTATTCTGCATTCACACACTGTGTTATATTTCCTCTTTGAATTCACTTTCTTTTCTCATTGTTGGTCGTTCGAGTTCAGGCTGGGTTATAGACTTTAGAAACTTCAGAAGACTTAAAAACAGAACTTACTCCTTTTGTACTTGGATGCTCAGCATAAGCAATGGAGTAAGGAAAACGGGCCAGTGAGCCACAACTGAAAAAAAAAGGACATTGTCGGCTGGACTTGAACCACTTGGTTGGAAACTGGGCCGTAAAATTCCATCTAACCTTTCCTTATTGTACTACAAATAAAGTTAAAACTGATAGGATCTATAAGGTTCATTGAACAGTCTAGAAAAAATGTCTATCATCCCAGGAAGTAAGTAGAAATATTTCCCACCAAGGAACCAAATTTCCCACAATTTTTCCCATATTTCAGTATGAACAGATATGGGGATATTTCCTTCCAAAGGTCAGAATTTCCATCCAGTTGCACAAATTTCCAAGGGATTAGCCTCCCAGCTACCCAATTTTTTCCACCCATGTTCACTGAATCCTTCAGTTCAAAAGGTTCATAGGCTTGAAAATTGCATTTTTTAGCAATACTGAAAGAATACTATCTAATTTAGGGTTAAAGTCCCTCCTCACAAATAATAATTTATAAAATTAGTTTGTGGCATGTAATTATTGTACACATTTCTTGTTTAGTCATGTTGTATATTTCATTTGTAACCTTGTCTTACATTTATTTCTGTTCATACCTTATTCTTTGTTTTGGTATTTTGTTAATGCCTCATCCTTATTGAGGTCATCATACCTCATCAGCTCTGTCTAAATCTCATTACTTCACTAAAGTTGCATTTATCCTTTGGATAATTGGTATGTTTGTAGCTTTTTATTTGTTTTGATATTTTGTTAATGCCTCATCCTTCTTGAGTTTGTCATACCACATTTGCTGTCTAAATCTTATTTCCCCACATGGCATATAACTTTGAGGTGTATTCATGGTTGGAAAAGGCCAGGAAGCTGGAAGGCCTCTTCCCATAAATTTGGGCATTTTGAGGGAAATTTTGGCAATTATGTGGACATTTCCATTTTTTGTAAATGAAAATACAGAAAAAATTGTGGGAAATTTTTCTCCTGCCTGAGGAATACACATTTAAGTCTCATCTTATATTTTCACAACTAGTTACTTCATCCTACATTCACAAACTATTCATGTCTCTTTTATTCGTGTGTTTTTACTTCAGTAATTTTCAATGTACAGTTCTTGCTTTTTGTTCTTCAGGTGCTAAAACTGCAGTTTCAAAGCCTCAGTCAGGTGGTGGGGCATCTGGGCAGCGATTGGCCAAACCTACATCTAAGCTTAAAGCCCCCTCAGCTGCTAAGCAGGTAGCAAAGCCAGAGCCCCCTCAGAGAACAACATCAATGAAACAGAGCCAGGCTGAAAGTGAGAAAGTACAGCAGACAAAAGATAAAGGCTCCATGCTAACAAAACTGAAATTGTTTAGTGACAAGAAAGAAGGGGAAGCCCCCAAGGCAGGGTTAAAGGCACCATCGACTGAACCAAAAGCAACAGCCGGAATACCCTGCACAACTGCCTCACAGGTTGTACCACCAACTACAACACCAGTTGTGACTGCATCATCTGCACAGGGTAGTCGACTCGCCCAACCTAAAAGTGGTAGTAAGCCTGCTACTGGGAAGGGTTCAAAGCTCCAGGGTCCCCGGAAAAGTGGAGACTTCTCAAAGCAGGCACCTAAAACAAATGCAGCTGCTGTTAAAAAGGGCAGCACAACTAATACCACAAAGAAATCGGAAGAGCCAGACCCTACAGCATCACCATCAAGGAATGCCTTAAAAGCTGTAGCCCAAAAGACAATTGGAAAGGCATTTGGTGGTAGTGCTACGGGGAAGGGGAAAGAATCCCCCAAACTTGGTCGTAAGGGAGAGACCCAGCAGCAAGAATCTCCCACAAGTGATGTTGCAATTTATTCTGATACGGGTTATGAGTCAATGGATAGGTCAAGAGATGGCTCTCTTCCTAAGAAAGAGAAAGGGCAGGAGAGTTCTGATGACGGGTACCTTAGTGCAAGCAGCATGAAGCGTAAGTCAAAGATGGGGTTGAGTAAAATTGCACCACCAATGGTCACGTCACCAAGTACTTCTAGATCTAAACTGAAGCCACCTCAGAAGAGTACCGAAATGAAATCGGGTTTGGCACCACCAAAAGTGATCACAAGCATGGCTAAAGTTAGTAAAGAAGGTACTCCAGAGACCTCACCATTTCAGCGTGGGGGTGTATACAGTACTTTTCCTGCAGCCTCTCCTGTTAAATCTAAACCAAGTGCAATAACTTCTTCCGAAATCTCACCTAAAGAGCCTGACATAACAAGTGTACCAGACAAAGTCATTGAGAAAGGAATCAAGTCACCCCTTCCTGCTTCCCCTAGTCACAAAAGCTCTTTACCAGGTTCTCCAAGCAGGATTCGTACCCCAGCTAACACTGCCACTGTTGCCCCTTTTAATTACTCAGGAAATAAAACTCCCGTGATTGATGGAGAATCTAGCTCACCTCAGCCCGTCTCCATGAGTACACAGATGAGTGTGTCATCCACCACTAGCCAGTCGTCAGATAACAGTGTTATTTATAAACAAAAGAGTTTGGAAGAGGAAGTTTGTACTACGGAATACGAAAATGACAAAGCTGTAACCACTTTTGGAACCCCAAAGCAGCAGAGATCTTTTAAAAAGGCGGCTACCGTGTCGTCGCCAAGCAGCATTACCGTTATGACGGTGCAAAAGGACAGGTCTGCTGGTCCTGTGAAGGAAACAACATTTGGGGACAGTGTGACCACCCAGGTGAAACATCCTAGTAAAAGCATTAAGGCAGAGCTAACAACCAATGAAATCAACCAGCTTGCCAATAAGAAGACTTCATCTGCCATTCAGAAACATAGCAGCTTGCCAAACGGGTCTGTGCAATCACATCAAGGGATCGTGCCATCCCACCACACTGGTCAAAAAATTGTGCCGTCGGCATCATCTGTTAGCAAATATTACAACGGACCTTCTATGAGACGGACATTCTCCAACCGGTCACATTTGAGTGACCTCCAGTATTCAGACCACCAATCACAAGAGGGAAGTGAGTGTGCCTCTGAGGATACAAACACAGGATACCTCAGCGATGGGGATATATTGCACCGGCATAACAACTTCCGAGATTTGAGTGGATACATGAGTGAGGGCGGCAGCACACTCTATGCAAGGAGGATGGGGACTCTCTTCAGAAGTGGGGATGGAATGGCAGCTCTGAGAGAATACCTTCAAAAACCAATTGAGATGAGTGATGACGATGAAAGGTAAGTTATCTCTTCCCCAGGGCAGTGAGTTGGAGCAAAATTTGTATTTTTGCTGACCGTGATGCTAGAATTGAATTGGACATTTTAGCCAACATCCTCCAAGAAAAATGCTATTTCCCGGGTGAAGCTTATTTCTATAATTGGTACAGTTAACCCCTTCTTCAAACAAGTTTACTCTATGGAACAAACAGTCTTTAAAGGGGTCAACACCTTTAACTTTATTAATCTCAAAGTGACCGAACAGGAAGCTGTCTTGTAAATCCTAGTTTAAGAGGGATTAACTAGATATGCTTGCTATACTTGCTATTCGATTCTAGTGTCGTGCTAAGGCCACACTGGAAATTAAGTTAATTCTCATCATGGACTTAAAAAAGTATCCATAACCTTATCCTTTTCTATTTATTTTCTTTTTTTCAACTTTCAGTTTGTTTGTTCTAGGCTTACTTTGTATTACATTGTGCATTCAGAGTGTTCTTGTGAAGTCCGCCTAGATATAGTACTTCGTCCGCTGCAAGTAGGACAGGAATGTTTGACTTCGGGATTTGGTTGGAGTTGTTTGGGGTAATATGTTCTAGATCTGCAAGACCATCAAAAATGATGTTAGAGATAAAGGTTCCTATTAAAATAACATGCATCTGGAAATGATAATGTCAGTCAGGGAGTTTTCATTTGCTAATATAAAATAAATAAAATGTCCACACATAGTGTTCAAAATCTGCCTAGCCCTTGGAGAGAACCAACATCTTTTTTTCTTTTTTTTCTTTTTTACTGTGGCAATATTCAAAATTTGCAGTACAGAGCTACCTGTTGTGCTTGTAGTTACCACAGAGGAAATGCATTTCTGTTAACAAAAAAAAACTATTCCAGTCACATCAATGCTTCAGATACATTCCAGTTAAATTCCATGACTTCTGAAGTAATACACCTGCTAGGGTCCTGTTAGATGAGAATGTGAAGGGAAAATATTCCAGTGCCAGAGTACTTTCCTTTTTTTTAATAAAATTTTTCATGTCATGTTTTCCAGGAAACATGAAATTAATTAGCAAGAAATCTTGTAAATGTCAGGGCCACTACTAAATTAATCTTTTCCAAGCAAGCAAAATTTATCCCTTGGCCCCCTTTCTCCTCAGCAGACATTGAAAAGGAAAAAAAAGATGGATATTTCACTGCTGATAAGAGATAACCAAGGCCAGACAAAACTGAAAAATATGTTATACAAAATTGAATTGGGATTTTGAGGGGACCATTTAGCCTGGGTAGTGGCATTTAGGTCCTTGTAGGTTAAAAATATCAAATTGAATTTTCAGTTCCTATGCTGACACCTGTTGAAGCACATATCAGGAGCTCAAAACATGGCACTGATTACAAGATAAGTGCTTTATTTATATCCCAATTGAGCATAGTAAACAAGTTGAATTCTAATATGCTGTTGTTTGGATGTCTGGGTTACTTTTTTTCTTGTCTCTCAAAGGTTAAAAATAAGCCCCTGTTTTGACTTTATTGAATGATAAGGAGACAGTTTTTTTCTCAAAACTTGATCTTTTCCCTTAAGTGGCTTTCTAAATATAGGATTGATTGAATTTTGTTTTCTTATGAACTTTGACATTTTGATGTGAGCGACTGCCTTTATATCAATGACAGTCACCTCTCAATCTTGAAATCACACTTGAATGAAACAAAATTTGAGGAAAAAAATGTTTTCCAGTTATCTTGACATTGCCCAAGGTGTAGGAGTTTGAAGCTCAAAGCACAGTTTACATTGGTACTCAGAAGATGGAGTTGTAAAGAAGTACTTGCTACCACATGAAATTGGGGCTATTTTGAGGCCTGGAAATCCAAGGATGAGGGGATAACATTGATATATCCGAAATCCAGGACATTAAACAAACAAGGGTGGATGAAATTCAGTTTTAGGTTGGCATGCAAAAATGGAGTTGTAAAGAAGTACTTGCTTCCACACAAAACTTGGTGCCTGGAAATCCAGGGATGAGGGATAACTTTTTATTTCAAAACAAAACAACCATTTGCTAAAGAATTTCAAGGGGGTAAAAAAACTTGTCAAAAGTCAATAATCTTTTTTAAAATAATATTTTAAAATGCTCATCTTCCAGTTAACTTTCTTTTTGTAAGGATCTAATTCTTGAAGAGAAAGCACGGGATGCTGATTAATATCTTGTTTTATTTATTATTCTTTATCTATAAATACTTGCCTTACAAGAATGAATGTTTTTTCCATCATAGACACAGTAGTGCTCTGAAAGTATTACTGCGATTTTCTGATAAGGCAGGATCTTGCCCCTAGGTATGCCATAAACAGAGATGCCAACTCTCCATGATTCTCAGGGAGGCTGCCTGAGAATTCAAGGATTTTTGTCCATTCTAACTAGCAAATATGACAACCTCCCTGATTCAAGCAAGTTTTTCCTCCATTGAGTTGCATGTAATTCTAAAAAATCTCCCTGATTCCTGTGTGAAACCTCCCTGATTTCTGGATGTAAATGTTGGCATCTCTGCATAAATGGTTGTTGTATTTGAAGTGTTGGAAGCAGTATTCACACCAGCCTAGGACATCATTTCATCAACTCTTGTTTGTTTAATGTCCTGAATTTCTGATATCAGCAGGAAACTTTTTGTCTCAGCCTTAAATTAACGACCTCCTTTTTATTGCCTTGATGAATGCCGTTATCACCTGCTGTGAAGCTTTTTAACTTGTTTTGCTGTTGACTGGAAGCCACTTTTACAGTTAGTACTGGATGTCCTGTTATCATACATACTTCTAATAGATATAATAGTGTCCTTCTTGGTAGATCTTTTTCCTTTTGGTTCTATGGTCAAGGTATAAAGCCAGTGTCATTGCCTTTCAATAAAGGCCAGCTTGGCAGACTGATTTTTATGAAGTTCAAAACAACTTTGTTTAGTATGAGGTTGTTCCGGTTCTCTTTATATGTTATAGAATGTGGGTTGGTTGACCTCAAAAGGCTTCATTGTATTTTTTCCTTTTTTGTGGGGACATGACATGTTAGCAGTTAAATAGCAATTAGGTGTGTAATTAGGAAGGGACTAAAAGGGGTGGGGTGAAGGGAGACAGATAAGAAGCAAGTAGAAATTAAGGTTATAAGGGCAGTTATTATGTGCCTTAGAAATATGCCATGTTACAGACGAATACAAACAGCAAGTGATGATTTGATTTTAGATGGCCATTAGTGGGGTCTATCACCTTTTAATCTTTTAAGTTTTTTTTGCTTACCTGCGCAAGGGATGGTTGTTTCACAGAAATGCCACTTGAGAGGATAAGGCCTTAAGTCTCATTTCCTCAAATAGCACTACCTTTTATTGGCTTTGTCAAAGCAACTCCCTATCACCTTTTAATCTTTAAAGTTTTTTGTGCTTACCTGCGCAAGGGATGGTTGTTTCACAGAAATGCCACTTGAGAGGATAAGGCCTTTAAGTCTCATTTCCTCAAATAGCACTACCTTTTATTGGCTTTGTCAAAGCAACTCCCTGGTCATATCAACAATAATTTTGGTTCAATGATGACAACAAGTTTTGGGAAGGCAGTTTCTTCAGCTTGAATTAGTATATCAGTCTATCCTATTTTATGATTGGTTCTTCAGGATCATGTGACAATCCATTTCCTCAGTTGTAAAATTTAATTAACTAGGCGCATTTGCTTGTTCATCTTGAGTATGCAACATTAAGTCCTAAAATGTTATAACAGATTTCTTTAAAGAGAAATCATAAATCCAAAATTGTGAAATTTAGCCCTTCCTTCAAAATGTTTTGGGTATTAAACTGCTTTTGCCGTTTCCAAGGTGTCCAAAGCAGCACTACCTAATTTAATGTGCAGCACAGTTCAACTGTTCAATGGGAGCAGTGTGTTATGCTGGCTAGCCCACCTGACATTAAGGAATGTATGAAATGTAAACCATGGTTGTGTTCACAATAAATCAAAAGCCTGTCAAAATAAATAAATAATGTGTCAATAAATAGTCAATCTGAACATGTCATTATAGTACACCAGAAAGGTTGAGCAAGGGCAGCAATTGCTGTTCTAGTGTCTGTCTTTTTGTAAGTATTTAAACTTCATTTCAGTCAACGCAGAAATAAAGAATACTCTTGGTTTTGAATCATTGTAAGTCAATCAATTTATTGATTTAGTTGGAAAATTTTAAAAAATAAAAATAAAAGTTGTATTACAAAAAAACTTGAGCAAAGGTGAGAAAAGACTGATTTATTAGAAATCATCCTCTCACTGTAGCAAAGTGTTTAAAGGAAGTGAAGTGTATGTGTTAGAAGGGTGGAGGAAGTGGGAACTATTTCCTTAATTATTATGTGACAGGAATTTGGGTGTAAACTTTCATGTTAAAGCAATTATTATACCAATTATTTATATGATCAATTTCACTCCTCAAAATTGCAAAAAATAAAATAAAAAAAAAAAGTATCAATATTTTAGAAATAGCAGGGAAAGTGCATATCAAGAGTAAAGAATGAGCTCAATGTACACATATTGGAGACTATGATCTCGCCTTAGTAGAGGAGGTAGTTAACTCATCAAGGTCAAGTGAAATTCATCCTTGACTTAACAATGTCAAACCTTAGGAATTGGTACTAATATGCAATAAATGATGCTGTATTTTGACTTTGAAACATTCTTTAAAAAAAGAAAGAGATTTTACTGAAATTTTATTTTTTACTTGTAAGGGTCAGTATCATTTCTGTTTTTGTTTTTTCAATTTTAACTTTTTGAATGTTTTAAAATTTCTCCTGGATCCCCAGAGAATATTGTGGAGCTTAAATTAATTTTTTCATTACTTCACAGTTGGTGACTGCAATGTGATAATAGCATCAAGACTCAAACAATGACATCATTTTGATGGTTCAATAACATTTTTTGCAGATCAGTGTAGTGTATCTATATTCAACAGCTGACATAGGCTGCTCCATTTTTTTTTTTGGGGGGGGGTATTTCTTTTGCCGACAACCAGGGAATGGGTCAGACCTAACTCAGGGAGTGTTTCACAGTGACAGTCAAACTAGCGTAGCTATTGGGTACAGACTTGCTTGTGCAATTTACATCTAAAACTGGTAGGAATAAACATTCGAAAGTAATATTGTCAAAATTATGGATTGGAAAGCTGTATAAATCTGGCAAGCCTTTTGGGATTTTCTGGAAATAGTTGGCATATTTGTATCAAAGAGGAAAATAAGTAGTGGCTTGGAAGAATTGGATCAAGGGGTTCACTGTATGTATTTCTCCCTGTGTGGTTTTGTAATAATGCCTTCTTTTAATAGGAACATTAATAGTGAATGCATGGTTTGTGAAGTATGCCATGATTATTACCAGCTTTTAAATTATTCCCTGAAACCAACCAATTTTTCTCAAAGGTAAAATTTTGATGTATTTTGAATAGCTTTTTAGGAATGGATATTTGAAGTTGTAAATTATCAAATAAATCCCTCAAGGCTTTCTCATTCAATCAGTGTCTGCCTCAACCCAAAATACCTCCATTAGTTGTCTCAGGACAAAGGAAGTCCTTGACAACTTTGGACATAGCTGTGGCATTCCTTTGGTATCAAGGTTGCTGTATGGTTCCTAGCTACACAGAAGAGAAACAGACCTGAGGAGGTTTCTGTGGAAAGAGATGGGTTAGGTTTCCAAAATATGAAAGTGAATAATTAGAGTAGAGAATGAGAGATGGGAATTTTTCTTGAGTGAATTTGGTAGATGAATTGCCAGTTACACTTCAGCCAGTTGCTTGATAGTAGGTGCATGCTGTCATGTCATGAGCAAGTATCTCTGTCAAATTTGCAAATTTGTAGACAGAACTTGGAAGCAGGCTATACAGCAAGTAGATAATGCAGTCAATTGTTTTAGGGTCTTGGAGGTGAGTGACAGTTTCAACTGGAACAATTCTGGCTTACAATTCAGACTTATGTGTGGCATTTAAAGTTTTGTACAGAAGGTGGAGTCATAGACCAGAGAGATGGATACAATTTGATGTACCTGGTTCTGACTAAAGGATAAAATTGGTTCAATTCTTGTTTGTTACTCTGTCACCATGGCTGCAGTAGACTATTGCATAGATTTACATCTTGGCATTTTGGGAGATGAAAAAAACATGCAATGTTTTCTTGGTAAGAATTCTTAAATGACATTGGAACAGTGACCTTCTTATTTTCAGCAGATTCTCTTGAAATAGTTTCACTGGTATGTTAATTGGCATGTAGCATGCTGGTAGGCTAGGACTGTTTGTTGCACAGTAGATAACACACCTTAGTTATGTACAAAGCAGAGTCAGTCGGAGCCGCTAAATATGAATTCCACATGGTTTATTTAAGTTTAGCCAGATGGAACCACATTGTGTGCAGATGGCAGCCTTGGTGAGTTGCATTCGAGTCAGGCTTTGTTATTGCATGTAACGCTTTGTCTGAAGCCCACAATTAGATTGCTGGGCTTTTAAAATACCTAAGGTAAAAGAAATGAGTTGTCTTCTATCAACTGCTTGGATTCAAGTGATATTTAATTGCTATTTTTCAAATGTTTGAAAGAAAACAACCAGTGTGTGACACTGGTATGGAAATCTTTGGACTGTTTGCTACATACGAACTTAATGATTTCAAAAGTGTGTATTTAGGATTACATACACACTCTCTCTTGTGTTCTGGCAGAGTGCTGCAGTGTTCATAGCTAGTGTCAGCGCAACCAGATCATGGATCGATTATGTCACATGGTGTGAAAGATAGGTGATAGTATTAGTTACATGTGTAAACTGTCTTTTTCAGACTTTTCTAAAGGTTTGTTCTTTTAACATTTCTTTGGAAGTATACACTACCAGACAGGCTAAGGTTCAACAATCATAGCACAAACATCTGAGTCCACATGGTGTAATAAAGTGCGGTTCATTTCATAAGGTTAGAGAAGCTAAATGGCCAGGTTGGCCCTAATGTCACTTGTTTAAGATTTATTGCTGGCTGCCACCCATGGAGAGCTCTTGAGAAAGGCAGTGAAATATTGTCAGCTATCAATTGAGCATGCAAGCGCGAGCTGTTCTTTAAGCCTGTAAATGCATTCAGGCTGTACCTTTGGCATTTCCAACTGCACAATTGGTTGGAAGATCGGTGCAAGTAGCCTACTTCTTCATGGGAGTTTGTCAACTTTGCTTCTTCTGTTATTTTGGATTTCAAGCTGAGGCATAACTTGATAAAGCCCTGCATGTTTTGAAACCCAAAACTTCATTTGGAAGCTCGGAATTTCTGAAACACACAGAGCCGCATATGTTTTCATTCACCAGTTTTAATGGAGGAATCTTTTTAGATCCTATTGGGATAAACCAGTACATTTCGTGAAAAATTGTGAGGGATATGTTCTTGTGGCCTTGTTTCTAAAACACTGCAGTGACAAAAAAAAAGAAAAAAAAGAAACATAAGTGGTTGATCAATATGACATGTAGAATAACAAGGGAATAAACTGGAATAACTTAAATGGTGAGTATTTTACTTACAGTGGGTACATATACCGGAACAAAGTGACGATGTATGCATGCTGGATTTTGTCATCAAATGACTTCCTGTATTGATGCTAGATAACTTCCTGTGACCTAGTCAGTCTGGTACATTCAAAAGAATTCACAAATATTATTAATGTGTTGAAATGCAGTCGGAAGGCACTAGGTGCTGGTGCCTAGTGTCAGTGCCCTCTGTAGGTACTGTGGGGATCCTATGGTGTTAGTAAATTTTTTTCTATAGTAGAATGTGTTTTGCAGGAATTCATAGTCATGCATACATAAATAAGTTAGTGATTTTTAATTGAAGTACATAGACCAGGGTGCTCATTAAGCATTCAGTCGTCACCCCACAGTACAATATTTGTAAGTGGTAGTCTACAGAAATTTTCAATTTGTTTGATTGACAGCAAATCCAAAAATGCAGAGACTGCCAGAATTCTGTGTGTAGCTCACATGAATATCACACAACATGTAGTGTACTGGGATCTGATTACACATTGGGTCTTGCATATGCACCCTGAAGCAATAAACTAACATGCCTAGACTGGAGACTGAGTTTTAGACAGTTGTGATGGGAAGGGCAGATTTGGAGAACTGGAACTGTTTCAAGGGCCAGTTCTCTCACCCCAAACAGTACCCATTCTCCTTACCTTCTTACTTAAACCCCGCCCACAATTGTCTGAAATTCATCCTAATCCAGATACAATCTCAGTTTATTACTTCAAGGTGAGTACAGAAAAACTCAGTTTATATAATCAAAACACTCTCAGTACTGCAGTACTCTGCATTGTTTGAATTAGCTGTCAATCAAAGAGCTGAGCCAATTGAGAGTTTTGGTACCCCCTACCAAAACTGTAGTATGGGGTGAGAGGTTTGGCCCATTAAGGTGAGAGTATTTGAACTTTAAACAAGAAAGTCCTGGGTATCTATACATAGGACAGGAAAATCCGTGATACCTGTACCTGGCTGTCGTCCCCAGATTCTAATTACATTAACATGCTGTTCCACATGTACTGCAGTCTAAAACTGTTTAAAGGGCAAGAGCTTTCGCTCCAACTGGAAGGAGTGTAGTAGACTGTCCTGTTTTATGATTGGCTGTTGAGAGTCATATGACAACACTGTTTTCTCCTCAAATGCAAAATTTTCTGGTAGTAACTGCTTGGTTTACCTTGAATATGCAATTATGAAAGATACTCGAGTGAAAAATGAGACAAAAATTGTGTGATTAGCTGTTGCATCAAAATAAGTTTGGGGGGCTGCTCTTGACCTTTAAGTTGTCATTTGTTCCCAAAATTTAATTTGTACATTTACAAAGCAAGCAAATAGTTTGGAAACCCTTTGTAGGTCGCTTTATAGAGTCCCCAAAATGTGGGTGACGTGCAGCGGTATGTGTGGCCCTAATGATTTAGTGGGAGCTTTACTCGGAAGGAATTGGCACATTCTGTTGTTTGTATTAGTTAAATTTTTTACAAATCTGCAAACTTAAAAAGTATGTCTTTAGGTTTGTTCTCTTGTACCTTGTGACACACAGTGCATGTTACCTTGTGTTTACAATAAGGCAAAAACGCAGGGTAACCCGTGTTTTCCAGTCTGTGTTCTCACATACCCTGCTTTTCGTTAATTTGGGAATGCTACCATAGTAACAAGGTCAAATATTTCACATATCAATTAGCCTAATATTAAATGTTAGAAAACACCTGTCATCAGCCCCACAAACAACTGCGACCTTGCTTGATTAAAAAAAAAAACACTTTGTTTAAAAAGGCAGAGCCCTGTGATTTGAGGTGGATCGAAATTTTAAACACCAACCCTGCATTGACCCGCGTTCCCCCATCACTGGAGGGCGAGGTTAACACAGTGTTACTTCAAGAGCAGGATACATGGGACCAAAGATGATGATTTCTGTACAACTAGTCCTGTTTGCACCCTTAGACAAAGTACATTGGTTTAATGACCTTTGACCTATTTAAGGCTGTATTGCCAGTTCATTGACATGAAGAAGTAATAACTGTTCCCAGTGTGTGCACTCTGTCACAAGGTTCCACTGCATTTCTCTGCTGGACTTCAGGGTTGTTATTAATAGCTTTTGACAGAGACACACAGCCACAGTGTTACACTCACGATTACAACCAGGGGGTCGTTGACCTGGGAAACTGCCAACTCTGATTAAAGCATGTATACTCTAAACAAGTTGAGGATGGAAGTCGCCACACTGTAATTGATGATGTTTGTGTGTAGAGTTGCTATGACATGTATATATTGATTCTACATTTAAACTAGAGAGAAATAGTCAGAGTTCACTGTAACTCCCAGAGCCTCCAAACTGACAACTGTTGTACACATGCGACTCATTAATGTAAAATTGTAAGGTGTTGATGACATTGTCATTCATTTGAATGACTGAAAAAAAACAGAGTAGTGTCAGTATTATATTTTTGATGTACTTTGGGACCTATTACTAAACAGGCAGATGCTCTTTCAAGCAGGGCCCCAGAAATAGCATCAAGACATGAAGTAAGTGAGTTGACTAAACTTGACTCTGATGATTACACATTAAAACCAATATAAAATTCTAGGATTTACTCCATAAAAATAAGTTGTGACCAGGATTTGTGATGTGTGACATTTGATAATGACTATGTATAGTTTCACTGAAACATTCTAGATGCAAAAACTATTTAATTCTAGATTAAGGAAACAAAGTGCTGCAGCAAAAATATAGGATGTTTTAGTTAATTAGCATAATGAGGTTTAACAGTGTACCAACACTAATGTGTTTTATTGTATTGTGTCAACTATTTAAAAAGTAAAGGTTAAATAGAGTTAAAAATACAATTTTGCTACACCTTCAGTTTGGTTTCAAATCACATAATTATTGTCATCATGCAATCTTTATGTGTAGTAGCAGGCCTCATGAACAGCAATATATGCAGTGTGCATGAAGTGTAATATTTCATTCATTTAATATGATGAAAAGTCCATTACAGCTTGCTAGATTTTCAAAAAAGTTAGGTATACCATCAGGAATATTTGTCTTACGTTTAATTTAATACACACTTGATGAAGAACTGTTATGTGCATTTCCATCCTCAGTTTGCTTGGCATTTGGCAATTAATTGTCTTAACATTTTTACAAGAGGCTGGAAGTGTTTTCTTGTGCAAGGATGGCGCAGCATGGGAATAATTGAATAATATGTCATTTTCCCAGGAAAAGAATATTGAGCCGAGCAATTTGAGACATGTTTAAAATCAAGAAAAAAGTAGACTTAATTTGCCAAAATAAATTAGGTGTTCAATTTGTTGGAGTTTCAACTCCTGCATTATAGTCAAGTGAAAACTCAGCAGGAGAAAAAATAAACCCAAGTTGTTGGTAAGTGAATAATAATTAAATACTGTGAAGGTTACTACTACTGTGAAGTTGCTCAACGAGCTTGAAAGGAAATTACTCTCAGTTAACTACAACTTACATATTTAGCAAGAAAAACTAGGCTTAGGTTTCAATGAGTTGGGGAGATTGAGAGCAGGGGTCATGGGAAGAGGGCAGGAAAGGGGAATGGGACCATACTACAAAGGCTTTACTTTTGATGGCATGCTGGTTTAAGGAAAAATAGAGCACTATAGCACTGCTAAACCAAATGAAAGGAAAAGGACTGTGTCTTTTAACTTTACCAAAATGTTTGGGGGGAAGGAAATTTTTCATCCCCCTTGCAGCAGTCTGACTTACAAGTTGTTTAATTTTTTGGTCTCTCAGTCTCTCAGTTACCTAGAAAAGAAGGGCAGTGCCAGGAATTCTAGTGACTGTCTTCAAATGTTTTTATCAGATTTACGTCAGAATTATAAAATACCACCTTGCAGAGAAGCATTTTGAAAACCCATTTGATGAAATATTGCCCATTGCCCTACTTCTGTCAAAATCAGTTGCCCCCTGAGATACAAAATGGCACCCGCCAGAAAACTAAGCAATTAGTCAACCCCCAAATATTCTTAATTCCATTTAATTAAACTATTCTATTCGGTGAACATTACCAGACACAAACTGCATTACTCTCCATGTTCCTTTAGATGGAACAAAGACATGGCTTCAATAATTAGAACCTTAATGAACGGGTCTACCATTTACTTGATTTGTAGATGAATTCCCATGAATCATAGACGACAAAAACCTCACTTCAGTGATTCGACACCTTCTTAATTCTTTCGTAGACCATTGTCTCCAACCCCAAGTCAAAAGACCATACAAGGACGAATGACACCACTATGGTAAAATGACACACTCGGAATTTTTAAAACATTTCTCCATTCCAAGCTACTTCGAATGATCTTATTTTTTTCTGTTATCTCTGCTCTTTTGTAAAAAGCTCTCTGATTCAGCTCCCATTAAGTTTCTTGTCTTCCAAATTCACCAACCAGCCCCAGAGGCGACAAACTTTCCTTTCATTTTAAATGAAAACCAATTAGTGGGCTGTCGTCCTCACCTGCGTGCAAATGGTATATTCCACAACTCTTTAATCAGAGCCAATAACTAACTGTGTGTATGCACAGAGCTACTGTGACTGACGATTACAAGGTATCTGTTCCGTCGATGGGTTGTATGCATGTATACTCTTAACGAAGAAGTGAGAAACCTTGTTTCAGTGTTATGACAAGTCGTTGATTTTTATTGTCATCATGATAAAGGTGTTGTGCAACTTGATACTTTGGTGGATTGTTTCTGTTAACGAATAAGTAAGGATTAATTGTGGATTAATCGTGCACGTTAATTTGGATGTTAACATAGACTTCTGATTGGTGGAGATGGTGAGTTTGTTATCTGTCTCACGTTGATTAAGCCCTGTGGGTATTTATAAACCATAACATGTACAGAAACTGATGGTCTAATTGAAAACCATTATTTTGTAATATTTCTCATGGCAAGATGAGTATGCATCATTATGACATCATACTTCCCAGTGCTGTAGTATACATGAGACCATGCAGTGTGGTGATTGCAAACAATGGGATGTATTAAGCTATTTCAATTGTGCAACAAGAAAGATTTAAGTTTTATACTTAGGTGGAAAATCTCTCTCTTGAGCTCAAAGAAATGTAAGAGTTTTTGTCGTCCAACTGACATAAAAAAAAGTGTCACATGTGAGAGTATGAAAGAGAAGGTTGATGGTGGTTGGGAGAGATGTTTGTCAGCTGGGGAGGGGGGGTGTGGAAAGATTGAGGAGTTAGATGTGATGTGGTGGAGGGCATAGGTGTATGACATGGGGTTACAAAGGGTCACTTGCCCTCCCAATTCAGACAAAAGCAATTGGTCCATTCTCGCAAATCATGAGCAAAATATAATAAATGGTACTATTGTTGAGGCAAAAATTGCTCTTGCTCCCTCAGAAAAAAATTACCTCTGTAAGCCAATGGTGGAGGGTATTATAAAACCATAAACCTTATTATTTTATTGTAAATACTTGTATTATGCATCAAAGGGAAAATATAGCCACCTTATTGTTATTTAAATAAGGGTCGTAGTCAACCTCCTGTCACAAATGGCTGTTGAGATTGAGAACCATGAGACAAATTCTTTTTCTCATTGAATTTAGAAATTCATGAGGAGTAACAAATTTTCTCTATATTGGCCATGCAATATTATGAACTCCTCTAATAAATGAAGGGCATACTTAAAGGAGAAATAAGACAAAACTTGTAAAAATTATCTGTTGTTTCAAAATAAGTCTAGAGTGACTGCTCTTGCCCGTTAAGGTTCTTCGATGCTCCTCTGGAATTGCATTTATTGTAGAAGTTTATATATATATCATTTGTTGATTGCATTGGACAAGAAAACATACAGACACACCTTCACAAAGGCATACACACCAAAAAAAAAAAAAAAAGGAATGGGAAAAGGAAAAGGATTTACAAGAAATAATCATTGTGGTTTGTGTTGAAGTTATAGTATTGCCTTCGTTATATAGTCCTATGATTATTGCAGTCAGTATGCAGGTATGCAATTGCAATTCAGTCTTGAAAGTTTTACTGAAATATTAAATGAAGCTCCCATGCTCTAATACTCCACCATCTGACTATGTCATACTCTTCCTAACATCCCATTGGTAAACCACTACCCCCAGCCAATTCAATTCAGTGACAATATTTGAAAATCAGCTCAGCTAATTTACTCATTATTCCTTTATAAACGAAGCGTACAATACTCATTAGCTTGCAAAAATGCACATTTCAAAGCATTAAATTTACAGCTGGGATCGTGACTCCAAAAACACGGAAATCCAAATTATCAAGTATAGCTATAGGTCTTTGATGAGCAGATTCATGACCGGAACCCTGTTTTTCTACAGTAGTGGAGCAATCTTTTACTGTAGTTATAGTACCAGGTAGTTGATCTCCCCTATGTAGGTCACCCAGGCAATCAGAGTCATTTGAATAATGATACCTGAAGCAGATGTGTCTCTGACTCAAACTGCTCCAAATATTTTTAAATACAGCCTTTAAATTTCTTTTCTGACAGTTTTTTTTTAACTAGACCTGGAAATAAGTTGCTCTATTTGCCAAGGGCTGAAGAAGAAATCTGTAAGATGACAGGGATGATAAGACTATCAAATTGGATCAAACTTTGCCATAAATTTTATCTGACAAAGATTGGTAGATGACTCATATTGTAACCTGTGACAAAGGAAAATTACTTTGACCCCAGATGAGTTAGATGATTTAGGCTGAATGATTTATAAAGAGAATTTTTTGTTTTGCTTTTAAAAATGGTCACATGTCATCCCCTAAGTCCTTGAGCTCAAAACCCCAAAAGAGGAAAAAATATATATGAAGAAAAAAAAAAAAAAAAAGAAAAGGAGAAAAAATAAGTTACTTCATTTGAAAGGGAAGGTAAAGTTTATTTTAAAATTTTACTGGAACACACACCATGACAAGTAATTATTCAATTCATTTCAATTCGAATTGAATTTGTATATGATTTACATAATTCACAAGTTAAAATGAACATATATTCCCCTTTATGGGAACTAAAAACAGAAAAGAACTGTTATCTAATTAAAAGACCTAACTTAGAAGAATTTAAACTAACTAAAAATTATGCAAAAAAATGAATAAAAAATAAATACAATTAAAAAAAAAATGAAAAAGGAAATAAGCGTAGAGTAAAAACATGACCGTTTGTTACATTGGTCAACTTTAGTCTCATGACAAAGGCTGTGTTGATGATTTGGCCTATAACATTGAACACCTTGGATTTTTGTTCAAATTATCTGTAATATTTTATTACATACTGTAACCTCAATACAAGGTGGAGCTATTTGTTAATAACAAAGTTTTGGTCATGATGATCAGTTTATCATAATTACTGAGCAGGCACAGTTTACAAGACTGGTTGGTGCCATGTCCTATGTTTCTACTCTTTAGAACTTACAAATTGCTTTAGTATTTGCAATGATGTCCCTTTCTTTGCTCCTAAACTGGTAGGGTAATCATGCACTTGAGAGGATTGCATTTAAAATGCTTCAACAAAGCATTAAAAGTAAATAGCTCTATGAGTCATTTTCAAATCATTGGGTCTCAACAGTAATCCCCAGCAATAGCTTCATCTCCTCAAAATATTATGCACAAGAAGAGTTGTAGAAGTTGTGCATCTTTTGAAATGTTGAAAGTTTGGGTGAACAAATTACTTTTGAGCAACAAACAACTGAATTTCTCTCTGAGAGAAATTTATTTCTTCAAAAGAAGGCTACCATACTGCCTTATTTGTAATTATCTACCACTCTTTAACAATAAATATTGGTTTTACAAGGATGAAATTTTCTTGTAAAACAAATGCAATATTTACCTTTAAAGGCAGTCATTCGTCACCTTAAACTACATTTTCAGTATACATATATCAAAACTCTCAATTGGTACAGCTCTTTGATTGGCATCACATTCAAACAATGCATCATAGCTAAATTACACAGCATGGGCACTGAGAGTGTCTTCATTACACATTATGGACTTGTATGGCCACTGGGACAAGCCATAAAGCAATAAACTAGGATTGTGTCTGGATAAAGATGAGTTTTAGATAAATGTGGGAGGGGATAGAAGTAAGAAGGTTGGGAGAATTGGAACTGGTTGGGATGATGAAAATATGCCTTTAAACTACTGAATTGGATACAGCTAGGACTAGCTGTTGCTGAACACTACAAATTAACTTTTATCCTTCTGTCACACAGGATGCTCGCACATTTACTAGCTGTGTGGCTCAGCCAAGATATAGAGGCAGCCTTGACCTTCAACTTTTATTTACAGTATTGCCAATTTATACATCTACTGTACAGCACATAGTGTCCCCATACCTTATGTTTCCATGCATGCCTGTCAAATGCAGTGTTATGTTTTTAGTCAGTGTTATGGTTATCTTGAGTATTTTATTGAATACATACATGGAAAATTTTTATTACCTTCAATATATTAGTTAAATTGATGTGTAACATCCTGAAAGGGGAGATAATATTGATGAAATATTGATTGTGAGTGAATTGTGGAAGTTGTACAAGAGAAAGTTGACTTAAGCAAAGGTTATAGGTGTGCTACTACAAGTATTTAATTTGTTATTAATTTGGCCCGGTGCCATGTTGGCACTGACATTTAAAAACCTATAGAAAATATAAATACTGCATCTAAACAACACTTTCAACACTAAGATGCCACCAATGAGTTTTTATGATAAAAAATTAAATAATATATTCAATAGCTTAATATTGTGATATTATGGTTTGTACTGAATGAATTATTGTAGGTAGCCTGCTGAAACTGCATAAAAATATTTTTTTTGAATTAAGTCGATTATGAAACTTGTGCCATAGGGAGCAAAAACAGATCATGTCATGGGTCAAAGTTTGAATTCTGTGGACATGACATTCCTTAAAGGGGGGGGGGGTGGGGTAACAGGGCATGCAGTTAAGGAAGGAGAAACTGGAATGAGGGTGAGGGTCTCGCATACGATCTCCGCTAGCAGAGATCTATTGCTCTAGAAACTTAAAACGCAGTCACAAGGTATAGTAGTTATCACTTCTTGAGGGGGCATAAGGTTTCGAATTTCAAGGGCTCTCTAAGATACAATCTGAAACCATGTTTAAAAGGGGATAACGTCATATTTATGAAAGTAAGTTAAGAACACTGATTTTTGCCATGTATGGTGAGGACAAGACCTAAAAATTACTGCTTTAGAAATGGAAGTTCATCAAAATGGGACTGGTTTATAGGAATTTGGGACTCATGGACCTTCAGGAGAAGAAAATGGCTGTTGACAGGTAATATCATTCACTGACTAGCTTTAATAAAACTTTCACAAGTCACACAGTTGAATGTTGCAGTTAATTACATTCTGCTGCATCAGTGTTCCATGCTCAAGCCCCTGTGATACAATCTTGATGTAATGACTAGTCAATATTTGACAAACTGAGGGTTCATGGGAAAAATTTTAAAAATGAAGAAAAAAAGGAGGATTTTAGTTTGTTTCCCAAGTTGATACGTGCACATTTGCACAAAACTGGGTGTTCTAGTGAGTCTATTGATCATGTATTGACCAATGAGATCATTTTTTGATTTTTTAGAGGAAACACTGCTCATGATGCTGTTTAACATTACTGTAAGTTATTGGTTATGCCATAATCCTGGTCAATCATTTCCTTTGTCGAGGAGTATATTACCAGTAGTCAAGTAACTGTGGAATTAAGGTAACTCATAAATGGGTTTCCTATATGTGAAGTATTAGCTTATATAAATACACACAATTGATTTGACCAAAAGGTCAAGTGTTTTGTAGTCAAATTCATGTTGAATTGTGTTCACAGATATTTTGCTTGTTACAGTGCATGGCTGGGATGTACCTATATCTCTGAGATGTAACTTGAACTCAGTATACGGTAACATTTGGGTTTCAAATTTTCTATTAGTTAGATGAGAATTTATAAAATGCACCGACATGAATGTGTTAGGCCTATACAGTGTCAACTGTTTCAAAGTGCCTCCCCTTTGGCTGCTTGCTCTTGGGCATTTTCTACAATCTCCAGCCCAAGGGGGGGGGGGGGGGGGAGTGGTTCTATTCTACTAAGTGTTCTGTCAGTTTATTGCATAAATGATGTCCACAGCTTTTGACTTCTGTTCTGTGTACTGCATATTATTCTAAATATGTGCAGTATTTAGTTGAATGCAGGCCGTAATAAATGCCAAATTAATAAAATAGTCAGGTGTCATTTATGTTCTCCTCGAAGTAATTTGCAGTTTAGTTACAGCAAATCAGCATTGATACAATACAGTAGCTGTCTAAAGTCTCCTCCAGGTAATTTGCAGTTTAGTTACAAAATAACAACATTGACACAGTGACTGTCTGATGTTGGTTACCAGGTTACAGATGTAGATTCCACCTTTAGTAGCCTCTTTGACCGGACTTTGTGACTCTCATCCACCCTGGCCCAGGCTATTAATTCATTTCTGTAATTTTCAGTTTTCATAGCTTCTATACACATGTTGGCATAGAGTTTGCATTATGTACCAAACGGTGGAAGGAGGGATTCCGTGCATTCCGACCATACCTGCTCAGTACGGTCTCCTGATGTATGGTATGAAAGTCTCTGATCTCCTCTAGAGGGAGTTAATTCTCCGTAAGTTCACCATGAAGATCAAGTACGTCATCTGAAACATGCTATAAGTAGCTTATATCGTACAAATGAAATTCAGGCATTCTTGTATTATTTGGTGGTACGTACATATGTGTAAGCACGAAAGGGTAAAGGTGAAAACACACTGCGCCATTTCTTGCCACAACATTTGCCTGCCACCTTTTGAGTCATTTTGAGTTTCAGATTTTCCAGGTGTGCTACAAATTACAATCCTCAGAAAACTGAGGAGAGTGGTTGGTGAGCTGTTTTATTGAACTTGAATAGATTTCTATGAGTTCCTGTATATCTTCATCTTGGTGTACAAAAAATACTTCTCACAATCGTTTGAGGTGAGTGATGGTGTGCAATTGCTGACTTGCATGCCTCAAAATCCAAGGCCTAGCAGATTTAGAGTTACATGGCTACCTGTTTGAATACAACTATATAACTAAGCGACTTCAGGAGGACATAAAAAAGAAAATGCGAGCTTTTCATCCAATTTTTATTCATTCAACTAGAAAGAAAAGGCAAAGCTAGCGGGATATGAAACTTTTTTTTCAAGTTTATGGGAAAGAGTTTTAGAAATAGTTCAGATAAAGTGACACAGGGATCGAATCACCTTGGATTTAGTGACTCAGTTCTCAAGAGGGCAATTTTAGCTTCTTTGGTAAGGTTGTTCTCTTTTTTGAAATTGATCACATTATCCTTTTTTTTTCTTTTGATTATGATGTCTAGACTGCTTAACATTGCTGCATTTCTAAAAATAGCAATATGTGATCATAAAGTCCCTCCAGAAATCGTGACATAGTCATGTCCCCTATTTTGAGTTCTGGCAGAACCTATGAGACAAAACGAAAGTATATATTCTTTTTAAATAGACTTAAAAAAAGGAAGGAGATTGTTTAAGTTTATCTGCAATAACAAAATATAAATATAAAAACAAACTAATTTGTGTTTAGATCTTGTTTGGAAAGAATGCCAAAATATGCTACCCATATTCAGCAGGAGGTGTACTACCTTGTCCAAGTTAACACAGTCAGGTCATGTTACTGTGACATGAAATCTGCAGCTACAGTATATGTAGTAAGAGCAGAGATATATTTGGGTGTGGCTTCTTAATTCACCAATTTACCCCTTTCCTCCCCTCTTAGAATGAATGAACAATGCATCTGAAAAGACAGATGACCCGCATAATGATTGATTTATAGGCCTAATTGTCATTGGCAGGACATCCTCTAATTGAGGTTGTTTTTCCATTTTGTAAACAAAATGTGTTAAGTTGGATTAAGAATGCAATTTTACAGTAAATTAATTACTTTTCCGAGTAATGAATCATTTGGTCGGTGTAAGGGGTGAGTAAAGGCACTGTAAGGGCTGCAAATCGGGCAACTGGACTAAATTGTTTCACAGGTTGCACTGAAGGGGGCTGTGGGTTGAAATCAGTCTGTAGGCATTATAGAATTTTACTTGCCAAACAGTAGGCTAATAGGTTTAACAACTCTAGCTATCATCTGTTGAATAAATCCTGGAGTGATGATGGAAGTTCCATTACTTGTGAAGAAAATAGTAGGTTTTGTTGATTTTCAAAACAAACTCATCAGCTATCGAGACATGCTTATTCCTTTTAAATTCATGTAAACCTGTGATTTTTTTTTCTTTTGTATGGGCATGGTCCTCTGTACATTCAAGTATCTGTCATTTATGCTCATCTAAGCAAATCGTAGTTCATGGAGTTTTATGAAATTGCACCAAATTTGACCTCAAGCAGACTAAACCGGTGATTTCATCCTCTCTAGCTCAAAGCTTTCTTCCGCTGCCTCTTCCCCTGGCAACATCCTCATCACCAGATACAAGGGGAAAAGAATGAGCTCATTAACACCCTGGTTATTTTCATTTGCTGGTGTAGCTTGAGGCTAGTGTTTTCACAAGTTGGTATCGATAAGAGAAAGAAAGTTAAGTCTTGACAGTTTGTCACGACTAAAGATGACAAAAGACGTCTCCCAGAGATGGAGTATCTCTCTGTTTCTCCTGCGATTGCTGCATGGCGACGTATGCCCAGTCTGTCGGGGTGCTTGACGGTTTTTCATCGACCAATTTTTTTCGGTCATTAAAGAGTAATTTGATGTGGATGAAACTGTGATGGAGTTAATGGCTGGGAGTGGTTCACAATGGAACCCTTTATGTAGCTGCTGAATGCAGCTGGAGTAATGCTTGAAGTGTTGAAATGAAGCTTCATTGGTAATAATTCCTACTAATTGAAATTATATCAGCTATTTCATGCCTGTTCCAGGCAAAGACAACAGGAAGTTGCTATTCTAGTAATTGATGGCTCCTAGCTTCTTTAGAAACAACTCACCAGTCTACATTTAACTTTTTTTTTCTTTTGATATGGGCTTTAATGCACATTATAATTTACCCTTCTACAATATTGGTTTAAAAATGACCAATGTATACATCCCTTTATACAATTTTCCATCAAGTTACTGAAGGTAAGCAGGGCTTGAAATGAGCTTGGAAAAGGCACAACCACAAAGAGCAATATTATTTCATGAGGGACACCACTAGCAGTAAGGGGCATGGCATTCGATCATGACTGTTGGTGCTTCTGGTAGTTTTGAGCCCTGTAAATGGATTCAATTGATTAAAGGTCTATATGGTAGCTCTATGATAAATGTTTACTGTCAAACCTATCATGCATTCCTGCTCCCTCTCCAAGCTCCATTATGGAATTTGCTATGGATCTTCTCACTTTGACAGTTATTTTCAAAACAGTTCATTACATAGTAGTGGTCTCCCTAATTTATTAACTTTTTTGCACTTTTCTCATCAGAAATCGAAATTTACTAGTCATTGCCATGGAAACAGCTAGAAGACTTGAAATAATCCCTGAGGCTATAGCAGAATTTATTCCTCAATGGGTGGTTTCATAATTTCGTCCTATTCTGTCAGAATGTCATGCATCATACATGAAGGGGAAAAGAAAGTTTTAAAGGCAGTCATTCGTCACCCTAAACTACAGTTTCAGTATACATATATCAAAACTCTCCAATTGGTACAGCTCTTTGATTGGCATCACATTCAAACAATGCATCATAGCTAAATTACACAGCATGGGCACTGAGAGTGTCTTGATTATACATTATGGACTTGTATGGCCAGTGGGACAAGCCATGAAGCAGTAAACAAGGATTGTGTCTGGATAAAGATGAGTTTTAGATAAATGTGGGAGGGGCTAGAAGTAAGTAGGTTGGGAGAAGTGGAACTGTTTGGGATGATGAAAATATGCCTTAAGTGCAAAATATTACTATTACTATGTATTAAGTGGGGTCAGGTGAATTTTCTTAGCCTCTTCCCCTTTCCAAGAGAAAAGATTGGGGCTAGGGAGGATGGATGACTTGGGGGAATATACTCAATGGTAGTAATTTTATTAAAGTAAAGGAAATCCTGTTAGGGTAGCAGTTGATTAATTCTAAGGGGATAGAAATTAAATAATCTTGTTGTTGTAGAGTAGTGATGTAACAGGCAGGCTAGAGGGGGTGAGGTAAGGGCCAGGGACAGGGAGATTGAGGGTTGTGGGAGAGGGAAGAGTGGAAGTTTAAATAATTATAATTTGGCTCAGAAATGTTTTGAGTTCAGCTCTCAGCTTATTCTTTAGGCACCACAAAAAATAAAAACATAATAAGAAAATCTAAAATGACTTCATTGTAAAAAATGTAAGTCTGAGCATTACAACAAGTTTTATAAGAAGTTGCAACCATTTAGTCTACTAAAATTTGAAAGAATCATGCATACTATTTGACCTCTGTTGCAACCAGAGTGAAAATGTGGCAAAATTTTTTATTTTCAATGCGTTATTTATTAATAATGTAATAATTACTGTTAAGCGTTATTCTTTTGTCTTTTGCACTAAACATTCCAAACCCTTGAACTGAATGTATGTGTTAGGTCGTAAAATTGAATTTCCACACACTTGTATTCCAAAGAAGTTACACTCCTTGGTGCTTAATGTTGTGCATACTTACATGTAGTATGATTTGTCTCCAGGATAGTGCAGAAATGGTATTCTAACTGTTACTGTTGTAGAAAAGAACAATAAATATTCATGAGTTGCCATCATAAGTTATTCATACTTATTTGTGTGATGGTTGGCATGGCAACTGGCTTTTTCCTCTCTTCATGACTGATGATTACACACCTTTTGTAACATGTAGTCCTATATGATCAGCCTTTGTTGGGAATTGGCTGAGATGCAGTTGTTGTATCTTTGAATAATTGAAAAGATTTTCTCAAGTTTGTCATCTAGCTGACCTTGTATCCATGCAATATTTTTGAAAACTGTGCAAATGCATTTCATTTCAGAAGTTCATATGTTCTCAGCTATGAATGCATCAAATAGCACGGCCTTAAGGATGAACCATGGTTGGTAGTAATTACGAAGCCAAGTTCAACCTGTCGCCATGGCAATTATGCACAGTATGGCAGCTAAATTAATGCATATAAGAGATCATTAACTGAAAATCTTAACTTTAGTTCTTGACTCTACAGTTATTGTGGTTATGTGTTACAGTTGTAGAAGTCCCCTTCCCCCAAAACTAAAGAAATAAAAAGCTAACTTGTAATATGTTACTGCAGGTTGTTGTCTGGTTTTCCTTGTTGGTTAAAATAGACACTAGCAACTAACAAACAGAGTCACCTTGACAGGGCATTTTTGTGTACTGTAGCCATGAGATTCCCAACTTTCATGTAAAATGTATCCATGGTTATATCCTTTACAGTATCTCAGAGAATAATGACTGTGCAGATTTGGGATTACATTTCAAATTACACCACACACTGCCTTAATTGTACTCACTTTGCTCTGCATACCTGAAACAGCTGTTTTAGACAAGAAGCTCGTTAATCAGCCATTAAAACATGTTGTAGATTAAACGTACATTTTGTCCCTTATTGGCAGTGTCATGTGTTTGCTTTCCTTCCTCTTGAAACTGAACCTGCCCCCATCTTTTAATACCTCACAACCCAAACTACAACTTTTATAGTAGCTCACAGAAATGCTCAATTAGCACAGCGCTTTGACAGACAGTAATTAAAAAAGTGCAGAGTGCTGTAGCTCATATTGCACAGTATGTAATGAGAGTGTTAACTATTGATTAAACATTGGGGTCTTGTGTTTTCACCCTGAAGCAATAATCTGAGATTGCATCAGGATGACCATGAGTTTTAGACAGTTGTGGGTGGGGCTAATAAATAAGTAGGTTGGGAGAACTTAAACTACATTTGGGGTGAGAGGATTAGGCCTTTAAATTAGCAGGCTAACACATTGCACCACATTGCTGTAGTATACATGCATTGCCCTGTTCATGTGTGGATTGTTTTATAGACGAATCCGATTAGCGCTTGTTTTTAGTGACTGTAGGCCACCATTAGTGGGGTCCATCAGCCTAAAACAGTCTTTATTTATTGTTTACATGAATTTCAAACCTTCATATTTAGTGAACTTGGAGAATTTAAGATACAAATTAGTATACAACCATCCATGATAAAGGTAAGCAAAGAAATCGAAAGATTTAAAGGTGATGAACCCCAGTTATGGCCGACTGAAATCAGCTAGACCATCACTTGCTGTCCGGATTCGTGTATAGCCCAGTGCTATCTTATTTATCTTTATACTTCAAAATTTGAATTCATAGCCACAAAGCTAGTGCGGAAAACCTTCTCACCTCTTTACTGTGACAGTTTTAATCAGATCAAAAATTACTGTTCTCAGTTTTCATCCACTGTTTGCTTATTGAATCTGTGGGGCCATTAATATATTTTTGTGTGCATGTGCTAAATATCGTATTGCATCCTAATTTTTTTTTTTCAGCTGGGCTTCAGAGTGTACACATATAATTGTGCTAGGCATAATGATTACCATTTTTTCTGAAAGAGCATGGATTTACACAGGCACCAAGACTTGTCTGGAGGCATACTTGTATAGTGTGTCAAAATTTGTGAACAAAATGAATCAGGCTAGGTATAATTTCACTGATCATTTTGGCATGCTAGCTATCTTGCCGTTCATCTATATCTTGGCTTACAGGCCCAATCCTTCTAGCAAGTGTGTCATGTCCGGGTTTTAATTTATGTGGTAATCAGTAACATCGCTCTTACTGAAGAAGGTACAGTTCGTCACAAACACTGGTACAAAACTATATTTGATTGACTGGGGACAGTGTGTACGCAAAGATTATTCAAAGGCTCTCACACTCCCACTCAATCGAACTCTTTATTGTACTTCTGTACAGCATTACCATATGAATTAAGAAGTTCGACTTTTCATATTGTGATCGGAGAAAATGAGGAAAACAAGAAGCATTACATAGACATACTGTAGCCATTAGGAAAGCATTAGCCATTGCAAGAAGCCTCGTGCAGTAATGCGGTACACTTAACAGAAGATGTAATGGACAGTCACACAGGATGAAAATGAAATGAAATGAAGTGTAAACGAAAGATCTTTGAATCCAAATTGCAAAATCTCTGCTTTAGTTCCAACCCAGTTCCTGGCAATCGGTTCGTTGAGATTGTTGATTTCTCTTCTGTTCTCAGGGTCTCTCGCATTTGTTTATTAGTATTCGCATGACAAGTTGTATTATCATCAATTACTGCCTGTGGACAGAGTTTAGCCCTCGGGGTTCGATTTTCACCTGTCCTTCTTGAATGTCAATTTTTGCAATTATCCTGTCAGGTCAGTCATTCTCTGTGTGCAAAAATTTTCTTGCAAAAGTGATCCCATCATTTCCTGGTCAGATAATATTGTAGGCAGGGTAAATTTAACAGTGTCAAGCATATCACTTTAATTTGAAAATATTTTGTAAAATTTTAAAGGCATACAGCCTAGTTCAGTATTCCAGTTTCACATCTGCCATACTTTCCTGTAATTTTCGTGAGATTACTACCCTTAAACTTGAGGTAATTCTGCGCAAATTTCTTTAAAGTTAATTACGCTTGCTATTTTACTCCCTGGAACAAACCAAACTGAAGGAAGGGGAGTTAAAAGTTTCAATTGATGTGTTCATTACAAAAGCCAATGTAGCATAAAAAATATAAGTAGGGCAGTTTCTAATGGTATGATATGTTATGTGCTATAGTTCCAGTCACTTGCTGTCTGGTTAATTATGCACCAAGGACAAAATTTACATTTCGTTTGCAGGAGATGAAAAATTACGAAGGTTTTCATCTTCCAGTCCCGTCACAGCATTCATGCCTTCAGCATTTTCTTGCTCATATCATAAATAATAAAGAAGGCAGGAATTTTCTTTAGGTTGCTCCATCAATTATTTGTAAATCACTGCCAGTTTTTTGAAATGTAAATCTAATTATCTTTTACAGTAATAAATGCCCAATTGGAAATTTTTAGTGGGCATTTTTGTGTTAAAATGATCAATAAAACTTATATTTTAAAATGTTTGTGGTTTGCAGTTACAGTTTTTAGAGGAAGATAAATTCTGATGTAGGTTGCATACTAACAGTTTCAGCTTTGCACCTAACAAGTAAAAGTGTACCGATCTCTGCCTAGAACATTCACTAACAAAATTCAACACATAGGAAAAGTGATATGTTGAAGACAGTCAACTCTCACCCCAAATTACAATTTTTGTAATAGTCCACAGAAATTCTCAATTGGCACAGAAGTTTGATTGACAGCAAGTTCAAAAAAAGCAAAAGTACTGTAGCTCATATTGCACAGTATTTACTGTACTGAGAATGTTTTGATTACACATTGGGGTCTTGTATAACTCTCCCTGAGGCTATAAACTGAAAATGTGTCTGTATGAGGATGAGTTTTAGACAGGTGTTCGAGGGGCTTTATTTAAATTGGTAAGCAGAATTAGAGTTGTTGGGGGGTGATAGGATTAGGCCTTTAAAGTTTGAGGCACATGCAAATGGGTTTTATTAGTAAGTTAGATAGAGTTTTACAGCCCAGTTTCTAACCTATTGGTTCAAGTTGAGCCGGCCACAGCCTTTTTCCAGTTGCAGCTCACTGTCTTGTTTCCCTACTCGATTGCTTGTGTGGAGCATCACGCACGACGGCAGTAGGTTCCATTTTAGAGTCTTTTTGATATGACAGGACGTAGTACTAGAACCCCGGCCTTCCACGTGAGAGGCAGGTGCTCTTACCGTAAGACAAAACACGTGGTCCACATGCAAATGGAATCACACCACTGCTCTCACCTTAAATCATTGTAAGGAGTGTGACACCTGGATAAAAAATGGGAACTTAGATAAATATAGTCTACTTAAAAAACAGCCCACCTTCCACACTCCTAACTCCATGGAGTGTGATTTTAGCACTGTATGGCAAAAATCTAATTTAACTCTATGCCTGTTGATGTGTTTTGTGTATGCGTACACTACTCAATCATTCACTACTCAGCAAAAAACATTGGGAGCAGATAAAAATTACACTAGTTAGACACAACTAAAAAAACCACCTTGGACATGCCTGACCTAAAGCAATTGGTAAGGAACTAGGCTGTAAAACTCCAGCTAAACTAAACCCATCAACTTAATGAATATTTTTCCTCCTTTAATGATTTGAATAATGATTTGTAGCTTAAACATGACATATTCTATGTCATTGATTGTTCATGCATTCCTGGAGATCAGTCTTTTTCTCAATTGATTTTATTGCAACTTTTTCTCACAATTTTCTTTAAATTTGTTAACACAAAAGTGGAATGCTGCCCTCAGCTTTTTGGTTATGCTTCAGTGCCAGTATCTTGTATCATTTAAAATTTGACTGTAGGTGCTAGCTAGGTAGGAGGACAATACTGTGTTTTATTGACCTACCCTAATATACTTAAAACAGCTGAGAAGATCAAAGAAACCTCTTTTATTCTTGTTCACTGGACATTGTTCCCTTTCAATGTCTTTTAAAGTTGGTATTTAGTCCTTTCATAACACCAATAATATTTAAAATACTTCATACCATTTGAATGGTGGCACCTACTTAAATGCAGCTCCCACTTAACTGCATTGACTCACACTTGGAAAGTGTAATAATTGTGGATAATATTTCAGTGAACAGAAGTTTTATGTATTTGATAGCTTCATATATGCTCCTGAAAGATCTTTGAAACTGTCTTATTTTGTTATCTTGATGTCAGCGACAGCTGCTGTATAGGTGTCCATTAGCAGTCATTGTTACCGATTGTTTTTTGTCAATGGATTATAGTGTTCATGCACTGCAAACTGCTTACACTATCCAGGGAGCAGCTTCCTGGATAAAAGCTCTTTTAACAGCAAATGAATGATACATACTGTAAGGACTCATTGTCATAATGGCTGTTAAAAAGATCAAATAGCTTTTAATTGGGTCTGGAGTTGGAAGATTTTTGGTGCTTTCATTGAATTTCTTGTTGACTTCAGTTCATGGTGCCAGTTCGTAGTACATGTCAATTCCTAAAACTGGAAATTGAAATGGTCATACAGGACTGCAGATATCTTCAGTAGGTTTTGTTTGAAGAATTATGCAGTGTTTGGAAATTCAGAAACATGTTAAGAAGCTGTTTTGTGTCTGGGCGTATCTGTCCCCCATTGTCTTTGGATTTGTCAGCACAGCAGAATATAGATGAAAGCTCTAGGCCCACTTTGGGGTCATATCAGTGGGACAGAAGTTCTTACAATGGAAGAGTCCTGGAAGAGAACGAAGAAGATGACCCATACTTTTTTGAGACACCAGGGGATGAAAGCTTGTTAGAGAGTGACAACAGTGGGTCATTGACACCCTGTGTGGATTCAGTTGGATATCTCTCTCAAGAGGATGGTGGCAATGGTCCATTCCTCATTCCAACTGGTGTGGGACCATTGCAGAGTAGATCCAGCCCTGATGGTGCTGAAGACAACAGCAGTAGTAAACTGAGACTCAAGCCACAGTTGAGATGGATTCGCTTCCCTGTCATTGAGTCAAAAAATCTTTGCAGTGACCAAGAACCTCTTGCTAACAAATACTATCCTTCTGTGAAGAGTTTGAGGCGCCAGTTTAGTCATTGTGGTTCGGAAGATGAACAATCAGATGAGCAAAATGACAGACAAGGTGATAGACCTGTGTCACTGATGCTTTCTGAAGGCATCCTCAATGGGAGGCATGCTTCTTTGAATGTAAGTTTCAGTTCTTCTCCAGCAAGGAATTCATCACAGTTGTCACAGAACAATTTTACTAGAATAAATTATGATCAAGTGTCTTTCCCAGAACAACAAGGTTATTCGTTGAGTAATACAGGGTGTAAAAGCTCATCTAATGAGATCTGCATGAAACCATCCAAGCATTCCTCATCTGGAGAGATGCTGGTTATGCCGCCTGCCCTGAGATTAAATCCAGGTCCTCTGGGAGCAATTTTAAGAGATTGGAGAAGTAGAGAGATTCACATTGATGAAAGCTATGGAAGATCATTTATTAATTACAGAAAATGTAGTGATAGAGAGGAGGTAATTCCTCGCTCCAACTCCTTTACCGATATCGGTAGTAGTAGCTTGGAAATTGCAAAAGAGGAGAGAGACCCAGATAATGTTTTAATGAGAGCAGCGAGACACAGGGACCCTAAGGAGAAGTTAGTAGATGCTGAGTTGGATTATAAAGGAGCAGATAGTTTTAACCTTATTAATGATGAAGGAATGCAGGACATGGTGCTATCTCAATATCAAGGTCCTCCCCCATGGGGAACTTTGGGTGAGCGTCCTGTTCCAAGAGGAACAAGAGCTATTCCAGAGATGAAAACATTATGCAATGATAGGAGTACTGCTCTCCGTCCAAAGGGACAACATCTGCTTCAGATGAGGTACCCAGTGGCAGGGGCAACCTCACCAGTAGATAGTCTTAGTTACCCCATGTCAATAAATCAAAACTTTCATACCAGGCATGAGCATGGAGTTGTTCACTCTGGAATGAAGGTAAGCCATGACTTACCCCTCACAGAAACCAGTGATGGAAATCAGACAACTGAGCAACATCCAGATGTTGTAGAAGTATTGAGAAAGGTTCGGGAGTACAGGAAGCAGGTTGGTATAGTACCTCAGGGTGATTTCAAATCTGGGGATATACCTGTCAGCCATCCTCAGTATATGAAAGATATGTATTGGAAGGAAAGGAGAAGGGAACTTGGTAGAGATAGCCCATCTCACCCAACTGGATACAAAGCAGTGGCTTTGTCAGCTCAAATGGATCCCAGTTTTCACCACAAACCCTCACCCCACTCTAAACAAGTAAGAAGAAAAATAAACTTTGGGGAAACTTTGAGCAGCACGTCCCGAAGGGAAAGGGGTTTGCAAAAGAGAGGGGACTCTCATAAAAGACAAAAAGCAAGAAGTTATGTAACACAACAGAAGATGAATAAATACAGGAAAATGGCCAAGCGGTGGTCTGAAAGACATAAGGCCTGCAAAAGCAACAGACATTCAAGCGGGTTGGCGACCCAGTTTGATGTGAGGCATAATTGTGATTTCTTGATAAGGATGTCACCGTTGGCACAGTCAGCTGATGAGAAATATATGCATTGGAGTGATTATAACTTTGATAAAAGTGTGGTCACATCTTCTTCCGATGTTTTCTTTTCTGATGGCGCTGTAGGGAATCTCAGTCTTCATAGCAGGGAAGGGTTTAGTAGTCTTTCACCTGTTGCTTTTTCTCCTGTACGAAATTGTCTTGCCAGTGGAGATTCAACTGAAGTTACAGCTGAATATTATGCAGAGTAAGTTTATCTATACCTTACATGCATATGTCAATAATAATAATACCTGGGATTTATATAGTTCACATATCCATAGTGATCAAGGCGCTTTACATAAATCTTTCACAATCTGTTCATTCCAACCCTTCTTGAAATATTCATGTCAGGATTTCTAGAGCCAGGAAAATTTAAGTACAAAATTGGAACATCTCCAGACCCTATTCCTGCTTCATTTTGGGAAAATTCCAGCTCAATTACTGCTTAAATCCTGCCTGGGATTTTAGCTAAAATCCTGATTCAATTCTGATCAGATCCTGACTTGACCATTGTTAGTACAAAATTGGAACATTTCCAGACCTACATTCCTGTTTCATAGTCAGATAATTCCAGCCTATAAATCCTGCTCTGGATTTGTGCTAAAATCCTGGTTTGGTTCTGTTCTAATTCTGACTTGAACACTGTAAGTACAAAATTGAAACATTTCCAGACCTACTCCTGTTTCATAGTTGGAAAATTCCAGCCTATAAATCCTGCTCTGGACTTGTTCTAAAATCTTAAAACTCCTTGTCAGCTAGGCCCATGGGTACCATACAAACCTTGCTGCCATTTCGGCACTCACGGTTTTACCACTCGATATGTATTATTACCCTGCTCCCATCTCTTATGCTGAGCACCCAGCAAGAAGACAACAGGTCCCGTTTTTAAAGTCTTTGGTATGACTCAACCAGGATTTGAACCCGGATTCCCGACTGAAAGTCAACATTTGCTTTTGTTTTTGAGCAAAGTGTTAAGTGGAGGAGCCATTAGAATTGACATTAACGGGAGTATAGAGAAAATTTTGGCTAAAAATGCCTCTTTGATCCTGGGAGTGGAGGGTGTTTTATACCACTAAAGTCCATACTTCCAAGTAGACGTGTTTGTGAAGCTTTTGTTTTTAACATGGTTTGTCCAAGATTTTTCAACCTTAAAATTTCATTTTTGAGGGCAAGTGGGACGGAGAGAGGGGCATATACTTGCTCCAACCACTCCCCCTATCCTCTGGTTAGATGCAACTGAACATTTTGCTTCCCTGATGTTACCAGATTTACAGCAGAATTACATCTCAGCTTGTTAAAACAAACTTTTTACCAAAAATGAAATGGATTCATCAAATAATTTAAGAATTTTTTCAGTTTCTATTTTTTTGAGTAATTTTATAAGTTTGGTTTCTAGGGACTTCTAACAACACTTGGTTTTGGATTCTTAGTGCGCTAAATTCCCAAGTCACCTCCTCCCCGTTCCCTAAATTCTGTTTATTTTGAAACTAGTATTGCCTAATTTGCCTCCATCCTCAGCTGTTTAATGTTTCTGGACTGACACGTTTTTAAATGCCAAGGGTGACACTGACAATCCTGCCTCTCTTCCTATAAAGTTTTTTTCCTATTCATGGATTTTTTTAGTTTTTAGATTGTTCTTTTTCACAATTTGTCACAAGTTCCAGAAATCCTTAGAAACACTGTCTGTGTATTGCAACTTAAAGGGCCAAACCTCTCACCCTAAACTACACTTCTTGTATTGGGTAACAGAAACTCTCAATTGGCTCAGCTCTGATTGACTGCTAATTCAGACAATGCAAAGTATCAAAGCTTAAAGGGCCAAACCTCTCACCCCAAACTACACTTCTTGTATTGGGTAACAGAAACTCTCAATTGGCTCAGCTCTGATTGACTGCTAATTCAAACAGTGCAAAGTACCAAAGCTTAAAGTACACAACATGAACTGTGGTGAGAGTGTTTCGATTATACATTGAGCTTTTCTATACTCACCCTTAAGCAATAAGCTGAAATTGTGTCTGGATGACGATGAATTTCATACAATTGTGGGACGACCATTCTGTATCTAAGAAGGTTAGGAGAATTGGCACTGTTTGGGGTGAAAGAAATGGGCCTTTAACCCTTTCAAACCCGAGATCCCATATTTAGTACGACCATGCAAAATCATTACATTATACTTGCAGCGGAACTGTATTGTTGCAGAGCTTCAGCCGCAGGTTAAAACCAGCTCACTCATGCATACCCTGTCTTTTGACTTCAATTCACAGATTAGGAAGGCTTGTCCAAATTAAATCCTTTTGTTGTGCACTCGTGCATTGTATAAAACCACAGGTGATATCAAGGACAGTTATATGGTATGATTTCAAAAATGGGAATATTTTGCAAATGACAAAGCAACCTTGACTGAAATAGTAAGAAAAACTCCATTCATTCAAATTATAAGCGGCACACATATACAGTTCTCTAATGATGACTGACACAATTTGGATGTAGAGGAATTGATTTCCCAAAGTGAGGTATATTGTCATTGATAAAAGCCTATCACAGTGTTACATATCATCTGATCGGATAGGTTGAGATTGCAGTTCATATAGCCGGGAAATGAGGAAGCCTCCCTTTTAAAGTCATTCTGCTTAAACAAATTGAATTTTGTGGTGAGTACAGTACATCAGTTTTCCTACATGTTTTGTAATCAAAAGGTTATACTAATACTCTCAGGAAACAGGTACTTATTTTTGTATGAGTTGTCTGTTGGACATATCCTTCTTTCTTTATGGTTACATACCTATTTTTAAAGGTTTCCATGAAAGAACTTAACTACTGAACCATTGTTCCGAGGGGGCTTAACTCCTGAACCCTTTTTCAAGGGGGAGGGAATTATTTCATTTGTAAAGACCCTTACAGTCTGTAAAAATGTATTTTCTCATCTGTTTAGAGGTATTCAAGAAAAACAGTCCATGTAATATTATCCATTGTTAAATTTTGAATTTATGAACCTCATGGGTCCCACATTTGAACCAACTGAGGGCAGCATTTAACAATTCATTCATAGTTACACTTGTAAACAGTGAGGGGCTATATATACAGTACAAAGTAGTGATTTTTCAAATTAAGGAAATTTGACTTATTTAATTTAATACCAAGTGATGTTATTTTACAAATCAATGCCTCAAATAACTTTTGCAAGAAACATTGGAATTATAAGCTTGATAATGGAGCTTTGAATCGCAAGTAATTCTGTCTCAAAAATAATGCAAATACATATTTGGTGAAACTGTTCACATTTCAAAGCAAGTTCATCTAATTAAAAGTGAAGGTGTGCTTTTGTTTTGAATGTCACATATCAGCACTGCATGTAAAAGTACACATAAAATATTTGCACACCCAGTGGTCTCAACATGCCCTCAATTCAAGTAACTTTCTGAAGAAAAAAATTAAAAAAAAAAAAAAAAAGATAAAAAAAAAAACTTCTGAAGTCATTTTAAATTGGAATGGAAAAAAAAAATGAAATTTCATGGGAGGAAAAATTTAGCTGAAGGTATTTGACCTTTGACCTTCTGAAAGAGTCATCTTGAAACTGTCAGCTCAGCAGAGTGTATTTGTTAAATACTGGGAGAGATAGGCCCTATTTTTAGGTTTGATAGCTCAAGGCTCTTGGACAGGAAATTGAATGGTCATAGGGTCAAATACTCTCTTCAGGTGGTTGTTAAAATAGGGTAGCATCATTTAGAAGGCACAGAATATCCATCATAGCTCCCTGATTACCATGTAAACCTGTTTTCCAAATTAAGGTGAAAATACTGTTTCGTCAGTTTGGATAGTGTTATAGCTGAATCTTATTTTAGGAATGGTTTGTGAGAAAAATGTGACAATATTTTAAAAGAAGTAAATCATCAGTTTGCTGGGGTATGATTAAAGTTTTGGGAAGGGGTCGAGTGCCAGCAAGAATATCTCAGTGGAGTGCCACCATCAAGTGGTGCAGAGTGTTCAAGAAAATTATAGACTTCACAAAACCCCAAGGTGTCATGATTTGGTCCTTCCAAACTGAGTGTTCTAACCTGCATGTGAATCCACTTCTTGAAGCTGCACTTTGCAAATATTGGGGGTGGGGGAGATGAAACATATCAATTTATCCCCATCCCCAGTTTAATTGGGAGCTGATCTATTCAAAGTTCTCCCCTACCCCCTCCTTCCCTGGCTTCTGCTTTCAGCTGGCAGGATATGTCCCTTGAGGTCCTATCCTAATCAATTCTGTATTAAGCAGGCTTGCTTAATATTTTTACCCTCAAAATTCTGAAAGTATTAATGTTGGGTTGTGGAAACTGAAAAGTAATTAAACGGAAAAGTAGTAACTGAAACTGAAAAGTAGTTAAAAGGACAACAGAATATTTGTTTAGAACTTCTAATATATAAGACAGTTTGCTCACAAAAGCTGCAGAATACATAGTGGGTTTATTCTCAGGCGTGATCTAACAACTGATGTATGGGTATGAATGTGTCAGTTGATAAATATATGGTTTAGCTAATAAAGTGATAATTTCAAGCAAAAATTTAGAAAATATTGACTAGAGTACAAAAAATACAAAAGAAACAGAGTAAATATGCATAAGATAAGAAAAACAAAAAAAAAAATGAAAGTTGAGCAACTACCATGAGTCCTTGTACCTGCAAGTTCATGAAGCATGGACATATGGTCATCATTTCAGGTTTATGTTAATTATAACCTTTCAGATCATCCCCATGGAAACGGTTAAGTTACGTTAATTGTCTAATAATTGTGCCGAAAACCCCAACACCCCCTCACCAGTTCTAGTGGAGAGATCAGAAAAGTGCCACAAAGACTACATTTCTTCCCATGTTATTTATATGAAACTAGTAACTATGTGGGTGGAGATGGTTCGGTGGTTTGAGCGTACTGCCTTGCATACTGAAGGTCCCCGGATCAAATCCCGGTGGAACCACTTGGAAATTTTCCGGGGTCTAAAAATTAACTTGTTCAGCGTAGCTGTTCACAGTGATGCTGAGGGGGTTTAAAATTGGTGAATTACAAAATTGGGTATTTGGTTGTCCGTTTCAGGAAGTTGTCCGACTCAGGAAGTTGTCCGCTTGCTCAGTTCAGCTGTTGAGCAGTGGTGCAGAGCAAGTATAACCTCCACCCCCTCCAGCCTTTGGGAAAGTGGCGAAAGACTGGGGATACGCTCACGTCCGTCGGATGGTGACGTTAAATGGCGGTCCCGGGAGCAGGATTGGGAGCTATTAGTACACGCCTGCCTCGTTACCTCTGAGCACTAGTCGAAAAGTGAAGGCGAAGTTCGCCGGTGTTCATCCACGCTCACTCTGGCATAGGGTCCACGATGAGCCAAAAGGCTTCCTGACCCTCAAAACGTTGAATTGAATTGAATAGTAGCAGTTACCATGTATTCAAAATTTTTAAGAGATTAATATTTGAAAGGATTCATTTTTAATAGGTGATATTAATTTACATGCTCAGTACACTTAAAGTGAAGATAAGGTTTGTGATTACAGTTGAACTGCAACTTCTGAGCTACCACAGGTCTGCGTTTCTGGTATTTGAGACCAATGCACATCGAGGTTGGAATTATAACACATTACCAGTGCCATTAGCCTGAAGTTATACCTCCGGAGTTCTGACCATGTCAGCATTTAAAGGGCTATAAAACTGCAGTCACACTACAAGGAATTTAGATTGGTTTCCTATTTTTTCAGGTGTCTGTTAAAATCATATCTACATCTCTGGTCGGAAAGAGCAAAAAAATTTTTACAACTAGCTGTAAATAAATGATATGCACTTGATGTCTATGAAATTCAAATTCCAACTGACTCTTTCCCTATAATCAGATGACACACCTATATACATTTTTTATCGAATTGCAAAGTCTGATAAAATCTGTCTATTGAGGTGACGCCACGAAAATATTATAATATATATAATATAAATTTAGTTTTCCACCTGCAGTACAACTCATATATTTGGATTGGTTGGCAAATTTTGGGCTCTTTCCGACAAAATAAAAAACCCCACCCGTCAGATCAGAATTTGATCATAATTCATTGCAGTTAGGGGTAATCTTCTCACCCCAAATGACAATTTTTGTAGTAGTCCACAGAAATTTTCATTTCACCCATCTCTTTGATTGGCAGCTAGTTAAAAAATAAACATGCTCTGTACTGATTACATGTCTGGGTCTTGTATACTCACCCTGAAGCAGTAAACTGAGATGGTGCTTGGATGACGAAGTTTTAGGCAATTGTGGGAGGGGCCCTAGTAAGGGGGTTAGGAGAGTTGGAACCTCTTTGGGGTGAGAGAAGTAGGCCCTTTAGTTCTTTTAGTAGCACATTGAGGTGAACTTCTCATGAGCCTACACTCCCAATTTATACGTCATGACATTATTTCAAACATACATCAGATATAACTCCCTTCCCACAGCTTGTAGTGCTGTTACTAACCCAGAAACATAATTGTGCAAACACTAATGGTGTAATACGGAGATCCTTTCCGACAAGTTTTGTGTTTTCATCTCCGTTCAGTTTCATGCTCTGTCGTTCATCTGATTTCACAGCAATTAATCTTCTATCCCAAATGTCGTCTTCCCCTTTCCAGAAGCGGTAGTAGATGCCTGCACCCAGAGCCTCTGGGGTGGAATCGCATCGTTCATAAATATATGTCATGGAATTTTTTTCCATATAGCAGTAACGGTATAGCAAAAGGGGGTCGTCTTTTCGGTGAAAGCGTTCAAAACTTGAAAAGTGAATGCGATTTCGTTTAGACGTGGCTAGGTTTGCATTCCCCTCTATTGCCATACAACTGTTGAAATTACCTCCACTCACCCTTAACACAGCATAGTTGTACCTGGCTGGATCTAATCTCCAGCGCCATCCGTTGGGTATGAAAATCTTGTTTATCTTATACCAGGTCACAGCTTTATTCCAGGGTTCATTGGTATCCCGTGGATCGAAGTTGTCATCCTGCCTATACATGGCAACACGTAGTTTGTCAATCGTTGTTAACAGTCTTTCACCGTTGTGAACGCACTCTGCTGCAGTCAAAATGTACTGGTGTCCAATGACTGTCCCTGTGCAGGCAGGATAGACATGTACAACTGTGTTAAAAGGAAACATCCGTTTGTGAAATGGATTTGATATCCTCGAGCGAGAATCCCCTTCATAGATGTTTCTTTGTTGTCGTTTTTTCTGTCGTTTCAACATTTTCTTCTGTTTTCTTACTGTTTTGCTCCATGTCAAAGCTAGGCTAGCTTCATCAGAGTCTAATGTGTAACTTTCATACCCCACTGGTAGCTCCTTACTGTAAATCGTGTATGATAAAGCATCTGAAATTCTTTTCAAAGCTTTCAGATTTTTGGGATTTATTTTGTAACCTACATTTTTGTTCCATTCAAACCCCTTGTTGCCTGGCTTATCTGCTGATATTGGAACAGTAGCTTTTGTCGCAAAAAATATCACAAATGAAAGGAGGAAAACTTTGGTGTATTCCATTGCTTCTCCACTTTTCCAGAGGATAATATTTTAGTGTTAAGTGTAACTTCACCTCTTGAAAGTCTTGCTGAGAAACTTTTCAAGAACAACAGGAAACTAAATTATTTGAGAAACTGGTCTTACTCCAGAATCCTTGTCGACAAACTTAGCGTAGTTCTCAAAGTTTCTGTAATTGTTGGTTTTGGCATTTGATCACATTCAGTTTTGATCATTAATCCTTGTAAGTTTGAGGTGGTTTAGCCACATCAATGTCAGCGATGTCAATTGTGTTTAGAAAATTTCTTCTCCCTTTTCAAGGTATATTAAAAGAAACACATCCATGTGAATCAACCTTTTCAATAACAAATATCAAACAGCTGTTTTAGTTTCTTCACAGTTGTGTAGCTCCTGTTCAACCCTTGAGGATAGTGAAAATGTTTTAAATGAAAAAAATCCAAATTTCTGCTCCTAAACCTGCTCCCCTTCCTTGGATGATCACTCTTTTGCTGCCAAAACAATTTATGGAAGGAGTTATCCAACGACTTGTCTCTGTGTCAGTGTCCAGCCTTAAAAATTGCTCTGTCCAAATTATCCGGAGTCTTCAAAATCTGAAATGAGAGCCATCAAAAGTGATTAAGATGTGCTTATTTTACTCTCAGACTAGGAGGGGGTGAGTGTCAACCAGTCAAGTCGAAACCACACTCCATCACTGACATGGTGACTCCTTGAGGGGTAATATCAAATCTGCGACAAGAAAATTAATGCCCTGCTGACAGAAATAAACTTTTCACGTCAGTTTTATCCAACTTCTGAAGCTGAGTTTAGAGGAAATACCTGTCAGGAAAACAAATTTCTCTGTCCATCCAGGGATGGGGTCAAAGTTCAACAGAGCTCCAATTGTTGTTGGATCATTTTTGACCGGTCAGAATATTTTCGACTCTTAAACAATGAAATGTGGTTTTTACGCAATGTTATTAGATTTAAACAGAGGGCAAAGAGCTAATTTTCATTTTGAGTATTCTTTCTTAGTTGTGTTGAATTATATTCAGGATATATTTTGTTGGATGCTGGCTGAAGATGTTTCGGAGATGGCAAGGGTTTAGTTTGTTAATTTTATTTTGAATTGAACCTGACATCCATGAAAAGTGAAAGTGGGGTGTTCTTGGTAGCTTTTCGTTTATATAGTTTGCTGCTTGTGACAAAGGTACACAGTACATAGCAGTCTTATTCATGTGTTGTAATTGGTTTTGTTGATCTCGTTGTGTAAAGACTTATGGCTCTTAATTGATAATTCATGAATTTATATGCATAGATTAAAAGTCATGGTCAAATTGTTATTCTAGAAATATGGAACTTAAAGGTGTTAAAGCAAAATAATAAACTTAAAAAATGTTTTGGTAAGGTATGTTAATGTTACTTTCTCGAAAGCAGACTTTTGGGGAAAGTCCACACCCTACCCGTCCCCTTCTTATAACAGTTTGGAAGCAATCTGATGTGCTTTAAACAGGAGACAAAGATATAGTTTTAGTACATGCCAGAGCTCTTAAAGTTTTCATGGCTTTTCACTCAGACTCCGTTTTCCTATGTTTGATCTGGAAGCTTATGGTAGGTTCTGGTCTTAGGCAAATTTCCATCATAGTCTGTGACTTATGTCATGTCAGCATTTGTAGATATTTGGGAGTAATAAAACCTCATCATAATAAACTGTTTAGAAAGTGATAGGAGGAGCTTGAAAAAAACAAAGAATAAATTTAGGGACAAAATTGACTGTGAAATGAAAAATTGGTGTCATTCATTTCATATCACTTACCTGCTTGCCCTTTTGGGACTCATAACAGAGAAGCAAAGTAATAAAGCTTTTAAAAAATTTATTTGGTCTTATGCTTTGTTTTGAAAGATTTGAAGTTTTAATTAAGAGCTACCTTCTCTGGACAAACTAGCAATCAATTATTTCTACCAGTGGTTTATTCAAGATCAATTTCAAAACCAGCCTGCTGCAATATTTTTCAATATCTGGACTCCAAAAAAAAATGAAATACAGTTGAATGGACATCATCTTACACAAATTCATTCAGCAATTAAAAAATCTCCATTAAAAGAGGCACCAGATTGCAACTAACATGCATAGCAGTATGATACATTACAAAGACTCCATTGTTTGTATTAAATTTAAAAAATTAAACATACCTTTTCAGTAAAACTAGATGCAAGTTCCCAGTTAGCTCCTAGTTTGATGTGTGTCAACAAACTGCTTTCTCCAAACTGTAAATGGAAAGTGATTTTGTAGTACTGAGAAAACTTGCTTATAAGTTCTAATAAGTTTGCTGAGGTTAGCAAACTTGTTTGGTAGGCCTATCTCTTTTGCCATGGAATGAGCTGGGCAGAGATAGTGATCAGCGTGACAAAATTAACTAGGATTTTTTTGAGGGGAAATGTTAACCACAAAGTCCAACTTTTTCCTGCTGTTGTCAAGGAGAAATATTTGTGCTGATACTGGTAGTCTCCAGGCTGGTGTTGACCCTGTCTGAAAATCATGTCTGTCAATTTTCTGAGGATTCCTTCATCATTTTGCAATCATCGCCTAGAGGGCTGTCTGATTCGAAGAGACGCCAGTCCATCAAGGATTGTGAATAAATATCACAAAATGTGATGGACCTGTCTAAATGACACAAAAAACAGAGGGCTCATCTGAAGCTGGCAGAACTGGGGATGAACCTTGAGCATACATGTGTAACTGAATGAACATGGTACAGTATTTAGCGGACATTTGTCTCACAAGGGGTTCAATGTTTTCACGATGTTTAATGACACACAGTCCTTACATTACACTATCTCTGCAAGTTTGAACAGAATGGGTATTTTTCAACTTCCACATAGGGGAGCACAAAGTATACCCAATGACTGAATTAGCTTGCAGCACTATAAAGTCAAGTTATGTTAGCAAGAGTTTGATCCTTTAAATCAATGTACTATGTTGTTTTAGAGCTTGATATACAGTTGGGTAAAAAGAGGCATCAACACCTGCCGGCCAGATGGGCTTCATAAATTTTGAAAATAAGTATTAATATTCCCTCCCAGTATTATTGTTACCATGTTTACTTTATCTTTTCTTATGCTCTGGGTTATTTTCATGACAGTCTTTGTTGGTTTCATATCTGAGGTAAACAATTTCACATAGATGGGGGGGGGGGGGGGGGAGAGATTTATCCAAAGGCTAAAGAACTGGGATCAGGAAGATTTTGATCTATTTTCCTTAAAGTGCTTAAGGTTGTTTTAGGAGTCAAGTTTTGGGGTATTAGAGATGTGGTGACTTGCTATTTATGAATCAGTGCTGCAACTCTGTAAAAAAAACTCCTTAAATAATATTTCCTCAAGTTTGGTAATTGTATACTTTGAGTATATGCTTTGTGCAGGACTTTAAAGGGCAAGGGCAGTCATCCCAACATGAAGTAGTGTAGTAGACTGTCCTGTTTCATGATTGGACCTTGTGAGTCATGTGACCACATCTTTTCTCCTCAACCTAACCAGCAGTTACTGTTTGGTTTACTGTGAATATTCAATATTGAAGTCCTAGTACATCAGGGAAGAATACTTTGAAGAGAGATAAGAAGAAAATTTGGAGATTTAGTTGTTACTTCAAGAAGTTTGGGAAGACTGCTCTTGCCCTTTTAAGTTACAGCAGCTGGTGGCTTTTGCAAGCACTAAGTATTTGCCACTGAGATAGAATAGAAATGATTGGCTGGCTTACAAGCATGGGCAATGTACAGTTGCACTATCAGCATGGAGTGGTGGTGGGGGGGGGGGGGGTGAGCAAAACCTCACCATTCTATGAGGAGTTTCATATGTAGCACTGGTAACTTTTTTTACTTTTGAACATACGAGTGTGGGGAGGGGGGAACTCATGGATTTGAGATTTTGTAGATGGGGGCTTTGAGACTGTTGTCCAAAACCATTATTACACCATTGTACAACATTAAAAAATTTTTGTGATACAGCAGAGGTACAAGTTATTAGTCATGGAGATCCTCTTGACTGTTGTATTCATAATTCCCATTGTTACAGTCTGGGTGCAATATATCCCACTCTGAATTAGAAAATGTCACTGTCTCTGTGACAGTGAGTACAGTATATGATGAGTGACCCTGCCCAGATTTTTTGGTGAAGTCAGCATGTTATTTTGTAAGTTGAAGTAACAATCTTAATTAACTCGAATTGTGATAAGTTACCCCCTGGAACCCTTTCCAGTTCATATCTTGAGTGAGTATTGGTGAAGTCCAGCTTCGTGCCCATTCTGAAGAGTGACAAGGGCAACAGCTGGTTGTATCTAGAACACTGATTCTTTCTGCATAATAATTTCATACCTGTTGAGTATAAAATAGGCATTTTTGTAATGGAGTTTATTCATAATAACTTGATAAAGGTGTTAAATCCTACTTCTACATGAAATGTTTACTTGATATGGTAAGTCCAGTCTGTCATTGAATAGTTGTGCAAAGAGGTACAATTTGGAATATTTTGGACCCCCTCTTGTAACTGTTGTGTGGGTAATTTGAAAAAAATATTCCCAAACTTACTTTTAAAACAACATCAGTATCCCGTAGAATTCTTGTTTCTTTAGATGAATCTTTGATGTGATTACGGGACTTAAGTATTGCATATATTTAGGGTGAACCAATGAGTTATTGTTCCTAAATTTCACAATTTAGTGATAAAGACTTCATCACATGATTCACAAGAGCCAATCATGAAGCAGAGTAAATTACTTCATTCATCCAAATCAGGGTGGCTGCATTTTTATTTTAATAGGTATTGTATGCAGGTAAAGGGGATTGGTCCAATGATCAGCCTCTATCATGTGCTTATACATAATCTTCAATTTAGTATAAACTGGTGTGCATTTGTTAGGCAACCCAGTATAACTTGTTCTTTTCTTTTTGTTTTCTTCACAGCATTGACAGCAGCTCCATCAGCAGCGGGGGTCTGAGTGATACTATCAATGAGATAAGTACCGACGATAACGTCACTGGATCTTCCTCGAGAAACTCTTTTGAATCTGCCAAGAATCTTGAAATTTTCTCCGATAACATTCAATTTGAGGACTACGAGGAGCCTGACGTAGGGAAGGGAGATGGCTACATGAGTGATAGTAAAGTGAAGGTGCCGCGGTACCTGAAGACATCCGCGAGCAACCCCTACATGCAATCGCGACGAATGTCCTCCAATGACGGTGAAATAAGGTTACTGACAGATACTGACGATATGAATAGAATTGAAATACGCAAGGCCGGAGAAGTGGGGTCCTCTGGTAGGAGTGTTCCCCCTCCCAACTGGCAGCGCAGTCTTGACAGACTTGCCGCCCGGCAAAGACAGAAAGCTAATTTGGGATTGACTAGAACTGATGCAAAATCCCTTGATGGTAAATCTGTTGATTCAGATAGTGGCAGCAAAGGTGGGCACTCTCCCTTACAAGGCAGAGCCACAACACCCACTGGTAGAAGTCAAGCAGGATTTGGTTATCGCAAACCTGGAGGGTATACTGGTAAGTCTGGTTTGTCACCCGCAGGACTGGCAGCCCAAAAATCAATCAAAGATACCATTGATAAACTCAGCACCAAGTCCAGCAAGTCTGACAGTGCAAAGAAAACTTCCCCAACTGGACTTGGAAAGAAAACTAGTCCTGGCAATGGATCACAGTCCAGGCTCAGGGCCAGCCTGGGTAAAGGATCTCCAGGTAGTGTGTGGCTAAAACAGAATGGAACAACTGATGGAAAGTCCAGGATAGGGAATGGTGGTCTCAAAGCCTCAAGTGGTAGCAAAAAGACTTCACCATCAGGTACAAAGACTGCCCCTTCCCAGAATGCATCTGGAATTGTTGAAAAGAGTGACCAGAGTAGGGATCCAAACTCATTGAAGAGTTTATTTGCCAAAAAGGGTGATCAAGCAAGACTCTTAAAGAAAGACACCATCATATCAAACCCACACGCCATGGAGAAAGGACATACTGGTAATCAGGGCATGTCAAGTATTCATTCTATATCTATGAGTGACACAGACTCATCCACTCCAATTAGACAACGGACCTCTGCCTTGGAAGGATTTGGAAGGTTACCATTGGATGAGTCAAGGTTTAGTGGGTATGTTAGCGACAGCTATGCTTCTGGAAGAAATGTAGTTTATTCACCAATGGGATTCCCATCTAGACATGATAGGCACGAAAGGCATGAACGATTCAGCTCGGGAGCTGGTACCCATTCTCTTCTCAGAAAAGGACCAGAGAGTGCAAGTATGGAATCACTAGAATCAAATAATTCCAGTGCTTATTCTGTGGCTAGTCATGCTGCCAGTGAGATGGTCGGGCCCACCTATGGATCTGGGCTATCAGCTAACATATCTCGCAGCACCAGTCTAAGGTCATCCTTGTCAGATAGAACCTACAAACCTCCTCTGTCCCTCCTAGAAAAGAGTGCTGGTCAGGTAGACTGGCTGAATGGGTCCTACAGTCATAGAGGAGACAGGTCTTCAGTTCAGCTCTCTCCCACAGAATCCACCACATCGCACCCACCTATGAACTTCTTCCCTATGGCCAGTATGGCAAACCAAGGGTGAGTCTCATCTTCAAAATATTCTTAAAACATATTTTGTCCAAAGAATCACATCAAATGCAATATTGCTGGGTCTAGATTTAAACTCCTATATTCAATTTAATACTCTCAAGTGTTGAACAGAAAAACATTAGTTCAATTAAACACCTATCAATGGAATTTTCCATTTATATGTATAAGAGAATTAAGAGGAATCATGCCAATAGCCTCCATCTCATCAGTCTCTAGTCTCATAAGTCCTTTGTCTTATTGGTTTCTTGTCTGCACCTATCATGAACGTCTAATCCTACCCTTTAACACTAACCCTTACCTCTAACCCTAACCATAAGAGTGGAACTCATGAGACAGGGGACTGATGAGAGGGAATAATGAATTGTGTCTTATTTTGAGATAAATAAAACTAATTGGGGGACCAATGAGGCAGGGGGACTGCTGAAGACTGGACAATACTTTAAAGACAAGATGAATACCAAACTGTGATGCTCTTTTGAAAACTTCATGCACACAATTACATGTTGTTATTAGAGGGCACCATTCAAGAATTCTGGAAACTTGTGCCATGAATCAAAACTGAGAAGAGAGTGGAGAGCTTATAAAGGCACTTTTGCAGAGGATTAAATTTAGAGATTCCTTTGTAGGGTTGTTGGTGTGTTGTGGAGTAGCATGTGTGGATACTGGGGCCAGATAGCCAACAGCTGATTTCCCTTTTGGTAAATTTTTTGCGACAAAGATATATGGCAAAAAGTTGGAACATAGACCAACTGTGATCATTTTCAAAAGTGGAAAAAAAAAAAAAAAAATGCTACTTAGACAGTCCTTAAAGTTGGTTTTTGTTCTGCTTGCTTCACTGATTGATTAGAATACAATCCAGTTTAGTGCATGTGACCTGGTTGGTTTATATACTGTTTGAGACACTGTCAAATTTGTAGCTAAGCTGTTGTTGCCCCAGCCATGTTTTGTGCTATATATATACATAACAGTGGCAGGATTAGCTGTTCCGCTACTTTTTTGTGTTGGGCTGGAAAAAATGTTAATTTCCCTGCAAGCAAATCAAATTTCCCTGCCAGCAAATCAAAATTTCCCAAAGACTTCATGTGTTCACATACAAAAGTAGTCAAATTTCCCTCCAAATACCAAAATTTCCCTGCAATGACATTCCCAAATGGCTGGGTTTTTCCAGCAGTGGTGTATGGTAACAAAGTATGGCTATATCTGCTCTCACTTGACTGAGGGTGCTGCAGCTTGGCTATTATTACATGGTGGCATGGTGCCTATTAAAGTGCATATGTATCAGTTTTACAGCTACCCAATTTTCAAATCCTTCTTTCATCTTCAGGGCACCAACTCCAAACCTTAACCGTCATCTTCGAAACGGGTCATTATCGATAGATGACAGACAGAGGGCAGCACTCAGTATTTGTGCTCTACTCAATGAAGGTAACGAAGAGATACATGGATCAACAATGTCCCTGCAGTCAGCACCTTCCTTCTACAGTTCTGTAAGTAGTCATACCTTTGTGACATAATATCCATCAGGAAAGAAGGTTAAGATTTTCCAACCACTCCAAACTCCAAACTTGTTGAGAAACTTTCACCTCCCTTTTACAGATCACCATATATTCTGTATATATTCTCTTACAACATCTTTCATGATGTTTTTTTAAAAATAAGTGGAAGAGAGTGTTGAAGTTGTTAGTTCTTGAAGTTATTAGTTAAATTAATTTTCACTTATCTCTTCCACCTGTTTTGAGCACTCAAACTACCATAAGTTTATCTTGTGGTTTAATAGAGTTGATGTAATTTAAAATATTCTTCAGTAAAGGTATTTGAAAAAGGATGTGAATGTATTTTCTGCAGATTGACATAGAGGAAAATGTCACATTTTGAATGCATGGTCAAGTGGTAAAAGCATCTGACTTAAGCCCAAAGGTCTAGAGTTTGGACGATTCCTGGCCGGGTCATACCAACAACTTTAAAAATGAAACCTACTGCAATTGGTGCTTGGCTTTCAGTATTAGCAATGGAGTAGGAAAACCAGCCTGTGAGTCACATTTGAAAAAAAGGCTGTTGCCGGCTTGGCTTGAACCAACTGGTTGAAAACTGGGCCGTAAAACTCCATCTAACTAACTTCATCTCAACCAACACCCAAGGGTGAAACTCCCAAAAGAGATGTGAAAATACCTAGAAGAAAAAATAAAGTGCCTGTTTTCTTTTTTCAGCCCATATCACCTTTTTGCCATGTGTATGCTAAATTAAAGAAAATATCTCCCTAATGATCTGTTTCCCACTTCAGATGACCCCTAGTGCATTCCCTAGGTCTGAGGAGCAGTCGGCGGCTGAGATCGAACGTCTGAAACGGGATCTTGAGAGAGAACAAGACAGGGTTAGCAGTTTGTCCAGGGACCTGTCAGCAAACGTGAGTAGACTTCTTCTCCACAGCTTCCAGGATTCAGGATAAATATGGAATTATTTAATCTGCAGAATGGTCGTATGGAGGGGCAAGTGCTCTCAATCTCCAATGTAACTTTTCACTACTGTTTGGAGACAATACTCTCAGTGTTGTCTCTAATTTCCCCAACCCCTATCCCCAAATGTGTTAGTAAATTAAATACCAAATTTTGCCTGCTTGAGCATAATTATTTCATGTCTCCAGAATTACACCTTAAGCAAAAAGGAGAAGAACAAAAAATAACCCCCAGACCCCCATTTTTAGGTGTAAAACAATAAAGAACAAGTTGTTTAGCATCCTGGTGAAATTTGTCATCACTTATTTTCATTTCAGGGTTGTAGCATCTGAGGTTAACCACATTTCCTATTGATTTTAAAGTCAAATGGAACAGTTTGTTGTCATGGGTTCATATCTGTGACTTACAGTCTTTCTTCAAGTCGTAATGTTTTTGCCCCACTTTTCCCACAATCTGATGCATTGATGATATAAATGCATTATGGGTAATGTAACAAACGCTACATGAAGGCAAATAGAATTTATTTTGCAATGGACGGTCAGACACCCAAAATGAAAATAATGACATTTGAAACAACTGTCTTTAGGGTAAATTCATGATGTCACACATGCTCACTGAAAGTCCACTTTTGATATATCATACTTTTGATATTATATATATATTTTGTTATATCAAATGTTTGAAGAGTCTTGAGGCTTAAACATAATTTTAGGATTGGAATTTCACCAGGAGGCTGGGATTAGGACCTAACTTTCTTTTGTGGATGGATAAAAAAAATCTGGGTCATTGTTCTTTTAAGGGAAATGAGGGGGGAGGGGGATGGGAGGCTATAATTTGCACTGCTGCTTCAGGAGTGGTGAGCTCAAAAAGAAAGGATCATGCTGCTAGAATTGAATAGGTCGATTTAGCCAATGTTACCCGAGAAAAAAGCATTTTCTCGGGTGGAGCTTCCCTCTGTCATTGCAGCAGTTAACCCTGTTCAAACCAACCGTGCTGCTCTATTGAGCAAATAGTCTTTGAAGGGGGCAAATTCCTTTAACTTCATTGATCTCAAGATACCTGGACAGGAAGTTCTCTGATAGATTCGCGAATATTAATTGCCAGCTTGAGATGGCTAAAACTTGCTATTCGCTTCTAGCGTCATGATGACTGTATTGACTCACTAGTAGATGAACGCAACTTTTGCTTCTACAGACAGCCGGCCACCACAATCAAGCAGGGTATTTTTTTCATCCTAGTTTCAGGGTGCTCTAAAATTTCTGACTTCTACCCCCAGGGAAGCAACTTTTAAATCTAATTTAAATCCTTGGCATTCGGAAGTGTGTGAAGTCACCAGTGTCAACAAGTTGTCAGTGTTTATTTTTTAAAATCTTGAACAAAATCAAGGTAGACATTTTAGTGTGCCCTCCAGATAGCAAGCAAGGTGGGCCACTTCGTCCTGAAGTGCAGTTGGTTTCAGGGCTTCAAGTTGTTTGCCAAAAGCCTGTGTGGTTTTTCCTGTGGAATATGGTATCCAGAATTTCTTTGACTCCAGCCAATATTTCTTACCCTTACAAAAATCTCCTAGCACAAAGAGTGGAAACTGTGTGTTGCTGTAACTTAACTGTAAGAATGCTGTATCTGTCTTCATTTCAGGGAACAACAGTCATACAGTTGCTTTTGCCTATCTTGTTGTTAGAAACCAACCGAGTTTGTGTAACTTTTAGGATGTTTTGTCCATGAGTTTTGCAACAGCACCACCATTGTGATAAACATTGGCAGATTTGTTGCATAGTGCCCTCTATTTTATGCTTATCTAATACAGTGAATTTTTCTTCAGAGGTATTAGCCAGGCTTTTGGGATTATGGAATATGTGTTTGTGTTTTCCTTGTGAAGTATGGAGGAAAATATTTTTTAAGGGCATTTGATTTGAGGAACCATGTTAACACTGCATCAGTGTCAATTTTAGTTGTTCATGGTACAGTGCCTTAGTTCATTCACCCACAAGTTAGATATGTTAAAGACAGTTTCACAGATTATTTGATGTAACTAAATATTTATCACATCATGGAATTCCACAACAAGGGAACTACAATGTTTAAAAAATGTTGTGCTAAAAGCTTGAAAGTTAGAATTCACTTGGCAGCATTTTCATTGGTACAGATGATTTGCAATGGTGAAATATGTTTATTCTAAAGATAGCCATTAATGTCCCCTTCTTTCCCTATTCTTCCATTCCCACTCCCCTAAGAAAAAAAGGGAGATGCTAGATTTATGTTTTCTCTCCAAAAGTTGAAATTTGTGTAATGGCTGAAAATGTGCTATGTTCATTTGCAATTCTCTGCACACCCAGTGAGTCCCCCCCCCCCCCCACCCCAACGCCTATCGTTTTATGTTTTAAGTAAAGTACTTATTTTTCTGCCCTCATCAATTACAAAGGCTGCGATGGAAATATTTACAGCTAGCTAGCAACCCTGGTGTACTTTGGACCCTCTTCCTCTGCATTTTGTTTATTCTAAGCTCTGTCCCCAATTAGTTTCTCAGGAAACTCATTATGCTAGTGAAACCACATCCATTTTAAAATCAAACAAAAAAAATACCTGTACCATTTTCTTCGGAGGGAAATTTTGTGTTCTGTAAAATGAAAGAAAAAAGAAGAGAAAAAATGCCTGTACCAAATTTTTCAGAGGGATGTTTTGTTCCATTTTCAAGAGTTACTTCCTTGTTGAGAACTTCTTTAACTACAATATTTACTGATTTGATAAATGAGGGCAGCATTCGTTTACCAAGTAAGAGTGCTGTGAGGCAGCTTACGTGATGTTTGACACAAACACACCTTCAGGAAGAAAGGCATTCTATCTAATAAGTCAGCTTAGTGAAACACAGAGATGTGTGAGAGATATAGGGGGAGTATATTTCTTGAATCTTGACACAATTTAATTGAAATTAGTGAATATTTGACAACTGATTGTCTGAGGTACAAAGTTAATTGCACAGGGAGATGCTTGCACTGTATGTTATACTTGTAAGCTTATGGATGTTTGTATATTTATTAACTAGAGCGTAATGTTAAGAGTGATTTTTGTGAAAAAACAAAGGATCTTATTTTTTTTCCAGACTGTTATCTAATTGTGCTTAGGGGATAGCTTAAATTCATGCTAATTATAGGAGTGGTCCTCTCCCTCCCCCCCCCCCCAAAAAAAAAAAAAAAAAATTATTTGCCCCTTCTTGCTCCCTTGATGCTTTTTCATTTGTACTCAATGCACTTGCCTTTAACTGTAAATGAATGTAAATTTACCTCTTAACATTTGTGGTCTGGCCTCTTCAAATCCCACATCCTAATAAATCACTCAACTAGTTTCAACCACAGACCATGTTTGCCACACTCTAATCTAAACACCCCCTGCTACATAATGAAATGACCCTTCACCTGTCAACTCTGAACCAATAGTAAGTGACTATGAGAGCCACATGTCACAAAGGCAGCTTTCTGTTTAAGGGTGGAGGGCTGATGCATTATATTGTATAGGGGGATCAAAAGTGACAGTTTATTGTGACACAAATCCTGTATACCCATTGAGAGAAGGAAAACTGTAATACACATTATTACAGGCTAGTTTTATCTAACTGCCCTGCCTATTGAGAGACAAGAATGATTAGAGCAGGGTTTGTCAATATTTACTTTCAACTTTCAAAAAGCCAGGTTGGCAGTGACCTTTGAATACTGAAGGACAGACGTCCTAGCATTGACTGACTTGCTATAATCACAGTCAATTTTCTGTCATCTTATAAGTAGTATAGTTTCTTTTCCCGCTGTTATTGGATTAAGTGTGTACACAAGACACTGGATTTCTTTCCATATGTTTCACTGAGGGAAAAAAACTTGCGTGCTATCTCAACGAAAAAGTGGAAAATTTCAGGATGGTATTGTAATGTTGCATTTCACTTGTGCAGTGCAGCGTTTTCTTTAGATCATTTGTAGGGTATTAAAACAATGTAACATTTGCTTGTTACCTAGCCATGGTGAAAAGTGTCGATTGTGAAGGTTTGATGGGTCTGGTTGCTAGGGGCGACTGTTTAGAAAGAGGCAGTATAATGTTGGTTGATGATCAAATTTATAGCATCAATTATCCTGAGTGGATTCTGTTGTAAATGTTGAGGAGGCACAACAGTTACCAAGAAAGGACATAGCACCATTCTTTAGTCAGCTCAAACCATTTAAACTTTTTTTTACCCGACAAAATGGAATGTAATTCTCTTTGAGATAGAAATATTTGGTTGCAACGTCTTTTCTTTCCTGCTTGTACTTTTGTACCTTCACATGGTTTCTGTGGCTTATAGAGATCTGTTATCATGTTTATTATGTTAACTTGACAAAAATTAGTCGAATAGCAAACTGCAAAGTCATTAAAAATTGATCCATTTGTAGCTGGTGGGAGGTAAGCGAAAACTCAATAAAACCAGAAATAGATTCAGTAATCTTTTTGACATGAACACGAAGGGATACATCGTGTAGATGTTTACAGCTGTTTTTTGGTTTGGAACTTAATATCAGTTTCCAATTAAGGGATTACAAGAGGTGCCAATGTTCTGTTTATGTTAGAGCTTGGAATATTTTCAAAAGAGGATTAATCTTCGAAAGAAAATTCAAAAGTTAAAGTTTTACAAATTGCAAATTGGAACAGCAATGTAGCATAAAGTAACTGTGTATTCCTGAAGTGATGTTTAACATTCCAAAGGATGATATAATGTTTTGCAATTCAATCTGACAAAGCTTGAAAGGAGTATAATAGATTACATACAAGTTCAACAAAAGGCAAGAGTTCTTTTCTTGAGGATTTTGTGTAAATACCTTTCTCTGGTTGAATGACTTCAAAAGTTCTTGTGGAATGAGATCTTTTACCTTTATAAAAGAAATTGCAAAGATTGGATGACACACCAAGGTCATCTTCTCATCTTGCCACCAGCAGCCTGTTGCTTTCTTTAAAAATAAGTTTTTCGTAACCTTAAAAAAAATTTGCAACTGATAAAAAGTTGAGCAGGATGAAACATATTTAGCCAGAAGGTATTAAAATGGAATTTTGTCATGTTAAAGGTGATCTCGTCCATGTTCTCCATGGTTTTAATCTCATTGACGCTTTGTAGCTGGAGGCAGATTGACAGCAGGTGATCTGTCTGGAGATTGAACACGCTCCCTTCATCAGAGATAAATAACCAAGATAGTCTACATTTGGGTGTAAAGTGCCCTGTCAATGTACCTCTTTTGAGGTGCACTCTTATATTTTCTTTTTAACATTTCTTTGTGGGATGGCCAAGGCTATGGCTTTGCTCTCAGAGTTTTACTGTTTTGTCATTTCTTAACTGGTAAATGTTTTTAGAAATTCTACCATTCCATTTTCAAAAAAAAAAATTCTACCAGAAACACACTTCTTGGTATCTTTTTTCAAAAAAATGTCTAAACCTTTGTGATGCGGGCAGGCTTAAAAGAGGAATGTTGATATAAAAATGCCCTTTTAAACCCGTACAATTCTGAAAACTAAAGAGAAATAGTATGAAGACTAATCTTTAAATTCTAAAACTGTAACTATCAAAAGCATTCTGAAGTGTTTATTGATTTAATGAGTGGATGATGGCTGTTGAATGGAGATATCGAAAAACTGGGAAATATGGTAATGTGGATGGGCTCCAGAGAATGGATGTAAAAATGAGGTATTCTTGTGAAACAATTCCAGAAGATTCTGAATGCCAATTTGCTCACTTGGAGTGGAGACAGAAGAGGTTTTCATGCCCTTTACCTTATGAGGTAGGTAGAGGATGTTAAACTTGAAAGAAAGAATACTTTTTTTAAAATACTCTGGAAAAACTGACTGCTATTTTTTCCTGAGTTACATGTACTCTGGAAAGTAAAATGTCTGTGTCCCATATCAAAGTCTTGTGAGGTGCTGTCTCTTTTCCAGCATCTTTCTGTTTATATATTCTTATTTTCCAACAAGCAGGGTAAGATTCAGACCTACCCTTTATGCTAACAACAGACTTGTCGGAATATACAGGTGCTGTAACATATTAGTTTAGGTGTAATCATGTAAGGGAGGGGACTGTGGATCAACTTCCCTCTTTAAATCATAATGTACCCACATTGTTTTGAAAAAATGACTTTTCATAAATGGTGAATATCCCCGCCCTCCCTTGGTGGGTAAGTAAAAAGTTAAACTACAAGTTTTTTTTTTATTGCGGTTTATATGTAAATTACTACCATGTGCTGAGCTAGTGTATTGAAATTCTGATAGGTGGTTGTTAATCTGTAAATGATCCCCTTTACCTGTTTTTATAGTGGTGGATGGGGGAGTTTGGTATGTAGGTCACAGAAATTTTTGTTTCTTACAAGTGTAAATAGTTGCAAGTAGTTCAAGGCTGTGTTCTGTCTGGTTCGGTTGGGGGGTTTTCTGTTTTGACAGTGTCCATTTCCAAGCTTTTCAAAAGAACATTGAAATTCTGATATGATGCTGATTTTCATATTCAGTAGCCTACATATTCAGTGTTATCTGCAAAAGAAAGCAGAATAGCATGTCCACTTTATCATAGCAGGTGGTACTGTGTCAGGTTGTGTCTGTATTGTTAGTGTAGACTTTGGTCAAGTAAAAAACAATAAATCACACAGGTGACAGAATTGTTACCAAGCAATTGTAAATATTGTCTTTAAAGCAGAGTAGATAAACATTTTAAAGGAAATTGTGAAAATTAATGGCTATTTAATTTGTACAATGGCTGTCTGACTGGCCACTATGTGTTGCAAAGGAACTGTGCTTAAAGCTGTTGCTTCAACATAGGCCTATGTTTGTTCTGTCTGCAGTGCATGGTTCCACCTCCCTTTTTATGGAAGGGAGGTGGAGAGGGGGTTCAGGTGCATTGGATAGAAGAAGGGATTGGGGTTTCAGTTATATTGGATGGAAGAAAGGAAGTTTGATGATGGAAAGAGATTAAGGAGAAACCATAATGATATGCTGAAACAGATGGGTGGCTTTGAAATGTGTTGAATTGAAAGCCAGTTTCAGCTTGTGAATTTTCACTTGCTGTAAAGCTACCAGAACCATACAAGGTCATCTATTCCATTCATGGGCCCATCAGGGACATTGTTCAGTTGTTCAGATTCAGGGTTCAACCTTCATACTTCTAGAGCAATCTGGTGAAGTATGAACAGATTTAGGTTTCAGTAATTCAGTTGAGGGATTTGGGAGGGAAAAAATTCAGACAAAGAATTGCCATTAGAAACTGCAGTGACAGTAAATCCTTTTGTGTGTAAGACTTAAAATACTTCTGAAAGGTTGATGCACTATTGCACATACTGTTCCATATCATAAAGTATTTATGCAGTGCCCCATCCCCCAACCCACCCCCCAAATATAATAAACTAAAGAAAAAAAAGACAAACAAACTGAAGAGCAGTACCTATATCATTTGAGACTCTCTCTAAGCCGGAGGTTACCAGTCTTTAGTTTTCGAATAGGATGCATCTTTTTTATACCTGTGATTGATGTGCACTGCAGAAGTATGAGATAATATCCTTGATGGCTGTTATGCAACATGAGGATTAATCTTAATGAAAAATTTTCACTACAGAAACATCCTTGTGAAAATCTCTTAGATAACAATTGTTAGGCCATTTCATTTTGATGGCAAGAGATTTCAGTGAAAATATTCACTGTCCTCACCACAATTTTAAGGAACTAATTTTACATCTTGTAGCTGTTATTTGTTACCATCAACAGTGGTAAAATAAAGCTGTCAAGATTTGATGATAGTTGTGTAGATATCTTTTTCCCTGGGTCATTTCAGCCAATTATCCATGGTCCCAGCATCCCACTGCCTTGAAAAAATAAAATCCTTGTAGTGCAATTAAACTGCTTGGGAAAGTATAGAACAACAAAAAGGTTAAGTGTCTTGGAATGCATTAGTACTTATGAATCAGATGCGAACAAATATATCTTGCAACATACTTCTCTGGAGACTTGATAAAATTCTAGATTCTGTGTTCTGTTTTTGATCTGTCATGCAGGGGTTACCCCTAGGTCTTTGTGTTGGGGTCATTACAAAGTGTTATGTTTATCAACAAGTCATATTGCAACTGGTGAAATTGAGTAATTTGATTTTGAATTCAATCAGTCTGGTGTATTTGCTTTTCACAGTTAACACCAAAATAGATGGTCCTGTTGAAAAATGAAAAGTTGATTTGGGAAAGCACTTGACCAGAATATTGTTTTACAGTGTCATCCTAAGTTATGGTTTATATGTTGATGATATGACAATATTTTTGTTGCTGGAGTGTTTGTAGTTTTAAGTCATAGATAGTGATTGACTCTTTGCTTCTCTGTGGTCTACCAAGAAAAGTTGGGTTTCGAGGTAGTAGTTACATTCTTAGAGGTATCATACTATCAAGGCAAATGTAATGAGATTTGCAAAAGTTATCTGGTTTTTCAAAGCCTCTCTCAATGATCCCTCAACATACTATCTGTTTAGCTTTTGACTTGTCAGTAATATGGCAACACAAAGGCATTAACAAATCAGATCCAGATAATTGTAAAGTTGCAAAGCTTAGTTAAGTTAAATTTTAAAAGTATTGTTTCTAGAACATCAAAGCAGATTCTGATACAACATAGGCACCCCTGACTGTATAACCAGCATACGTCAAGCTGTGTAATGTCATCTGACATTCAGTTTGTAAGAGTTATAGTTGTACCCTTTAAGAACCTAAACATCTCATAGTTACTGAGTTTTTCAGTAACACCATTTATTGGAAAAAAACTGGACCTCTTTTAGTATCATTTGTAAGTATGGCCAAGAAAGCTTAGCTGAGAGGACCTTATTGAAGGACCTCTCTCAAGGCTTTTATGATAATTGATTTCACTGGGAAAGTGACATGTGTATTGGAGAGGGAGGTACCTAGTCAGGTGATGAAGTCTATCCACTGAATTAAACTGAATAAAATACATTACTGCCTTATTGTCATTTGTTGGGTAATCTGCTTACAGGAATAGTTGAAAGGATTTACAGTGTTAGAGGATCACATTGCATAGGTTTAGGTCTTTCTGCAGCTTATTGTTAAATTCAGCGACTTACCAATGCTGTAAGAGCGTGAAGATGGCAAGGTTTGTTCAGGTCTTGAAATCCTGGAAAGTTGGGTCAGTAAGGTACAGTATTTAGATGGAGTTTTAAGGCCCAGTTTCCAACCTATTGGTTCAAGTCGAGCCACCCATGGCCTTTTTTCCAGTTGTGACTCACTGGCACATTTTCCCTACTCTATTGTCTATACCTAGCATAAGTTGTTGAAAACTAAAATTTGAATCTAAATTTCCAGCTCTGGAAAGTCAGGGAAAATGAGCAATTTTATCCAAAGGTCTGAAAAAACAGGATTTTTGCAAGTTGTTCCAATTGTCCAAATGTTCAGATACAATATTTTTTGTGGAAAAGATGGAAATATGAAATCTGATTGTTTTAAAGGTCCTGGAAATATCAGTCAAGGTTTTTGAAAGTCATGCAGAAGTCATGGAATTTTGTCATTCTGAATGTGTATGAACCCTGGATTTATGCTTACTGTTATACTATTTTAAATTATTAAGTAGACATTTTATGGAAAGAATTGCAAGTACTCTTTCCAACCCCCTTCCCCAGCTATCCCCTCTTTCGTAATTAATCAGCAACCTGGGATACCTATTCAAATGGTCAGTGTTATAAAAGTTCAGCAAAACCTTTTCTACAAAATATTTCAGTCCAAGTCATTCCCAATATACTAGATGTCTAATGAATCACTATTTTCCTAACTCTTTCTTTAAAAAAAAATGACACTTTTATGATTAAGAAGGCAGAAATTCTTGGTCTTGTCTTCACTGGTATGCTATTTGACCAGAGATGGTATTCTAACTGTGTGGTTACAAGGATGTGACCAGGACCATTTTGGATGCTTATTGCAATTTTAAAGCAACTCTCTGGGGAAAAGGCACCATTGCTTGTTAGCTCCAAATTAGGTCAAAGCTTCACTTTTGAAAATATGAAGATGAAAAAAAAAAGAAAAAAAAGAACGATAGGTGTTATGGAGGTTTTGTCTACCTCCATCAAGGTGTCGCCCTGATTTGATTTGATTTGGGTAAAGTTCAAATTTCTTTAGCCCACCTGTGAGAGATTTTGATGGTTATCAAGATAGCTATGTAGGGACCCTGTAACTACAACTCCAAGGTAGGGTAATATCAAAATAGAAGTTGACCTTTACCAGTAAACTATCAGCAGTATTTATAGTAAAAGAGGAAATGCATGCAGTCCCTCCCAGAATTATTTTGAAGCAGTAGCTAAAACTTACAATCTTTTGCGGATTTCTCTCAACTGTGCCTTTCCTAGGCAGAGTCATACCAAAGACTCTAAAAGTGGAACCTACTGCCATTGTGCGTGATGCTTTGCATGATAAGCTGTGGAGTAGGCAAAACAAGCCAGTGAGCCACAACTGTTAAAAAGGCTGTGGCCAGTTAGACTTGAACCAATAGGTTGGAAACTGGGCTGTAAAACTCCATCTAACTAACCAACTAACTCAACAGTGTCTTTCCCAGTGTTTCATATTCTAGGTAAACCAGAAATATTTACATACAGGAAAAATAAAAATGTTATCTCAGGATTCTCAAGGGCCTTTATGAAACAGGATTGTCTAATTCCAGTTGGGGTGGAAGGGCAAATATTCTATCCTATGGCAGACATTTCCAGTTATTTCAGCCAAGTTTCTCCTTGCTCCACTCACAACTATCTTGACCTTGTCTTCTTCAGAAAGTTATTGTCCTGGTAATCATGCAAGGCCATAGTGTGTAATCAATACTCTCTCTGTCTCTGCATGTTGTTTAATGTAAAAGAGCTGTTTTGAGTCTTTTGAAATTAACATTGATCAAAGAGCTGTTCCCATTTGAGAATTAAAAGCCTTTTCCTCTCATACCAAGTGGTTTCAATTCTCCCAACCTACTTACTTAAGCCCCTCCCACAACTGTCTATAACTCATACTCATCCAGACACAATTTCAGTTCATTGCTTTTGGGTAAGTATACAAGACCCCAATATGTAATTAAATTCAAATCATTTTTAGTATGGTACATGCTGTGTAAAGGCATCAGTACTCTGCATTTTAGAGCTTGTTGTCAATAAGCTGGGCCAATTGAGACTTTCTGTAGACTACTACAAAAAATTGTAGTTTGGGATGAGAGTGGACTGCCTTTAAATTTTCCACCACCTAAACAATTTACACTCCAAAAGTTATATTTGGGCTGATGAGTGTCTGCCTTTAAAGGGAGATGTTGATTGCTGCACCTTGGGCTGTATATAGTTCATTGGAGGGCAAGAGGGGCATTTGTAAAACATGGACAGAGCCAAACAGAGCCAAACAGGGCCAAACAGAGCCAAACAGGGCCAAACAGAGCCAAACAGAGCCAAACTATGTCAAGTACAAATCCTCACACCATATTTAAACTACACCCATAACTTACATTAACTGATTGCCACTACCAAAGTTATTTAATGGAAGGTTAGATTTGGTTCTGTTTGGCTCTGTCCATGTTTTACAAATGGTTCCCATCAAATTTGTAAAACATGGACAGAGCCAAACATAGCCAAACAAGGCCAAACAGAGCCAAACTATGTCAAGTACGAATTCTCACATCATATTTAAACTACACCCATAACTTACATTAACTGATTGCCACTAACAAAGTTATTTAATGGAAGGTTACATTTGGTTCTGTTTGGCTCTGTCCATGTTTTACAAATGGTTCCCATCAAATTTGTAAAACATGGACAGAGCCAAACAGACCCAAACAGTTAAACTTTAATCTGCTGTAAAAATACTATAGTTGTTGCCGTGTTGGATCAACAGTTTCTGTTTTTCATGGGTTTAGCATATATAATATGAAAATTCGTTCTGTACATTTTAGTCCAACATCAAGCAGGGATGTCAATTCTGGAGGGATAGGGATGCATCCTTACGTCTTGCCAACCTGAGGATGACATTCTGTGACATGAACAGGGTATTAAATACATGTAATACTGCTTTATTACTGTTTTTTTCTTGTATATAGGCCATCTCTCTATATTTTTTTAGGACAAGGTGTGTGGTCTAGTTGGTAGACATTAGACTCTGACTCGGAGGTCAGAGCAGGGAGCTCCCTGGTCAGAGGACCAATTTCCAGCCTGGGCCTGGTCATACCAAAGACTTATAAAATTGCACCTTATGCCATTATGTGTGATGTTATTATGTAGAGACTCACAACTTGAAATAGGCTTTGGCTCTGTTTGGCCCTCCCTGTTTGGCTCTGTTTGGGTCTGTTTGGCCCTGTTTGGCTCTGTTTGGCCCTGTTTGGCTTTGTTTGGCTCTGTTTGGCTCTGTTTGGCTCTGTTTGGCCCTGTTTGGCTCTGTTTGGCTCTGTCCATGTTTTACAAATGCCCGGGCAAGAGCAGTCATCCCGACTTGAAGTAGTGTAGTAGACTGTCCTTTTTCATGGTTGGCTCTTGACAGTCATGTGACAATGTTCTGACAATATTTCTCCTCAAATGTGAAATTTACTGGCTGTAACTGCTTGATTTTCCTTAAATACATTGAAGTCCTAAAATATTATGAAAGATACTTTGAAGAGAAATAGGAAGAAAATTGTGAGACTTAACTGTTACTTCAAAATGAGTTAAGGGGGACTGCTCTTGGGAGTGTGTGGCAACTCTCTGATTAGTAGCTACATTCCCAATGATGGCAACTCCCTGGTGTCAAGAACAAAACTTGGTTTGATTGAGTCTGAGAATTCAAAACTCCTTTTGCTTTTGTAAAACAGGGGTGCTATGTTATGAGGTTTTTTTCAAGAATGGAGGTCTGGTGTAGAAATAATTGCACATGTTTCTTTTTGTGACATTTATGTGTTATCAAGGGGAAAAAAGAATAAATTTAACAGATAGTTAAATGGACACTTCCCTGTACAAAGCAGGTGAGATATGCATTACATTTACTGGACCTGCCATATGCCTGGATCTTTGAGAAAGTTTATTGCAAAGTTGCTCAAAGTTAAACATGAATAGCGCCCTCTGTTTCATGAAGTTTTGTATACTGGTGGCTTGGCCACAATTCTTTTAGAAAAATAGCACCCTCTAATTTTATCTTACTTGACAGCACATGTTAAGCAATTTGATTTGATTCATGACATTGCCAAGTGTAAGCTATGGAATGATATGAATTAGATATAAGCAGTAGTGTAGTAGATAGGATTACCTGCACCTCTTAGAACGGGTATCAAAAGGCTGCAAAAGGTCTAACATCGTATTTTGTCTTTGTTTCAATGTGCTTGTCATAGTTTCTTAAGTAATTACATAGAGTAGCATGTCCATAATTGTTTCCCTTACAAAGAAAAAAGAATTTTCCCTTAATCCACTTCATGAAGATAAATTGTGGCCTAGCTTGCATACATTTCATTTCATTTATTGTTCCTTATAGTCAACTTGCAGTCCCAGGTGCAGGTAGGATAAAACTTTTGTGAGGATTCTTTCTATTGAAAAATTTGAAAGAGGCGTTTGTTTTCTTCTTCCTGTAGGAAGCAGAGCTGCTATATGGACATATTTATTTTAGTAGGTTAATGGTAACTTAGCATTCACCCAGACATCTCCTTGAAAGATGGTGATGTGAGCATCCAGCAGACAGTTTACTAAGAATGGACTTCCATTGATGGAACAACCTTGTTCACCAATAGAAAATATTGATTGTGTGCACTGGGCCTAGTTGTATATTTGTTACATACACCCAAATGTAGGCTAATGATGGACACTATACTGAACTGTTGTATTTATGACAACAATTGGTTCACATCTTGGGCGTAAATATTTAACGAGACTAGAATTGTTGAACTGCACTGAGGATGATTCACTCAAAAGGTTCTTGCCAGATGTAAACAACCGCCTCTCTGTTGATTGGTTCTTTTTCATCCTGCTAAGGGGTCACTTTGAACAAGTTTAGCTCCATTTACACTGCAGAAGCAAGAGAAGAGGCAGTTCTATAAAGGCTTTAGTTTAATACTGTTAGGAAGCTTGACTTATCATTCCTACCAGGGTGCAGACAACAGTGGCTGACTGACAATAGTTTTGGAAAAAGTGGTATACTTGACTTCCATGCATATACCATTTCCTTCCTTTCCTATTTTATATTCCAACTCCCCTCCCTTCTTGTTCTCCTAAAATACATAGTTATTTTGGAGCACTATCATGTTAGATTTCCTGCTACCATTCCCCCTCCCCCCCGCTGTCAAACTTTCAAATGTTTACCCATAATTTTAAAACCACCATTTGGTATTTGGCTTGGTATTACAAAACACTGATTTAACAAAATCTAAAATGTTTCTGTAACTGGGTAAAGCTTAAGTAGAATTCTTTATCATACTCTAACAACAATTGAGTGAACTAATTAGGTCACTCTCTAATTCAAGGAAAAATGTGAATTCACTCCATTGGGGTGTAAATTCACTCCAAGAAAAGTGAATTCACTCCAAGAAGTATGACAATTAACTCTTTAAGGAGTGCCTGCAGGGATCTTTTTTTGTCTATACACTGTAAAGGATGCATCTTTTCTCATGGATATTTCATTTCATATAAAAGTGATTCTGACTTTTGTGACTAATTGAATTTCACTGAGGCGAATGAACAGATTATCCAACCCAGAGTTTTGTAAGCGGCCCCATAAAACATTGTCTGTTCTTTTGAGGGAATGTTAATCTCGCCTTTTAGCTGAGGATGTCAATGCAAAATGGTCAACCTTTATTAAATGAGACACCTTTAGCCGATAGCTATTTACAATGTTTACATGTATTTTTACAGAACTTAAAAATTTTAACACATAAATACCAGAGGGAGAATTTTTTCCTTGCCAGAAAAGTCCTTTGTTAAACATGGCCCGGAGACGTGGCTTGTGTACTGAACAGAAAGGTTTTTAGGTGGTGCTTAAAGATATGGATTTGTGGGGAAACATTCAAAAGCACATCCATCGTGGGAGATAATTACTTAAAAGTTTGTGGAGAATTGGTTTCAGGTGTTGCATAAAGAGAGATGATTAATTGTGGGAATTAGGATAAGTGGTTGAAAAATTTAATGGTCACAGGGTTGGCTACTTGAGAACCGTGTGAAAGAATAAATGTAGAATAAACTATGTCAACTTCGGTGGTATAGATTTTTGGTAGTCCTTTTTAGTCAAGACAATGAATGCACAAAAAAATGAATTGTGATTTAAGTGGAAGCTAAATGGACAGTTCCTGTGAATTTTGGAAAGGTTTTGAGCCATTGTGTATTTGTTTTTTTTTTCTTTTCAGAATGACATGAAAAGTATACAGTTTTCCTTCTGGGGTTGGGGGTGGGATGGTAAGTGGAAGGGAACACTAACAATACTTTTGCAAGCCATTCCATATTCCTAAATTCATGATCAATGTTCAAGCTCGAGTCGTTTAGCTTTAGGCTAGCTTTGAAGCTTATAAAGAGAGACCAGTTTAATCCAAACTGTTCCAGACAAAGTGCATCTATACGTTCTAAGAGCCAATCATTCCTCACGATTTAAAAGCCTGTTCCCTTTCACATCATTCTGATTGAAACACTATGTAAACTTTCTTTGTTTCTGCAAATTTCACACTTCAAATAATGATTCATCAGAAATTAGCATAAGGAAAAACAAGTGTGACGCCAAATTTTTACATTAAAAAAAAAATAACAAAAGAAACAAAAGAACAAAATAAACACCGTACTACTCCAGAATTTACTTAAGGTAAAAAACTCTCATTTTAGCCGTTGGCATTTGATAAAATTAATTACAGTAATCTTGAAACTACAGCTTCATGGTGCTGCAGTGTAATCTTTTATATCAATTGAAAGAATAATTCAATTATTAACAAGCTCATCAATGCTGTCTGTTCTCTTTACAACTTTTATTTTAATATTCCTTTGAATGTTTCATAACTGTGAGTCACATTTCTTCAAATTTGGGAATATTTTGGTGTGAATGTTCATTTAGGGTCGCTATATGGCCACATGATTATAAGGTGTACGTACACTGCAAGTTTGAAAAACAGGAAGACACCAGTAATTTTGTAGCTGTTAATTCAGTTGTTTGTATAAACTTTTTGGTAAATAAATAGTTTGTTCAAGGCTATTAATTAACTAGATAGTTCGTGATAGTTTTTCTTGTGTGATAGAATCCTTGGGTCATGTACAGTAATTTAGAATGAACAATTGAGCTGGTAAAATGTCTTTGCATGCCGACTATTTTGGAAAACATTGTAAAACTAGAATTGATTGCGCTGTATAAGACCAAGGCCTTTCTTGTCTGAAAATTCAATAGTTCACACCTCTATAAATCCTAACATCCTGTTTATTGTAAGATTCAATGTAGACAGTTACTTTGATCTACTTGTACCCCTTTGTAATTAATCAAGAATTGATTAACCTCTAATTGAAAACAAACTTGAATAAAACAAAGTATCTCAAGTCTGTGGGAATTTTTATTCAGGCTGTTTTGTTTAGTTTTCCTGTTTCCTCAAGTATATTGAATTTTGTTTTCTTTTGATATTCCGCACGTGATACATACTTAAGCTAAAGAAGGGAAAAAAATAAAGAACAAAAAAAGTAAACCTAAATGCAATACAGTGGATTCTCTAATAAATGCTGTGATGTATTTCATTTTTTTGCATTTTTTTTTTTTTTGGGGGGGGGGGGTTTGGAGGGGCAGGCAGGGTTGGGATGAGCATTGGGTGTTATATTTATAACATAGAAGTTGGGCCATAAAGCCTAAATCTACATAGGCCTGTGGTATATCAGGACACTTATTTATTACAGCTTTACAAGGAGCATTTATGTGTGCAGGGGTGGGGAGGGTGCATCTGTTAATGTTTACTTTTGGTCTTGTTAGAATTGTTGACAAATTGTTGACCATTTTTCAAATGTGAGATTTATGAACAGAATTCATGTTAGTAACATTTGGAGAACACTGTTCTCTTACAAAAGCTGAACAGTTTGGGTCAAAGGTCAAAACAAAAATGAAGAAAAAAATATTTTAGACTTTTCAGGCATGCAGTTACTGGTTATAAAAGGCACAATGCAGGGTAGATTACCAATTGTTGTAAAACATGTCAGACAGGTTCTCTTGGCCCATAAGTAAACAATGGTTCATTCAAAATGATTTGAGGCCACAATTGCTTGAAAAATATGAATTGAAAAAGAGACCTTCATGGATAGAATACAAAAGGTTTGAAATGGAGTTGTTTGACTAGATCATTGAATAACTGTTGGAACATATGCCATTGTAGGAGGCACCCCTGGCTCTAGTATTATACCTAACATTAAGGCTCTTGTGTAAGTTTTGTCTACTCACTTCTTGACTGAACTGCATACATGTGTAGTATTTTGAGTTTTGAAGGTTGAGAGGTTGATCAGAAGACAAGTTTGTGTATCCTTTTGAGCACACTAGCTTCCTTGGGTGGGGGTGGGGAGAGGAGGGTTGATAATTGATTCTCCTAAAGTAGAAGTATTTGTTTGATATAGATTTTCAGGTCTTGATATTCATGTTCCTTACTTGCAAAACATCGGACCTCAATGAAGCTGACAGCCTCAACAGCTTGGGTCAGCTAGATTAGATAAGGTTTTAGGCAACAGTTTTGGACAAGTAGACCTTGTGTCACATCCTGGGGTCAAGAACTGTACCCAAGGGAGTGCCGTTCTTATAGGATTTTACTGCTTTTTATTAGCAGGTTAAAATTGTGGGCAGGTTAACCTAGAAAACATCTAGTGTGATGAACAGGTAATGTAAAAATTAATTTGTTAAAGCCTGCAAAAATGCAAAAGAGCTTGTTTTATTGAAGACCTTAAAGGGGAAATCCAGTCACCCCAAGGGAAGTAGTGTAGCAGACTGCCTTGTTTCATGATTGGCTCTTGAGAGTCATGTGACAATATTGTTTCTCCTCAGATGAGTAAGTCACCGGAAGTAACCGCTTGGTTTATGTTGATATGTAATATTAAAGTCCTAACATATTATGATAATTATGATTAAGATACTTTTAAAAGAATAGAGCTGTTGTTTCAAAGTAAAATTTGGGTGACTGCTCTTGCTTTTAAAGTGATAAAATGGAACTTATTTTTTTCATTATTAGAATGCGAGAAAGGATAAGTCCCCTGTGTACTATTCAGCAAAGTTATTTTTGTGTCAATGAACTGAAGATAATTTTGGCAGATCAGTACATTCTACATATGAAAATGTTTTACTTTAAGGCAGTCTAGTTTGGTATGAATAAAAGTTTTTCCAATGGCAATTTCAACCAATGGGTGCCGACTTTCTACAGTAATAACGATTTAATGAGGTCATTTTTGATTTGCAGCTGATTGCATTACTTGTTTCCATTTATTTTTTCCATTCTGTGGCTTTTGTTTAGGCTTTAGTATTTTATGGGACAGTTAAAAGGGTCAGGAAGATGTCAGACGTTACTTGTTGCTATAGCAACCCACCACAATTAAAATAAGAAAAGTTTTAAACAGTAGTGACTAATACTTTAACACCCAAATAGATATCGCATTTAAAGCCCAGACAAAGGTGTGAATAATCGTAGGTTTAGTTTACCCACCATTGTATAGGGATGAACAGATGTAAGGCATTTGAACAGCTCTGGAAATTTCAGTAATCAAGTCTTCAGCTACTGTAGGGTAGACATAAACACTGGCAGTGTCAAGTTCAGGATCTTAGGAATTTCTGGGCAGCCTTTACGATTGAAAATTTTGGATAGCGCTTAGAGGGCAAATCCACTGACTGTTTATTGAAGGCGACATAATAGCCACGTAAGTAGCATATTATCCCAGTGACTGCTCATTATCAAAAGGCCCTGCGTGGGTCGTAATATGTAACCTCAAAAAACTGAATCCAAAGTTCAAATAGATTATAATATACTGCTGGTTTACATACATCTGTAGTACTTGAGTGTTTGTGTGTATTAAGTAGGAAGGTTGGTCTAGTGCATTAAGTTCCTTATTTAGATAGCTGTATGCTCATTTTTACTGGCATTTGATTACAATACACCACGGAGGGTAATTTCTAGTAGTATCTTGACTGATAAGAGCAATTAAGGCTTCTTAGAAAGGTGAGTTATTGTTTGTTCAGTATTTCAGTAGGAGAAATCTTTTTGGTCTTGGCCTCCAGTTTTGTTTGTGTTTTGTTTTTGAGTCATAATTTAAGCTAAATAACTATTAATTGTCTGACCTGCTTGGTATATACCAAACTAGTTATTTGTACTTGGAACACAACACTATATTTCTGTTTGTCACTTAGCACTGTAACAAATTTGTTTGCTTACTGACTAAGCACTACAAGTAATGTATTTGCTTATGTTTAAGCCTAGGCATCTAGGCTCAATTAAGCAATAAACAGTGCTAAAGTTAGCAATATTGCTCTAGTGTGGGTATGTAATTGTGTTGTGGTAGTGAGAAAAGACTGACTACTTCCCAAATATATCCCACAATAGCACTCATTTAATAACTTACAATATTAAAGAAGGTAGTCTTGTTTAATATGATAATAATACATTGGACTACACAGTACCAAATCAGGAACATAATAGCTACTCTAAGCACTTGACAAAACGTACCCTATGTCAGTATGTACTGATTAACATCACATGCTAACATATAGCCATGGTGGACTCTATCGATCTGGTACAACTGTGTAGGAGTAGGCTAAATGGTGATTGCTCTTGCTTAGCCTACATTTCTGGCTGTACTAGCTTACATTTAGCACAACAGGGTATGTGGCTCTGTAGATTTAATGCCATCCAGGATTAGCTGCAAGAAAGGTATCTCCTGCCATGTGGGTTGCAGCATAGAAAAAAATATATTGGCTAAGCAGCTTATTCTGGACTCCTGCTCCACAGAAGTACCATTTTCAAGTGCATGGTCTGGGGGTAGAACATGTACCTGCGTCACCCACCGGAGGTCAAGGTTGGAATTCCCAGGGCTCGAATGAGCCATGACAAAGATGTTTACTGTTGTTTGTGATACTGTGTATGGTAGTAGAGTATGGAAAATGAATGAATGAAGAATTAGTTAAAATGATGTGTAATATTGACTAACCAAGCTAGTCCCTCATATTTGACTATTAAATTGGGATGATATATATTATCACACAATCCTTAGTAATGGATGGCATAAAATTTTTCAGAAAATAACTCAGTCTTGTTGGTCAAATATTATTGGCAATAAACATGACTATATAGTCTGTGTTTAGTGTAAGAATTACAGCAATATAGCTTAAAGTTTTGTTTACCAAGGAATGTTTCCTTTGACTGGATGATTTATATATGCATCCTTGGTAAGATGTGTCAACAAGTCCTGATAACAAGACACTTCACTACAGGGCAGATTACTGAAAAGTACTTCAGACACTTGTTGCAAGTCATAATCATAAACTCTGCTACCAACTGTTGCTCTCAAACAATGATGTTAAGTAACTCTGAATGTGGTTTTTGAACTACATTTATGACAGTTTCGATTTATATCACACCTTTTTATGGCTGGATAATTTTGTAAGGTTCAGTATAGCTGTATAAGAGCACGTGTCATATGCATGATTTAGATGACATAGCAGTTTTACAATTATTTCAGGTCCCTTCCTCCATTTTCACAATTTCTTTAAGATGCTCTGTATGAGGTATCATTGATGTTCATTCAATTCTTGATACCTTAGACCAGTGTTTGCAATTAGGTACGGGATTGCACCATTCCTGTTGCTATACTTGCATTCAACCCCGTCCCCCCCCCAAAAAAAAAATAAATAAATACCCCCCCCAAAAAAAAATAAATAAAAATAAAAAGAAGTAATAGAATTTTATTGACAAATTAAAGATAAATTTCTGCTCAGGTCCTTTCAAAACTTTGACTAAACTACCTGCCTCCAACTGAATGAAAAAGAACAAACTTGATTTGCAAGGTGACTATCCAAGTAATTGGTGCTGAGACAGTCAGTTAGAAATTCATCCACTTGACATCGCAACTCTTGTGCACTATAAATATGTAAAAGAAGGCATCAAAATTTGTATATGCCCCCTACATACCAGATTGAGATAAGGATATATTGAAATCCTACCTTCATACTGTACACTCTCCTCCCCTCCTTCCCCCCCTCCCTCCTTTATAAAATATAAATGTGGGCTTCCCCCTAGAATCTGTTCCATAATGTAAGCATAAGTCTATTACTGTTCCATTAATCAAGGAACACAGCTATGGTTTTCAAGGCACACTAGTGCACATTATTCAGCTAAATGTACAGTACATCCAGCTTTGACACAGTTCACCACTCTCCTCTCAATGATTCTGCATTTTAGTTTCACAATTTGTGTGCAAGTGTTTGTCTTACATGTTCAGATAACATTTCTAAAGAAAGTAAATACGTATCTTACAACATATTCTCTTGAGTAGTGACTTTGAAGGTGCTGTTACAGAAATGAAAGGCAGCATTTAATGTTCAGTTATTCATGGCACTGTGAGTGCTCTACCATACATCTTATACTATCTGAAAGTTAATTATTCTGCCTTTGGGTCATAAAGTATTATTGCTGTCAATTAAAATACCATTTATTGCCAGTTTTTCTGAAATATGAGGAATGCTTCCAAAATGAAAAAAAAAAAAAAAAAAAAACCAAATACCAGTTCGATTCTCTGCTGCAACAGCTGCAAGGTTGTCACATTATTAATTAGGCTGGGAAGGCCTGAATATTTTCAATATTATATTGGTGATTCTGGAAGCACCAACTCAACTTTGATATTTTATAGCCAAAACTGATGGACAGATAGGCAGCTCTCTGTTATAAAACCAGCCAGGATAAAAAAATAATTCTTTTAAGGAATTACTTGTCACTTGCCCCTCAACCCTTAACTTCTGTCCAAATATTTAGGTGCAAGAGCTGGCCCAAAGTCCCAAACTTATTTAAAGCACCAGCTAAATGTCACAATTTTATTATTAATTCTCTTGAAAGTTTCTTTCATAATATTTTAAAGCGGCTCATTGAGTTAAAACACGAATTCAACAATTTTTTCCAAACCTGTTAAATTTTCTTCACATACTAATGGCAAATGATCCAGCTAAGGTAACCTCCATATCCTACTTACAAATAACTGTTTTATGAGTGAGTATTCAACAGCTCAATTTGATTTTTAAGAATGTGTGACCAGACACTTTTTCAAATTATGCACAAAACCGTTACAAGTCAGGACACCACAAAATTCAAAATTTCAACTTTTTCCGTAACTATTGGATATGAGACTGACTCATTATGCTAACTGTAAGCATTGCAATGTGGTAGAGACCTTTTACCACTCTCATTAAGTTACTGATATCAACTCAATGAGCCGCTTTAAAACTTCAGTATGGCATAATCAACACAAACCAAGCAGGCACTTCTAATAAACATCACATTTGAAGAGAAAAAATACTGTCACATGACTCTGTAGATCCAATCATGAAACAGGACAGTATGCTGTACTTCTTAAAGTTGGGCAACTGCTCTTGCCCTTTTAATGAAAGCAAATGTAATGTTGAAAATGAGTAGTGAGGTGACAATTACGTAAAACTTCCTTGTTTATTTTGTATTTGTTTGTAGAACTTGATGTGATGAAAGGCAATTCCCACCCTTTTATCTATATGAAACTAGCAGGCTTAAGATTGGTGTGAATATTCATAGAATATCTTTATTGGCATAAACGACATAATGCCATGCGAAGAAAGGTGTGTTTTAGGGCTGCCAATTTACATGCCAAAGGGAATGTACTGATAATTTATGAGTGGGAACATGTATGATATGAGTGTGACATCCTGTTAGATTTTTTTCTTTGTTTTTACACTTTTTACTGTTGGGGTGTGAAGGACAGTGTTTTGATAATATGGGGGAAATTCCTTTTATTTTGCTGTTTCTTTTTAAAAAGTAGAGGGGGAGTCACTGAGAATTATGTCATCATTGCAAAAGAGGGAAATTGCAGGTTGACAGATAATCATATGGTATAAAACGGTCTATGAAGACATATCTCGATGGCTAGGAGCTGTTTTACAGGTGGAAGATGTGCATGGTGTTCGAATCAAAATTAAGTGATGTTCACCTATAGTGAAATAATCATGCTGAGAAACATGTCCGTAATATAGCCAAGCATTAGGAGGAAGTAAATATATTGTGAAGTCCTTCCTTCCCTGCACAAAATGAAAACTTCCACTCTCCCTCCCCCCCCCCCCCCAATTTCTAAAGAAGAAAAACTCCCATCTACCTGTTAACGGAAAAAATTAACTGGAAAAAAAAGATTATGCCTTGTCTCATTGGGTATCCCCCCCCTTAAAAAATGTTTAATTTTATGACTTGAAGCCAAGAGATTAAGCTTGTGTAACCAATCATTGTATGGAGTTTCCAAAATTTCATGCAAGAATATTTCTGAGCAACAACGACAGTATAAGTCAAATATCCGAATTGCAAAGGACCAAGTGATATTTTAACTTGTGTGAAATATTGTTGGAGGGACATGAAAGGATATTCAAAAGGGACCTGAATATAGGGTAGGCCTACTTTTAAATTCTCCGATGACACTTAGGTTAATGAGTCAATGCATTTGGAGAGAGGGTATATTGACGGGGGGGAGGGGGAGCGGGTGGGTCAGATTAACTTTCCCCTTCTTCCGAGGAGGGAAAAACAGTTTAAAACTTCAAGCTAGCTGGAAAAGATATAAATCATACAGACTGCTCATGTTAAAAGTATGTATGATGATTGACATTAAAGGTCCAGTTCTCTCACCCCAAACAGTACCAATTCTCCTAACCTTCTTACTTAAGCCCCTCCCACAATTGTCTGAAATTCAGCTTCATCCAGATACAATCTCAGTTTATTGCTTCAAGGTCAGTATAGAAAAACTCAATGTATATAACCAAAACACTCTCAGTACCGTTCATGATGTGTAATATAAGCTTTGGTAATCTGCATTGTTTGAATTAGCTGTCAATCAAAGAGCTGAGCCAATTGAGAATTTTGGTACACCCGTACCAAAATTGTAGTTTGGGGTGAGAGGTTTGGCCCTTTAAATATATATTACCAAAAATGACAGGAACAACTGATTCATAGTTCTTCAATTACAAAATATTAATATGGGCTAAGTTTTTCTTCTGTGGATATTTAATGTTAACTGGTAATGCAACATAAACTTTTGCATGTGCTACAGCCATTTATTAACAGAAGGACAGAATTTTTCCATTATATTTCAGTTACTACTTTATGACACACATTTTCCCATACCAAATTCTTCAACATCTTTTGTTTCTCAATCTTTGTCATGCATAATTAACACTATTTTTTACATGTAGCAAAAATTGCTCATCCTCATACATTTCTTTTGTTTCACAATCTTATTGCTTAATCTGCAAAATTGAATCATTATTTTTTTATGTTGCAAGGATTGCTTATCTCATACATTATAGGCCTAGAGTGTCATTGCATATCTCATAGATCAGAGAGGGCCATGGTAATGTAAAAGTATCATAGCTAATTAACCATTGTATGCATGAAAACAGGTGCAACCTGGGAGATAGCAGAAACATACCTTTCATGCATGAACTGATAATGCCGAACCCCTGTCATGATTACATACAACAGGCTATCAATATAGGCATATGCTGTTATCTTTTCTGTACCCTATTGTCCAATCCATCACTGATTTTAACTATGCTAGGTAGTTCTTCTTAGCGCAATTATAGATTATCCACCAGTAAGATTGATGAACAGGGGCAGACCGTTCGCAATACATGGTTTTTAATTCATGGCTACATTTTCTGGCAAGGTGTGCACCGTTGATAGGCACAATGACCTTTGAAGTGGCATGCGTCTGTGTGTGTGTGTGACTTGTGTTTATTCACTATTATTGCTTTGAAGCTAGCTAGCAAAGTGAACCAAGTGTGAGATGTCATGGGCTTATTATCTCATACCTGCTTGACTGGTATCATGCTGAACAGACAGTCGCTAAGAGATCAGTTCAGTTATTGATGTGAATGAACAACTAGCTTCTGTTTGCTTTTAATCTTTGGTCTAACTCTCACAGTGACATTGGTAGTTAATTAAATTGTGATAATGCAGTTACTTACAGGAGGCCACTTGATTCTGTGATCGCTGGTCAGACAGGAGGTGTTACATGTGATTTGGTTTTGATATTTTCAGAGACCGTAAAATTTGAAGGTGATACTCAACATTGTGAGGTTATGGTATTCATATAGGACTTGAACTTCATGCAGAAGAAATTATGATTAAGAGTCAGGTAGATGGCCAGTGATGTTGTGGAAGTCTTTGTGTTTGTTGAATTGAAACTTTGGAATGACAACACAATCCAGTACAGATATAAAGATATGTAGGCCTAAATAATTTAGCTGTTGAGAGTACTTTTGAGGAAAATTATCCTCTTAGACAGGTGAATATTTGCATAATTTGATTGAAACAAAAAGATTCTTGTAACCTTTTGGAAATGCCAGTGGAAACACAGTTGGATTTTCCAGAGGAAACCTGGAATGAGACATCAATGGTGAGATTTTGTAATAATTTTCAAGTATTCAGGCGTGAGATACTTCCTCTTTTTAGAGAAAATTTCCTTTTTTTTTCTCAACATCTTTTTTTTTTTTTTTTTTAATTTTGATTCATTCCCTTTTTATTTACTCTCTTTTTTGTGCCAAATATTGCAAATGTGTCTATCATGAATTCTAAATTCTGTAATAAATTCTAGATTTCAGCTGTTAAACTTACAAATATAAACAGCCCTCACACTTTTATCCAATCAGAGGTCTGTATTATAAACTTGCCCCTTGTATCCAGCATGGGTGCCGGGTGCTTGTCTCATAATTTCCTCTTTTTTAGAGGTCTCAGGCTCATTTGCTCTTTTTTTAAAGAAGTCTCAAGCTCGTTGATAATGTGTAGACCATATTTTTCTTGCAAACGGTGATGTTTCTTTTAGTGTGCCTAATATTTGTACTTAAGGCCTGTGTTCATATGTAGTTTTAATTTTACGAGATGATCAGCACAGCTATCTTCTCAACGAGGTCATTAAAAATTTCCCGCCTTACACAACTGTAAAGGATCTTCCCGCTGATTACTCAACTACAAAATAACAAGTACATGATTGTTGAAAATCCATTTATAGGAGTGTGGTTTGTGTTGTTATAGTTTAAACTATTTCATATTTGTTAGGCCAAGCATGACATGTTTTTGATGGCTTTGTTTGGAAGGGTACTTTGCAAAGTTTTGTGTTTTTGTTATGATCATTTTGGGTGTTCATCGGCACAAAAAAGTTACAAAACATGCATAATTAATTATTAGTGTGCTACAGAAATGGTTATCATTTGTAATGACTGACACACTGTGTAGAGATGGACCCCTACTGAAAAAAGTACAATCACCTCGAGGAAGGGGGTATCTGAATAGTTAAGTGATGGTCTGATTTAGATGGACATACTGTAACTGGGGTTCATCAGCTTTAATCTTTCATATTCTTTGCTTACTTGTATCATGGATGGTTTTTCACTAAAATTCACAGGTTTTGACTTCTCCAACTCCCTAAATATGCCGATAGAATTGCATGTAGACAATAAAATTGAGACAAGTTAAGGCTGATGGACCATCACTGGCTGGTATTATGTTACTGGCTGCCCAAATTTAGCTATAGGCAGCTTGGGTCCTCTTGAGGTAAAAAGGAAAATCAAGTTATTTCTATGCTGGAGTACAGTATGATGCATTCTTAGGCCTCCACTCCCACCCCAACCATGGGGAATAGCCCATCTGAAAGGGAGTTTTTCCATGGAAATATTTGCCCTCCAACACCCAGCCATCTTGAACGATGACCAAAGATCAGAGAAATGGGGAGGGGAGGGGGGGGAGGGGAAGGGGTGAGGAGGGATTGCATGCTAATAATCAGACCTGATCAGACAGAGTTAACAGAAGCTAGCAGCTTGACAGTTACATAATCATACTGAAAGTAATCTTTATGAGTCACCAATTATCTGATATCAGTATTAGTTGCTATTTTGAGACAGAGTTTGCAGCTTGCTTTGATTACTTCTGGTACATACAACCCAATGTGGAACATGTCAAGGTCATATAGTACCCTGGAAATAAGCAACCCCCTACTGTGAACCCCCAGCTGGTAGAAGGAACACCTTGCCCAAAGCACAAAGGGAACCAGATTTCACCGACAAGGCCACCCTTTACTACCAAAACATGTGGTTCTTGGCTTTGGTCTGCCAGTGTGGTATGCACCCTGGTACAAGTAATACATATGAGGTTTAGTTTATAGACTTGAGGCCGGTTTCAGAAGCATACATGTTGAATTCAGATAGTGGTTTAAAGGTTTCCATGTTACAGTATATTTGTCTAAATTCCATCCCTATAGTTGTCAAAAAGTACCATGAAGGTTAAACCTTTGGTATATGTGGCCAGGAAAACTTCAGTGGGGTGGGGTGGGGGATTCTGCAGGTTGTAAATGTGCTTGCAGATCTTCATAATACTGTAGCTTGTAGTATTTGTAACATAGTGATTCAATGCTTCCCTTCGCTTACATCTTTGAAGACATGTTTCATTATCCAAAGTTAAAAACAGAATTGTTATTTGATATGCTTTACCCATCAGCCATATTTTTCTGGAAAGATAGCTGGAATGACTCGATAACAGTTAACATGACATCATTTCTAGCCTCCTGTGCAAACATGTCATCCGCACAGCCAACATATGATGACATATTTTTTTCCTCGAGACAAATATTAAAATAGTTAATTGTTAGCTTTAATGCACATATCCTGGTATGCACAATTTTGCTGTCTGCTGCTCCAACTGCACATTCTCACATGCGGGTAAGTTGTGCCATATATTGGCAGACTTCCAATGTACATATTTGTCCACAATAACCAATAAAAGAGGGCTCGATTCAAAAGGCGGAAGAGCATGTGTGTATATATACCAGAGAATGAAGTCGGCATTGTATGGAATCAATGTTCACAAAATAATAAATGGCCATGAAATATTTAACAGCTGCAAAAAAACTAGGAATGCGATGTGATCATATTAATTATTAATGGATAATAGGCTCATTTTTCTGCCAGGTAATGGCATGTCTTTATTGTGAGATGTAGTTTCTATTCCCCTTTTGAATTATTTTTCATACTAATTATTGCATACCTGTAACACTTATGCAGTGCTTGAAAACATGTTTATTTCCCGTCTAGGAAGGGAGTAGAATTATTGCCCGGAAAGGGATTAAAATTTCCCACATTATCCCTATATTTTCATTTGCAGAAATAGGGAAATTTCCCTGCAGATGTCCAAAATTCTCAGAAGGAGCCTCTAGCCCAGAAAAAAAGTTGGAAAGGGCTTCTGAACTTTTTTCACCCATGAATCAATGTATAGAAACTTCCTGAGATTGTCTTATTGATTTGGGTGTTGGACCCATTGCTGGAAACTGTTCTGTAATGTGTTCATTATATAACAGTGTGGACCCAGTACTATGAGGAACATGATCCCTTTAGCGCACATAAACACAAAAGGTGAATTTTTTGAATTAATTAAATCTCTTTCATTGTGTGCCAGACACCCTCTCTTGGGATGTATGTAAATTGCCAATAAATTTATGTATTTGAAATAGTGTCTTGTTATGCGTAATTATGGAAGGGGGTTGCTAAGGAAGAATTCTCCTGACAACTCACCCTGTTGGGGACACTATGAACTGTTACACTGTCCTCTCACATCTCAGTCCTCTTATTTAAGTCACATTGTACAGTATTTTTCACATCCTTAATTCTAATTAAGAAGCCTTCCCCCAGTTTACTTGTGTTTTAAAAAGAAATATCTGACTAAAATTGTTTTGATGAAAGCATGAATTGAATTAATAACACCTATGCTGAATTTGGTTCGTAAAGCTTGAGGTGTTATGTACATTGTGGACCAATACATTACTCAGCATTATTCCATTGAGCATAATAGTATCTACATCACACATCCGTGCATGGAGGTTCTTGATTGAAGAGGTTTATTAACATGTGACCTCTCTGTAAATAGAGAACATTGTTCCATTTGGCCTGTTCTGTCCTAGTTTTCCTTAGATTTGTATGTCATTTTGTTAATGATTTGTATGTCATTCTGTTGATAATTGCACTTACATAGGGCACACAGAATTGATTCTTCAGCTACAATGGTGCAAGCATGGCAGGTATAACTAGTGAGGGGGGAGGGAGAGGATGCAATTAATGGGACATAGAGATTTATATTCTCTCCCATCCTTAGTGCCATAATATAATTTTGTGGGGTGCTATCATGGGCTGTTTATAGCCCAGACTAAAACCATACTATAGGGACTGTGCAGTTGAAACACTGTCTATGTTGAGTGCCATCATGGGCGTGGTCTATTTATGATTTTGAAATCTCAGCCAAGTTTAAGGGACAGAATTTTGGAAAAATGAAGTAAAACTTGCTATTCTTAAATATGCTAAGGCAAGGCACAGAATCATTTAAAAGTTATTCAGCATAAGTTCCTAAAGTAGATAGAATTTTTTCCTTTCCCATTTTTCTTCATCATTATCTGAGAGTCACAATGCTTTGTTCCCCTCCCCCTCAAAAAAAAAAAAAGGAAAAAGGAAAAAAAAAAAAAAGTTCTGCACGTCTATTTTGGTACAAGTGTGCCATTTTAATGAATGTCTGTAGGAAAGTTTGGGGATGTGTTGGTGATTTTTTTGTTCAATGTAACCTGATATTGATAATGTTTGCAGAAAAGAAGAATTTTGGGGAAGACTTCATATGTGTTATGTTCAGCGATAGGTTCCTGAATTTCCTTGGAAGGCTTTGTTGTTTATGTAAACCAGCTGTCTAGTCATTGCTTGGGAGTGTATGAAATTGATCCACTTGCAAAATTTGTTATCCAGGGCTTACATTCTCTGTTTATTGAGTTGTCATGGCAACAATTATGTTAAAAACACTAACTGACAAACATACCACATATTGACTATGTTGCTCTTCATGTTTGCTGATCCTAGCAGATGTGAGGCAGACTATATAGGCCAAACTATTAAACATTGCGTTGCACCATATTAATGTGCCATCATACATTCTTGGAAAACCTTTTATTTCCTGTGTGATAAAAACTGTTGGACTTACTACAAGCATCTTCTCAGCCAAGCTTAGAGACATGTGTGTTGAACAGAATACCTTCATCCTTTGGCAACTAGTTGAACTGAATTGCTGCAAATGGTAAATATAATGTATTTAGGCTGAAACAAATTAGCATTGACACTGTAGCAGACCTTAAGCTAGTGATATATGTCTCACTGTGTTTATAGGATGGCCAAAGTGTATGGTCAAATGGCAAAAATTACAAGAGACAGCCTAATCACATACAGGCAATAAAAACGTGACAGTAAAGAAAGAAAGACAAGAAGAAATTGACAAGGCCCAGGAAAAAAAAAGGCCCAGGAAAGGTGTCAGTATACTTTTGGACTACACAACTGGTGCCTGCATAGTCAGTGATGTTTATTTACTGATGTGTATAGATTGTATAGGCTTAAAGTTTTTGATGCACTCAGTATTCCAATAGTCTTCGAAATCAAATTCCTGGCTGAAGGGCCTGATACTCCACTCTATGTATGTTTGAACATCCGCAAGTGTAGCCCTACTGTAGAGGTTTTGCAAAAAGCCATGCATGATGAAATGTTCCTTCTTACTTTTTGTTACATTCTCCCTCTCTGCGTGATTACTTCTTATTGCCTCAGGGAGGAAATGAAGCTCACTATACCCACCCTTGATAAAGTCACATTTCACATCTGCTTAATCGATTGACAGTAACAGATATATTAAAATACAAAAAAAAATTACGTAACATTTGAGGTTAGCTAACAGGTCAATCAAGCATGTGTTAATTGCTTTTCACGCAGTGTGAATACAATGAAATCTTAGCTCATTTTAGGGCACAGATCATGTGACAAACTCAGTTATCAGTTACACCCCACACCGCCTTTGATGTACTAGGGTGTGTCTGTTGCTTTCTCAAGAAGAGACATCACGGCATGGACAGATCCACCATTCTGGAGGACACTGGCTTTTTGATGATCTCATTGCACAGTGTTTACTGTGGTATATACCGTGTGTTAACTCACACATACAACAAGCAAGTGTGCTGAGTGTACTCCAACATGGCCACTAGGGAGTATTACGATGTCATTTGAAAAGCCTCAGTAGTAGCTTTGGTATCTAAGTAATCAGAAGACTCAAATTTTTACCACCGCAAAATGAAATACAGTATCTTGTTTGCAAAGATATTTTCCCTTCATCCCCTCCACTGCATGCTCTCTCTCTGCTAATTTCAATTACCCAAAATCTTATTTTACTTCCAAACCAACTTTGTAGGGGGGCCACGCAAGGATTATTCTTTTGTAATTTTGCTTCATATAAGCATAGAAAGAAAAATGAGGCGGGATGGAAGAAAACTTCGCTCTCCCTTTTAATATGTCATTAGACTGTCCAAATTTACAGAAAATTTACGGCCACCTTTCTTTAAATTTGAATGAATGTAAAAAATTTAATTGTTCCAAGCTTAATTGATAGACAGCCCTTCATATAGCCTGTAGCATTCATGTTATGTTCAGGACTGTGTTGAATGTCTGTAGCACCTGTAATAACATAAATTTCCTTATCATCACTGCGTGAACTTTGAACCCTAGTCACTTGTACTCAATAAAATAAAAGTTTACTGCCTAAATTTTGTGAGGAATTGTATGAGTCATCCCTTTGTAAGGGTCTACCAGATATTTTTTTTGTACTTTGTCATGTATTTTTTCTGTGGCTGGCATTTTGGGCTTGATTCTTGGAATCCTATATGTGCAAGATAGTGTGTGACCTTTAACAACCAAATTAACACATATGAACAATAGGTGTGAAAAAATAGATTTTTGTTTGTGTTTTTGTCTATCATTTTGTAGAAAATTATCCTGAAGTGACTGGCCTGAAGTTTTTTGTCCATAGTGGATATTTCTAATAGTTTCCACAATGAGCCGGCCTCTTCAAGCAATTGATGTTTACCATGGTCAAATTAATGCTCCCCCAATCCTCTTTCATTTGGCTGTGGTGCAAATAAGCCCCCCTCCCCAACGAAAATGTTTCCTCCTTTAAAAGAAATATGAGTCTTTTATTAAGAGCCAAAAGTCAGTTGTTAATACCAAACTATTAACAGAGGTTTGTCTCAAAAATTTTCTTTTGTTATTCTACTGTGTAGTCTGTTTGAGTGTTTTCATACAGAGTAATTGATTTTACATGGCAAAAATTGACCCACTTAACTGGGAAGTTAACATTTATATTGAGGTCTCAGGTTTCCTACCTTTTTTACCCTTTGTCATACTCATTTCCCCCCAAATCTTCTCTCCCCAAACTTTTTTTTTATGGGTTACTCTTGACCTGAGCCTTCAGCCAATTAGTTGCAATGCAGTGTACTGGCATGTTTTTCAAGAATTCTTAAACACCCCAGCTCTCCATCTAGCCAGTCTATCTGGTCTTGAAATCAAGAAATCAATATTTGGCGATTGAAGCGTTTAAGGTACATTTTATTGTGCTATTGGATTAGCATTAGTGGTGTGTAACCTAAATAGCCTAGCCATGTCTGAGTCATAAGTCCTCAACAAAGACTGGAATCAAAAGTGGTCACTATTCAAAGAATCTGAGCAAGAATTTGATCAACAGATGAATTGATTATAGCAGGGGGGTAATGATTGCACTCATTAACAGTGCACTCATACAGTTGTGCATGATCTGTATTCATTTTAGGTGAGAGTAAGTTGTCATATATATGTATTAGTGAGATACAGGTCCTTGGGTTCAGTTTCGTACTGAGCACTGTCATCATCTATTGCCCCTTTCATAGTGTCCAGAATTAAAGGAGAATGTTTGGTGAATAAGGATTACTTATGACAACAAATAGTAGCTGCTTCTATAAGCTGTTTATGACAGGACAAGTACAGTAAAAGGCTGAGGTTGTTTTTGTGCTTTGCAGAGTTATACATAGTACCTAAAAACATTATGTTAGCCGCAGAATGGAAAGGGAGACCCCAAGCGGTGAGTTTCATAATATTTAATGTCTCTGAGTTGTATGTTGTTGCATGGTGTGGATCATGTTTTTTTTCCTTTTTCTTTTTTTCTTTAGACATTAACATACCCTTGAATAATGTTGAGCTGTTAAACTTTGGAGGTAAATGTTGGGGCCAGATGTTAATTAATATTGACAAGTTTTACCATGACTGTGGTAGAATCTAATCTTTCTGGGCTTGTTAGGTGTTGGTGGTTTGCTTTTGTTTTTTGGGGGGAGGGGGGTTGGATTACAGGGCATCTTGTGGGGCCTTTACAGCCCTCCTTTGCCCTTTAACCTGTTATGTTATGTTAATTGACTCCTCGGAAAAAAATTTTCCCTTCAGATAAGGGTTTAGAACCATTATGGTAGGGAATTGAAAACATTACCAGACTAGGCAAATTTTCTCCTATCAAATCTTTTGGACTTGTGGGATTTCACTCTAGTTTGGGTCTCCAATCCTCTTGTAAAAGCTGAAGGTCTCATGTCTGGAAATGGACTCTTGTTAAGACTCCATCTATTCCCTTGTTTTGTGGTCTCAGAATTGACTTGGACTTCAAGCCTCTTGAGACTCGGAATCTGCTTAGGCTCATGATGCACCTTATTCAGCTTTAGTTTTCACATTATAAGTCTTTGCAAACTGAGTGGAAGTGTTACTCCACCTGCCTTCAGTGTAAATGGGGGGGGGGGGAAGGGGGCAGTTAACAGAGAAAAGCACACATGGCATGATGGCACTGAAGCAACATGACTATGTAAATCAAGCAAAGCAGATATTTTATTCAAAAGTAAGTGTTAGCCATAACTTAAGTCTGAAGTGTTGTTGTCAAGGTGCAACATCCTACTGTAGATTCTTTTAGAAACTGTCCCCAAGTCAAGATATTTTTTAAGACCTGCTGTATCTTGATGTTAATATTGGAACTTTTGCCACAAATTTTAGCTCTTCTTCCTTCCTCATTTATCGAGTAATACTTACACCATCTCATCTAGGTCTTTTGAAGTGTTTCCGGAGTCTCATTCCCACGCTTCTCAGGGTATATTTTTCAACAAAAAAGTAGGATAGTGTGAAAAGCACTTCTCAAAGTTTAGGCAGAAGCTTATTTGTCGGTAAGCATCCACAGGGACTCTGATGGTGTCAAGTTCATCCCTAGTCTTTCTGTAAATGGATTTGGTGTAAACAGGGTTTTTGTTGTCACTGTGCTCCCTCATTGTCAGCTTCTGTAATACCATTGCACCTCTGGTGACAATGGTGAAGGAACCCACTATTGTCCTCTGCCACCTTGCAGAGGTACGGTCCACCTCAGAATTGACGTAAATTTAGGAAGAGGGTTACCATATGAAGTCACATTTAGTAGAGGGATGATTTTATTGGTGTTAAAAATCGGTTTGTAAGTCAAGCATTGAAAAACTTGTTTTTGAGGTTTCTCGTTAAGTGTGGCCCAGTGAGCTGGGAATTCACACAAATATAACTTGTTTTTGAGTCAATTTAAGTTGTAAAATTCCCACACATGTAGTCATTGAGAGTGTGCCTAGACTTGTTTCAAGTTCACTAATGGTTTTGTTACCTGAGGCATCTCTGGAATAACTGGGTAGAATATTTTCAAAAAGTATATTTTAGTAAATTGTTGTTTATGGAAGACCTTGTGGAATGTTGAAACCATTAAAATCATAGACACAAGGTACTGGGCCTGGTTCCTTGGGACTTGCAGCACTTTGGGGAAGCAAAATGTATGTTGTAGTGAAAAAGATCAAAGGATAACTAGTTAATTTAGAGACATGCTGGCAGGGCTAGAAAATAATGTTTTGTTTCAAGGAAGGGAGTAAAATTTCTCACAATTACCCTGATATTTTCATATACAGAAAGGGATATCTTTCTTCCACTCACCCATAATTTCATTGTTGATCCCCAAATTTTCCAGGAAAGTCTATCTCAGCCTCCCAATTTTTTTCCACTCATGGTCGAGATACATGCTACAGTATACTTACATTCAACATTCATCTTTGATGTCGATGAAAATCAGTGTTGGAATGTATTGGAATGGATGTTTTTCAACCCCAATAAGCCAGAATAAGAACTGTACTAAAGGTCGAAAATGGCTTGGGGGCAGAATTCTTTTTGAGTGTGGGAACAAATTTCTATTTTTTTGGCCAGTCACAAATTTTCTGGGAGGGAGGTATTTCTGAAGGAGGGGCATTTTTAAAGGGCCAAACCTCTCACCCCAAACTACAAATTTGGTACCCGGGTACCAGAATTCTCAATTGGCTAAGCTCTTTGATTGACAACTTATTCAAACAATGCAGAGTGCCAAAGCTTATATTACATAGCATGAACAGTACTGAGAGTGTTTTGATTATATAAATTGAGTTTTTTTATACTCACCCTGAAGCAAAAAACTGAGATTGTATCTGTCTGAGGATGAATTTCAGACAATTGTGGGAGGGGCTTCAGTACGATGGTTAGGAGAATTGGTACTGTTTGGGGTGAGAGAACTGGGTCTTTAAGGGAGGACCTCTGGCCCCCACTCTTATGGGACTGGTCTTTCCTCCATTTGCATAGAGTAACAGGGGCTAAATTTTGATTCAATCAGTTTGTATATTTTATTTTGTATTTTATTTTTTTTTTTTCATTTTGACAAGGTGAGACTGAAATGAGTGAGGTTTGGTCTGCAATACTAGGAATTTACTTTAGTATGCTTTCTTGTAGTAGATACTGTCACTGAGAACACTTTGATTGCAGCAACAATATTTCACTAAGGTCACGGTTTCCTCTCATTTAAACAAGTCTCATTTATGTAGATTGAACATTTAATCGGCCCAGTGTCCTTAACCGAAACTTATAGGTACAGTTGCATACTTCAAAAGTCTTGCTCACCTGGACAGAATGGTTAGAAGGAATTGCATGCTGGGAAACATCTAGGAAATGTATTGCGAAGATGTCGTATCAGATTATGCAGAAGAGAGAATGCCATGTGGCTTGGTTTCTTTTAATCAGCCAGATAAGTGGCTATGAGACGAGTAAAGATGAACAGAGACAAGGAATAGCCTTCCCGCAAAATTCCTAAGGGACCGCTTCATGATAGTGCAGTGCCCTGCACAAAATACGAAGCAAAAGATGCTTTGTCTTAAAGTGATGTTTTATTAAGTTTTATTTATGTTCAGACGCCAGTAAGATTAGTGAGTTAATTAGTTTAGGAGCCTTACAAGTACATCTTTAAGTCTACCAGTTAGGGCATGGAGGTTTTTTACTTGTTGATGGCATTTAAACAGGTTTAACAAAGAGTTAAAGCTTGGTGGCTTGAAATAAAATTGTATGGGAATTTAAGGGATGCTAGTGGGGCTAGACAGCCCTATGGGGATTTAAAAATTGATAAGTTTGGAAGACATGAATATTCATGTACAGGTTTTCAGACTCAATGAGGAGACTGAATTATTTTAGGCAGCTTGTCAAACTTCATGCTGCATCTGCCTCAGCTAGTAATAAGCTCCAGGGGCGCTTCATGCAGGCCATATGATTTCAAAATTAATGTTGGCTCATATGTGGGTTTCACCAGCCTTTACCGTGGTATAATCCCATGGGAACCCACGTTGGGAAGTCTTTTAAAATATCCACGGAATTGGTTTGGAGTAACCAGTGGTTCCACAATTTGGTTTCCACAGGCAGGGCTGGGAAAAATGTTTATATTTTCCATGGAGGTAAAATTTCCCATAATCCTACTATGACAATGCTCCCAAGTGCAATGATTTTCCTGGTATGCCCAAATTTCCTGGGAAGGAGCTGCCCACAATGCCAACTTTTTCACCCATTGAAGGGAATGCTGCTTACAGAATAGGGAACCTTATTGCATTCATTCTCTTTAATATTAATTACAGCCTGCCATCAAAGTCATGCTTTCAGTTGAATCAAGGCAGTCTCGATCCCCCAACTGAATAGTCTAGTAGACTGTTCTATTTCATGTTTGGCTGTTGAGAGTCATGTGACAATATTTTTTTGTCCATTGTAAAAATCATTAGAGAGTATTGTAGAGTTTATGTGCATAAAGTCATTTGACTGATTTATCATGTTAAATGTACCAACATCTTTGAACCGTCACAAGCAATTGAGACTTAGAAGCAGCAAAAAGTTAGAAGAATGCTCAATGAAGTCCTTCAAGTCTGGTCATTTATTAAAATGGAGGGCACTGGTAGTTCTATGTGACCCCTAGGCTTTCATTATATAATCTTTATGCCTTGAAGGTCAGGTACACTTTAACTCTAAATTTATTCATGAATATTCAAAAACATGTCCAAGCTTTTTTTCACTTGAGTACTTCCTAAAGGACCAATCCCAAGGGCTCAATTACTGGTGCTTGCAGTGTAGAGATGTCCTTAGCTCTGTCCTTACACATCATCCTCACTATTCTAATGACTACTCTAAAATGACTCCCTCAATCAAGGGGCATGATTGACAGAGTAGGTTTCACGTTTCGTTCGTGCAGCCCATTTGAACGTTTGACAGCCACATCCACTTGAAACAGTTGTCTGTGGGAGACACTCCATTACCGTACGCTCACATTTCTCAAGTATGTTGTAACATACCTGTGCTGATCGCCTCTTCTGGGGGCAAACTATTCTTTGGTGTCTGCAAGCAAAATATTTGCTTTTCTCTGAGAAAGTGAAAAGGAAAATTGCAAAAAGATAAAGTTTTGCAGAGAATGAATCACAGATTGCCTGACCGAAGAGCCACTAATTGGTGACTCATCTTCGGTGCTTTTTTCGTGAACAAATGAGATGGACAAAAGAAGAAAACTGCTTTTGAATGCTGGTTGCATCCCCGGGGCTTGATCAGAACACACCACCTTCTGGTTGAGGTAAAGACGATACTTTTCTTGGGCAATGAGGATGGAGTACTGATTAATCGTGGCCCCTGGGAGTGAGCTCTTGTTACAGTCACTGTTGTTGCTGTAAGATCATAGAATCATTTGTAACCAGCTGAGAGTAATATCTTTGCTTTTTGCAGTTAGGAAACCTGTAGTTATGGATCATGGGAGTATGCATGGTGCCCTCAAAGTAACTTCCATGGTCAGATCAACAAAACAGGATTTTTAATTAGTAACGATGTCTATTGTAAGCATCTTTTTGTCAAATGTTTGTCATGAAGGGTTTCTTGAAATGATCAAAACAGCAAGCTGTAAGCTAGTCTGGAATTACCTGCTCCAGTTTGGATCAAGAATCTTCCGTAAGAGACTTGCCTAGCAACAGTCTGCTTTTGCCATTAAAATGTTCTAACGCAATTTAGTCGTTACAAATATATGGGTTGCTATGGTGACTACCAGTGATGCATAGGACAGCCTTCTTTTATGTCAAAACAAGACTACATCTATGTAAATGGTATAAAAATACAAAATATTAAAAAAAAATAGGCTGCTAGTTTCCAAATTTTAAAATTACTTAGTTATGCAAACCCTAACATCAGAAGAATTAAAAAATTACGGATAAAAAAAAGAACGTGCGTTAAATTTTCTTTGGTGCTTTTGGAGATAACAGGGAGCACTTTTATTTTATGTGACCTATAGTACTACTAGAAAAGTGTGTTCATTCATGACACAGAGGAAACTCATTTAAGGGTAAACATTAAGGTCAACAAAACATATATACCAATATTTGTGACCCTGGCCAGCTTTTGTGCTTTATTTGTACAAATTAGCCGCCATACCTTAAAACCAACAATACTTTTGGTTGCCAAATGTGCGGTATTTATTGTTCATTGTTTGTATAGGTAACTATTGGAGGGAAAATAACAGCTAAGAAGTGCAGCTTATAGGCTGAAGCAAACTAACACAAGGTCAAGGCTAGGCTTTATAGGATAACAATATCAAGCACTTGGTTTAAGTTGTTGTGTTATGTCTAATTGTAAAGGCCGCTTGTTGCTTGGAATTCCAGGTGGAGAATGCTCAGTAAAGGAACAGATTAATTGTTTTCAGAAATTTTCAAGTATAAATGGTTGCTATGCAAGGTTTGTTGATTGTGTCTTCAGACTTTAAAAGCAATTGTGTGGTGTGTGATTTTTGAGGTTAACCTCATGATAAAAGTTAGGCAGCTGTCCTTTATGTGTCATAATGTGTTAGGCTGTGGTTGTTTGTTTGCATGTGTACGAAAAGTACAGAAGAGTGCAGTGTTTTCGCAGTCGGTTGTCTGTCCAGTATTGTGGGAAGAGGACACATGTACAGTACCACTCTTATAGAAACTCGTCTTGAGTTGAGTGTTAAAATTTTGGCTTTCAGTTCTCTTTATGACTTTAAGGCTGTACTATAGTGCCAAAAGCAACGAAAAAAAAGAAAAAAGGAAAAAAATAAATAATGCGAACAATTACTCTGTGTTCTGTAATTTATCACTGCAGGAAGCATATTTTGGATTCTTATTATTTTTCAGGATGTGCTTGCTCTTTTATTACGTTAAATATTAGTGAAATTATTGAAATTTTATGGAACTTAAGGTGAAACTTATTTCACGAGTTGTTTCACATCTTAAGGATAGTTTACCCTTGAATGAATACTTGGTGGCTGCAGAACTTTTTGTTGGGAGCTCTTGTGCTGGGTAGAGGTAATGTATAATCCTTTCAAATACATTTTTACTAGGTTCATCCTTTAGCTTCAGTGATATGCTTAATTTAGGTAACTTACCTATTGAATCCTCTCAGACAGTGGCGTATGCATGATTTCGAAGGTGGGGGCTCAGCCTGTGATTCCCCCGACTGGCATGGATTTTGATGACCCTTTAATTTCTTTTAGGTTTGAATGCTCAGTGTATCTCTCCAAACTGCCAATTTTTTATCTTTCCCTCTAACCCGTTAATCCCCCGACTGAATGATTTCCCCCGACTGACTTCTTATATCAAACCAAAGGCATGGTCAAATGGTTATGGTTATACATGTGTTCCATGGACGTTTCCTCAATACAAAAACCAAAAATTCTACTCCCTAAATGTATCATATATGGCTTATTTACTTCCTCATTATACCATCATTCACAAAATGTCATTCTTACAAATCTATAATTAATGTGATCCAATTTGTTTGATAGCTGATTGATACTTATTTAGACCAGCTCCTCCAAAATTCATTTATCATAATACTGTTCTGCATTTTCTCGAAGATAGGTCAATGAACTGACGAGTAACTGTTAACTCACAAAATCTCACCTCATTAAACCCTTCTTATACATAAACATTCATTATTAGAGGTCAAGAACCTCAGAAACGATGAACAAACGTCTCATCTTTATGCGTCATTTTGTTCATTGTCATGTTATACTGTCTGAACCCAGGAAGCCCTCATTGGTCGATGTAATTAAAAGATCAAGGGGTTTGAAATAGCTGGCATATTGTGTATGTATCTTGGACAGAATTACAGCTCAGACAAAGTGTAGGATTACCAAGAGGTGTCATTGATGATGATGATGATGCAGAAAGGATGAAAACTGGAGCAAAAGGTCTCTAAGCTTCAAAGATATCGTGATCCTAATAGAAAAGGTGAAGAAAGAAGTCGCAGTCAACATAGCTTGGAATCGAGAACTTCAAATGAGGTTTAAATTGGAGGAAAATTATTTATACATAATTTGACTGGGGCATACTAAACTTTGACCAAGTCGTTAGTTTTGATCATTTGTTTACTTATGCAAGTCATGTTATTTCTTTATTGCAGCCCTATATATATATTGACATCCCTTATAACAGCAAATCTACTACATCCCAACACAGGCTTTGTTCTGGCACTCCTATGTTCAAACAACTTGATTGTAAATGAATACAGAGATTGTCGAGTGTCAGAATACAGGGCAGCCACCATTTATTTCTTTTTGTATGTAACTTGTAATGTTACCTTAAGCAAGGTTGGAAATGTTAGGTTGAGGGAAATTTCAACAAAATGTTAATTAATTTCATTAATAAGAGACAATGCCGAAAAGTTTTGCCATTATGAAGCAGACAGATAGGTTTTGTGCATTTAATTTCTTTGTTGTTCGATATGTTCCTTAATTACCATAACAGTATTATGATTTAATACTAATTTAGCCGTGTCCTGTATAAATTACAAATTAGGTCTCATAATAGGCTTAAATTTTACAAATCTGCCATTCACGGAATAAAAAGAATCTCTTGGCTAATTAAACCCACCCAAGAAAGAAGGCAGCGAACTGTCCTGTGCCTTTTGTTATCTTGTCTCCAAGAGTCCTCTTCAAAATCTTTGGAGATTTTTAATTCCACAAATTTCCTTTCATTGAGCTGGTACAATATAAAGATGCTATTGACTGTATGCAGACAGCTGGACAAGGCAGCCTAGTCAATTGTAGGCTTGTCCTGTCTTTGATAGGAGCCTCCCATTATAAGTTTAACAGGCACTGGAGACTTTGGAATGAGGTAGGATTTAGACAGATTTGTGGGGAAATGTTTGTCATGTGTAAATCAAATTCCAGAGGATTTAGAGCACCATTGAGAGGAATGAACTGATTGTAAAGCTGAAGTATTAAATTATTAACCCATATATGTGTATATATAATCTTCAATTTAGTTCCTGCTAAAAAGAATTATAATGTGACCTTGGAGGTATACTTTTTGAACTGTGAATGTATTGATACATGTACCATTCAGTTGTCCTATTCTAATTTTAAAATTTTATTTTAACACTCTTGTTTGTTGCATAAATTCTTGAAAAAAATCTTATATCCCCCCCCCCCTTTTGTTTTTGTCTGTGGGCATTAAAGATCGGAAAAAGTCAAGTCTGTTGTTATTTCAAATTTTAAGTTTAGCATTTTGTAGGTTATAGGTGAATTAGCTTCTAATTGCTTTAAATTAATTAACACAGGCCATGGTGTTAGACTTCTGTGGTTTGCATTTCTCCTTCCATCTTGTCGTAATGGTTCATTCCTGAAACATTTAATTGGTGAAGTATGAAACTGTTCCTCAAATATTAGATATAATTATTTCTTGATTGAATAGTTTCATGGAAGCACATAGTCAGTAATGGTTACATCCAGCTAGATATATTCTCATCTGGAACAGAGGAATGAATAAATGATTACCAATGTTCCCTGCATGTCTAACTTCCCGACAAGGACCCTAAATTAGGGCATCACTGTTGCATCTGGTTGTTCTGACTTGTCAGATGCATGCCCCTAGGGTGTCAAGATTCTTTTACTAATTGGGTGGTTTAAATGAGCCTCTTAGTAATGGTGGTGACAATCATTTCAATATGTAGAGCTGACCAGGACTCTTGACACAGGTGCGATATATTTAGTTCGCTGCAGTATGCATACAGCCTAGGGGTCATCAATGTTGTATGATCAAACAGTAGAGCGGTATAAAGCTGGCCCTGGAAGTCAAACAATTCAATGTAAAGAGACATCCCTGTTAGAAGTCAGAGTGTGGTGAGATGTAGGACTTAAAAAGAGAAAGGGTTCACTTTAATTCAGAGAGGTGACATTCTCAATACCATTGTCAAAATAATCTTGTGGGAGGCAACCACATGAGGTAGCAGAATGGTAGCAAATAGCAACGCAAAATTATTGGCCTCATGTAGTGTTTATCAACCATCCTGTACTTTGCCTGTCACAAGATGAGGTTTTGGAAAAATTTGTGTCTGTGGAGGGAGCTAAAACTGTTTCACTCAACAATATAAATTCCTTGGCTAATTACCTTAACCGACTTTATCTGTACTCTTGAAGATATTTCTTAAGGCAAATCTGCTTAATCCTGATTGGCAGTGTTGCTTCAATGAAGGTGGATTTGACCCTGACTAATACAGTACTTTGCACATACTGACTATGGTTATTGTGAATAGAACTCCAAAGTTGAAAACTTCTTTCAAAGTTGATTACATATAGTCACAGTGTTGTAAGGAACTAGTGTGAATTAAAATGGAGTGAATATGCACTTAAAGTTGGACAAAAGGAGGTTTTCTTGTGTGTGGTGTTCACTTGCCTATTGAACAGTATCTGTGTGAGTACAATATAAACTCTACAGTATTTTTATATTTCCATTTTGCTTGAAATGTTTGTATTGTCAAGTTGGTTGTAAGAATTTCCTCTCAATACTGTATTCATTCATACAAGCACATGGTTGCTTTGCAAATAGTATGCAGACACATTTCTAGTTTCAGTACATGTACAGTACTTAGTCTTTCATCTTTGAGTAAACATGATGTGTACACATTTGGTGGTTTTGGTGTCAGACCTTAAACTTTAGTGAAGTTTCCATACCAAAACTATAGCCTACTTATTCAGCATATTGTTTGCTAGGAACTGTTCTTGTATTTACTGCTTCAATTTGAAATGAATGTTCATCTTTTGCAACAAATGTTGTTTTGATAAGATTAACATTCAAATAGTTAATTACAGAGAATTACAGGCATGGTGCCCAGATGTAGGCTTCTATGAACAGCTGTGTTAGGCTAGCTAGTGTGAATACATGTATACTTGTTATACCACATGTTTTATCATTTAAGCCAATTCTTATATTGGCCCCCTGATACTACAGCTATATGCATTAAGAGATACTTCTTTGATTCATGCACATTAAGGTTTTATAGTTTGTTGTAAATAATTTAATTAGCCATTAATTGAGTACAATACTTACTTGAAAAATTGTGATACTTTGTAAAGCTTGATCAGATAGATGTTTGAAGTTTACTTCTTTTTCATGGTTAGTACAGACAGTAATGGGGTCAAAATGAATAGAATGTTAATTGCACTGCTGAATATACTGGCATCTGTTTACTCTCAAGTTGTCAGTGACCAGCGTGGCCAGTGCCCTAGTTTCTGTGCTGGTAAAAGTAATATGCATCCTATATATGCTTCTCCTTCAAGGCTTTCAATTATTTTGTAACAGAACGAACATGACAGCCATGTCAGTAGATTGTGGTATAAAATATGACTCTTACCACACTAGTGAATACATCTTTTGCTTGAACTATTTACAACATCGCATTGACATTTATTGTGACTTAAACTGTGGCAGAAACAATTTTGTGACAAATTAAATAACTTGTCCAAAAGTGATTAATGTGAAATAAGTTATGAAACCTGTCTGTTTTATTTGATAATGATACATATGACATTCTGCGCTGCTACAATGAGAGTATATAAGCATCTTTAATGGTACAGTTATATTTAGAGAATTGTTGGAAGGTAGAGTAAGTATACTATACCTAAAGGACCAGTTCTTTCACCCCAAACAGTACCAATTCTCCTAACCTTCTTACTCAAGCCCCTCCCACAATTGTCTGAAATTCATCCTCATCCAGATACAACCTCAGTTTATTGCCTCTAGGTGAGTATAGAAAAACTCAATTTATATAATCAAAACACTCTAAGAACCGCTCATGCTGTGTAATATAAGCTTTGGTACTCTGCATTGTTTGAATTAGCTGTCATTCAAAGAGCTGAGCCAGTTAGGAATTTCGGTACCCGGGTACCAAAACTGCAGTTTTGGGTGAGAGGTTTGGCCCTTAAAAGTGCTCGCTAGAATGCAATTACATTTTGGGTTCTTTGGTGGTTTAAAAGACCGATCCTCTCACCCAAAACTGCAATTTTTATAGGGGGTTACCGAAAGATATTCTCAATTTGCTCAGCTCTTTGATTGACAGTTAATTCAAACAATGCAGAGTATCAAAGCTTATATTACACAACATGAACTGTACTGAGGGTGTCTTGATTATAAACATTGACCTTTTTATATTCACCCTGGAGCAATAAACTGAGACTGTTGTCCAAATGAGAATGAATTTCATACAATTGTGGGAGGAGCTTGAGTGAGAAGGTTTGGAGAATTGGCACTATTTGGGGTGAGGGAATTGGACCTTTAAGCAGCTAGTACATTATTTCCAAGTGGACAGCATAATTCCTTCTCCCACCATCTTTGTTGAGTGTTATTAGTTACTGCATGTAATAACATTCTTTCTCAGCTAGATCCATACATTCTACAGTCTTGCAAGTTGGTCTGTGAGGTAACAGCGCCCTCACTATGGTTCTGTTCACAAGAACCACTGTAAAAATATACAAGGAATGCAAGCCATGGCCTAGATTCTGCATTTGGTGTGACCCAGTGTGCCCCCCACATGTAACTTAAGGATCTGCCTCATGAATACAACAGATAGGTCTGTACTTCATCCAACTAATCATTCGATATTGCTTAGCAACAACATGAATTCTTGTCCACGGGGAGCATGGTGGACTTGCTTCAAGAAGTCAATAAAATATTCAGTGGCAGCCTGGTGCTCTGCAAAATAAAAGTCTTTCAAATAATGAGAAATATTTGAAATATTTAGTCTAGACTCAACATGACTTTTAAAGCCTAGCAAAAATGTTCAATTTTTGTGAGTGATTCATGTTGACCTTGGACACAGTGACTAGATAAAGTTAATTGTTTGTTGCTATGGATAATGCAATCCCCTAGCTCTTTTAATTTTTTTGCTTCATTGCAATTTTAGACATGCCAATCTTTAAGCAACAGAGTGTTAAAGGGGCTCACTCTGTTGATATCCATAACTTAATGAGAATGTTAACGGGTTCATATACCACATGACAATTAGCTTAAAAAGTAAGCATAATGAGTCAAGTTTCATACCCAATACTTACAGAAAAAGTAAAAAAAAAATTAATTTTGTGGTGTCCTGACTTGTAACAGTTCTGTGCATAATTTGAAAAAGTGTCTGATCACAACTTTTTGAAAACAGAATTGAACCATTAAGAGTAAAGAGTAGCCTACTCCCTCATAAAACATTTATTTGTCTTAATTCACAACTATTAATTGCCTAAGTTTGACTGTTTGTCATCAGTATGTGACAAAAATATAGGCTAAGAAGTTTGGAAAAAAATTGTTGAATTTCATGAACCAACTTAATGAGCCTCTTTAACCCTAGTGGTGCAAAAAATATTTAATGGAGTTGAAAACTTTAAACACAAGAAACAATGTTTATAGCCTCAGCCCTAAAAGTAATAAATACTCTAGGTTAAAGAGATCTGTTTAAATTTAAATCAACCAATGTATATTTTAGGTCAAATTTCAAGTGATATTTTAAACCCTGGAAATGAGGAATTGTTTTTGTCCAAAATTTGGTGCATGTGTCTCCCAGATGTAAGAAAGTAGAATACTTTGTATATTATTTCTTCAAACTTTTTTATTTAATGTTTAAAACTTAAAACTGTAATACTGTAACTAAAGGCATTCTGCCATGCCTTCAGGTGTATACTGCATGCCTTCATATGTATTGAAATAAAATCTTCTGGTCTTCGCTAAAAATAAAATCCCAACTGCATCACAGTGGTTCATAAATCAATGTCATATGGCTCAGTTTTGATAAGGTGGCTCATGGGGGCCATTAAATATGACATAGTGGATCTGTCACTTGAGTTGACACCTGTGTACATGGGGCTCCCTTAAGTTCAAAAGAAGAACAGGCTGATGATAATGTGAGTTTGATATCTTTACCAAATAAGGAAAGGAAATTTAACATGCACTTGTCAAGTGAATCATTATGTTGTACATTTTGTGTACGTAGACTTAAATATTGGCATAAGGCAGTCTTGACCTGTTATACTGTGACTTAATAAATAAGACAGTGCTGTGAACATTCTATTGAGGGATTAAGTGTAACAACTTGATTTTCAAAAGAAGTCATGTTGTGTGGAAGGTAAACCAAGTAGTTTCAAAATATTTCTTGGCTAACATCCCCCCTCCCTCCCCCTCCACCAACAAACACCTATCCCCCAACTGTTTTAGTCATATAAGAAAAATTCAGTTAAATTTGATGTGCAATTGTCTCACAGTTACATCCCAACCTTCAAAACTGGAGGGAAACACAACTGTGGCACACCTGAGCTGTTTCGTAATTGTAGTTGTGCAGGTTTCCGCATAATGGAAACGGACATTGAACAGGGTAGCTCAAAATCAATGCAACAGAGAAATAAACAATAGATGTCCTTCCTGGAATAAAGTATCTCTGCCAATAGGACCAAGGTATTGTTTAGGAGATCAATAAATGAGAATAGAAATTGATCTTTTTTTTCTGGTCTACCTCTTCTAATGTTTGTTATGATGAGATGTAAAATAAAGGCCAGTGGGCCTAACAGAATGTCGGTCACTATCTAGTGTTTACATAAGGATCTTTCTCACTGTTGATATTCTATGAGTCTGGATGAAGTGATTTCGATTTGGGTTTGTGACTTGAATGATTTTCCTCATTCTTTTGGTGAGTAAGAATTGTCAGTTAATTTCCTTATAAGCAGCAGGATATTTCACTTAAAAAATTTGTCCAATTTTCCCATGCAGTTTTGAAATTGACAGACATCTGGGACATGAATGAGTCACATTGATGTATAATCTTGTACTTGTTGTGGTCAAGTCTGTTTAATTTTCGTGATATTCCATGTTTCAAAAGTATATGCTTTTGTTTGGCAAGATTGAATTCATATTGGCAGATGACTGTGGCAGGGAGGGGTAATTGGCTTACCTGATATTTAGCCATATTGTCCTTTCTGTGTTGCCCATGTAATTGGGTGGATATTTTGAAGTGTCTTAATTTGAAACTGAACAATCTTGTGTATTAGAATTACTCCAATCATCATAATTGTCATTGTACAAACTCATGTGGGATGTTCCTCATTATGCAGTATGCACCAGTTGAAGGGGTTGATAGTGAAAGATCACACAGCTCCTCCTCATATGGGAGATGTCTGTCTGGTCCAATGTCCAGATGTATCCAGATGAAAAGACCAGAAAATAAAAAATATGGGGCCTTTTGCTGTTATGTGTGATATTCTCAATCAGACTTGAAATTCAACATAAAATTCTATTTAAAACCTTATGTCCATCTCCCACCATCTCTGCCTACTTGACAATATTAGCCTACTGCCCTCTATGCAGTTTTTAATTTTTTCCTTTTTTTTTCTGGCTCATGAATGTTATTCTTTAATTAAACAATTTTGATTCCTTGTAGCTAATTATAAATAAAGATTTCACATTACTTGTTCAAAAGAAAAGAAAACCAACACAATAATGATGCTTTATGTTCCATTGTCTTTCAGCAAGAAACCACATTCCTTCTCAAGGGGGGAACTTCCGTCACCATAGCATGATGTCAAGTAGTACTTAGTATGCCCAGTTTTGTGATACCTTCAATCACAATTCTTCTTTGTGCTCCTTGGAATTTGATTTGCTGCAGTATACCATGATGTTGAAGGACTCTTTTCCCAAATCTTTGTATAATTCTGTCATTTACACTTGTCAATCAAAGCAATTGTGATCATTTCAATTTTGGGCCAGATGACCCCCACCCTTTTTGGGGGGTCCATTTTCCTAGGTCCTAAAGTATAGACTAAAACTTTTGTAAAGGAAACCTCCTTTATCCTGTAGTCATCCCTGTTATTAAGATACAATCCCCATGAAGAAATCTTACAATCCTTAAAATATCAGATTGCTGTCTATGCGGCTATAAGCATCACCCTTAATCCTAATCTATGTACAGTATCATGATTGTAAAGTACAAAGTTGAAAATCTTGGTTCCAGTTATCATGCAGTGTACAGTACTCATGAATAGCAACTGAAATCAAACTGTTTGGCGCATTGCTGGCTTCTCTTTGTTTGGCACAGTTGTCAATGGTTCAATTTACTTAAGAAAGTCATTACTTTAGGCATGCTTAAAGATAGATTGTCATTCCAAACAATTGGTTTCAATGTCAGAAGCTGGAAAAGTGCATGGTGACATCATTTCTTGAATTGAAAACTGGATTTGTGTCTTAAAAAGACCTCATTTGAAGCTGATTCATTTGTTCACTGCAGTTATAGAGCTCACTGAAAGAGCCCAGAAGCTACTGTAGGCTTCTCTGTATGTACAGCTATAATGATGTTTATTTACCCATCATGCACCCCTTGTGGAAGATGTCATCAACTGTGTTTACCAAGAACTATAGGGGAAAATGCAGTCACTGACTCATGTCTTGTGATTGGCTCTTGAGAGTCATGTGACAATGTTTCTTTTCCTCATATGTAAAAATTACTAGGAGTTCCTATAGTTAACATTAAGAATAATTCAACAATGAAGTCCTAAAAGATTATGAAGATACTCTGAAGAGAATTAAGAAGAAAATTATGACATTAACTGCTGCTTAAAAATATGTTTGAAACAAGAACCCTTTAAGGATATGAAATTTTATTAATCTCATTGATGCAGATTGCTGCAACCTCTGAAATAATCTGCTGTTCACCCCATCATTTTCCCTGTGTTGTAAAACAAAGAAAACTATGATTTGTTCTCTGAATCTCTTACCCAGGGGTTGGGAGAAAGTAGCATAGTATCTCTGTTGTTGCATGAAAGGGGGAGGAAGGTAGTGTTAGTAGCACATCCCTGGTGACCTGATCAGCTGAGAACTCCTTCTTTTGGGATGATGCAGTGATGAATCCCATAGTTTGTTCAATTACTAATATCTTGAGAAACAAATATGGGAAATGAATAAAATTTCACCAGAATGTTTAGAATATGTTCCTCTTTAACATATCAAAATTAAATTTACTTGTCTGGGGACTATTTATCCTCTGTCGTATTGAGTGAAAGGCAGCAGCATTTGGGCATTTTAAGGCATGGCAGGACTTCCTCTGGTTACTGTGTTGTGGTGGATTATGAAGTTAGCAGAAAAGAAAGGTGTAGATACTGTATATCATTGGGGTGAGGGAAATTGCGAGTTGCATAGCATGAATAATTAAAATAGGTGTGATCTATTTTAGGAACTCCCAAGCCCCAAATGACCATTTTAAAAATGTGGGAACAGGAAAAGGAAGGTCTAAAAGAAGGGCTTAGAGGACAGAATCTGAAACATTCCTCTCAAAGAAAATGAAATTCCAATTGGAATTAAGGAGGAATATTCAAGTATTTCAAAGCAAGATTATCTTGCTTCTTATTCAGAATTCTGAATATAACAGTACTCCTAAAGAGAAAGTAAATCTCAGTCCTTTTCACAGTTTTTTGACAAAGTTCCAAAATGGTGGAAAAGTGAAAACTCAGGAATTTCCATCTCATTGTTAGAGAGCCTGTATCTATTCTGTTCTCCTGTACTTCACAAAAGATTTTGGAGATTCTAAGCTCTTGTACAAAAAATCTGTGGACTTAAGTGACAACTTTTAGGCCTTCAAAAGAGAGGCTCTCAAAGACATGATTGTATGCCTCACAATGGTAGGGATATACAGGTAGGCTTGACCATTGACCAGAAGGTAGTGGGAATAATAAGGAAGTTGGACAATCTGCTTACAAGGGGAGTAGGTGAAATGTTACTTGCATAAGTATTTGTGAAGTGTTCTGACTTCTTTTCGTAGCCTTGTTCGAGAATTAAGACCACAGGACCTGTTTAGCACAGCTTTGCTAGAGATAAGCACTTAGTGGTAGATAGATAAATCTTGAATGTTTCAAGACTGCCATAAAGCTCTTTCATTTTAGAAGTAATGTTTGGTCACTTGTTGAATACTTCCCCATCATTTTAAAAAAGTGAAAATTAGATTAAATATATTAAATTGTGAGTGGAGTGTTATGGTGAAGGAAAAGAAGTATCTCAACTTTATCTCAGCACTTTATAGTTTCAGAGTGCTGTACTTTTGGATTGTGCAACTGGTGTACCTTACTGTGATCTTTCAACACTTGTATTGTTACGGAGCTTTTCTTATCTTTCATTATATGGAAAGGTCTTTGGTGATTTGCAGTCTTTGTCTTCACTTTTAAAAAAAAGAAATTATCGGAAGTCTGACATTTTTGTTAACTTTCACAAATTGAAGTGAGAAGAAGTGAATTGTGCTCTTCTGCCCTCTGAGAGATTACCTTCAATATCTGACGTTCTAGAGGCCATTTTGTTTCACCCCTCAAAGGGGCACATCTTGTCCTTTTAATTCTGGAAAAAGTTTCTTTCAAACAAAACTTTTAAGTTTTGAAGATGTTTCTTAAACTGTTAAACTAAAGGCAAACTCCATTTCTACTGGCAAAATAAATCTAGTAGCTTTAGGGTTAAAATATTTGTGGGATTTTAATAGTTTTACAGTTTGTTATTAAAACTCGATTGGATTTCATAGAAATATTCCATGCTAACTATTTCCAGATCATTTTTTGGGGAACTTGTTGCTTTTTAGCCCCAGGAGACCTGGAGCTGTGGTTTCATGACAGCATAAAATGACCAGTAAAAGTGATCAAGTATATAATTTCATCCATTTGAGGGACAGTGATTGTGAGTAGTTATTTCATAAAATTATGGTAATCAAAATAGAGGGATGGACATTTGAAATTTGAACAGCCAATAGTTATGCAAATTGGATCCTTGTCTTGTCTGATATTTGGATTATCTTGAGAATAAACACTCTTTAAACTTTGGAGGAAATAAAGTGGCCAGGAGCATGTGCAATATGTACCTATGGAGATGTAATTGTGTTTGTTGGTTGGTTCCTCCTGCTAATTGCATACAATAAAACCCAAGAGATTCATAGCTTGACTACCCTTGGAGCTCTTGGTATCTGTGTACAGTTTCTGGTAATGACTATTCCACAAGTAAAGTTTGGAGAAACTGGTACTTTGTCGTATCTTCATTATGGTAGTGATAATCAAGTGTGAGGATGGAAATGTCTCAGAAGAGGAAATAGAAGATCTGTTTTCATTGGATTACATTTCGGTGGATTAAACATCTTTTGGCTATGATTGGGATGTAATGCACCAACTCTTACTCAAAACGGAAAAGTTGTGGTATAATAAAACCAAAAATATTTGTAGAGATGCATGCTTTTATCTCATCGAAGTTAACGCTCTTCATGCGATTATGTCCTTGCGTATATCCTCATCTGAGCTGGGTAAACATGAAATAAGAAAACACCTAACAGGTTCCCCTCATTTGCAGAAATCATTTGTCTTTAGTGTAGTTATTGCTGAATTAATGATTTTAGAGATGCACTTGGAATATACATAATTACTGTAGTGATGAAGAATAATATACACGCTCCATTGATCAGACATGATAAATTATAATCTGTATCAGTGTACATACCTAACTTGATTTGCAAAAGTTGCCTCGTAGTCTGGTGAATGTCAAATGTACTTTCGGGAAACATCTAACAGAAACTTAGACTGTTCTGTTGAGCGGAGCTCTGGGATATCAACAATGCATGACACATTTGAAAGTCGTTCTGCCCAGGCCCGGCAGCGTTATTTCAATCAGTCGCGGTATGCTCCAAACTACCATTTGGTGCAACAGTCTTTCCGCTATGGATCACTTAATTCTTGCTATAGGAAGTACTCATTAGATTCTATTTTGGAAGATAGAGAGACCAGTGGTAATGTAAGTAACATTGTTTTCAAAGTTTTTTCAATTAATTAATACCATGATGCAATTGACTTAGATTTTCTTGTTCTTGTTTGAGGCTGTTGTAGTCATTGTTTTCAAACGTTTGATAGTTTAAATAAGGGAGTTGCTATATTCCTTGCGAGGTTTGCTCTCAACCCTTCCCTTGAAGTATATAGTGGAAGAATGTAATATTTTCCGCAAACATTTAATAAAACACAATTTCGGTAGATCTTAACTTAATCTGAAATATTAGTACACATCTGTGTCATATGGTTGGAAAAAGTTGGGAAGCTGAATGGGTCCATACCAGGCAGTTTGAGCATCTACAGGGAAATTTTTAGCAATGGAAGGGGAGAGGGGGGGAGGGGGATATCCCTTTTCTGTACATCATGAAAATATAGGTAGATATGTGGGAAATTATTACCCCATTCCTGGAAAATAATTTAATTTACTCCCTTTCAGCGAAATAAAAATTTCTCTGTCCTAGCCATGCTTCCATACACGGTTTGCCCACATTATGCCCTCTTGGCATAAAAAGTACTAAAGGGTTGGATTTCAACTGTTTTTTCGGTACAGATGCCACTATGTAACACAATATTCGTGCCAGTGTTTCATTAAATGATATTTATCAACAATAGTTACATGTACAGTATGAAAGCATGAATCATGGCAATTCAAATTGGAATTCCTCCCATAAATTGTGCATATTTTTAAAGATCGTGCAGCTTTGTGACATCATCCTCCAGAAATGTTTTTGCCAGCCTGATTCAGAAGATAGTTCATTTGCTTATTCCTGCATCATTTTGTGCTAATGATACTCTTTACAAAATAACAAAGTTAGACACACATATCTTTGTTAGTCTTTTGTTCTCAGTGTTGGCAGAACCTTTGAGTCACCTGAGCAAACGCACAGTGCGTGAATCATTGGTGTAGCATTGAATTTAGTTTTATCAAAAACTTGAGAAATATCTGAAAAGCAGGGATGGTTTACTATCTTTGTTTGAATTTAGATGTCTTCAATCTCTTCCCAGGTTAAACCATTGTTTGCGTTTGGTCAATGATGGAGTCCCTCACTGTGACCTTTCCCCTGATTTGTATTTGTTAATGGCCATTTAGTGTATTTATAGTGAAGTTGAACTCACCTGTCCAGGTCCTCTTATTCTTTATGCAAAACACCAACTGCCTTTCAATAATGTGTAGTGTATTTAAAGCGAAGTGGAACTCGCCTGTCCAGGTACTCTTATGCTGCATACAAAACAGCACCTGCCATTTAATAATGTGTAGTGTATTAGTGAAGTTGAACTCGCCTGTCCAGGTAATCCTTTATACTGTATACAAAACAGCAACTGCCATTTGATAATACCATGGAGCTAACACGGTTAACTCCATGATAATACCTAATTTTGCCACGTCAAAATAGCCAAGCTGCACCTCCGTCAGCCAGGCTGCAGCTGCTGCAGTCGTGCTTTGTTTTATAATAGACATGCCAATATCCAATCAGCTTAATCCTGTTATCGAAATGGGTGTTGCAAAGTATTGCCGAGGCAGCTGTATACAGCTTAGCTGAGGTATCTGCAGGGTTCACTTTTGACACCAGCCTGCAGATGGGGCAGGGGAAGGGAGGGGGGGCAGTGAATGGCTAGAGTCAACAAATTGTGAATCGTTTGTCTTGGAGCAAATGTTGTGAAGAGAAGTGTGTAATTTGTGGGGGGGGTGCCCTAGAAATGTTAATCAACAGCTTGTTCCTAAATTGTAACAGCTCTGATTTCACTTCATATAAGAGCTCCAAGCATTCTCCAAACCATATTAAAGTTTTGTCCTATCTTTCTAAATTGTAATAACTTTTCATAGCCTTTGTCCATTTGGACTGGCTCCAGGATGGTACTGCCCTGTGCACATTGTTGTTTTTCTGTACATGTTTTTCCCAAGCTGTGTGCCTTCCCAGTTGCCACTAGTTAGTCTCTTTATTAAGTAGTTATGGAACTTAGTCTGCTTTGACATAAGAATTAGCCCAGGGAAATGGGACACACTGCAGACCTTTTACAGTGTACAAAGTAAAACATGTAAAAGGATTATTCATGTGTGGTGGGCTCCACAGTGGAGACAATCCACTCCAAGCCTTCGGCAGTCCTTTTAACTCAGTCACAAAGAAATGTCAATTTGTCATTAGCCATTTATGGAGGGTACCAAGAGGGCTATGTGAAAGGTATCAATGATATAGCCACTAAAAGAATCATTGTATGTCCAACAGTGTTAAAAAATTCTGTGAGCAATTCCCTGGCTCTCTATTCTACACATTGGTGCACTCATATAATTAGAAAAATTTTAGATGGATCAGGACAGGTCTTGGGCAGAGGTGTAGATTGAGGATGTAAGCCAGGGAGCATGATGTATGTGCTCTGCAATAGCTCTCACAGCCTTCTATTCTTGATTGTGATAACCAGGAAGCATGGGCACACGGTCTGTCATTCCCCCTTAAGGGGGAATGACAGACAGACAATGACTCTTGTTTTCCCTTGTAATATGGTCTTGATAAAAAAATGGGTAACAAATGTCACCAAAGGGTCATTATATTAACCACCACCACCTAAAAGGCTAATTTTGATGTTACAGTAGTTGTAAATGTCGCACCATTACTATCTGTGGTTTTCTTAAATAGGGTGATATCAACTCCCTCTAGAGCTCTAAATGCCTGAAAACCCTTGAGCTTCATTTTTGTCAACCACCCTTGAGCTTCATTTTTGTCCCCCACCCCCTTCCCTCTCCAGGTATGCCATGTCAGGATTGCCCAAGGCTGTATCGTATAACACATGCAGGACTGTATTGGTAAAGAACTGTAACTCTGCAACACACCTGACCATACTACGTGCCTGTAGTACAGTATTCTGTTAAGTTGTTGTGCCTTTGATTTACACACAGCAGTTTATACTTGTTTACCACCTAAGCACTGTTTGTTAGTCAGTTTTTAAATAAGTAAACTATCCTTAGACCAATATGATAAGGTTTACAGTGAATTCTTGTCCAAATCCTCTGTTCAAAGCTTGTACTTGACTGTACCTCAAAAACTCCTATTTATAAATCCTTGTAGTGTGGTCTTTTTTATGGCTTTCTCTGTTAGGCCTAGCTGGCTTTATGTTTGGGCAACTCGATCCTTACAATTGGCCACTTCTTCAACTTGAGTGGTTTTAAAGGTAGATAGATCCATTAACTGACCATTTGAATAAAAGACGAGCAATCTGCCATGCAAACCAGCTGTGTGACTATACTCCTTACTCTATAAAAACAAGTACCACTCCTTCCATTTGTGATGTGGTTTAAGACAAGACTTGAGACATTTGTTTTGGTTCTGGAAGTTGACTGGCAGCTTGCACACCTAAAAAAATATGTTTGATTTTTTTGCAGACCACTGTATATTGTGTCTTTTCCTGCTATTGGGTAATTTACCATTAAAACATACTTCCCTAGTTTCAAAATGTCTGTATGTCGAGTTTGAAACAGTTAATTTCTTACAGCTCATTTCATGGGCCCAGAACTCGTGGTACCTACAGTTCTACACAAAGTGTTTCCACTCAACTACTGTTCTATGAATGATGTGATTTTGACACAGCTGCATCGCAGTTTGACCCTCATGAAGGAAAAAAAAATGAAAAAGAAAAAGAGGAGGTTTTAAGCCTCAGCTTCAAACAGTTCTGTTTAATCAAGCAATGTAGGAGTGAAGTTATACTAATTAGTTGAAGTTTCCCACAATGTGGACTGTTGTATTATTTATTCTATATTTACGATTCCACTTTACTCTTGCGTCCAGAAAAACCATCTCTTTCAAATCATGCAAACTTAAATTATATAATGAAATATGAAACCAGGTGCCACTGTACTTTTTGAATCTACTCTTAACATTTTATACTAACCTCACACTGTTTTTGTTTTCAAATTTTCAAATTAAATTTTCAAAATCGCTCATAATCCATGCTAGAATTTTCTTTGCTTTCCTTGCTTCTTGCCCATCAATGAGAGAATAATTTTAATAACTGCTCAAATTGTTTTAAGGGCATTGATGTACAATTTCTGTGGAAAGGATGGATGATAGGAACTATTCTCTGAAGACCTGTAGGTGATGAATTCATTATTTCCTTCTTTTTTTTCTTTTAATTGACAGGCTCACGTAGTTGCAGCATTTGAGCAGAGCCTAACTGGTATGACCAGTCGCTTACAGCAACTGACTTCGAGCACCGAGCAGAAGGATTCTGAACTACAGGACCTCAGGGAGAAGATTGAACAGCTTAAAATAGCGCATGCGGAAGGGAGAAACGGAGCTCTGCGGGCAAACGGTGCTGACCTCATTCGGAAACATTCAATTGGTAGCAAGGACCAAATACGTAAGTTTAATTATCATATTTTCGTAGATGTCATTGCTTCTATTGGCATCAAAGGATTTGTATATAATTTACTGCGAAACACAAAATGGGAGCAAATTTGTTAAAGATAGGAAATTGGTTACTTTGGTGGCAACAAGAACCATGGGGTATGTCTTCATAGACTGGATCCTTTGCACTTTTTGTTGTTAAGGAAAGTTTTGACTTTCCAATATCAGTCTTTTTCTCACTCTCTGTAAGTTTTCAGTTTTGTCATGTATGTGATACAAAAGAGTTTGACCAATAGCGTAACTTTCTAAAAGATAAAATATATTCCATCATATCCAGTAGGATTGTTCCTGTTCTTAATGGTAATACCATGATGATGCACTTTTTCCTCCTGTAGTTGGTGAGACAAGACTAAGTCGTCAAACATCATGCGAGAGCATGTCTAGCTTGGCTAGTATGACAAGTATGTCCAGTGCTGGTTCGGCCATGACAGACACAGAAGGCTTGGATTCCAAAAAGAATAAAAAGAAAAAGAATTGGGTATGTTTCTATAAATTTTGTATCATTGACTAATATCTGATTAGCCTGTCTGCAAAAAGTTAAAGGATGTTGTGTAGTTGGACATGCAGCAAAAAGTATTGCATCTGTTAATGCAAAGTTACGGCTGTACAAAGGTCAAATTGAACTTGAGCAAAATGTTTCATCATTGCTTTAGCCATACTGTTCGATATTCTTTAAATATCATGTATACCTGTGTGTTAGTTAGCTTAAATGCATGTGTTGTATAGTTAATGTGAAAGTTTCTGTGGCTAGAGTTATATACATACTGTACACATTTCTGTGGATAGTCTGTAAATTTTTGCAATGCAAAGTAGGAAATACCTTTATTTTTTATGCTGAAAAGCTTTAATATGCTGTACGCAACTGTTTGTAGAGTGAAAGACATAGTAGCAACACCCTGCACTGCAGGTTTCAGCCACACTGAACAGGATTTTGAGATAGAATTTCGGTGTGTGACGCTTCTTTCCATAGTAAAATATGTTAACAAAACTGATGGTTCTAGAATTCTATCCCAGAATCCTTTGTTGTTGCCATTTAGAAAAGGTTCCATAGCTGAATTTCAAGTATGTCTATACACTATGATTGTGTTGCCAGCTGTGATCATTTCATAAAGTAATATTCCTGACCTGCATGTTAATGAAACTTGAATATCTTTTTAATTATGAAAATATTGAATTCTGAAAAAGCAAACTGTCACCCTAAATTTATCTTGAAACAAGTAGCATAGAACACAGGCTTCTCAAAGAACAAATTGCCTTGAATACAGGCAACATACGAAAATTGTTGTAGCCAACTAAAGGGAAACATTATGACGATATGGCTGGAAAAAAAAAGAAAAGTATATATTTAAGACAAATTGTGTCATTTCATCCCTCTATTGAAACCTAAAGTGTAACAAAATAATGTAAACTCCGAATTATATCTTATGGTATGTTTGTGACAGTAAAATTTATATTTATTCAGGAACTCTCCATTGAATGGAATTTAGAGTGCCACTCAACTCTTGGCCAGTAGCTGCCTTTCTCATAGTCCATTAACTTGGCAAGCCTAATGAAGACATTTCTGGAGTTATCAGGTGCTTTCAGTACCCTGTTTATTTTACAGTTAACAACCAATGCATCCATATTGTCAAAAGTGAATGGTCTATCCATATTGGCTTCTAATCAAATAAACTTCTTTGAATTTTACAGCTCTGATAAATTTTGAAGCAGTTTCTCTTAAAAAAAAAAAAAAAAAAATTGCAAATCTTCTGTGTTTCCAACCTTAATGAATGCTAGATGCTTTAAATACAAGCTCAGTGTATAAATCAACACGAATTAAGAAAGTCAAGGACATTCCTTCATACTTAAGATCAGAAAAATGTATCGGTGGATTTGAAAGATTAGATTACAAACAGTAAATAAGAGTAAATTGAATAAAATTGCCTCCGGAAAGTCCTCATGAGAATGATCTACTACCACCTGACAATAAATCATGAATTAAATGCATCTCCATTAACATTTTCTTGGCTTCTTGCCTTCTCTGTCTTTCCGTCTCCAATATCTTTTCTCTCTTCTAAGCCAAATAAAACAGCGATAGCTTTATAGCTCCGTGATTAATTGCTTAACCCCCAATTTTCCTTTCCATTGCCTTTTCTCCTTGCGGAAAAACTCGTAGGTCTCATCCGGTGAAAAGGTAATTTTTGGAGTAAAGACCTTCCTCCTTCCTTTTTATTTTCGATTGATTTCTGACACCTTTTGTTTTTGAATGAAGAAGCATTGATTACTTTAATCTGGAATCCAATATAGTAGACATTAATAATCACATTTGATACGTTAAAATGCAACCGTAGCCTCCTCGACGATGATGTCTGTGTTGTTTTATCAGTGTAGCGGTAGAGCCTGTACTGTATGTCTTGAGGAGATGTCAGTTTATGTTTATGTTCCTTTTTTTGTGGGATTTTTTTGAGGTATTTTATTTTTTTCCTCCATTTCTATAACCAGATTTGATGTTTCTTCAGTTAATTTGCACACAGTGCCTAACTACAGTATAACACTTTTTTCCGTCTTCTTTTGGTTCTGTTTCAATACTGACGACAAATCCTTTATAAGCATGTTTATTGTATATTTTAACACACTTCAGGGTTCTTCCCCAAGGTTGCCAGCATGACTGTGTCCGTGTGGTACCAGTTCAAGTTATTTTGAAGTATTCTGTGAAGTGCCCCCTTTTCTTACATACTGATACATACTGTATGTTTCTGTAAATTTGCACATATTAAAAACAAAAGCATGTTGTAATCCATTAGTCATCTGTAATGATGTTTGACATGCCTTCTATATCTATTGTCAGGATTGGGTATTAATGGTCTTTGTTTGCTGTTTTTGAAGATTTTTATTAATATAACAGTATTTAAAAAAAAAAGAGGAAATATTTATGGCACAAAGAAATTGCATGTTCCTGCTCTTATAAATAGCATGCCAAATTCCATTAAATTATGACAATGCCTCAATTGTCTACATGATTGGAATTATTACTCTTTGTATGTTGTTTGTTTCAAAAGTGGAGTGGAAAACCCCTAAGCTTCAAAAGGGAAAAGCAGTCATCCCAACTTGAAGGAGTGTAAACTGTATTACCCAGTCCTGTTTCATGATTGGCTCTTGAGTGTCATGTGACAATTTTGTCTTCTTCAAATGTAAAAATCTATCAGGGATTACAGCTTAGTTAGAGAATATGCAATAATGAAATACTTATACATTATGAAAGATACTTTGAAGAGAAATAAGAAGAAAATAGTGAGGTTTAGCTGTTGCTTTGAAATAAGTTTCGGTATGTAGAGTAACCCTAACTAACCCATTTGTCCAATGGATATCTTGGTATCATATATGTGTGATTGGGAGTGAGTGGTCATCTGAAAATCAGAGTGGGCTTATATTCATTATGAATTTAGTCACATTTTCAGTCATAGTATGTGCCCTACTGGCTGGTATCCATAAATGGCCAAACCTCTCACCCCAGACTACAATTCTTATAGGAGTTTGCCGAAATTCTCAATTGGCTCAGCTCTGTGATTGACAGCTAATTCAAACAGTGCAGGCTGCAGAGTACCAAAGCTTAAATTACACAACAATAACTGTACTGAGAGTGTTTTGATTATACACAGTGAGCTTTTCAATGCTCACCCTGAAGCAATAAACTGAGATTGTGTCTGGGTGAGGATAAATTTCAGACAATTGTGGGAGGGGCTTAAGTAAGAAGGTTCGGGAGAATTGGTACTGTTTGGGATGAGAGAATTGGGCCTTTAAATGTTATTTTGTTGGCCATTATTTAATATATATCCTAAAACTAAGAGGAGTTTCTTCATCATTGTTCAGGAACACAAGCTGAATCAGTGTGTTGACTTTCAACAAAAGTCTCCCTATTCTTCAAATAAAGGATATTATTTTGTTTTACATGTTCTGTTGTTGTGAAAACTGGGTTGGACTGGTTCTTTTATATTTTGCTTTTAATCTATTTGTTTTGCTTACAAGCATTGACCCTGAGAACATTGGCAGAGCTAGGGATTTTTGGTCTGAGGGCATGAGAATGACTTGTAGGGGTGCTTAAGAGCAGGATATTAGAAACCTAATAAGGGCATTGGCAGCCAACTTGGTTCTGCCAGCCTCCTCCCCCTCCCCCCCCCCTCACAATACTGTAGCTCCGCCACACCCTGAGAATAATTTCGTGTACCTTTGAAAGAAATGTTTCTTTCCCCAAATACTCAAAATTTGTGTTCTTCTTTTACAGATTCGAAGTTCCTTCAGGTCAGCCTTTGGTCGTAAGAAGAAGGCCAGTGGTACAACGACAGACGTAGAAGACCTTGACAACAGTATGACCTTTGTCAATGACAGCTTGATAGACGCAGCCCCACCCCAAGGCCAGATGAAGCAGTCTGCTTCCACATCAGCGTGAGTAGTCTTACAGTTATCAATTCTGAATTGTTCCAATTTTTACATTCCTTGCTCTCACACAGGATTCGCTTTTAAATTTCTAATTCATGGGACTCTACCCTAGTTGCTATTTTCTCACATCAAACTCTATTATAGGCTGGTTCGCTTGGTATTTTCCTCCATCCCATAGTGGACCGACTGCATGGTCAAGTGGTTAGTGCATCAGACTTGCAGTCAGGAGGTTGGGGGTTCAAGTCCTGGCCAGGTCATACCAAAGACTTTAAAAACAGAACCTGCTGCCATTGTGCAAGGTGTTCAGCATAAGCAGTGGAGCAGGGAAAAACCAGCCAGTGAGCCACAATTTGAAGAAAGGCTATGGCTCGACTCGAACCAATTGGCTGTAAACTGGGCTGTAAAACTCCATCTAACTAACCCCTCCATCCCAGAGCTGAATAAACCTCCACAGCAATGAACACAGGACAAATTTTTGAATAAAACTTCAACCATCCTAGTGTTGGTGTTGTTTTCCCATTTTTTCTATCCATCAGTTTTTCAAAATTCTATCCCACGTACATTTGACGGTCCCCTCTTGAACTTACTTCAATTTGGATATTATTTTTCAAGGTCCATGGGGGAGAATGTGGATTGAAGTGGCAGTGTTACCCCTTAGTTTCTGCCCCTGCCCCTGCCCCTCTCCCATTCATGTAGCTCAGTCTCGTAATCAAGAATACAGAAGATGAAACAGGTTGTGAGTAAGCAGACAGAAAAAGAAAGGTCAGGTCACTTTTGATAACCGAAAATTTCTGTGTTCTGGTTTAAATTTGAATTGGGTCATATTTTGTCTTTCCAGAATATATGACTCTGAGCAATCAGAGGAGACTATCACAGACTTGAAGAGGCAGCTGAGAGACAAGGAAGGGAAATTAACAGATATTAAATTAGAAGCCTTGACATCACAACATCAGCTTGATCAAATGCAAGAACAGATGAATAAAATGAAGGTAGGTGTGGCTTAGATGTTTCCATGGCAACTTGAGAGATTATGTGGAAACTCCAACCTGCCTATGTAGAATAAAAGGCACAGCCACTTGTAATGATAGTGGAATAACTATGTTCTTCTTTAAATGATAAATAAGTGAAATAAAATGGAGCCTACTGTGGGTGTCTGTGATGCCCCTCATAAGCAATGGAGTAGGGAAAACAAGCCAGTGAGCCACAACTGGAAAAAAGGCTGTAGCTGGCTCAACTTGAACTAGTAGGTTGGAAACTGGGCCATTAAACTCCATCTAACTAATTAGCCTTCCTGTTAACACCCCATAGCATTTGGGGTGTACTGGAAAAGAGAATCTCATGTTGGTTTGGGATTGGCTGAGATCCCCATTTATGAAGGTAAGATACAAGATGTTGACTTCAAATGTCAAATTTCTAGAAGGTGGAGGTTATAATTTCTTTAAGCAAAAAAATAAGATGTTCATGCCAGGTGCAACCTCCAGGTGCAGATCCAAGGGAGGGGGGGGGGGTGCTTTTACGGCCTCACCCCTCACTTTTTTGCCACATCAACAATAAAAAATGCAGTGCAACTCCCTCACGCCCCTGTTTTCTCTAAGGTCAGCCCCGTTTTTTGAAAGTCTCTATCTGCACCTGACCTCATCCCTTCAACCTTGACCTGCCATCTCTTCTAGTTCATGGCCAGTGTTGGGGCTAAAGTGCATAATTTGATGATTCCTTAACACTAATTTAAACATCCTTCAAAGAAAACATTCTGTGTGAAATGCCAGCACTTTCGTTGCATCTTAAATCCTTCCAACATTTGTAGACTGGGGGTGGGATCCTCCCAAATATTGTGGGGCCTAGTGCAAAGAGTGGTCAAGTTCATTAACCACTTATGACTCTGCTGTGTGGAATTTAACATAACTTTCTCTTTTCTCAACAGAGTGAAATGATGGTTCTTAAACAGGAAAATGAAAGGTTACAACGGCAAGTCCACACACGGAAATCTGTGGAGAATTCCTCTCTCAACTCACTCAACTCAACAGGGTCTTCCAAACGCCTTAGCAGAGATTCACTAGGTACAAAAACAATTCTGTAGTCTGAAGAGTGTCACATCTCAGTTTGCTAATCTGTAGCACTTTCATTAAGTTGCAGTTAAGAAGCAACATTTGTCATGGAGTGGTATGGGTCAAAGGTAGTTTTCCTCTCTGGAGAGAACCCCTTGTTTCTAAATTGCTGTAGGCCCTCCTCTCATGCAAGCAGCTACAGCATGCAAGAAATCAACTGCTATATTTGCTTACCTGAAATTATCTTCCATGCATTGTAAAGCAGACCTAGGGCTGGTAGGTGTGATGAGAGAATCTTACCAGTGAGTGGTTCATACTAATTTCAGGGTGCTATATCAGATCACACCTACCCACCGACCATGCCCCCACCCCCCAAAAAGGGGGAGAATATTGGAAAAACAGTCATTGCACAGTCAGAGCAGAGCATTCGAGCAAAGTATTCCAAGATAAATAATTGTTGGCAGTTTTTGTAGCATTAAAGAGAGTACATCTATGTTACTTATGTGCATCATTCAGGGTGTTTAGAACTATTCAGTCACTGGTCATGTAGTGGTCGCTCTGGTACCCTGGACACAGAAGCAATTTTGCATGGAATTATTTCTGAACACAATGAATAATTTACTGATTCTATCAGAACCCACCTTCCCTTCCTCATTTCATTGTGATGAATACTTTACAGCATTGAGATACAGCAGCTTCCGTGCTGTAGTCATTTACATGGTAGCGTTGATACTTTGCCCTTTTCCGTCCATTTCTGTTTCAATGGAGTAGAGAAACAGTCAGCCACAACTGGAAAAAGGCAATGGCACTGGACCACTTTCAACAAAATGGTGTATAAACTGAACTGTAACACTTCATCTAACTCAGACTCCATTTCTGTTTCTTACAGATCGTCACAGGTTAAGCCTTAACTCTGACCACGGCAGCGGCAGTTTAGGTGAGACATCTTTTTGGCAAAGTTTGAAAATATCGTAAAAATATCCTGCTTAGATTGTAAATGGAGGATTACAATGAAAATGGTTGGCAGGACTCACTTTGCTGACTTACCCTAACTCCATTTCTTCATCTCAGTTCCATGAACTCATGTTTCATGTGCTACCTGGAATAGTTTTGGCATGAACCCTCTGTTTCTGATGTCCTATGCAAAGGATCAATCTTAATTGCCTTCCTTGTTGGTAATTCATTGTTTCTCAGAAATTTTGGGGTCTATTGAGCGAGGTTTGTGTTCTTTGGGTGCATGTGGGTTCATACTAATAAGTTTCTCGTACTGGTCCTTTACTTTATTCCTAAACTATTTAGCATCTGACTTGCAGTCAGGAGGTCAGGATGTTGACTCTTGGCAAGGTCACACCAAATACTTTGAAAATGGAACCAACTGCCATTGAACTGGAGGGGGGGGTGGCGTCAACATAAGCAATAGAGAAGGGGAAACGAGCCAGTGAGTCACAACTTGAAAAAAAAGCCTTGGCTGGTTGGACTGAAGCCAAATGGTTAGTAACTTTGCCATAAAACCTCCTCTAAGTTCTAAACTATTTACCCCCTCAGCTGTATTCTTGAGTCTTTAAATGATGTAAAAATTCTAAATTTTGATGGACTTAAGTACACTCAACAGAATAACTATGGCAATAGTGGTAGCTACAATGAACATGTATTTATGAATTTGATAATTATTCTTTTGTAAGTTGTCAAGGCAACCACAATTATTGTGTCACTTGTAGGACATTGTTATGTTTTATTTTCCTGTTGTTACAGATATACTTATCGATGACAATTCTGGAATGACGAGTAATTCTCAAAGAATCGTTGTTACTGTTCTCTTGGGAAATCCACTGGAAAGTGACAAAGAGGTAATATTATTTATTTACGTGCTGAATCTTTGTCTTGTTTACCATATGCCTTGGATGTATACATTATTGGGGTGGGAATATGGGGGAATGGGTGGGGACTCAGGGGGAATGATGGTGTTCAGGGGAATATTATTATGTCTCTCACTTGAAATTTAGGAAGTCACGCTATAGTGTAACTTTTGAACGAAAGGCTAGACATTGTCAATCTCCACCCCCCACCCTTGCAGCCCCTCCTCACTCTGCCTTTGCCCCCCGCCCCTTGCTCCCCAAATTTTCAGTACCTAACTCTTTTTCTACCATTTACAGACAAAGCACTCCCACCCATAAATGGCTGTTTAACAGCCCACATACTTCAAAAGTGATCAATATGTTTTTATCCTGTTTTAGTACAACAGGATACCAACTTTCTTTGTAACTGTATATCATTTTGTTATCAGTTGCTTTGTTTCCCAAGGCTCAGCTGTGGGTGTCACATGACTGCTGTTTTATGATTCCTTTGTTGTTTTGGAACATCTGTGTTTGCAGTTTAACAACATTCCTTTCTGTTTACTCATGTCTCAATGTTCTGTTCATAAACACATTCTACCCACCAACTGAACCATTTCTCTACCCTCCCTTCAATCTTTTAGTACCCCTTTCTGATTTATGGCCAGTCATGACTTTCAGAGCTAAAAATTCTCCCCTAAACCACAACCCAAACATTTCCAAAATGTTTCCTAAGAGTGTTATAAACTTACCTCTCGTGTTTTCAATAGGTCTCTCCTTAGGGGTTCATCTAAGTTCTAATGTGCTTTGTCAAGTTACCTTTTTAATTGATTTTGACTTATAAGAACCAGATTTAACCTCATAGGGGGAAGCTTTGCTTGTGGCAAAACAGCGAGACCCTAGTGATTACCAAAAGATTAATGACTGACTTGAAGACAACCTTGTCTGGGGATAAAAGTCAAGTAACTTAAAATAGAAGAAATTGGAAATGGATTTTTGAGGGGGTATGAGGCATTTTAATTGCCATGGCGGTATGCCCTCAGTCTACATGAATGTTTTATACTACACATTAATGTTTCATGGTTCTTGACAGCTGTTGTGTAGTGTTTCTTCCTATCAGTGATACGTTTCATCATTGCCAGAGAAAAAAGAGAGAAGCAGAATTTGTAGATATGTGAAAAATTTGGATCCTCTCAAAATTTAAAGAGAATGGTTTTTGTTACTCTCAATGATGATGTAAACAACTGATCAAAATTATTCCTATTTTAACTTCCACCATGCATGTATTTAAAGGGCCAATCAGAATTTGACATATACTATTACCCTTTCGTTCCATCACTTTGTCTTTCCTTTTTTAGCTGCTTATCTATCATAATCAACAGACATGGAAGAGGTCTTTCAAGCGAGAAGAAACATTAAGTCTATTTCGCTCTTCCTTCACTTAATTAACAAATGTATTTCCCCTAAATTTCCTAACAACACCCATCTGCCAGACTCTAAATTACTATTGAATGGGAATTTTTGTAAAATTTTCCTCGTAAAAAATTCCACAAATATGGAAGACTAGACAGCCTCATCCATACAGTGACCAATCACATTGTCAAATTAAGGTGACAGATCATGGTGTGTTTGTTTTAAATAAATGTTTGATTTTGGTGGAGAATTTAAGTCATAGAAGACTTGTAGAAACAAACTATGATTGTCACATAAAACATGAAGCATGCACACAGGGTCGGCCTATGTAATTTTTTGTCTGTTGGTCACATGCCCTACAAATTCATGCATATTCATGACCTTTTTTCAGGGAACCAATGGCAAGCAGACAGAAGTCATGATTGGTACAATAGGAATCAGTAGCAAAACAAATTGGGATGCCTTAGATAGTGTTGTTAGAAGAATATTTAAGGTAAGTTGGCACATTTTATTCAAGTTGAAGGGGTAAGGATACTGGGAGAAATTTAATTGAAGTGCAGTTCACATTTCCTGAAAAAATGATAGATTAATATGCATCTTCTGTTTAAAAAAAAAACATGAATTTTAGTCATTGTGACATTTTTATTAGAAAGACATTCTGTAACTTTCAATGAAACCCATTTGAAAAATGAGAAATATCAGGAAATAATCTTAACAGATGGAAAGGGGTTTGAAAAAAACACCTAAATGACATCAAAGAGTTTAAGATATGTGTTAATTGATAATTTTCTGTTGTTGTGGTCTTTTCTTTTGTGTGTGTGCTGCTTCCATGTAAAATCATTGAAAACAATCATTTTATTCATTTGTACGAAAGACGCATGTCTGACTTGGAGAAATCAGACTATGTAAACTGAGATTAGACAACTGGTAACTTATTTAAGATGGCATGGTTTTCCCTCACAGGAGTGAACTTCTTTATTTCCTAAAAATATGTTTGTTTTATTTGTAGGAATATGTTTTAAGGATCGACCCTATGACAAATTTGGGACTGAGTGCCGAAAGTGTACACCATTATATTGTAGGGGAAATATCAAGAACAAAGGATGCGGATCCACCAGAACTGTTACCTTGCGGTTACCTTGTTGGAGACAAAACTTCCATTACTATAGCTTTGAAAGGTAAAGTATAGAGTCGAGGATATCTTACATTTGGAATAAGATGATTATGTGGGCCAGAAAATTGACACACCAAAGGTCAAATCAAGAGTAACATTTTAAAGTTGCTATAGAGAATTTCTTAACATTGTAATTGTCTCAAGTTTGTGTCTACAGGAACATTTTCGTTCGAATTTGCAATGCACGAACCTACGGCATGCAAAGAAAATAGCTCTTATCATTACTTAACCATTCAATCTCAGCAGCAAACCCCAACTATAGCTTAAAAGAAGGGTTTAAAGGTCACACAAAAAAAATACCTTTTACTGAGAAATCCATGTCTTGAGACTGCATTATTTTATCTATCATTCTGTGTCTATGAATATTGGTTTTGAAAACATCGAACATGAAATTATGTAAAGGAAATGCAATATATCCCTTAGAACGAGACTTGTACAAACTAACGATCTGGTGCCTTGGATTTCTTACAGATTACAAGAACAACAGCTGTGATTCATTAGTCTTTGAAACCTTAGTTCCTAAACCTATACTACAAAGGTATATCTCGTTACTCCTTGAACACAAGAGAATAATTCTCTGTGGACCGAGTGGTACAGGCAAGACTTACCTGGCACAGAAACTAGCTGAACACATTCTGCAAAGGTATGTAGTGTTGGTGTTTAGAGACAGGGCAAGAAATTGTGTGCATAGGATGTATGCATTGTGCAAAGTTTTGTGTGTCAGTGATAATATACATTAGTAGCTCATATTGCACAGCATGCACAGAGAGTTGGTTTAAATACACATAAGGACATTGTAAGCTCAACAGGGTATGTATGTTCTCAAGTAAGGAGGATATATAGTTATGGCAGAGAGGACTAAAAGTGACCTAGTTTGGGGATTCATATATGTCTGGGTATGATTAGTATTACACTTAAAGCTGTACTGAACTTAAGAAATGATACCAAGGGCATATATTCTGCACCCCAGACAGTTCCAACTCTCCCAACCTACTTACGTACCTCTCCCCCTCCCTCCCCCCCCCAACATCTGTCTGTAACTCATCCCCCGCCTGAAACGCCTGAAACAATCCTTGTTTACTGCTGTAGGGTATAGCCCTGTGAGAATACAAAGCTCTGTATCAGCCCTGTGATATTTTATTACAACACTTGGTGCACACTGTCAAATATGAACTACTCTGTATTTTTTTGCATTTGGTGTCAATCAAAGAGATGTGCCAATTGAGCATCTTGGTAGGCTTGGTAAAATTGTAGTTTAGGGGGGTGGCAGCCTTCAAACTGACCATGAAGAAAGGATTGTCATCTGTAACTACATGTTGTAATATGTGCTTGAAGAGGGGCAGTTATATGCATATATTTTTATCACAGACTTATATACATGGACAGAGTATGTAACGTGTATGTCCTATCCGTAGGTTGTCAACACAGAGTGTGACAAAAAAGGTGCACCAAGATGGCCGCCGTGAAGCTAAAAATCGTCTGATTTGAAAATGACCCTGTAATATTTAAAACAAAAGTTAATCTTGAATGGGAAACACTATCATATTCCTGCAAAAGCTGAAGTGATTTTGTCTTTATAATGCCATTTTCAACAATATTTCTACTTTCTTGCAAAATCTGTCGGTGTACTTGAGCAAGTCCAAACTTTCACACAAAACCATAGCAGACGGCCATCTTGGTGAGCTTTTTCTCTCACTACAGTAGCGACAATGTACAGCGCCGTATGCTCTGTCCATGTATAGGAAGTCAATGATTTTTATACTTTGGCTTTTGTTTCCTTTTGTTTCTGCAGAAGTGGTAAAGAACCCAACGAGGGCAATATCGCTACTTTCAATGTAGATCACAAGTCAGGGAAGGAGCTTCGTCAGTATCTCACTCACATTGCTGATCAATGTGAAACAAAGTAAGCTACATCTGTCTTAAAGTTAAAACATTGGAAATTAAGTGAAATAATGTAAAAAATGGAGTTAAACAGAACCATTAAGATATTATCATCAGAGAAATCTGATGAACATTAAAATGGTATTATGTTGTAATCAGGTTTCATGAGATAATTACAAAAATTTCCAAATCGTCCCAAAATAACGAAAACCAATTTTCTAGGGAAGTGGTCTGCGGCTGCTATTGTGTTGCATCCTCATTTGGGAAAGGAAGTAGTTTCACTGCTTGTTGACTATCCTTACTGATACATTATTAATTTACTCCACAATCTTTCAACTGACCCCTATCAATCTGTTTTGTGTCTGCAGTGTTAAGGATTACTTGCATATGAACCAAGTCAAGTGACTGTTTGAAAGAAAGGCAGCAACCCATTACGCACATGTGACTACTATTGGCCAGTCCCTTTATCGTTATCTTTCATGTTCATTTCATCGTGGTTATGTTCTCCTCTTCTTTTTTTCAGTGCCTTAGATTTGCCAACAGTAATTATCTTGGACAACCTCCATCATGCAGGTTCTCTGGGAGAGATCTTTACTGGGTTCCTTAGCTATAAATACCACAAGTGCCCTTACATCATTGGTACGATGAACCAAGCTACATGTCAGTCTACCAACTTACAGCTTCACCATAATTTCAGGTGAGGAAACAAAATATGCATTTAAAATGGGCAGGGAGGTGGAGGGTGGACCCCCAAAAAACTAGCATCATTTGTCAGAGGAGGCTGTATAGGGTGGTGCATTTAAATGTGCCCTAGGACATGTCTCCCTCTAAATCAACCAGAAGGCAGTATATTTTGTTGAATGCTGCTTTATTGTAAACAGGAAAATGGTGGCCTCTATGTGAAAGCAAACCCTGTCAAATTTGATCGGATTTTCATAATTTTATAGCAATTTTACCAATTTTTGATGACAGAGGTTGTTTTTCGATGACAATTTAAAGGGACTGGAGATAAACAAACCTGGGGAATGGAACAAAATGACTGTAAAAAGAGGTGCAACTGCCTCTGAATAGGAACAGAAATGTGCTATACAGCTACACAGTGAAGGCTGTAGCCTAAGTATACAAACATTTTACACTCCAATTTAATGTGTTTTAATGGGCCTTAAGGGTACGAATTTAGTTATTAACATACATATTGTTATTGCTGGGACACAGTTAAATGCACCACCCTATACACCACCAACAAAAGTGACTTCCTTCAAGGATTTTTGTTTTGTCTTGCTAGGGAATGGCAACGGGATGAGCCTTGCTGTTCAGACTGCCAGTGGGTGCCACTGGTACCTTCTGCCATTGTGCTTGGTGCTCAGCATAGGCAATGGAGTAGGAAAAACAAGCCAGTGAGCCACAACTTGAAAATGGGCTGTGGAAGGCCTGACTCAAATCAATTGGTTTGAAAACTTAGCTAAGAAAACTTATCAAACTAACTATTCATCTAGACCAGTTGCATCGTAACCTGTATAAGCTTGAATTTGTTTTCACAAAATGTTAATTTTCCTGATGTGTGGAAGGATAAGGAAGAGTAATTTTCTCGGGAAAAATAATTCTCGGCTTTGACAACTCTGTGCATGGATTAATGTTTTGCTTGAAATTAATGTGCACTTTCACTTTGAAAGTTATTTGGCTAAAAATAAAATAATAGACTGACTAGAAATGTATGAATCTTGTAACAAAGTCTGATTGGAAGAGTAAATACAGTGACAGCACCAGAATGTCAAAAAAGAGGGGGAAAGGGGGTAAACCTTGCTTCTGTAGGTGGGATCCATTGACATAGCTCTGGTAGGGGTCCAGTTAGCAGGGTCCCCAAGTCCTGAGGGATTAACCTATCTCTGGGTAAAAAAGTAAGTCTCTGGAGAGGTTTATTATTATCCTTCTCAGTGGACCTAATTCCTAACTGGAGTAAGTTGTGGGGGGAGGTGGCAATTGGGGTGCAAGGTGAAAAATTTGAGTGGACAATGTCCCAGCCCCCACCTCCCCCCACCTGTAGCACCGTCACTGAATAAAAATGGAGAAAAGTAAGTGTTTATTAAAATAAAGTTTGTGACATTTAATTTCTTTCTTTTTTGTTCGGTCAGGTGGGTGTTATGTGCCAATCACATGGAGCCAGTCAAAGGTTTCTTAGGGAGGTATCTCAGGAGAAAGTTGATTGAGGCAGAGGTCAAACACAATACAAGAAACAACGACTTGAATAAAGTCATAGAATGGATGCCAAAAGTCTGGCAACATCTAAACAAATTTCTGGAGACACACAACTCTTCAGATGTGACTATCGGACCGAGGCTGTTCCTGCAATGCCCGATTGACTTGCCAGGGTCACAGGTCTGGTTTACAGATCTCTGGAATTATTCCATTGTGCCTTACTTATTAGAAGCTGTCAGGGAAGGCCTGCAGGTAAAATGTGTTTTGAGTTTTTTTTTTCCAATTAGTGAACTCCTTGGAACATTATCTTAAAGTGGTGTATTTGTAAATTTGATTTTGAAAAGAGCAGTTTGGGAGTGAAGGCCTGAACTTAGGGCTAGATCAAGTATTGAAGTGGCGGTGTTGAAGTGGCGGTGTTGAAGTGGCGGTGTTTAAGGAATGGATTTTATGGAAAACTTTTGCTTTTTCTACTTAAAACAACATAAGAAAAATTTACAAAAATGGAACATTGAAAATGAAAGGGGAGAATATTAAGCAGCATTCAGCAGGAGTAAAATAAAATAAGAATGTAAAAAAAAAAAAACAAACAGAAGCATAAAGGGATGCTTGCATCATAAAACATCCAAGGAGAGTCAATATCTGAAAGAGTTGGAAGGTACATTACAATCATTAAAAATTTCTCCCTTTTCATGAATTCAAACAAAAACAGACTTGTCATGTGACCAAATGCTTCCATCTGAGTAGTTTCTGTTGCCTGGAATGTAGAGCGTTTTTTGTTTCTTTTAACTGTCAAAGTTATAGGATGAGATCTTTCTTCAGGCTTTTTGTTAGCTAGATATAGATATATCTTGACCTTGATAAAAAGAGTTGTTAGAGCTAGTTCTTTTCTTGTATTTCAATCAGCTGTATGGTAGAAAGGCATCATGGGAAGACCCTTCTGACTGGGTATTTGAGACTTACCCCTGGACATCCGGTAGCCAAGAAACTTGGCCATCTCTCTTGAAGCTACGACCAGAGGATATTGGGTTTGATGGGTACAAGGTACAGGGCAGTAACAGCAAGGGACCGACAACAAAACCACAGGGTGAAACTGAAGGAGATCCACTGGTGAGTTTGTGAATGCTGCCCTCATTAAAAGGATTGTTACTATTACTATAGTAGCTATTTAGTTATCCAAGACGTATTCAATACCCTCCCTTATTTCTATAGTACCTCTTATTAACAATGTAACCAATTAACTCTCCATTAATAAAATAATTTTAAGGGAAGGGGCAGGAAGGGGCTAGGTTAGAAGAAGGGGGAGGGTGCTATATCCACATTTTCCTTTAAATTCAAAAATAATTTTTCTAATTTGTATGAAAGAAATGACTTGGATTCTGTACATGTTATGTTGATGTTTTACAATGAAATTTCCGATGAACTCACTTTAGCAGAAGAAGGTTATGTGATGTGTCTTGCTTGCTTTTTAAAGTCCTGAGTTGTAAACCTGAACTCAAGGAGAATGTTTCATAACTTTAGTGCAATATTCTGAATCTTATAGTGATTGTGTTTTACTGTAGTATAGATTAACAGAATGCTTACCATAGTTTGCTTCACTCAGTTCATTCATAAGAATTACAGAAATGGGTCTCGTGACATGAGACAAATGATTCCTCTGAAAATTAAAATAAAAAAAAAAATGGAGGTCGGGAAGAAATGCTTTTAAGGGGAACCCATGGTAGAGCTAACAACTTGCAGTGAATAATTTGCTTATCAATGAGAAAAAAGGGAAAAAGCATTAGTGTTTTCTTTGTAGTTTGACAATTTTCAATATCTATTTATTCTGCCTGACTTGTAGAGACCAGTTTTTGTGTGATGACAAGAGAAGGTAATTATGCACTCAAATATTAAAGAAAGATGGGTTTGCACCAAACTGCTTTCAAAATGACCTTGCACTTGCTGTAACTTTTATCCAAAATTTCCCTCTTTTTGTGCTAAGGCCTGTTCATAAAGAAATTACACCCTAAGGATAATCTGTTAAATGCCTTTTAGGTGGATGGTTTTGGTGAAAAGATTTAATTCTGCTTTTCTTAATCATAATTTTATCATTTTGATATGAAGGGTGGTGGTTCTACAAAGGGCCATGGAAATTGTAATGGGGCTATTCTATAATACTGCAGAAGCTGGTCATATTTGCTTTAGAAAAAGAAAAATAAATTGCTCATATATTATCCAAAACTGGTAAAGGTATCATCTAATATAAATTCATATCTCTCCATATTTATGTAAGTAGTATTCACCGGTGGAGTATATTTTTCATGTGTTTGGATGATTATCAGAAACTTTAATTAAGTCTCTACCCAAAAGAAACAAATAATTTGTGATGACTGACTGTCTGAATATAATTTCACTTTTAATTTTTCACTAACATTGGTCTTGTTTGTAATAACAGTTGTGATCATGTAGAACAGTTTCCATGTTTAAGAGGAAAATAGTTTTTTAAATTTCAAACATCCCAACAGACCCTGCTGCTATTGTAAAAACTTCAGATCCTGCTGTACCACTTTTTTGACATCACACTTTGGCATAAAACACTCAAATATTCACTATTCAATGTAGCAATAAACTGTTTAGTTAACCTTCCACACCCTTAGCTCAAACTTTCTTTAAAGGGCCAAACCTCTCACCCCAAACTACAATTTTGGTACGGGGGTACCAAAATTCTCGATTGGCTCAGCTCTTTGACAGCTAATTCCAACAGTGCAGAGTACCAAAGCGTATATTACACAGCATGAACGGTACTGAGAGTGTTCTGATTATATAATTTGAGTTTTTCTATACTCACCTTGAAGCAATAAACTGAGATTGTATCTGGATGAGGATGAATTTCAGACAATTGTGGGAGGGGCTTCAGTAAGAAGGTTAGGAAAATTGGTACTGTTTGCGGTGAGAGAACTGGGCCTTTAACCAATGAGAGGTGGGCCCAAGCTCATCCCCTGTAGTTGTAGATAGCTAGGACTGACATCATCCCTTCCATTAGTATTAGTTTTTTATGGCCAGCCAATACCTCAAGCACACTGGCTGTAGTAGGTTTGTCCTTACAAACAATCAAAGCATAACCATCAATTTCAAATGCAGCTTTATTCGCGACAGATGTGTGTGTTCATGTCAGTGTTGTGTTCCAAATAAATTTATATGATTTTTTTTCTTTGAGTTTTAAAAAGATACTTGTTATTTGTTGGAAGTGGTAATGTTAATAGGTGTAGAAAGTTCAGCCAATGCTATAGTCTGCAAGATTTGACCCCAAGGTAATTTTTGATTAACATAAATTAACATAAACAATGACCTTCCATTTTTCTCTACCCCTTGTCCTCTCGGCTCACCAGCTGAGCATGTTAATGCATCTGCAGGAAGCGTCAGGATATTCCAGTCCTCATAGTTGTGACAGTCCAACTATATAAGAACATGAGACTGTGTGTTGGTAGGTCTCAATATCTGCATCATGTCAACACTTTGCATATTATGTGTCTTGCTGGCATGCTGTCTTCATTGCTATGGAAGGCCAATAGTGACAAATCGTGATGTCATAATTCTTTTAGTGATTAATTAGAAATGGTTCATGTTTTCTCCCTTTCGCAGAATATGTGCCTAAATGTGTTTCCTTTAAATTTAGTTCTAACCCTTTGTGGATTTTCTATTTCTGTAGTGGTATCCAAAATATAAGGGGGTTTGGAGATCTTACTCCTTCTATGTTCAGTATATTCTTGTGGTTTTGAACACTTTTTTAAAACTGAAGGGGAATTGGATTGCTTCTTCTCAAATACCTTTATTTCTGTCTAGCTAGCATTTTTGTTTTCTTTTTGTTATTCTTTGTGTATGTCGGCCTGCTCTTTGCATAACTTTGTTTGCCCCTAGCCTCCTACCTTGCCTTGCTATAGCATGTTGCTGTATTTGTATGTTAATTGTATAGACAATAGTTAAATGTCGGAGTATTCAAGTAGATAGATAAAAAAATTACTCTGTAAGGGGAAACACTATCAAAAGTGTAATGCTGCCACCCGCAAGGTGTTAAAATAAATGTAACGAGAAATTAATATTTACATGTTCAGTCTATGTTAAAGGGAAATACTGTGTTTGAAATGCTCCAACAAAGAGAACAAGAAAATGGCTCACACACTATTCAACAATTCACTCTTAATCATAAACCCCAGCAATAGCTACATCTCTTCAAATTACTATGCACAAGAAGAGCCATGGACATTGCATCATTTGAAATGTTGAAAGTTTGGGTGAAATAATTATTCTTGAGCAACACACAACTGAGTTTCTATCTATGGGAAACTTATTTCTTGAAAAGAAGGCTACCATACTGCCTTATTTTTGATAATCTATCACCCTTTGTCAATAAATATTAGTTTTAAAAGGATGAATTTTTCTTGCAAAACAAATGCAGTATTTCCCTTTAAGATTTTAAATCCTGGTTGAGGGACAAAAAGATGTGAGTAATGTTTTGATGTATTAGAACAGCTGCACAGTGCTTGAAAATTATTTTTAAAAGAAATAACCCCTGGGGCTTACCAGTAAACAGACTGTGATGGCCTGAAAGAATTTTTTTTGAGCCCAACATTGACCAATTAAATTGTAAATGAAAATGTGCCCCCACCTCTCTGGTGCATGTACAGTATTCCACAGGCATTTCAGTCATGAATTTTGGAAGCCCGAACACTGAAGCATGGAGCCCTGGATACCTGGCACTGGTTCTGAGCTCCATTCTTGGAACCAACTTTGTGTTGCTAATTCTTGCACTTAATTGCAATGGTTTGAATGTTTGTCATCACTGTTTGCTTTCAATATTATCTTGTAAATTTCCCAAGTTGAAAATATTTTTTTTTAATCAAAACCGTGAGCATTCTTCTTGCTTTGTGGTATGCCTGTTATTATTATTTTGTGATATGTGTAATAGCATTCTGGGATATGTTCATGCTGCGGTCAGGTTGCATTTATAAGATTTTTTACATGCAAACCCTCCCTGTATCATTAGGCTAACTTGCCCAATACTCTAAAAACCCGGATTTCAAGGCCTTTTTCCGGGTAATTGCAGATAGGGTGCCAGAAGACTCTACTGTATGAAGATATAGCCTATGACTACATAAGGGATCTTTGTTCTGTTATCTCAGTAAAGTCAGTCAGTAAGCAGAGTGGTCACTGGTCAGTGGGATATGAGAGCATTATTTACACTGTTGCTATATGCAGAGCATCGGGCTAGATTTCGTCATGGGCCAACAGGTAGTAGGTTTCCACCTTTACTTCAGATTAGTTAAATGTTTATAGAGGGCATAATACTTGATTTGGTCTCCTTTTGTGCTTGTTAGCTTTGTTATACATTTTTTGGTAGCTGGATGATTAAAATTATTCAACTAACTTTGAAAATCTTGGCTTGTAAAATACTTATGAGGACAATTCAAGCCAGTAGCAATGTACTGATGTATGAAGAAAGGATAAATTCCAGTTTATGCAACTGATTTCCGAAAAAGAGGCTCATGGAAATGACTTATTTCAAGACCTTTTGCATGTCCTAATATAGTTTATAAGTATTATGCCTTCTTTGTAACATCAGTCAAGATTGTTAAAGTTAATTTTTTCCTCCGTGCAATGTTATTTCCTGTTAATCCAGACAGGGAAGTTTAAGAGTGATGGTAATTTGATTGAACCCTGACTTTATCTTCTATCAAGACAACTGAGTAATGGTCTTGTAGAGCTTCTGACTCTCACATGAGAGGTCCAAGCCTCAGTTTCCCAACCACCTTATACCGAAGATCAAACGGACAAGGGAGAACAGTCCAGTGGGCCACAACTGGAAAAAAATCAGTGGCCTGCTAGACTTGAAGAACCAGTTGGTTGAAAACTGGAATGTAAAACTCCCATCTCCCTTAACCTAGCCTAACCAGAACAATCCAGTGCCCTTCAAGTGGAAAAATGTTACCGGCACCTCGCGATTAAATTGCAAGGTTTTAAATTGACAGGTTTAACTCCAACTACGATCAAATAGGCCATGTGCAGCTGTTTTTACCACGACAGGTGACAGTTGATTTTGTAACTCACCAAACAATTTGTCATTGGTCAGATAGTGGGGGATGTGCTTTACAAAGTTTTAAGGTCAAGCTTCTAATGAAAAGGTTGAATAAATTTCTAAATTGTCAGGAAACTTTTTCAGTGAAAAGAAAATGTAAAGATAATCGCAAACTCAAACTTATTTTTCTTTTTTGCACTTTTCATAAGGAAAACTGTTCTTTTTTCTTTGTTTCAGTTCAACATGTTAATGAGGCTACAAGAAGCTGCCAATTACACCAATACACAGAGCTGTGACAGTGATAGCAATAGTCTAGACAGCTGTGGCAATAGTACAGAAGATCTTTTGGTAGAATCTGTTATCTAATTGGTTGAGGCAAGCAGGGCACCATCCTTTCTACAACATGATTGGCTGAAGATACCTCACCTCGTGTCTGATTGGCTTAGTCACACAGGTAGCGATTGTCCTTTACAAGATATGCAAAGGCATCTTAACAGGACAAATTGAGGGAAGCTGGACAGAACGCAATCTATGACTTGATTGGCTGAATCTATCTGATCTTGCTTCTAATTGGATGAAACTTCATTCAGACCCCTAGTGGGGGAATGGTTTGCGCGGCTTAGGAGAGGCTCTTAGAGAAGCCACCTGATTGGCTCAACAAGCCTTGAGTAGCATTACCTGATTGGCTGAAAGTACTTAAGACTTTTCTGATTGGATAGAGATTACTCTTACCATTCAGTGGTCACATTATCTTCTCTGTCCATGCCCACAAGGGAGTCCTAGCTTGACAGAAGTTTGAAAGAAAGTTTCATGAGATGTAACCCCTCTGACAAACTTAAAGGATAATATTGCAAAAGGGATAGAGGCTGGGTGTACACCCTACTATTGGTACGATCCATCTGGTTCAAGAGAATTGAAATAGAGAGAAATTTCCTGTCTTTTCATCCAATGATAAATCTGTAAAATCAAAACTCAAAAATTTTGTCTAGATCTCCCTAATGATATATTTCTAGTAGTGGAACATGCCTTCCACCGATTGCTTCATGGCAAGTTGGTAGGAAGTGAAGAGGAATTGATTATTATCAAGATTGTGGGATTCACATAGACATGCTGGCCAGTTTGGGGGGCATGACCTTTAAAAAATTTTCCAAGAAAAAAAGTCTTAACTTTACAGGCACATAATAAATTGCTATGCTAATGTTACCCCCATGTCCCCTGCATAACTATCCAGTTAAATCCTATTCAAGTTGAAAATCTTGCTCCAATTTTCATCTAGGCTCCTTGGGATTTAAAGGTAAATACTGCGTTTAAAATGTTCCAACATAGTGCTCACAGAAAATAGCTCAAGACATCATCAAACCATTCATTGCCAACCATATACCCCAGCAATAGCTTCATCTCCTCAAAATATTATGGATAAGAAGAGCTGTGGAAGTTGCATCATTTAAAATATTAAAAGTTTGGGTGAAAAAATTAATCTTGAGTAACAAATAACTGAATTTCAAGCTGAGGGGAATTATTCCTTGAAAAGAAGACCACCACACTTCTTTAATTTTAATCATTTATAATAAATAAAATATCATAAATATTGGTTTGAAGAGGATGAAATATTCTTGTGAAACAAACGCAGTATTTCCCTTTAAGGCAAAATATCTCAAGACCTGTATACACCAGCAACGTTTGTTAAACATTCTCAAAACACCTCACCTGCAACAAACCCAAAACATGCTTGTTTTCGGTTTGTTGCACAGTGTAGACAGAGTAGAAACAATTTGAAAACATTATGAAAATGTTTTGAGAATGTTTGGAAAAGAATTGACAGGACATTTCTTTTGCATTATTTCCAAAACATTTTCAAAACATGCTGTATACCCTGTGCAATACCCTGTGTATACCCTGTGCAACAAACCGAAAACAACCATGTTTTTGCATTTGTTGCCAGTGGATGTTTTGGAAATGTTTTGGGAACGTTTTGAAAATGTTGCTCGTGTATACAGGCCTTCAGAGGGTATGCCACCTCCCATTCCTCACTCCTCACTCTTGGCCCCAAGGGTATTCCACCTTCCCCCTTCTTTTCCTTCCTTCCATTCCTCCCTCCTTAGACATTTCCCCCAGGCCAGCTAAACCCTTACACTAAAGTGCCCCCCTTCCCTACCCATGAATTGGTTTATCTAGGTATATGTCCGTGCACTGGTGACAATATGTGTCAGAGACGTCATGGCCTGGACATAATTCAAAGTGATGATGTGATAGCATTTGTCACTCTATATTATATAAAGTGGATAAATAGGGAATTAGTAGAACTTGGTTTAATATACACAGCCCTTACAGACCCAATATGACTCAATTTGGGCAAAGGAAGAATTGAATCTCAAAAGGAAAGATACTAAGCTAAGAGGAGTACACAAACTTCAGGGTAGATTTGTTAACATAAAAAATGATGCTAGAACATAATATCTATGCAAATTTGTCATATTCAATTTTTGATGGTGAAGGTCACACTTTGGGGACATTTTTGATGTAAGTTATGTTTTAGATCATCAATTCATTTAGAATTCAGTTGCACCATTTCTTTGTCTGTGATATTTCCATACAGAGGAATCACCACAAGGCTGGTCTAGTATTTTTTCAGAAAAATTCCTTGAATAAATGTAATCATTATTTGAAATAGGTTCCTACGATTTCAAATTATTTTTTAATGTCGTGGGATCGAGCCTACCTACCTGTATCGTTTATGAGGGTGGTTGCTCCCGTGCAAACTGTGTTAAGAACAAGTGAGACAGAGAAATAAGCAAAAGAGCTCTGTTGTTTTTTATCTTGCTTTGTTTAATAACGTAAAACTGAAATGTGCAATTGAGATAAGTAAGTTACTGAGCTGCAATTGTTGTTATTGTATTATAAATTTGTTAAATAGATAAGTTGAGATTTTCACTGGTTGCAATGTTTAGGAACAGATCTTGCATTAGAAATAATCCAGTTTGGTCAATATGTTGTGACTTTTTTGGTTAATTTTAATTGTTTTCATTGTCTGTACAAATATTTTATGGTTATAAATAGAGATAATTTTACTCGGAAGTAGTGTCTGCAAATTTGTGGGTGCACACAGGTTAAGTTCCTTTCCTTCGGAAATGATCTCGATAGGTAAAGCTATCTACTATGAGTTAAATTTTGTTTTAATTATTTTGTTTTGTGGAACTGATGCAATGAAATATTTGTTAAGGACATATGCCCCACCAATTATAATTTAGAGTAGGGTAGTGAAAGAAATTGGTCTCATCAGCTGTGGCCAGTTTCATAAATTGTCATTTCTAAATTTTCAAGCAATATCGATATTTTGGGGGGGGGGGTAAATTTTTGAGTGATAGCTGAAACTTGTCATTCATACCTTAACATGATTTTCTCTGTTGAAGCTTGCTGCTTTCGTAAACTTTGTTATGGCAGGTATGAACCTACTCTAGCCAACACTTGCCCTCTGCCCAACCCAAACCTCCACTCATTAAAAAAAAAATGTTCCAGAGAGGAGAAAATATTCCTCAACATCTTTTCATTTCAGAGAAGCTAGATAACTGCCAACTTGTTGAATAGTTATAAACAGCATATTTGATGCTAGGGTTTACATTATTTGCAGCAAATTTATCCAATTTTCAATCATTTTGGGGACAAATTTCAAATGGTACATAAGAAACTGTGCAAAAATTGAGTACTGCAATTTCAGAAAAGCATATTAGAGTTAACACTGAGAAATAGTTTTGTTTGCTTTTTTGACACTGGGTGGGTACTATACCGAAAAAAATTACAAAGGCTGTTAGTCAGATACTAGTTTTGATGAAAATTATCTAAAAGAAGTGTTCAAAATTTAGGAACTTGGTGTACCCGGCCAAGTGTAACTGATCATGATGTTCAGACCCTTAAATTCATGCCTATCATGAAAGTTTAATAGGAGAAGCAGGATAAAATGGCTTCAAATTGATGATATATTTTGGCTGAATATTTCTTTTCTTTCATACAAAAGGAAGATTATTCAAAGTTAGATGCAGTCTTATTCATCTTCTAAGGTGCTTTGAGTGTTACCACCTGGTATAAGTGTCAGTTTGAGTACATTTACAACTTAAGGAATTGAGTAACTACATTACATAAACATTCCTTTTGGTAAAGCCTTCAATTCCCCTCAGCAATCATCAGCCATTTTACTCAATTAACTGTAAAAGGTCAAATGTATTGACTGATTTGGGGGTTCACTACCAATATTTTAGAGGAATGTTTATGTCAAGCAGGACTCAAAAAAAACTGTGATGAAGGGTTGTGGGTTTATGGGACTGGGGGGACATTATCAAGAGTTGTTGCTTTATCATTTGATGTTTATGTGTGTTCATTTATTATGAAGTATTCTTTCGAAAATTCAAGCAATAAAACTCTTGGTAGATTGGTAATTTTTATATCCCTTCTTTAAAATAGTCCTGAAAAGACTTGAGTGAACAACTTTCAAAATTTTCAATTCCATTGATCAAATGGTTTTCCTAAAAACATGACAGATCTCTTCAACCAATTTCACTACTTTACTGTATAAGATACTTGAGAACAGTAATATTTGTGTATACCACCACTGAATATTCATAAAGTTTTGTGTGTTCTGTAGCATTGGTCCAGCATGGTAATGGTGAATGAAACTAATGATTATTCACAGGCACTCTTGTTTGGTTCTGTACACTTTGAATTTTTGCTTTGTCACTTTTAGCTGCAGTTTGGGGGATATCACTTTCATATGCTGTGCATAAAGTCTGAGGGAGGGTAAGCAATAATTTGTTTTTGATTTTGATGTATTAAGTTATCTCAGCCTTTACCCATGACCTTTACAGGTGGTGGATAGGGAGGACATAACCCCCACCTATAAGTGGAGATCCCCCCCTTCCCTCCTCTCCTTCCTATATCAAAGGTACAAATAAATCAAAGTAGTAGGCACACTTTTGAATGCCTGCAGGGTTCCAGTGGTCATGGAAAAGTCATGGAAATTTGGAAAACTCTACCAAGACCTGGTAAAGTTATGATATTCATGGAAATTGTGCAAAACCTGAAAAAGTCATGGAAATTTGCTAAGGGGAACAAATCCAGGATTCACTTCACAGGGTTCAGTAATTGCTATTCAGGTTATGAAATAATATCATTCTTTACTTGCTTTGTGAAATCCACTTTCAAAAAGGCTTCATGTCCCTTTCACCAAACCATGACCCCCATAAATGAAAACCCCTGTGAACCTGCCAAAAATTTATTTTAAATAATGCTTATTGGTGTACAACTTGAAATGAACTATTTCAACAAAAGTAAACCTTTTCTTCCTAGTTGTCATAAAAAATATCAAAATTAGATATAGCTAAATATTTTACAGAATATTTAGACATTCACTCTCCTTGCCTTCCATAAGATATGATCTATGTTTGAGGTCAGTAAAATTTACCAAGCAAAAAGTGAGATACAATTGTGACATGTGTGGAATTACCATTGTTACAGATAGATTTCTCTGTTGTTTTATAATTTCGTACGATCGGGTAATTTTTATAGAGGGCGCCCCTGTAGTGTGGCAGCCTGTAAATTTGACAGAGTACTTTTGTATGATCAACAAGTTATGTTTTACTAGTAAGATGTAAATACCAATATTTATTGCCTGTGCCATTTTGAAATTTTGTCTTACAACTGTAAATTACATAGAAAAGAGAAATATATAGTTTCTTGGGAATTCAGATAAAGTCATGTCATCTCTATTTTTTTTTTCTTGTCGTTCTTTGTGCAGCAGTTAATCAGGCCTTGAAGGGCAGTTGTTTTACGACACCTAGAGACCACGAATGTGGGGGAAGCCATTGGCTTATGAAATAATACAACTTCACGTCTTTGTCTAATACAACACATTCGTGTTGGTGTGTCGTTAAGCCCCATCTAACTAACTTGTGGCCACAAATTCAAACAATTTCGATCAAATTTGATAATTTTGTTGAAATACCAGTTCAGATGGTAAAACTGTAGATTGCTCTTGGATGAAACACCCGTATTACATTGACCCGGCCAGGAATCGAACTCCAGACATCCAGGTGGCCAAGCTTAATCGCTTCAAATGCCACCGTCTTTATCCACTTTGCCACAGAACCCGTCTTGATGCCGGGCTTGATATCATTTGTTGGCTACCCAAATTAGGTTGTACCATTCAGTGCGGTAAATTTGTGAGAAACAGCATAATCTTAGCTCCATACAATACCCTCTGCTTAGTTAATTACTCTCAAGCACTGACTGCCTGGTCAAGTGATTAGAGCGTCCAACTTGCAGCTGGGAGGCTTGAGGTCTGACTCCTGGCTGCAGCCGGGAGGTCAGGAGTTTGATTCCTGGAAGGGTCTACCGAAAACTTTAAAGGTTTATGTATCTCACCCCAAACATTACCAATTCTCCTAACCCATTTACTTAAACCTCTCCCACAATTGTCTAAAATCCAGACACTATCTCAGTTTATTGCTTCAGGTTGAGTATAGAAAAGCCCAATTTGTATAATCAAAACTCAGTACGGTTGCTTGTTGTGTAATATATATCTTGGTACCCTGCATTGTTTGAACTAGCTCTCAATCAAAGAGCTGAGCCAATCGAGAATTTCTGTAGACTACTACAAAAATTGTAGTTTGGGGTGATAGCATAAAGCCTTTTTAAAAAGGAGCCTACTACCGTTGTGCTCAGCACAAGCAATGGGAAAGCAATCCAGTGAGCACCGGAAAACAGGTTTTGTTCGACCAGACTTTGAACCGATCGATAAACCCAACTGCTCCCAAGGTACACAGCCTCGAAATCATTAGTCTTTACAACAAATAAATGCTGAAAATCATATTGTTTAGAACAAAATCATGATGCATTTATTCTGCATTATGTGAAATATGCGATGTCTTTTCGGAACATTAATTTGACATTGGATTCAATTTATCTATAATTTTGATGTTTGCCCTTTGCCAGAGGGTCGGGAGGACTTAAGAAAGTATTACGAAGAAAAAAGGAATCTGAAGCAATGTGCCCATATAACGTAGTTTTCTGTGAGTTTGCTGAAAAGTGGAGGTACTTTAACAATAAGAATTTATCTTTAAAATGAGATATCTTGAGCTAGGTAAAGGAGGTCCCTCGGAAAGGGCATTGGGTGACGTAGTCTGAATATGTTTGTCTTTCTTGCAAGACAGTGAAAAGCCACAGGAATATGCATTTTAACGTGAAACACAGTTTACGATGTCAACATGTTTGGTGGCGCTGTCTAACTTTTGAATTTTATGAAAGAAAATTCATGAAAATAGCACTGTAGTTACTGGTGTCACTTGATGATCTTGTGTCACATAGGGCCTATAGCAAATTTCCGTTTTCTTACTTACAAAGTCCAGAGCACGCAAAATTTTACTCAAGGTATGAGCGAGCACTTCTACTTAGGAATCGCAATTTGTGGCCCGCAAAGCGTGCGGAAAATTTTGCTTTTTTGAGACAAATAATAGCGAATGTGGAGCTTTTAGTGGGGAGATTTCGGAATTTCATGAGTTGTCAAAATCACAGTAGACTAATTTCACAAATATTAAGTTTCCGAAATCTTCATTTTTCACAGCCGCCTGTCCCCTGCAGCTACCCCACTTGGTGTCTGAGAAAAGGGGCCGGATGCAAAATGGTGCCAAATGTTTCAATATTTTGACTTACTAGTACTCCAAAGTTTTCAAAACATGATCTTGAAAGTGTAATTACTGAAACGGACTGTACGGTCAAAATACGGTTTAAATACCGGGTGTGCTTTAAACTTAATTAGAAATCAAAACGAAAATTGTCATAGTTTGCGTAAGATTTGTGCAAAAGTTTTAACAGTCTAATAGTAAGGAACCATTTGTAATGGAAAGAAGGTAAAATAAATCCATGACTTGATCAAAAGCGTACCTCAATCTACTAAGGGAAAATCACAGATCGAGGGGCGTGGGAATGGTACCCACTGGAACGATGCTACTGAGGCACCGTTGCATAGGCCTAACGGTGTAAGATTGTTGATACAAAAAGCATTAAAACATGTTTTTTGGAACGACACCTCATCATACACTATCTGCGGACAGAGGATGGAGGTGTACCTCATTCATCTAATTCCATATCGAAGTCTCTATTTGGCAAAAGTCAGTTTGATTTTACTTCTCTGATAAAGGTCTAAATACGAAATGGTAGAATCGCTATACAAATGAATGCTGTGAGCTTGTCGAAATTTTGCATTGGAAATCATACATTTTTCTAAAGAAAGTTGCATGCAGACTGTGCACCGCGACATTTTCAGTTTCTTTAAAATGTGTTTGGCAATTTCAGCCTGCCAGGTTGGTCATCCACTTAAGACCACAGATTTCATTAAAAAATTGTTCATCATCTTCATATTTCTAAATATTGTGCTCCTTCATAACTACACCTGCTGCCCTATGCACACGAACAATCGACATAGTCATAGAGACCGATGAATAATATATGTTTGATATACAAGTGAAAAAAGAACATCAACGAGACTGCAAGCGCGCGGAGCGCGCGAAAATTTTGGGAATTTGCAAAGTGAACATGAGGAATTATTGATATTGAAAGCTAGTCGATCGTAATCGGTAGAGGACACCCTTCATAACCTACATGCATAGTCTTTTTGGTAGTATCTAACTATTAAGTTTCACGTCACAAAAAGTGGGGGGGGGGGGGTTACGTTAGTGTCCCCTCCACTCAAAAAAGTGAGGAGATATGTCCTCCCTGCCCCCCCCCCCCAAATCGACGCCCCTGAACAAATCTGTAGTGAAACTACTACCAAGAGCAGATCCAGCTGACATTTTGAAAAAGGGAGAGATGAACTATAGAGTTCAAGTGGATGGACAGTTCAATGTGACTACCGGTGGGGTTCAGGGGGCTTAACCCCTTGAAGCTCCTGGATTTTAAGGTGTTTATGAGGTACTGAGGTCGTGATTTAAGGGTAATTCTATCGTCTTAAAGAGTTTGACTGAGTTGATATCGATATCTTAATGAGAGTGTTTACGGGTCACCACCACATGGCAATGCTTACAGTTAGCATAAGAAGTCAATTTTCATATCCAATACTTACGGAAAAGTTAAAATTTTGAGTTTTGTTGTGTCGTGACTTGCAATGGTTTTGTGCATGATTTGAAAAAGTGTCTGGTCACCATTTTTTGAAAAACCGAATTGAACCGTTAATTACTCACTCATAAAACAGTCGTTGTATGTAGGATATGGGGATTGTCTAAGTTTGACCATTTGTTATGGGTATGTGAAGAAAACTTAACAGGTTTAGAAAAATTTGTTGGATTTCATGAACCTACTCAATGAGCCGCTTTACAGCTTTAAGACATGTTCTAAAAATTCCTGCCAGGGAAATTTCATGTAAGATTCTTTTGGTGACAAATCTGGTGAAACTTCAACCAAGAGCGGATCCTGACATTTTGAAGAAGGGAACCTGAAATAGAGAGAGAGAAGGCAAATGATGGGCAGTTAAATGTGATTCTCTGAAGGAAAGATGAAGGCCTATCCATGCCTGTAAGGTTACCTGAGCTGTGCGCCCATTCAATTGGCGTAGTCGGAAGTGTGTAGAAAATTTTGAAAAAAAAAAAACGCAACCCCTCAGACACCAGGAAATGGAATTTTCCGGGCGTTTTGCGATATTTTTATTTGAAAAACATGGAAATTACTTCCCTTCTTGTCAAAAGAACAATCAAATCTTAAAAACATTTAATCACACTCTAACTACATATAATTATTTGAAAATTTCAAATTTCATTTTTCTCAATTTTTAAATTTCAAATCTCAGTTTGAATCTCCTTTTTTCAAAATGTCAGCCGGATCCGCTCTTGGTAATAGTTTTACTAGTGCACACGAGGGACACAAGATTTTCCAGGATTTTCCCACGCCCCGCATCCTTGGTTACGCCACTGCGTGAAGGGCAGTTGCTTCAAGACGGTAATGGACCACGAATGTGCAAGAAGCCATTGGCTCATGATGAATTACAACTTCATCAGTTCACGTCGGGCGGCAACCATCTCAACAATATGGATCAAATTTGTTTTTTTTTTTTGTTTTGTTTGTTTGTTTTCTCTTTTTTTTGAGAAAAAACCCAGTTCAGATGGGAAACGGTATATTTCTTTTTGATGTAAAACCCACCTGGGTGCTAAGTTTCATCGCTTCAAATGCCACCGTCTATATTATTTCGTCCACTTAGCTTGCCAACCTCTCAGGCGACGACGCACAGTATTAAATTCTTCTTCACACAGCATTAAATTCATCTTCTTAAGTCCTACAGAATCACCGGGTAAGGGAGTTTCGGCGAAACCAAACTTATAGTTCGGAAGGAGTTCTGCTTCCCAATGAAGTTACACCCACTAAACACTAAAGGACAAAATTTACTTAACTCACCAACCCTCAGTACCCTCAGACCATTTACATAATTGGTCCGCCATGATCTTAGCGAGAAGGCCGCCAAGTATTAAAGGAGACTTTTTACCTGCTTTGAAACGGATACGAGAAGAACACAGTTCCAAAGACCGGAACTGTCAGAAGCAAAGGCAAAACATTATATTTACAATAACTATCTGCTTACACAATGACTCAGTAACAACTATTTACCTGTTTACTGGGGCGGGCAGCGTAATGGTGACAGTCCCAGCGCAATAGATCGCCAACAATCACGCCAGCGGGGTCACGGACACTCCTGCGCCAGGTAAGTATTTCGAACAAAATGCTCATTGGAACACCACATGGGTCTCAAATATAGGTGCAGCAGTTACAGGTTACAAACGTGATCATCGAGTTCTTACAGTTGAGTTGAAAGGCACTTACGTGTGTTAACTTGTGACGGTATGAAAAGTTTCAGTTTGTTTACTCATTTTCACCGCACCCACCCCCTCCTTTTGTTTTCTTTTGAACAGCTTTCCATTTTTAAATGATCAAATGGATGTTGTTATATTGCCATCTGCATAATTTATAACAAGTTTGTTCAACAAGTGTATGATTTACGTCTCTTCCACTAGATTAATTAGATGTTCTCCACTTTGGATGATCATGGTTGAGACCCTAATACCGTTAGCAGAGCAGTTGCTATACCTTCTTTTGAGTACGCCCTCTAAATCGTTCAGAAATTCAGAGATTTAGCAAATCTCCTTGCAAAGTAGTCAAGTTTAAAGCCCGCCCTTCAGTTTTAGTTCTAGGGAGAACGGTTTTAATAACGTCTTGACCAATTCTATACTTTGGGCTGAATATTGTACCAATCCGCGAGCCTGGGATGTCTCTGAGGGTTCTTCAGCATGGATCATTAAACGCAATACCGGTATTCAAGCAAATTTTGAGGGGAGGTAGATAAATCACTGACTTTTCTACAGAGGGGATAAACGAGGATTTTTCGTCCTCTATTCAGGAGATGAATTGGACAGATGCTATATTGTCCCTATCCAGCCCCCAGCTCACCTCTCTTCCCAGGTCCATTATAACAAGAACATATGCCAGCATTATCAAGCTTATAAAGGTCATGCACCGACGAGTCGACATGACTGCTTTGCGCTCCTTGCTACTTTTCCATCCAGGCGTCCATTGTACAACGATTGCTACAAATTAAAGGCACTGGGGTGCGCGCGTATTGGTAGCACACATAATGCGCATGATCATTTCCATCCAGTGTGCCAGGTTGGAACTCGCTGACGTCACATGCATAATCTATATACATCTACACAAAGTTCTCCAACGTAAAGGGCAAGAGCAGAGGACCAACTTGAACAGTTGAAGTAGTGTAGTAGACTGCCTTGTTTTTTGTGATTGGCTCTTGAGAGTCAGGTGACAGTATTTTTCCAAACCGGAAAATGTACTAAGAATCACTGCTTTGGTTTACCTTTAATATGCAATATTTTTGGACTAAAATATTATGAAAGATTCTTTGAAGAGAAATCAGAAAAAAGTTGTGACATGTACTTATTCCTTCAAAATAAGTTTGGGTCAACAGCTCTTGCCCTTAAATGGCAATCTCTTATATAAATTAGTTTAGTATCTTTACAGCTAAGGGTTGCTTGAGTGTCCACAGGATACGATTAACCAGTTAAACATGAAATCCCTACACATGATAGACTGTTCGAATCATCCATTGTGACGTGTGTGAATAGGGAAATTGAAATTCAGCTTTGCAATATCGAAACCTGCAGCCGCGATCGTCGGAAAAAAGAAGGAAGTAATTAAACTCTATTTCTTGGCATCTGTAGCAATCAAGTACAGTTCAAAAACAATAATCTGAATGAAATGTTACATTGATCATGTATTGTGACTCTGGTAACTTTGTAAAAGGTTTGTCGGTAATGATTTTTCAACGGTCAAATAGGCAAGATCGAGTAGTGTCTAACAGTGTACTGACCTCAAGTCTAGAATTTTAAAAATATACATTTTAGAGGTTGAAAACTGAATCTTATTTATCCAACTCTCATTGTCATAGCTCCGTTGTTCCAGTGTTGAGATGTTAAATGTTGCAATTTATTCACTTAAAGGGTCATTCCTCTCACCCCAAATTGCAGTTCTTGTAGGGGGGGGGACCAAAACTCTCAATTAGCTCAGCTCTTTGATTGGCAACTAATTCAAACAATGCAGAATACCAAAGCTTTTATTACACCTCATTAACTGTACTGAGAGTGTTTTGATTATACTCATTGAGCTTACTCACCCTGAAGAAATAAACTAAGATTGTGTCTGGATGAGGATGAATTTCAGACAATTGTGGGAGGGACTTATGTAAGAAGGTTAAGAGAATTGGTTCTGTTTGGGGTGAGAGAATCGGGCCTTTAAAACAAAACAGTTCATTGGGCAACAATTTGTGACTTTCTTGCTCACTTACATTACCTACTTGTTTCCCCTTAAACAAGTTTCTCTCATGACCTTAATGCTTCCTGTCTGCTTCCATAGCATATTGAACAGAGAGAGTTTAATTTATTACATCACACAGGAGTAAGACTGCTATCACATATTGGTAGAATGTACAGTAACTTTAAGAAAAGCAAAGAAATACAAATACTGCTACTTGAGTACTGGTACAACAATAACATCACAAATTATTGCGCAATGTGACATTTTAAATTGAGTGAATTAAGTTCAGCATTTTGTATCTTAACCCAGGGAAGTGGACTGAGCTGCGTTTAAATTCATTTGTTATGATTTATAATAACCATTTTTCTTTTAAAGTTTCATCTTGACAGCTTGAGGTAGCAATGAATACTATTTACTGGTATCTAGCAATAAAGAGCAAAGGACTTTGCCATGCATTTTATGGAAGAGCAAAGCTGAGTGAATGTGGGTCATTCTATAAATATGGGTGCCCATTTACGTTGAGACATTTCCTTACAAAAGATTTTGTATGACTATTTATATTCAATCTTCCAATAATAATGTAATATAAATTGATCTGTTGGTACCTGTCAAACAATAAACAACAAAACATTCATTTAAATTTTATGTCACAAATTCTGAAAATACTGCCATATTTCATGTAAACAGACACCAAAGCTTTTACATGAAAAAAAATCAGCTGAAATTGTGTTTTTGTTGTGAAGTGTATGGAAAGCTCCAATATGTTTGATTTAATGTTCTGCATTCGTAGGTACATTATGTCATTTTCTCAAAGTAAGTTTGGCCGTTAAATTGCTTAGCTGAGCAAGTACATGAGAGCAGAGTTCATGGGCTTCACGTGCAAACAAATTAACTTTGGCGTTCCACTTTATCGTTTACAGTCTTATGTCAAACTGAAAAATGTGTGACAAACAATTTAGTGTTGCTACATTTCACCTTGCAACTGCCTATTTTGTGTCTGGATTGTGAAAAGAATGAATGCGTGAAATTCGTGAATGAAAGCGTGCCAATAGAAATGAACAAAACATAGGCTTAGAAGGACATGTATCCCATAAGCTGCATGATTATGGCATAAAAATCTAAAAATTAGCTCTGGTGCCCCGTTTACACGTGAAACACAAATGCCAATAATTTATTTTCTTGATGCAATAAGCCTTTCATTCCATTGCTTTAACCGAGGCGTGATATTATCTTCAAGTTGGTGTATAACTTCTTTAGTCTTTCCTTCTAAATATCCAATTTTCACCCAAAATGTGATAAATGAGGCCCCTTATTTATGGAAGCAGCCATGTATAAATTATTTTATACCTTGAAGTTCGGTTAACAACCGATGTACATTTCATTTTCAATTTTTACTTTTTACCCCTTACCTTCCCCGCCGAGCGGACTCGGTTTGTTATGTCCCCTTTTGTTAAGTCCCCTTTTGGTGGGGATATGACTGATCAAGGAATATGCCCCACCGTCTGCTACGCAGGCAACTCCTGACCATACTTCCCTCCGAGAGTTCAAAATTCCTCGACGATATCTACCAAACATTTTCAATGTTTGTATATAATCTATGCATATTCTTGTACACGAACGAGTACCGGGCCAGCTCCATGATTTTACAAAATAGTGATAAGTCACAAAGAGGATTTAAAACATGGGCATCGAATCTGTTGGGGGCTGGGGATCTGTTCCCCACTTGTTTGAATAAAGGTGGCACTTACCCAAAAGTCACCTGTACGTTTTGTAACATAAAACTAAGAATTAAGGTAACTACTGAAAACTATACATGTACCGTAGGTTATGTTATCTCTCTTCTATTAAGAACGACTTGTTCGTTATTCGTTAGTTAGAAGTAAGATGGAGTTTTACAGCCCAGTTTCCAACCTACTGATTCAAGTAGAGCCGGCCACAGCCTTTTTCCAGTTGTGGCTCACTGGCTTGTTTTGCTCCATTGCTTAGGCGGAGCATCTGGCGTGACAACGGCAGTGGGTTCCATTTTAAGAGTCTTTCGTATGACTCGACCTGGGAATCGAACCCGGGCTTGTTTGTTATTCCGTGCGTATATTTTGCATTGTGAAATTATATATGCATAAGGTATATTTGATGTCAATGCAAAAATACACCCTTCATTGGAGGAATAACAGACCAACATCAACAAATGCAAACAGTAGATTGACCAACTTATCTGATACGCATAATAAAGTATTCTACATAGGTGAGACGAATTCTACCATTTGCGGCCCATCTCTCCATATTTCCTTCACAAAGTTCATTGTGCGGTTATTCCTCCAAAATGACGTCAGCGTGCAATGCATAAGGTATATTCATATGCGCAAAGTCTAACATGTGCGCGCATGTTCTTGCGTATGCTTTATACCAACCATTGTCAAAAGTATTACACGTGAACGACCTTTAAAGGAAATTTAAAGCAACTTATAAGTAATTTCACGTGTGAAAGAGGAAATTAATTTACACAATTTGGCAAAACTTCCATTCAAATTGAATGTGTATTTCTAAAAATGTCAAAATGAAGTTTCTAGAACTGAATTCCAAAGAGTTTTAAGACAACAGAGGTTACCGGTGTCAATTCCTCACATTGACTCTTAAGGAATGTCCTGTTTCTTTTCATTTTTACTTTTTAGGTCTGTTGTATTGACCTTGAAATTAACAGGAACGGGACCTCCCCGTGGGGTTACAGAGATTACATGCATAATGTCACTTGTGTAATCGCGATCTGAAACCATTGGGTCGTTAAGGAGAAAATTTGTTGTAAAATTTAAGGAAAAACAGACGACTGTTCATTCATGGAAGGGAATGATGTCATAATTGTATGTTTCCTTCAATGTAACTATGACAAATTTATGTACCCATGAAAACGGATTTCGATGCATATTTTATCAGTACTATGCTAAAAATAAGAACCCCTCTAACATATCAAAACTCAATTTGACATTGGACCATAGTTTTGTTACAGTTTCCTGCATCTTATGAGCATTGACGTCATACCACGTCCTCCTAAGGGCAATAAACGAGGTAGACATCCCGCTTGTTGCCCCGCAGAACTCTTTTTTCTCCGGCTCTTCGGTTTCAAAAGCCACCACTGAACAAGGAATATGCCATACAGCCTGCTACGCAGGTACCTCCCCCCTTACATGTGAAGTACATTTACACGTCTGTCCTACACATATCAGCTTTCTGTCCTGTTGGTGTAACTTAATGGCAACTTACTCGCCTTAAAGAGGGCGTGCTTTGCTGTTTTATGACGTTGTATGCACAAGGTTCTAGTCCTCCAAAACAAATGTATGTGTTACTTTTTTTCTGGGCATAGCATCCTACAAACGCTTGAGTAAAACTGTAATTGTTGTTTTCATCGAGTCGACCTAGACTAAAATGGCATGATATCTAGAAAGAAGTATTTTACCCAAATAATCTTTTGATATAGCACAGGTCATAGACCGTACAATGATAAGCTATTAATGAAAGCCTCGACAGTAATAAACTGTGCTTTTTTCAGGCACTGTCAATTCAACTTGCAGAAGCTCATGGATTTCTGTAATCCTCAAAGCTTATCCATTGGAACAACATATTACATAATTTCCATTTAAATAAGGAGTAAAATCAACAAGTGGTTCAGTTAAAATTTACACTGTCGTCATTACAGACGACAATGTTACAGCACAAATGTGACTGATTCTACAATAGAGCGTTATGGAATGTTACTCCCATACCCCACGGAGCGAACTCTGTTTTGTCAGCTCCTTAACTATGATTGAACACGGAATATGCCGGACAGTTCTCTACGCAGGCAAGACTGCCGACAGGACAGTGACAAAGTTCAAGTCAGAGATTTACTGAGTTAATAATGGAACAGTGGCAATGCTACAACTATTGAATGTTCACCAGCTAAAGTGCATACACCTCAGAAGATGGCTCGCCTTAACTTCGTCGTCTTTCTAATCTTACTGCACTGGTATTCTGGCGAAGCAACACAGCCTACAGTAACGTTAAAAGATGGTACCGTGTTACGAGGTATCAATGAAGAATTTAACAGCGATCTGTTGCCAGTACACGGTAAATTTGAATCATTTTACGGAATACCGTATGCAGAGCCTCCTATCGGACCTCTGAGGTTTAAGCCTCCCCTTCCCAAGCGATCTTTGGAAAGTCCATTTAATGCTGCCAAAGTTGGTCGTTCTTGCATGCAACCAGATCCTGAGACATATGGCATTAGAATGGTGAATGAAGAGTTTTCTGAAGATTGTCTCTTCCTGGACGTAATCGTACCGAAACCAACGGTAAGGTGTATTGCATTAAAGGGAAATATTGCATTTGTTTGACAGAAAAAAGTTCCTCCTGTTAAAAGTACCATTTAATTGACGCAGGGCTACATTGTAGTTTATAAAAACTGAGGCAGAAAATGTAAGGCAGTCTGACATGAAAACATTCTTTTCAAAAGTAAGTTTCACACATGTAGGTATTCAGTTATTTATTCCTCAAGAATAATCTGTTCATTCTATATTTTAACCGATACTCTAATCCACTTCATTATCCACCGTTATGCTTGACTGCGTAGCAGACTGTGGGGCATATTCCTTGTTCAGTCATATCCCCACCTAGTCTGCCAAAGTGAACACCAAACAGATTCTTTGGATATTCATAGAAATATGTTGCCTCGAGACTGGATGAATGTTAGTGAATATTCACAAGAAGGCAACATCTGGTCCTGTTTTTATCATGCCACCCACAGAGTTGATATGACATCGTAAAGAACACTTCCCGGTAGTACCCACTGGACAGTTAGTTATGCAACACAGCAGTCAAAAATTCAAAAATATTTATTTAACAGCATGGAAAATGAATTCTAACAGTGCAACTCCCATGTTCATATGACATTCCTGAGCTGAGATATAAAATGTTGAAGTTTACCACTTAAAACAAATTGATCGATTGCACAATAATTTGTGACTTTCTTGTTGCACAACTCACGAAACATGCTTTGTTTCCCTTTAAAATTAAAAATGTTTTTATGACCTTGAACACTTCCTGTTTGCTTTTATAGCATGTTACACAGAGAGGGCTCAATTAATTACATCACCTCATAAGAGAAAGAGTGCTATCACCCCTTGGTACAAGGTGCAGTAACGTTCGGAAAAACAAAGAAATACAAAAATTGTAATTTGAGTAGTACAAGAATGACATCACAAATTATTGCGCAATGTAACATTTTAATTTGAGTGAATTAACTTCAACATTTTATATCTCAGCTCAGGAATGTCCCATGAAGATGGAAGTTGGACTGTTAAAATTTATTTTTCATAGTCTTCGATATGTATTTTTGAATTTTTTGACTTGAGGTACACTTTAAAGAGGGAGTGAACAAACCGAGTTCGCTCCGCGGGGTACCGTTATGCGGACTTCAGTTTAGAATTGTACCAATGAAAAACACAATTCCAGGTAAGAATTCCTTACTTTCCTACTCCAGTACTCTGTCGTCTTGTCTTTATAAGAAAACCCCGAGGCGTAAAATGACTTCTCCAAAAATACAAAGTCTAGGCAAACATTGTCTGCAAAATCATGCTATGGTTCAGTGACCAGTTTGCTGACCATACATGGACTACCTGAAAATTAGTTTATGTCAAAGGTGGCACCAGGATTTGCCCGACATGGGGGAGGGTGGGCAAGCTTCTTTATGGGGGCAGCATTTCGAAGCCTCTACAAAGGGGTTGAGTTGTCGGGGGAAGTCACAGACAGAATGGGGAGCGCGCGCATGAAATATGTGGCTCTTTTTGTGAAAAATATTTAAAATCCCGGGCTTGTTTCAAATTTGAATTTTTGGAAGAAATTCAGGTTTCTGTAAGGACCATTAGGTATCTTGGCGGTTAAAGAAAGACCTGGCCTTCACATGAGTTAAATGAAAAAACTTACATGAGCGACTGAACTTTGCGTTGGGTTGGGTATTTTATTGTAGGCCTACATACTAAGGCTCTCAGAAGACGCTGGAAATTTGTCCGAAACCTTTTTACCTTTTTGCACACAATAAATTTTGGCTAATCAGATTTATGTTAAGTGTTGTATGTACGTACTGCAGGAAAACAAGGGAACGTCGTACACTATTACTATATAGCTGAGCCCTGTTTGTGTAGCCTATCCAACGTTATGCCCCACAAATCCATGCTCCAACGAATTACCGAACTAGCTTATTAGAGCGAAAATAGACATGATGATGTCTGTGTAATGTAATGATGGGGAGTGTACATAAGTTGCTGCCAACAGGTAAGTTGTCAAAAAGTTACGAGGATCCCTGGGGATGTAGGGTCAACTTCAATATTCTACTTTAAAATAATATCCAGTTGATAGACTTTAAATTTAAGCCCTATACACGTTTTCAAGCTCCGTATTGTCGATTGATTATTAAAGTGTACATCAAGTCAAAAAATTCAAAAATATATATAAAAGAGCATAAACAGTGCATTCCAACAGTCTAACTGCCATCTTCATAGGACATTCCTGAACTGAGATATAAAATGTCGAAGTTATTCGCTTAAAGGTGCACGGTGCCTCAAGTCAAAAAATTTAAAAAATAAGAGAACAAAAAGTGGATTCTAATAGTCCAACTCCCATCTTCATAAGAAATTCTTAAGCTGTGATATGAAATGCTAAAATTGATTCACCTAGCACAGATTGGTCCATTGCGCAATAATTTATGACTTTCTTGTTGCACAACTTACATTACCTGCTTTGTTGCCGTTTAAAATTAAAAATGTTTTCATGACCTTCAAAACTTCATGTTTTTGCACAGAGAGGGCTTAACTAATTACACCACCCCATAAGAATAAGAGTGATATCACACCTTGATGCAAAGTGCAGTAATTATCAAAAAACAAAGAAATACAAAGATTATAATTTGAGGAGTACCACAATGACATCACAAATTATTACGCAACGTACCATTTTAATTCGAGTGAATAAACGTATGGCACGCCAAAGGGCTCACCAAACTAAATGTATACGTTCATCAGTACATGATCGTATGAAATCAGTACATGTATCGTACGTAAGCAAACAGTACATGAACGTATGAAATCAGTACATGATCGTAAGCAGTAAGTACACGAACGTGTACTTTTACTACATCGCATATCGGTGAGCCTTTTGGCGGACTTCTGGTACGCCGAAAGGCTCACTCTGTATGGCGTGCGGAAGAGACAATAATAACATGATGATCTTACGTTTTTACATGTACAACGTGTGTTTTTAGATGTATAACGTGTGATTTTAGATGTACAACGTGTGATTTTACATGTACATCGTAACAATTTAGTACATGATGGTGTAAATTTACATCATGATCGTATGAAGTTAGTACATCATCGTATATTTTTGGTACATGAACGTGTAATTTTAGTACATGAACGTGTATTTTTAGAACATCATCATATTTGGTGAGCCTTGTGGCGTGCCATATAAACGTCAACATTTTATATCTCGGCTTAAGATTGTCCTGTGAAGATCGGTGTTGGACTGTTAGAATTCATTTTTCATGCCGTTCATTATATGTATTCGAATTTTTTGACTTGAAGTACATTTTAAAACAACTTGGTCTATTGCGCAATAATTTGTGACTTTGTTGTTGAAAAATTCACATTATCTGCATTGTTTCCCTTAAAAAAATGTTTTAATGACCTTGAACACTTCCTGTTCGCTTCCATAGCATGGTGAACAGACAGACAGAGAGGGTTTAAATAATTATTTCACCTCTATAAGGGTAAGAGTACTATCACACCTTGGTACAATGTATAATAACTTTCGGCAAAACGAAGAAATACAAAGTTTGCAATTTGATTAGTACAACAATGACATTACGAATTATTGCGCAATCTGGCAATGGTCCATTTTAAATTCAGTGAATACATTTCAACATTTTATATCTCAGCCCAAGAATGTCGTATGAAGGTCGGAGCTGGACTGTTAGAATTCATTCTATATGCTCTGTAATATTTTTTAATATCTGACATCTGTAATTGACCCATATGCAGGCCCATATATAGTTATAAATTTTATTCGAACCCATGATATTCTAATTTCTTGCAGCCAGAGAAGGCCCATGTTTTCGTTTCGATTCATGGAGGAGGTTTCACGATTGGAGCCGGCCAAATGGAGTTGGGGAATTTCTTGACCTTTGCTGCATATAGCAACATCATCGTTGTAGCCTTTAATTACAGACTTGGACCATTTGGGTTCCTGACAACAGGTAGGCCTAAATCTCTAATTCGTTCGCTAAATATAACTGCAAGGGTTTACTAAACTGAAGAGTTTAGTTACGGATCATGATACTAATAATCCTGTTATCTGCGAGTTTTTTGATCCTCTAAATTTACCGACGAGTTTTAAGATCTGCCTCAACACCGGGACTAAACACGTACGGTTTCACTGAACTTGTGTTTCACTGCGTTTTTTTTTTTTTTGTTTAAAACAGGGAAGGAAACTGGAGCTTTACCTATCATGAGTTTCAAAGAGAAACGTACTGAAAAATATAGTCAAACGTAGGCCTGTAACGCCTAACACGCATTATTCCATACGCATTGGATCACAGCCGTTGTAAATATAATTTAGGAATTTTCATATATTGATATTTCGATTGGTAACACCTTTTGACGTTTGGATTACCCGAGAAGTAACATGTATCGTAAACAACTTAACTGATGCAGCAACTTTCAGTTCCGTATCAAACTGTAATTTTTGTCGGTTTTGTGAAAGTTTTGGTCAGTTTGGTAAAGCTCGGGTCCCCCAATCATGTGCCACCATGGGCGTTCGGAAGGGGGGGGGGGCAAGCAGGCACTTGCCCCCCCCCCCCTGGAAAAACAAACTTGTGAAAAAAATAATTAAAAATTGAAATATAAAAATTAAAAATAAATCATCAGAATATCTTCACTCACAACGTCAGTGTCTACTCGTGAAATATGCGGACATTTGACCAGGAATAGCAAAAGAGAAGATGGTATGCTGAATAGTTAAATCGTAATTTGGGGACCATCATTCGTGATATCTATTGGAAATTTGTAATTGTAAAAACTATGCCAAAATTGTACTAGTTGTCAGGTATTAGTGTGCATATGGCATCCGACTATTGATGAATGCGTTGGTCTTGGTTTGGTCCCGTGCTGATCTCAAGTGGCGAAGCGCGGATGAAACTGGGATATACATGGTGAATATGGGAGGGGGGTGTATGATTCATAATTGGGTAACGGATATATGCCTATATAAGCTGTTTGACAGTTGCAAGTTTTATCGTGCATAGGCGTGCGAGGACGTGACCTAGAGGTAGATTTCCCTTCAACAATTTTTTACATTGAAAATCCTAAAAATCTAAAAATTACAGACATGAAATTCCTGTTTCAGGGCTGGGTACATGCAACTCATAACACTCGCCAAGTGTCGTTTCCGGCCATCTGGAGGGTTTGTAAGGCCCAAAATTTTGCCAACCTATGGTGGCGCTCCGCTTAGATAGTGTACACAATTCAATCATCAATGAATGACCTTGCCCCCCCTGTAAAAATTTCTGCCGACGCCCATGTGTGCCACCCCTGAAAAAAACCATCATGCTTGCTACAATAAGGTAAAGAACACAGTAATAAATATGTTATTCGCATCTACTATGGAAGTTGGCATATAGCCATTCTTTTTATGAGTACCCTCTCTCCAACTACTCTTCTGATTAAGGAAGTGCATTTTTCTTTGTCACAGATGATGAGCTTATTCCGGGAAACCTTGGTCTACTGGACCAACAGCTCGCCTTAAAGTGGGTGAACGAGAATATTGAGGGTAACTTCAAAGTTTTTTTTTTTAAATAAGCTGGTTTATTTATATTTTCTTTGCATAGTGAAAAGGGCAACAATCCTTAATTGTGTGCTTACGACGGTATTTTTGAAAAAAAAAATCTGCGGTTTTCTAAAATAATGGTTTTACCGAAATTGTTGTGCATAGTCTCTTGTCGTATTGTACCAAATTTGTTACAACAAGACCTACTAAGCTGGTAACGAAGTTGCGCAATTTATTTGGTGAAAATCCATACATCAGTATAGGCCTAAGGATATTACCTGAACAACATTGGGCCGTTACTGCTGTTAATCCAACAACATGGCCGCACGGGACGGAGGACAGGGCTGCAGCCCCCACCGCCACCCCCCGCCATTGACCAAAACCTTGCTGAATCGGGCAGACTTTGGGTGCCTCAGTCGGGCAGAGATTATGCCCTGGTCTGCTGGTTGGGGATCTGAAGTCGGGCAAAATGTTACCGGCCCTGAGAGAAAGAGTCCCATACGATCATGCCCAACAATTTTGGAGGGTGGTATACGGGCACAAATTGTTCTGGTTGTGAAACGGCGGTGGATGTTTTTGGACTTCTGAGCTTTGTATCAAATTTAATTGAACTTAAACTTGAGCACAAGTTCGCCCAACTGTTTTTAAAATGCTGTAACCAAATAATTTTAAGACATATCACATCGTATGAAAGAATAGGTAAGGTAGATATAGTTCAATAGGGTTTACGCCTCAGCTTGTAACATTCTGGAGTAATCTAGCGCCCCACCAAATTTTCCAGCTATGGAGCATTGCACTAGGCTATTATCCCTACTGTTTAGTGCTTATGAAGTGCATCAAGCATAACGACACTAGGTCACATTTTGTAAAGTTTTTTGGGGTATAAAGTGCTTTCACCTTACGACACAATTGGTAAGCCACACCCACTGCTGAGCAAAAATTAACACTGTTTCAATGCTTCAGACTGGTTGTGATGGGGAACCGTTTTTATAAATGCATTTTCAGCTTCTTTGAGTAACTTATTACATGTTGTCTTTCTCTGCAGCATTCGGTGGAGATCCCAACAAAGTCACAATAGGCGGCGAGAGCGCGGGAGGTGCCAGTGTAGGATTCCATACTCTATCACCTGGCAGTAGAGGCCTGTTTCGAAATGCGATTATGCAGGTAAATTTTCCTTACAAATTTGCAGAAAACGGGAAAAATAGTAGAAAGAAAAAATTAACTTTAGAAGTCTAAGAAATAGTACACTTTTAAAAAACGTGTTTGTAAACATATTTCAATTCTATTAAGCTATTAAACACTCAATAAAATTAAACGTTTTCAACACGAAATGCAGGTATAGTTTGAAAACTAATCTTGCCCTCACAAAAGTGCTCCACGGTTTTCTTTTTTCAGGATCATGTACACAAATAAAATAAAATATAATGTAAAAAAAACTGAATATTGACGACGGTTAGATCACAACTACCATTCCACACGCATCATGTTTAAGGTAAACTTAGTGAATTGATCGATAAACCAAGTTTCTCGAATTATTAAACAATTGGCTTCCCATGCCGATGTGTGACAACTTGTCCCAAGACACTGTTGCTCTCTTCCTGTATCCACCCAAACATGTATACCAGTAGAGCACCAGCTTATTGGCACTGAGTTAACAAGAAGAAAAATCTTGGTTTTAATTTGTATTCAGAGGGAAGGAAACGGCACTTTCACATCAGGAACATGCTGAGGCCTTACTTCAAAATCTCCCACTGTCCCCACTACTTGGATCACTTAGCAAATATTGAGGGGGTTAGCCCGGCTACTTTTTCAATTGGTTTTTGTGTCCATCCATCCATCCATCCATCCATCCATCCATCCATCCGTCCATCCGTCCGTCCGTCCGTCCGTCCGTCCGTCCGTCCGTCCGTCCGTCCGTCCGTCCGTCCGTCCGTCCGTCCGTCCGTCCGTCCCTCCATCCATCCGCCCGTCCATCCGTCCATCCATCCATCTGCCTACCCAAATTATGTATATACCTAAATATATTACTGATCTGAGACTGATGATGTGAAAATGTTTATTTCATAGAGCGGGTCTCCATTGGACGTTTGGATAACAAACCGTCAAGGAGAAGAAGCAAGACTGGAAGTGAGAATCCTCGCCAAATTACTTGGATGCAGTGAAGAAAACATTGCAGATGACACGACATTGTTAGAATGTTTAATGGGAGCACCTGCAGTTGACTTTATTGAGAATATTCAAAAGGTGAGCAATAAGCCTTGCTACTCGGCATCTACACTGTTAAAAGTCGCTAAAGTTCACATGTCAAAAGAGATACATAAAGACTACAGAAAATTTCTGGCAAATATTTTCTGTCATTTTTAAGTATCTGTTTGTTAATTTACAGAGATTTTTAACATGCAGTGTGTATATACCTTGCAGGTTTACCCGTTTATTTTGAATCAACTGCCAGATCCCACAGATTTGCTCTTATTTCGCTTCCAAGAATCTTTCACGATGTTTCAGGACGTTAACACTGCATGTTCAAGGCAAATCAATGATATGCTCTCTCAAATTTCGTAATTTAGTGAGAACAGTATTGTCCTATTGGTTAAAGTCGAGCCGGCCAGTTTTTTTTCCAGTTGTGGCTCACTGGCTTGTTTTCCCTACTCCATTGCTTATGCGGAGCTTCACGCACAACGGCAGTAGGTTCCAATTTTAGAGCCTTTGGTATGACTGGGAATCGAACCCGGGCCTTCCGGCGGATGCTCTACCGTTAGACCAAACACGCGGTCTATGAAATACGGCAGACTGCTTCACTAATGCAAATTGGGGTGACTTCTTTTACCCTTGAAGCTGAAAAAGGAGAGGTGAAACGTAATTGATGTCCCTGTTTTAAGGCCCGGAAAACAGTTCGTGAAAGAATTAAGGATTCGTCAATCTACGTACCAAGGGCCGTGGCACAAACGCACAGAGGAATCAGATGAACACCACGTGACATATAATTCACAAAATAATAAAATTAATGATACCAATGCACACCTTTGATCAGTATGATACTTCTAAGGAATGAATTGTATAAATTTTCCTACATGTGATTTTTAACTTTTTCATAGTCCATTGAATGATTCTGTGATTCTTCACATATTCTTACATGGTTTTTGTATAGTTGTTCACAACGTTACACGTCTTTCAGTTCCGGATATATAACTCCGCACATACTACCAGTCTACTTAGTAAATTAGGTAGTTACAGTGATGCAATCAGAGGGGCGAGAGTCTCCGTAATCAAACGCCTTATCCCCCCCCCCCACCCCCGCTTGCCTCAAATGAAATTCGAAGGCGAAGTGTGTTTAGAACGAAAACCTCAAAATCAAGCCTCGAAAGTATGGAATTTTAGTATAACGAGATAGTGAGAAGTGCCATTTCCTGCAAACTGTGAGGCAGTTTAGCCAAAATTTTCACTGCTCGCTACAGCCTTACGATTAGAAATAATGATGGCGGTAGAATGTAAAGTGCAGCTTACAATTTTCGACATTTTTTTTTTTTCAAGAGAGAAGCATTTTTAATGCTTATTTATTCGACGACTCCGCATACAAGCTCAATTTTCAAATTATAGTTGCATTTCATCCAATGGCAGCCTGGTACATTTTATCTGATAATTTTCTCATAATTTGCCCACTTTTATTGTTGAAGCTAACATTTATGCATACGAAAGCTCAAATAACGACTCGCTTATATTCTACTAACTGAGGAAGGGGAAGGCTATTTCCGGCTGTTTGAGAGGTTGCGACTTTTGTTCAAAATTTTCTGCACGGTCCGCACCAACTGATGGTGGCGCTCCGCTTAGATAGTGTTAATTCTTCTTGTCCCAACAATTGAACACTTGCTCCCCTCACCCCCCCTCTCAACTTGATGTAATGGGCAGGTAGGGTTTACACGTCAACTTATAACCTTTGGTTTTAATCCGGCCGCTTTCAAGATCCCTTTTCAGTTCTAAGATATCCGATTGTTTTTCAAGCTCTATGAACATCTCGTTCAATGGTAGTAAGTTTCACTTTTGAAAGCCTTTGGTATGATTTGACCTGGGATTCGAAACAAGCCTCTCCTGTGAGAAGCGGGGGCTCTACCACTATACCAAACACGTGGTCTCTCAATATCAAGGCTACAGAGGAATTTCTGAGGTAATCAATGTTAGAATATTTAGTTACAGTGGCAAGCATCCTTCATGGCTAAGGTTGTTCGCATCTTCCTCTCACTTTGAAAGATGCGTGATAAACGTGTGTATCAAGTTGACAACAACCAAGTTGTACTAAAGTTCTATTTCAGCGCGTTTCATGTTGTCTCATTTCAGGTCGGTCAGGAATTAGGTAAGGATCCGCTCTTCAATCAGCCTGGTCCAAACGTTGACGGGATATTCCTGCCAAAGGATGCCCTGAGTATCATTGAAGGGGGCGATTTAAACGGGGAAAACTACATTGTTGGTACTAATGGCGATTAGGGTTCATTGTTACTTTTCCTGTTCTTTCCGGAGAAGGACGTTAAACCAGTTATAAATTCTACTTCACTTAATTCAGTTCTCGGCACTCTCATACCTGGCGTAACTGATCCAATTATAGTTGAATTAATAAAAACATTTTATACCGTCGATCCAAAAGACTTAGTCGACGAAATGAGAGATGACTTTTTTCATGAAGCTTTACAATTTATTGGTGATTGGTTCTTCATGTGTGGTGAATCCAAATATGCCAGATTGGCGTCCCATACAAAGAACGTCTACAGATATACGATGACCTTCATCCCTACACTGAACCTTAGGGACGTGCAATGGGCTGGGTCTGGTCATGCCGATGAGTTGCAATACGTGTTTGGTGCAGTTTTTCAAGAAATGAATCAAGACAGGGTTAAAGCCGAGGAAATGGAGATGTCTCGAAAAGCGATGCAGTACTGGATCAACTTCATGAAGACTGGGTGAGAAAAACCTCGATTAACTTACTTCTAGATAATTGTGAAGTTTTCTGCTGTTACAAATTAACTTTCTTTAGAGGAAAGATTGCTAAGTTTTGATTAAACAAAACTTGGTTCTGTGAACTTGCAAGTAACAGTGTTATAGTGCTTCTACAATTATACTAACTCTTTCTGTATATGATGTTTCATCCTCAGGAACGGCACGAGAATGTCACAAGTGAAGGGGTGGGGGGGGGGAGGGGGTAGGGGCAAACTAAGCTAAGGAAAATATTGGAGGAGAATAATCTTTGCACAAATTGAGAAACCGAGCAGGAAGGGCCACTTCCTGAGAGTGGGATCCAGGGACAAGTCTTAGGGCCCTTGTTGGGGACCAGGAGCAAAGACTGAGGGGTCCAAGGGTCCTCTGAAGCTCTAAGGTTTTAGCATAGGAGAGGTGTATTACTTAATTTTTTGACCTAAGTCCTAACTTACATAGCCTAGGGGTCAGGGGCAACTCACGGTGGGAGCAATAAAAATCCGAATGGCAAATGTCTCCACGTGACCCCCTTCCCCACCCCATGTATCGTCATCACTGTTCATTCTACAGTGAAAGGTGCACACCTCATTGTTAGTCAATAAAAACTCAACTGTTGACAAAAGTTGGCAGCATGGTATGTTCCTGAAATTATTCGTTTGCACTTTAAGGATTAAATGTGCCAATCTTCTCCTCCCAAACAACAACTTCGGGAGGGATTTACCGATATTTTCAATTGGTTCAGCTTTTTGACTGACAGTTAATTCAAACAATGTAGAGTGCCAAAGCTTATAATACACAGCATGAACTGTATTGATAGTGTTTTGGTTGTACACATTAAGATTTTCTATACTCACCCTGAAGCAATAAACTGAGATTGTTTCTGAAAGGGGATGGATTTAAGACAATTGTGGGAGGGGCTTAAGCATGGGCGTACGAGCTAATTATCTGTGAGGGGGAAAGAGCATTTTTCCCTGAATAATGTCACCGTTTATCATGTTTTGCTCATGTTTTGCCAGCACAGACCAACTGTTTTGTAAGAACTGGGAGGGCGAGTGCCTCCCCTGTACCCCCACCTCGTACGCCTATGGGCTAAAGTAAGGAGGTTAGGAGAATTGGTACTGTTTGGAAAAAGAGAACTGGGCCTTTAACCTTTTGGGTCAATTTGAAGGGAAAGGCTGTTCCCACGACTGCCAACTCTAACGATGAAACATTTGTTCATTACACCATATCTTAATCTGGTGAAAATTCCAGTAATAACGTCGAATTCTTGGTGATGAATAAATGACAATTACACCCTCTAATTGATATTTGAACCTGATACGTTTCACATGCTAATATGCACGCTAATTTTTCAATGATTAGTGTACCTTGCATGACCATTTCATGCAATGGTAGTCCCCCTTTTATCTGATATTTTTCTGACCATTTTGCAATTTGCTTATTTCCTTCAATGATGAGAACAACTTGTTGCAAACAAAAGCTCAAAATAACGATTGGTTCTATTCTACTAACAAGCCTGTGAAACGCATGTTTCTGGCTGTATGAGGAATTCTTCCAAATTTTCTATACTCTCCGTGCCAATCGATGATGGCGATCCACTTATACCGTCGTTGACGGCATTCGCTACTTCTATCGGGCCCCTTTAAAAGTTGATTTTTGACCCTCCCCCACCTTCGATCCTCCCACAGTGACAGCACTTTTACAGCATGCAGCGCATTGTGGTCAACGCCATTGTACAATAAATTCCCGTGATAAAGTTTAGGCACATTGAGTTAAATTTAAAACTTCATCATAATCAAGGGTAAAAATTATTTGTTTTTTGCATTTGAATGATCCATATTAAAAGTATTGATAAATGTCCGCTGTTTCATGTCACACACTGTAAAAGTGAATCCAAAAGTGAGCGGAAATTTACTCCAACAAGAGTGAAAAATCACTCCAGAAGAGCGAAATGTCAGTCTTGATGGAGTGCCCTTCAGGAACCACTCTTGAAAAAGAATGATCCCTGAAGGCACTCCTTCTTGGAGTGAATTAAACTCTTCTTGAAGTGAATTTCACTCTTCTTGGAGCGAATTAACACCCTAATGGAGTAAATTCACATAACGCTCTCACTGAGTGAATTCGCACTATCCACTCTATTACACAGTGACTAAGTCCACTCTTTTGTAAACTCGTGGGTGTATATACCGGTATATTAAGAGCCGAACTCGCGCCTGTGAGCAGGTCCGTTAGAAAGTGATCTGCAGACATGAACACCACAAAGTTTTGACTTTCTTCACTGATTATATCATTTTCTTTGAGCTAAGAGAAAACCTTTCCATCTCTCTTCAGCGATCCTAATACCGTCGGAGAAGGAGACAACTGGTCTGTTCCAGAATGGCCAAAATTTACAAAACAGAACGAGATTTTCAAGGATTTGACACCAGACATGGGCAACAGATACTTTAAACAAAGGGAGTGCTCTTTTATGGAGGAAGTCCTACCTCCACTAACAGAAGCACTGGGTAAGAAACCGTATATATTCACAGCAGGGGCCCAAATCCCAGGGGCAAGGGGGGCCTTTGCCCCTCAAGTGAAAAGGGGGGTCCAAATCGTAATTTTGCCCCCCCCCCCCCCAAGAAAAAAATAAAAATTGAGTCCACCTAAAAATACGGTCACCTTTTTTCGTTTTTTTTTTCGTTCGAAACAGTTTTCTGAAGCTTCGGAAACGCTAGAACACAAGAGCTTCCTGGGGCTTCGCCCCCGGACCACCGCAGGGGCCCTATGGGGCTTCGCGCTCGCGGTGCCCGCCACGCGTGCACAGTTTAATACTCATGGGCACATCATAAGCATTTTCGCCCCCCCCCCTCTCAAACAGAGATTTGCGCCCCTGATTCATAGTTTGAAAATATGACATAGTTGGGTATAGTGATCCTTGTTAGCCCTCTTTTAAATGATCATGGACCATGGACTTATCGTGTACAAACTCACATAATACAAAAACCTGAATATATTTATTATTTCTCTTGTAGAGGGAAAAACAAATGTACGAGAAAAGCCGCTTGTCTAGGCATAAATACAAACGTTTTATGTGGGAATACATACAGCATAAACGGATGGCTACATCCGTTTGAACACATAATTGATATGCGCCTTCGCCAACGTTACTTGGCAAATTTACGGAAGCGTATACATATTAGCATATGGCCTGTCATTGAAATAGCGTTGGTTATATATGCACTCTAAAAACAGTTGGGTAAAAAACGTTGGGCAAAATACAAAATGCGCAACATTGGCAAATTATTGCCCAACAAATGGGTAACAACTGTACCCATATTGTTGGGCAAATTAAGGTTGGGTAAAATCCAGGTGTTGGTAGGAATTTGGCAAGTTTTAAGTACCCAACAGTTGGGTAGAATGTAATTGACCAATCAGATGATTAGAAAAAGATCAGTAAGTTTTACAGATAATTATTGTAATGAAAGTGGCTAATTATTATATCTCATTGTTGAATAAGGTTGGATTTGGTTAATAAAAAGCTAGTGGTAGAATAGCAGTAAAAACTGGACGAAGAGCAATGGTCGTATAAAAAAATGTTTTCACTACTACGTAATCAATGGGAGAAGAAAAACAAAGTTCACGATTGAGTTTACTTCAAACTACACACTTTACTGTTCATTAACCAAGTGCATCGTCGCTGGTGCCCCACTACTCTTGGAGGGCAAACGGTGTAAGTTTTAGGGTACTTTGTTAAATATCCTTCTTGCCCAAACCATATAATTATATATCAGACTATATTGAAATCCAAACGTGTTGGTACAAATTTTGACCATTTCTCGGGTGAAATGGTTGGGCAATTTCTTTTGCCCAATAAAATGAGTAAAACACTTTAACCAACTGAGTCGGGCAGGTTTTCTACCCAATTCCGAACAGGAGGCATACGGAACCAACGGTTGGGTATTTTTCTCTCTTTTTTTGCCCAAGTTGGGTAATCATTTTTGAGAGTGTGTTAAAAACGTTAAGATGAAATATAAGTTTATGTATTTATTGATTAATCTATTCATTTATTAATTATTTATTTTCCTCCCAAGGAAGAGTTTATTCATGTTTCGGAATTAGGTGTACAGAGGAGAACACTACTATTCGGCGAAAAATCCGTTTCGCCTTAAATCATTTTGAATAGGAATATTTGCGAAAAAAGAAACACAAAATGTACTAAAAGGATGTTGCATTAATTGTGTCACAATAATTATCCTACCTTTCTTCATTTACAGAAGAGTTAAAGAGGTGGAAGACACGTGGTGACGAAAAGTCAAAATGGACTACAGAGGGTCAATGCAGTGAAGGAGAGGCGTGTCATACCGAGACAGAAGAACCTTAATTCAGTTAATGACCAATAAAAACTGCAACACTTTTTAAGAAGTTGATGATTTTTTTTTTGGGGGGGGGGAGGGGGGTGCTAAAGATACATATATTCGGTACAATTTATTAGTTCCAAACTCTCTCCTTTTTAGTTGCGGTGCCTGCCTTGCAGGCAGCACCGCAACTAATGCAGTTACTCTCGCGATGTCAATTTCTGACTTTTCCGGCACTTTATTTCTATCTTCTTTTAGATGCTTTGTGGTATCGAAATACGGCTTTTTGCAATTTGTAGGGATGATACTTCTCTTTCGTGTTTTTAAGTTTTGGTGGAAATATGACTTTCGTGAGAGTGTAAAATTGGGGTTTTTTCATGTAAAATTTGGAAACGTGTTCTATTTTTAGTAACAATCTTGCGGAAAAACCAGGTCCGTATGTACTCTGGGGAAAAGGTTGTTTGTTAATTTAACACAGCGCCATCATTTTGGTTGTTTTTTTTTTTTAATTCATTACAGATTGGTGTTTAGTGAATTTTGAGTGTTTATATAAGGATTTCTTTGCAGGGATTTATTCTTTTCAAGTGGCATGGTCGGGATCGCGGTGAGGTAAAAAGTTTGATAGTTTAGAGGAGTTTTTTCACTGTTTTTGTGACTTTAAAGGGCTGTGTGAATTTCTCACACTAACGACAATATTCACAAAGTAAGTTTCTGTTGGAGGGAAACATTGTTATTGGTAGGTAAATATTATTTGTATGAGTTGGCGAGTATTAATATTTGTGTTATATCAAGGTGTCTGGTTATGGTAAATTTGTTATTTTAAAGTTTAAAATTATGTGGAGAATATTACAATGCCTAAGAAGGGCCGTTCAAAGATTTTTAATTTAGAAAGGAAAGGTTGGCAACAAAGAAAAAGAAAGTGTGGGGGTGAATTTCAAGATAAAAGTTATGAAGCGGAGAAAAATGATGATATCGGAGTTGGGAACAAACCAAAAAAAAGTCCTAGTGAATATGAAAAAAGTCAGAGGTGTGATGATGGGGAAAGTAGGGAACATGACGATCGTGAGGTATTATTTATACGTTCCGAAAGATCTACATGTACATTTTATTTTTTCGTTGTTGATAGCTGTTGGAGAGAAAAAATGTTTAGGAAGCTTGTGTTGATAGATTCAAACATGGTTTTGTGAAAACTGGGGGGTTTGATTTGCCGTCTATTGAAATAGGAAAATGTGTTTCAGTTGAGAGTAGGCCGATTCGTGTGAGAAAAGTATGTGGGAATGGTAATTGTTTTTTCGGTGTTTGGCATTACTGGTTACAAGGGTAGAAGATAATCATTTTTATTTAAGACAAGTCATTGTAAGTTCATTGTGTAGTTAATCGGGAAAAACGTGCCATTTATTTAGTCAATACAGGTGGAGTACATTATGACGTAGTGTTGGAAATAGAAGATAATGAGTCTGTACATGAGAGCAGCGTTATAGAGAATTAGTTGAAGAGGGGTTGTGTTAATGAACATAGTGAAGAATTTTTCGGTATTAAATGTAACATATTGAAAAGAGGAGACATTTTATTTGAAGAGGAGCGTAATCAAATGTCAGTGCAAGTTATGTGAAGAGAGCAGATGTTTATGTAAATGAGGGAGTAATCATATATTAGTGAAAGAGTCTATGGGAGTGACTGAAGATAGGTATAAATGTTGGGAAAATGAAGGTTTTATGATAAAACGTAGTGTGGGTATTGCAAGTGATAGTACTAAAATGATGATTAGAGAACAAATACGTAAGCGTCAATTTAGAAAAGAAGAGGAGAGTCCAATTAGAGAATTGCAACATCGCTTTTGGAATAAAATTATGGAGGGGCCTATACATATGTTTGCTTTTATTGTGAGCAGTTATGGTATAAAGAATGTGCCCTGTGGGTGAATTTAGTTAGATTTAGTGGAAATACTAGTATTTGTAAGCAGGAAGAAGGTATAGATAAAGGATGGGTCTGTAAAACCTGTTTAAAATATATAAAAGAAGGCAGAGTTCCGTTATTAAGTCGAGATAATAATATGAAAATGTATGAGATACCAGAAGAATTGAAATTACATCGTCTTGAAGAAAGGTTGGTCGCTTTGCGAACACCTTTTATGCAGTTGCGTGAGCTTCCTCGAGGAGGGCAATTTAGTTAAATGTTGTTAATGTCCCGTCTGATGTGGTGACAACAATTAAAACTTTACTTATAAGACTTGAAGAGAGCCAAGTAATTACTGTCAAATTTAAGAGGAAATTAAGTTATAAAACGGCTGTTTTTTCTGAAAATGTTAGGCCTAGAAGTGTTGTTCTTGCTGCTCGCTGGCTGATAGAAAATGAGGATATCAAGATACACAACAATGACTTAGGAAAGGAAGACACGTTTTGAAAAGGATGAACAACTTCTGGTAAGTGGGTCTGTTGCCCCTCTTTTACTAACACCACCATTACTTTCTTACACGATGTTGAGTTCGCGCTAGGAGGGCCTGTATAATAGAGTAGTCAGGTTCCTGTTTTTTGACTCATTCAAAATGCCGTTTTGCATCGCGGAAGGATATATTGCAAAAAATGCCTGAAATACCTTCAATTTTCTTTGAATGATTACTTCAACTACTTTCCTACCACACAGACATCACAAATTGAACACATCTCTTCACGAACATGGTCTAATCTCCCCCCCCCCCCAAAAAAAAGTTTTTCTAGGGTGTTAAATTCGTAGGGTAACCTCCTTCGGCGGGATTGGTGGTGTGCTACCTTTTGTCTTCACTGCAAAGTCATACATATCACTCATCCGTGTCCGTGAAAAACCATGGGGGTCGTCCCATGGTTGCATTGACAGAAGAACTATATTCAAAAAGGTCACAGCAGGGAGCTGCCTTTAGTAGCAGCTCCCTGGTATTAGTCCTGTTCATATACGTCACTAGTATCCCTTCCCCAATTATTTCCAAGTTCAGCATTTAATGAAACTTGAACGATATTGTCTTACACAAATCAGAGTGTCGAACCATCCAGTAATCAATCAAAAAGATACATTGCATCATTTTTACGTCCGATAATGAAACGTGAATACCAAAATGTCGATGTTTATAATTTATAGCTATTCGCTGCGATTCGTCTGTCATCACATTATTAACCAGACACGTTTCTTATTACATTCTATAGCAAGGAATTTTTGTCGCTTCTTTGACGATGTCCTTTTACTACGGAAGAAAATATTGTCATTGTAGTAAGTTTATGTATGGCCATGACTCGCAATTGATGAAACGATTACCTAATGAAAGCAATAAGTAAGACAGTTCTATGAATACGAATAGACTGTCGAGTAAAAGATTCCGTAGAAGACGAATTTCATCATTCCAACAACCCGTCTGCAATACAATTGTAGTTTGGGGTGAAAACTTTGGCCCTTTAATACGGGAAGTTGCAACTTTCTGCTTACTATAAGTTGACCCTTATCAGCTAATGTTATGTGACGTAGACACTAAATTTAGACCGTGCACAGAGGGTCAAATTGTTGGTTTACGGACGAAGATTTGAACATTTCAAGACATTTCGTAACTGTAAATTTCTAGCTAAGTGGCTCGTTCGTTTCATCTCTTTGCCCTTTTCGGAAATGGAAAGTTCGCAAGATATTTAGGAGCTAATTATTCTCTAGTTTGTTATAATTATGTCAGGGAGTTGTGGTGTTATCAGGAAAACGTTTAACTTAATCATCATAAAGTCCATTTTTCTCTTTAAAAAGCGCAGAAGTATTCCCCCCAAAAGAATATGCTGCCACCACTAAAAAGTTTTTGGAGCTCCTCCCCATTTTGGTTGAGGAAACCCACTTGGTAAACTGAGCTCACTACACAGATCACGACAGCTATAAAACCCGAGGATCGTGTGTCCTTGGCTCGCCCTGAGGCGGACCAGCCAATTACAGTCTGCTTTGCTTGTCCTTGCTTGCCCAGTTCTCAACTGTGCAACACGCGTCTGGTCAGGAAGTTTTCATTCGTGTTATTTGAAACCCAAATCAAAACATCTGCGTCTGCCTAATAACCTTCTCTTCAGCAGTGGTCAGCGCTGGCTACTGTAAAATCGGTGCTTTGTTATGAGAAACCAACGTAAAAGTATTGTGTGCTAGTTTATACCAAAGAGCTGCATGTACACTGTGTAAAGCTGTTATATTTGTATTTATAACTTGTCACCATATAAAGCACTGAGAAGGGATGGTAACTATCTGTTTAGATTTAGAAGAGGGACTTGTAATACAACGAGCTACATGCACAGAGGCGATACAGCCTTATCTCCTCACTTCTCCCACGTTTTCACTCCTTTCACTGGTAAAGCAGCCAGCATTATTCTGTTTTATCCAAAGGATAACTTTCCCCGGGGTAGTCGGTCAATTCACTGTTAGAACGGTAATGCGAAAGAAATATAATTATACCAGTAAACTATATATTTGGGGGCTAGTCTGCACGAAAACAGTTGCTGCAAGCTCATACCTAAGGCTTCGGACTCGGAAGGAAAAATTATCTCCCCGAAAACCTCACTGACAAAATACCAAAAATGTTTTCATAGGCTCTAGCTATTGGATTTGAAAATTTTTGTTTAGATGGTGTGTTTTTTGTGGGACTTCAAAATGAGGACAGAAGAAAACAAACAAAACCATCTACGGGACACCAGTGGATCAAGGGACAAGCTCCAGTGAAATGAAATTATAGTGGGGTCCAGAGGCAAACTTTCCTTCCTCAGGCAGAGATTATGCCCTGGTGGGGATCTGGCGTCGAGCAAGAAGTCCCCCCCCCCCCCATAGAAAGATCCCCGTCAGGCCATGGGTGGATCCGGGGAAGAAACCAGCGAGAGCTCTGAGCATGAATTAATCGAGGCTAAGAGGTTGATATTGAGGCGCGAAAATAAGTCGCCAGATACTATTATTGATCTTGGGACTGAGTACTGTATAGGCAACAGAGAAGGTAAAAGACTAACAGGGAAACACCTCCAAACCCACCCACCCCTTCAAGTTTATGCTGTTTCTGGGAATTTTTCCTCTCTTCGTTCACCTTATATCTTCGCTGGTGCATCTAGGATTTTAGCAGGGAGCTACGGGAGGTACATCAAACCTTTTCTAAGGGGGCATAAAGTTTGAATTCTCTTCCTCTCGAAATATTGAACTACGGTACGAAACTGTACATTCCAAAACACTCCAATGAGGACACCTTACGTCCTCACTTTACCGTGGGGCAGTACCGTTAGCGTAGTTACATTGTGATTGCCCCCCCCCCCCCCCCGGACTCGAAAAAGTGAAAAATTCGGGAAATTGCTATTTGAGACACCGGTCAACTAAGTGAACAGTGCGGTATTCCCAATTTTTCTTCATAAAATTCCGACGAATTTGTTCTAGTACAAGCTACATATTTGTAATTATTTGGTTTAGAAAAGCAAAAATTTTTTCGCGTGTTCGTGCGTACCAAATAGCAATCTCTAATACAATAAATGTTCGCTCATAAATCAGTCCAGTGGTAAACTTTTTTAAAACTCCGGGCCGCTATAGAACCGTTTCCCTAGATTTCCTTCAATATAGGCTCTTTATGGTGAAATACTTAGCCTAACTCTAAAAAAGGCAGCAAAGTTTCGGAAGCTTTTTGGATGTCGCTGGTAAGCCTCAATCCTCACTCATTATTAAAGAAAATAATGCAACAATGACAATCTTCGGGCCACATGCTATCTCATATATATACATATGAGGGTGGAGTTGGTTCGCAAACTGAAGGTCCCCGGATCAAATTCCGGTGGAACCACTTGGAAATTTTCAGGGGTCTAAAAATTGGCTTGTTCAGCATAGCTGTTCACAGCGATGCTGAGGGCTTAAAAAATTGTGATTTACACAATTGGGTATTTGGTTGTCCGTTTCAGGAAGTTGTCCGCTTGCTCAGTGCAGCTGTTGAGCAAGCAAGTAACCTCCACCCCGGCCAGCCTTTGGGAAAGTGGCTAAAGACTGGGGATACGCTCACGTCCGTCGGATGGGAACGTTAAATGGCGGTCCCGGGAGCAGGACTGGGAGCGATTAGTACACGCATGCCTCGTTACATGAGCACTAGTCGAAAAGAGAAGGCGAAGTTCGCCGGTGTTCATCCACGCTCACTCTGGCAAAGGTCCTCGATGAGCCAAATGGCTTCCTGACCCTCAAAACGTTAAATAAAATTAAATATATTAATAGGAAACGCAGATTATTCAATAGTCCCCAAAATTTTCAAATATCCTCACAGGAAACCCAGATTCTAAAAGTTCTATGTTCTGCAATACAAGTTCCATATTTACAAATATTTGTTTGAAAGAACACAAATTTCCCGGCGGGCTCGGCTCGATCGACGGAGGTTACTTTCTTAATACAGTTGTGTTCACACTTTAGGAAAAATCGGAAAATTTTGGTGCTTGCCCCGCTGGAAAAGTCTAACAACGCCCCTGGCATGTGGCACGTGTACCTTTGTGCACCCTCCCCCCTCCCTTAAGATACGGTACTGTATTTATTTAAGTTTGGGTTGCTCGTAATAGTTATTTGCAATAGCTCTCCGAGGTACGTTGTGCGTGAGAAGCTTATAAAAAAAAACAGTTCTTGCACAGACCAGGGAGGTGTCATTTGATCACACCTCCCTGCACAGACTCTAAGTCTTGCCAACGATTTTTCGGAGTTTGGAAACCGAATACACGAATCCTTTAATACGTTTGGAAGGAAAACAAGAAGCATCGTAATGCAAGCACGTTGATTTTAATGAAGAATAAAAAAGGTTTTAAAAATTCTCGACACATGTGGGCAGATTATTTCTTTAGATTTATGCGCAGCAACTTCGCCCGAAATAGCAGAATCTCGGAAGAATATTTTCCATTGCTAGACGGGAAGGTGCCCAAAGTTTTCCCCTACAGATCAAACACATGCTATCGTGTGATGTGTATTTGTGAATGACGATACGCATAGTAACAAGGTGGTTGAGAGTGACGGGATGTTTTGGCAGGTGGTTGCGTTGTTGCAGTTTCAATTTGAAGAATGGATGAAAAGTGCTAAAATAGCTTACAGTGCTGTTGACCCAAATTCGTGCAACGGACCCTTTCATCGGTTTTAATTGACCCCCTTATCCTTGGCAAACCTTTAATTAGGGTTGCAGCGTCGCATACACAAACATATGTTTCAATTCCGTTGGGTATAGTTTTCTCATGAGACGATACAAGACCATTTCAGAGTTTAGAGGAATTGAGGATAATAAGCCAGTTCGGTAATTCGTCTTGGTGGCTAAACACATGCGCACAACCTCCAAATCGTCGTGATAAACAAAACCAATCTCGCACCTATACAGCATGTATTCCGAAATTTGAGTTTACAAGAAAACTTTGTGAAATCATTCTCGCTCAATCCATCCATAGCATAATAAGGAGTCTCTAGTGTGGTTTTGTGCAGTGGTTTGTGTCTAGATTGTCTTCTTGGTGTAACAATTTGCATTTTAATCTGCCGTAAAGTACAGTAGGACCGAGACCGCTATTTTCGTTAGAGTTCACTTGACACTGAGGTAGTGTTGTATGCACATACGGACGAAATAAGGTAACGTTGTACGCTATGCGGTGAGCTCGGTTAGTATGTATATCTCACCAGGGAGTTGCAACTCCCTGATCTCACGCTGTTCCCCACCATTCCCTGCGCCAACGAATTTATTACCAAACTCGCCAATTGTGGAACACTTGGTTCACGGATATTATCTTTTTGTGACATCAAGAACTAAAATGAATGAGACAATAGCAGAACAATAAGTTTTCACCTTTTTTCTTAAAATGGGGAACAACTTTTCACAGAAGGATGACTGATCAGGACATTTTCAGCATAAAGATTGAGCATAAAAAGAAACAAAATATTGCACCATTTAGAATCTTTAAGCCCTAAGAGAGAGCTAGCAATTTCAAACGGGGTAGGGAAAACATCCATCCTTATACCCACTCGAAGGGCGATAAAGAATTTTGACATTAGTAGAGTTTGCCCACTGGTCATCACTCACTTTGTAAGAAATAGATTAAAATTCAAAAAAGGTATACATCAGCAATGCGACACCAACAGGCAATGAAACAAGCAATCCTAGATGGTCCAAAATGTGGTCAATATCGTTCTTGACAAATACACTTCGGATAGACTGTGGCCTTGATAAAAATTATTTGGGAATATGTTGGGAACGAGTGAAGTAGAAAAAGTGCAAACATATTCAAGGCGACGTGAGCATTCCTTCAACTTTCCCCCTAGTCTGTCCCCTAGTTTGCCCTGTAATCTAGTCTAGTACTTCGGCCAACTTCTTTGACCATGCCATCATATAAGTAGCCCCGTAGTCTAAGGGCCAGGGCAACAAAAGGGTAGTGGACGCATCTCATGATTTTTCAGGGCGTTTATCTGCGGAAATATTGGGGGAAAACATATCGCTCCCTCTGGCAAAATAGCCTAGTATGTGGCAAAGTATAAAGGAAATTCTCAAACGCTAAATTTGTTTAAAAGAAAAAGTAAAATTTGGGAGGTTTTTAGTCGAAGCAGGTAGAATCCATATGACCACTAGATGCCACTTTATAACTACTACTAGAAACACTAAATGACCAAAAATAACACGGGCCGAGGATATGACAAAAAGTACTGCGGGTAATATAAGCCAATCGCAAACAACCACTCCGCATTGCTAACAGAAAAACCTCTTCTAGACACCAACAAATTGGGTCAACCCTTTTGAAAATTTCTGGAAACAATCCATTTCCAATGATTAACCAATGCACATGTAGTCGTTCCACGCACACTATTATAACGCATCACATTAACATACACATGGACTTCCTTTATTCCCCAGAAAATGCACTTTTGTTTTACACAAAATCTATAAGTTGCAATAAATGAGCTAAGTCTTGATGTGTCGTGATTCAGTAACTTGCCCAAGGGGGAGGGGGAGAAGGATACACCATCCCCACCTCTAAAGTATTCACAGCTATCCGCCATTTTGGGAAATCAATCGGAAGCAATGTAACCATGATCTTTTGATTGTATACTGTAAGTACTATACAAATGTGCTTACTAATGTTTCAAATTAAGCACCATTTTGCACTTCAATATATTGAACATCCTGGTCAAATTTTTTCAGGGCATCTCCCCATTCAAGAATGGAGATTTTACACTCTGCCCACTCCCCAATACCTGCAAAGTTCAAAAAGGGATTGTACATGTTGATCTCACTTGCTCATCCCATCTCACAAAAAGAAGAAGAAACAGAAGATGCACACTGCATCACAGGAGAAAAGCCCAATTAGACAGGTTCCACTACACACAGATTTCATCGCAGAGGAGGTGCTGATGGACAAGAGCTTCTGTATGCCCAGAATGCTGTTCATGCACAGTAAGTGGGGTACTATACACACAGGTTTGTACTTTAACCAAGCCTTCAACTGCTTGTATAGAAGATATGATTGAACCAAACCACACTGCTACAACTGTAGTTCATCATACAGTATAGGTAGAATTGGAAATGCACACTGGAAGAATAAACTCCAATAACTGACTGATTTGTATTAAAGTTCTCAATAACAGACCGGCAGAATCTTGATGATCAACAGATTGAGAAATTAATTTGCCCCCTGTGTAGGGTTCAACCCTCCACCATCACATAACAAGGAAAATTCACAACACACTTATATTACCACATAATTATGCATATTGAGATTGTAAGAAAGAAACCAGAAAGCCCAAGGGCTCAGTGATTTCTTGCTGAGAGGGAAAATTTGGGAAATTCATGCAACTATACCCCTGGAGAGACCTCTTCCTAACCATAGCTTACTGCCTGTACATTTTGAATTTAAAATGTATCCAACTTTCCAGTCTCAAGGTATATTGTTAACAAGATTTTTTGACCACTAGTGACCTACAGTTCAATACCCTTTCACCTTTTTTGACTTGACATAACCTCTGATCTTCACTACAAACTATAAACATTTTTCCTTCCATTGCGATAAATAAAACATTTCCACGATTTTCCCAGTTTAGCCTCATTTGACCTCAAAAGTAATGACCTTTTGATTCCACCATCTTCCTCTTTACATAGCAAGTCAACATATACCAAATGTGAAAAGTGTCTTTCATTGCTGTCATTTACAGTTACAAGATTGTCAGTTTTACCTCTGCTGAATACAGTTGCATTCTTTCTTTCAATATGAAAATTCTACAGTATACACTAAATAGAACAAGTGTCAGTCATTTGTATCAACAAAAGAACATAAAATAAGGATAAATAATTACCATTCCAATTAACAGCAAAGCCTGTGTTCATTCATGCTTTATACCTGTGGCTGTCATACTATTGCTCTTTTTGTCATATATCAGTCTTCATCCTTCTTGTTTATGTAGGAATAACTACTGTAGGAGGTAAAAAAGTTGGTCGACTACTGTAAGAGCCCATTGCTTTGAGCTCTTACAGAGACATCCCGAGAAATTGGCAAGGTTGTAAGAAAATAAATCTGGTAGTTCTGATGAACCTGAAGGAAACCAACCAGAATGGTGTCACTGTGGCAACTAGGTAGACATATATGTGCACTCAAGTTGAGAATGTTTGCTGCTGCCTGAGTTTAAGGCAATGTGTCACCAACCAGTTACAATTTGGGAACCTTATACTGGATCCTACTGTAGCTGAGTTTCTAGACCTGGGCCATCGCCTAGAAGTGATAGCTGTTACTCTGCAGTGACAGACTGAACAATAACAATAACACACGTACAAGCTACAGGCACTTCATGTTTTGGAAATAATGAAATCCAGGTACTGTAGAAAAAATTATTGTATGGCAAAATTCCCCCTTGTGCTGTTTGGGCAATGCAAAACCGGAATCCTACTCCAGATGGTCATCATGTACTGGATTCATTCCATCTGTTTTAGTGGCCAGAAGTCGACTTGTTCTTGGTAGTTTCGCTTGGTGTACTGTATCTGATACTACTACAGGTGTCAGTCTGATACATTCTGGTACATGATTAAAATCCTTTGGCTGCTTTCTAAATTTTTTGCAAGAAACCTATCCAGAAGAGAAGAAAGAGACACTGCTGAAATTACTCTCCCAACACAATAACCAGAATGCAAAAATGCATTGAGGTTTCTATGATACATAAATTCCATGTTCTTTTAAAAGAATAATACTTTTATTGTAAAACCTGGTGACCCAAAGTGATTTGATTTCACCAGTAAGTAACTGGTTTTCCTTTCAACCTTAACAAGTCTGCATTCAAAAAAAGCCAAATTGCAAGCTGTGCCTTAAGATATTCTGCATAGTTTGACCTCCGATGACCCCAAATAATCTTCGACCTCCACCAATAGCTACAGATGCCATCTTTCTACCATCACACAACCACATTCTAATGTTCAATGCTACAGTATCTTACTAACCTGCCATACTGTAAAATACAAAGTAGGAAAGGTTATCAAGGTTTAACCTTGGATAACTCCATGTTAACTTTGACTGTAAAAATTAATAGAGGTCACCCAGCCCACCCTCCAATCATAATTCATCAACAAACCAAGTTTGAAAACAATCCAATCTTCCTCCTTCCTGATATATTATGCAAAAAAGGTTTTCAGAGTTTGAGCCCCCTGTGATCCCTGATGAAATTTGTTCTTTGCTAAAACTAATAGATTCTCCCTCACATTTTAATGCATCAACATACCAAGTTCCCTGCTCCATTGAATTGATTTTTCTCTGTTCACTGTACAGTAGACCTATACTAAAAATGACAAAGATTTAAATTTAATTCTTTGGAATCTGGGGGCGACAACCTCCACCCCAAAAGAGTGAAAATTCACTCCAAAAAGAGTGAGATTCACTCCAAATTCCAAAAGAGCAAAGTTTCATTCTTGATGGGGTGTCTGCAAAGACCACACTTAAAAATGAGTGGTCCCTAAAGTCTACATGGTCAATTCAATTGCTCAAATGAGCTAAACTGTATGCTTACAGATAGCACTGACTGCATTCACCATGTTCAAAAAGTCACAAATAAAATGGAACACTAAAAAGCCGGGAGTATACTGTAACACATAACACAAGGAAATCAGAACATCCGAGTAAAATCTGGGTCTCCTCATAAAAATGGGAGATAAGACAGGTCTGGTTTTTGTTTGTTTTTACACTTTTGTTGTTGTTGTTGTTTATCAGCTTCATGTTACAAGCATCACACAATTTGGAGATCTACAGTACGATCAGTTCAGTCAAATTTTTAGGATGTTGCAAGTGTACCCTCAACTGTTTATCAAAAAGGTCCTTTTTGTGGTATTGGGTTTTCTGGTGGAAACCATTGTCACATTTTCCATTTTCTGTTTGTGCTACAGTATACCCTAGACATACATTAAAGTTGGGGTATGATTACCTGAAGGATGATGTTCTATTGTAACCCAGGAGGTTAATTTAAGTGGAGTCTCTGTGAATGCTGCATCCCCCTCTCGCCCCTCTGCAAATAACCTAGAAAAAAAATTAAGAAGAGTGTGCATGTGAAGTGCATTCAAGGTTTCATGGTTCTTCAGAAAATATGGAAGAAACTGTAATAAACCAGCCAAAACTACAGTAAATCTTGTTGTGGAATGACTGTAAAAGATTGAGGGATACACTGAGATAGTGGTCCATAACTACCCTGTAGAGTACAGACTACAGTTTTATCAACATACTGTACTGTGTAGGTCCTTTCAATGTGAACTGCTATCATTTTAGTAGGATTTCTCTGAAAGGGGGGCATGCAATGTGGGAATCGTCTAAAATTCAAGACAACTCAGTGCCATGACGTACATATGACAAACTTTGTATCAGTGAGGAGGACCAAAATCTGTGGCAGTACAATACCATACAGTACTGTAACTTTGAAGTTTGATGACTAAGACTTACCACCATACTAAGATGAGCTAGCAGCAATCCTTTTTAAAAAAGCTCAACCTTCCCTTATCTGATATCAAAACAAATCTTGCAGGCAGTTACATTTTCACAAGTAAAAATCACCTTAAAGCTTTCATTTTCCAAGCACGGAGAAGTACAGTATGCTCAGTTGCCACGGTTTATACACAGAGTTATGTGTTGTGTGCCCATACTTGCTGGCACAGTGCATCTAACAGAGTGGGGATAAGGTTTGGAATCTAAAATTACTTACACATACTGTATTGTTGGTGTAAAGTTCGACCTTCCACGACATGATGGCAAATTATTGTTATGGTGGAGCCCTGTGATGGCAAAATTTAAAGAGCAAACAAGCAATGTGAGCGGTGATGGTAAATACCATGGATGCATCACAGCTGTGAAGTCATAATGGGTTTTAAAATCTCCTGCAATGTGTTTTATTGAGAGAAGTTGGCCTGGGAGATCAGGGATCTAAGGGAGGGGTAATCCCCTACAGGCCTTTGTAAATTTTAAAATTGGGTTGGCCTAACAGTAAATCCAATCTGGTGCTATAATGCTACCTTTTGAAGTAAATTTTGGAGTGTTACAAAATTTCTCTACTTTTTGGACCTAAAAAATTTGGCATCAGTGGGAGACAATGTTTTCTCTTTGAATTTTTTTCAGAAATTAGGTGTTCTACATGCAATCTAGTGTCACAGAGTATGCTACGCTTTGAAGCAAAATTTGTGTTACCACAGTAAGTTACAAACTGTATTTAAGGATCTGAAAAAATACAGTAGCATCTGTGGGGGGTTTGCATGTTTAGCAGAGGCAAAGGCCATGCTGCTAGAATTGAATGGGACTGTAACTAGCCAACTTTACCCAAGAAAAAGGCAAAAAAGTCCATGTGTACACTGTAACCCATATTTTCAAGGTGTGGCCAATTTCACCCTCTGCGACCATCTCTTTGGTCATTAACATTTAGATCAGCAATGCATACTCATTTATATCCATTTCATTTGGTGAATCATAACTATCAAGGGCCAAAGCCAAAAATGGTCATCACCAAACCTAAAAATTGAGCAATTTCGATTTGGTTCAATCCACCCATGGTATAATTTAGACTACAGTCCAAAGTTATAAAATCTGAAGAATAAGTTGTGATTAAATTGCATTATCAGTGAGATGCGGTCATTCAAAGATGCAAATTGCAGCAAATTGCTCATTCAAAATGTGGTGGGATGGAATTAGGAAAAAAGGACATAACAACATACACATTTTGAATTCCCTTCTTTTTCTGTGTCAAAATGCTTTAGTAAACACAATTTATGCACTGAGAAAATACTAAAGATACTTTTAATATCCATAGTAAAAATTAAAATGAAAATGTCTAATTCTGTCCCACCACATTTTTTTACATTCCTTTTTTATTTTCAATGGTACAAAAGTTGAAAAAATTATTGAAACTTTCCAAAATATCAACTGTGAATGAAAGTGACACTTCTGAGTGCAAAAAAAGTCAATATAGTATTTAGGGTAGTCATGGTGATTACTCAACACTTTTGTGGTGGGACGGAAACAAGTGTGGTGGGACGGAATTTTAGTTAAAAGGTAATTTTAAGTAGTATGCCCTGATAGATTTACTCATGACTTGACTTTTGTGGTCAGAGTCATGTTTTTGACAGCTTTTGTAAAAACTATGGCATACTTCTCCACCTTGTATTTAGTTTTGAAAGTACATCATGCATAGTTCCAAAATTTGTGGGTCCCCAAATATGGTCCCCGATGGTTTTTGTCAAATTTCTTTCTGACTTGTTTGTGTACTATGCACCTTCTTTCTCTCACCTCCCATGAAGGAGATCTAAAACCTACATTAATTTTTGAAATTATTAAGAACAAATGTCTTTCCCAACTAAAAAATTAAAACCTGTTGGTCATTGCCCATAGGGTCAACAATCTCCGTGTTCTAGGCCCATTTTCCCCATTTTTGCCATGGGACCAATTTTGGACTCTATCAACTCAGTCTTTGAAGACATTTTGGGTAATGTTTGCCCCCTGCTTATTGCCATGTAACCAAATACCCTGTACTGCTGAGCAAAATTATGAGGGCCTTGGGCCACTTGGTCTAGGGCCCACATGGGCCCAAAGTTTGAAAAAATCACTTTCGGAAAGGAAAAACTGCATTTTTGAAGACCTGTACTTTCAGAAATATGGTCGGCACTTCAGTTTTTACATCAGATTCTGTTCATATGTCTTTAACTCACTAATAAATTTTCAGCTTTTTTTCTTATTCCTGTGAACTGTAATGGGCCTGCAAAATCATGCAAAATGGCAATAGCAGTTCTCACCTGAAAAAGCACCACATTGCGTAATACTTTTTGAAAGGGCGGTAACTATTGAACAGGTTGTGGCACTGAAAGTTTCTATGAGTTGGTTTTGTCTGTGATGTAAAGTTCTGAGGAAGTTTCATGAAAATCTAAGCAGGTTTCCATGGAACCCATACATAATGAACAGGCTTCACTTAGTTCCGTCCCACCACACTGACACACTTTTGAAATATTTGCATAGCTCTCTCAAATGAAATGTGATTTATTCGATTGTTTTCATAGTGAAAGAAGAATAATCAGACTTCATTTCAATCTTGAAATTTTAACTTATATCTTTCTACTTTTGATAATAATTAAATATTACTGTAGTCACATGTTTCTGATTGTGTGAAAGTTATCATTCCGTCCCACCACATCCATAAATATGTGTTACTATGGTAACAGCTTGACATTTATGTTACTTTTTATTGTGCCTTTTAATACTCTGTAACTGACCAGTTTTTATGGAATCAATGAATTAATCACAGAAGCTACATGTAAACAGGCACTAATAAAAAAGGCTATCAAATTCCGTCCCACCACAACATGGTAATTTTGGCTTTGGCCCTCAACCAACCTGGTGGTTGCAATTAGTACTATGATTTTCACACAACCCATGTGGCTTGGAAGTTTGAGACAAGCTCTCAGCCTGCAAGCTGGTCACTCGTGCAACAGAGTGAACAGACCTCAAGCAGAAGCATGGTGGTCATTATTCAGTCATCTTTGTGTACAAACATAATTAGTTATCCCTTTTTCACCGGCTCATTGATAATTTTTTGGGGAACTCAATCAACGAATGAATCATTTTAAATCAACTGGAACTCTCTAAATCATCTTTTTCTGAAGATACACTGAAAGATCCCCTACTAAGCCTTTGTTTCTACAATTGGCCCTACTATCTACTGTAACACTTGTTTAAACCAACCTCTATCTATCGAGCAAATAGTCTTTGGAGGGTGCAAATGCCTAGGCTTTAACTAATATTGATCTCAAGATACCTGAACAAAAAGTTCTCTGAAAAATTGTGGATTATTAGTTGCAAGCTTGAGATGGCTAAAAGTTGCTTTTCCCTTAGAATTCGTGTCAAGCACGTGGGTGGTTTGGGAGGTTGAACCCACTATGACTCAAAATTGAAATGCAAAAAAAAAAAAAACACCTACAGTAAAATGGAAGTTTTTCTCCCTCCCCTTGGGCTTCCCCTTATGCTGTGCTCCACAGCCCCCCTTCCATGACACAATCCTGGCTATGCTACGTAGTACGTACTACGTACTGATGCATAGTGTAAAGCCAAATTGCTGTGTGCACAGCTGGCCACTGATCTTCAGCCGGTACAGTACACATGCCATTGCAAACACAGTTTTGTCCAATTATTACATTCACAGCAAATATTTGCTATGAAATACTCAAAAATCAGTGTGCCACTCCACCTTCACTGGCCATCTCAATGTACAGGAGCTAGCCTACTACTTATGGCATTTCACATGGGTTCAGACTGAAATGCTGCTGGGAAGCTCGACCCACCCACGACAGGTCTGTCAATTTGGACCCTAGGTAGTTTTCGCCTGTTATTTTCCGCCCATAAAAATCTTGGGGCCAAAAGTAATGTTTGAACTTACATGTGTTAAAAATAACTTTTAACATCAAATTTCAAATCCAAGTACTGGACAAACCTTTGCCGCACCCCTGGATTTTGCAACGCTGGTGGTATGCATCCATAGGCTACAATCAATGTATATGTATGTCCCACCCGTTCGGATGCAGAAAAAAATTCATAAATCTCTGCCTGGAGATACCATTCTCCAGGTTTCTTCATGTAAATCTAAATCTCAGAGTTTGGCAGCCTGGCAGGGTGGGCCCATGGGCCTAAGCTACTGGATAACGGAATTTAGTATACTCAGTGTACCGTCGAGTGCGCACCTAAAAGCTCTGTCATTTCAAGATTTTTACACGTTATGTTAATGCAGATGCGCACTCGACGGGCCCGCGCACTCGACGGTCACCCCATCATACATTAGGCCTAGGCTACTACTTGTAGGCATTTGGCTACAAACGTACCTGAAGGCAGACAAAAAATTAGTCATTTTTTGTGATTTTGTGCGCCCTGTATTGGCCTACTAGGCTGTAAGCAACAAAAGTAAGTAGAGTTACTCGGTCTAGCTTAGGCTGAGCTTTATATGACCAAAGTGCTAACTACTAACGTTACTAGTTAGGCTACTACTAAGTACTAAGGTAATAGGCTAATTTAGTACTGTTGGCCTAGCCTAGGCCTACGATATTTTTGTATGTATAACAACTTTGAACTCTGACCTAGGCTTATGTTCATATTGTTCTTCGATGGAAACCCTTAAATATGAAAAGTTTCGACTATAAGCCTGTAATAAAGGACTTACTCACCCTTTGCTGTCAGGTTCTGTGGCCACAGTTACTTCGATGACAGCAAATTGAAGGAATGCTCGGCTACCGCTGTCTTCCTTCCACGGACGCTACGAACGATTCGGAGAATCAACCTGCACTTCTTATCGGTTGTCCTTCTGTGCCTTTTCCGAGCAGATAGTGTCAGTGTACTTCTGTCACTATCGATTTCACAGCACATGAAAGTTTCTGTCTTGCGATAGCCATGTTATTTTACGTTCTGTTTGTGTGGTAACTTGCTTCCCCGAATATTTTGCGTTCAATTAATGCAATGTAAACTGACTGCTGTACTGCAGTACTGCAGTGCAGTGTACTGTAATATAACGACGTACCGTTGAGATTGTGTATGAGTATATGTGTGTGTACAGTACATACCACCGTGCGTTTGAACATTTGTAAACAATATCATGTGACCAATATCCACCAATCAGTATAGCCTTCGTTTTGAATTGAGACGGAGACTAACTGTCAATCATGAATGACGTCAAAGAAGTGTTCAGTCAATGGAAAACTCGTATGATCCATTATCGAGCTTCTTTTTGGGGGGAATACTGCTGCCCTGTGATTTGTTCAACTATTGCAACTATTGTCAAATACGGGCAATGGCTATGAGAATCGGGTAATCTGATTTTCAATACTTTAATGATGTAGGGTGAGAATGTCTTCCCGTAAGTCTGCTTGAAAATTCATTTCAACACACCGTGTAACGTGACAATTCTGTCAATAAGTGTTACTAATAGAAGAAAAATCATCTACTTCATTTCATCCAATGGTAGTGGTACATTTTATCTGATTCTTCTGATCAAAATAGCGACTGCTATAAGATCCCCATAGGCCTTAATTTTTTTCAAAAGTAAAATCATATATAGTAGGAAGTTGGGGCACACAATTTTTCAATATATATTGAATTTAGCCAAGAGTCGCAATGGAGTAAAATTCATTAGCATGTTTTCAATTCCGGTTTGTAGTTTCCCCGAAATGATGCGGGATTCATCGATTGGCAGTGATACATTTTATCTGGTAATTTTCTGATCAAATAGCGACTGCTTAGATCCCCTATAAGTCTGGGAAATGTCATTTTCGACTGTCTCAGGGGTCCGATTTTTCAAAATTTTCTGTTCGCTTCGCGCCAACCAGCGGTGAAGTTCCGCGCAGATAGTCTTCCTAGCAGCATTTTAGTTTCAAGTGAACAATTTTTGTGCAAACAGACCCTCGAATTAGTGATTTCTAAGACCCCTATAAGCAAAGGTTTTGACTGTCTGAAGTGGTCAGGTTTTTCAAAATTTCCTGCACGCTTCGTTCCAACTTATGGTGGTGCTCCATTTACACCGCTTCATAGCAGAATTTAAGTTTCAAGTGATCATTTTTTACGAAAGGAAACTCAAAATAGCGAATGCTTAGATTCCCACATCAGCCCGGGAAATGCCATTTTCAACTGTCTGAGCGGTCGGATATTTGAAAATGTTTTGTACGCTCCGCGCCAACTAATGGTGGCGCTCCGCTTAGTCTTTCTGGCTGAATTTTAGTTTGGAACGAACGTACGTTTATCTGCAATTGAAACTTAAAAAAGCGACTGCTTGGATCCCTTTTTTAAGCCTGGGACATGTCATTTTTGACTGTCTGAGGGGTACGAATTTTCAAATTTTCTGGACGCTCCGCGCCAACCAGTGGTGGCGCTCCGCTTTGACTGTCCTACGGGCAGAATTACATTTCTCGGGCAAAAATCTTGTGCCCCAAAAGTGAAATGCTCCCCTACGCCCCTGGAAATACTTCACTCAGGCGTGCACTGGACTTAAAGCGGCCCCCTGGACCCCAGGCTGATTGGGCCAACAGTCTAAACCCTGTACAAACATGGGCCGATTTTCCTAAATTTTTATCCAAATCGTTCGTTCATTTCACCTTTTTGCATCGAATTGACCATTGATTTAATTAACTATGCACCGACCTAAACAATGGTCAAACCATTGACCTCCAACTTTGGTCAAAATTTACTAATTTATGGTAAGATCTAACCATTAATTGGTCACTTTTTGACCATACCATTGAGTCGGTGCATAGTTGACCACAGTGTTTTTAGAGTGCACTCTGTGGTATTGAGTTGGATTCAACCTCTCTGAAAGAAGGATGATTATTCTAAACAGAGCGTCACCATAGGTTGGCACGAATTGTACAGAAAATGAAGTAGCCCATGAAGAGAAACCTCCTTGAATATCCTGTTTAAAAAGGCAAATATACTTCTTTGTTACAGTAGTAGAGTCCATGCCCAAAGTCCAAAAGCTATTAGTAGCTAACAGTCGTCAAATCACCTTGAAAGTATAAGACGACTTGGTTTGTCGGCACCGCAACCCGTCTAGACGTTCGTCTTGTTTTACAATGAATCCGTTATGCGTAGTAAGGCTTGGTTGTTGAATGCATACAGGCATTTGATGTAAAATTGATTTTCTTTGCGACTTTACCACTCATGATACGTTTTATAGGTAAATGAAAATAATGGAGTAGTGAAGTCAACACTTATTGCCACAACAATGAGTATATTTCTTTCTGAAGGCTACAATATGGAATGAATAAACTCGAACGATTGCACTTTTTTTCTTTTATCATTCTTGTTGTTGTTGTTGTTGCAGATATTGCGGGGCATCCACTATTCCTACATGGAATGGTTGGAAGGCTTTTGATTGTAAGCTCATGTGAGCTTGTTATGTAGTTCTCCAACAACGGAAGTACTTCCATGATGTGTAGGAATCTTTCTTTATAACAATTCTGCGCCTTAAGTTGCCAACGCACATTGTGTGAGTCCCCTGAAGGTGTGAGTCCCCTGGTGGGCTGGTAACTGCAAGAGAAGGAATTCTGACTGTAGGCTGATTTGCAGTTAAAAAGGGCGAACGCTGTTTCTTGCGTTGCCTCCCTTCAGTATGCGAATTTACAATCCTGAAGTTTGGTAAAAATTCAGTAATGTGACGTGCAAGTTCAGTGGCCAATCATGTACTGTTGCGCATATCAGGCTACACCCAGGCGGGAATGACAGACTGTACCTGGGATCTGTTATCCAAATAACTCCTCTCTGATGAACTAATGCAAAAGCAAAGTCGGCTAGTTAACTGGTCCACCCGACGTTGCTTCATTCCGGCGCGCAACCGACTTCGTCGGCTGGGCAGCCGATTTTAGTGACAAGTCTTTGTCAAGTGGGAGGAAAGCCGGAGTACCCGGAGAAAAACCCACGTACATCGAGCGGGACTTGAACCCATGCACAGCAGCTGGAATATACCACTCTGCCACTCGACGACCCAGATGAGCTAATGCACTGAGAAGGCTATTAAATGTTAGAGGTTATCGTGTTACAAGAGCTTAATAAACGATTTGATCCTCGCACTTGTCTATTATTTGGTTGTATTGATTTCTCATTATCGTGAGTCTTATTGTTAAAGGTAACAGCTAATCGCCCCGAACTACAGTTCTATCCGGAGTGTAATTCCCACAGTCGTTTTATTGACATCAAATTTAAAAAAAAATGCATTTATAGTAGGCCTAGTTCGTTTATCACAGCATGCACAGGGAGTGTTCTGATTACACATTAGCTTCTTTTATGTCTACAATGGTATATACGAAGAGAAAACACTAGAAATGTCTCTGGGTAAGAATGAGTTACTATGAAATAAAGCAAAGTTTGCCTGTCGGTGCACTTCGGTAACCTAAAATGACCTCTGACCCCACACGACATCAACAGGAAAAAGAGGTATCTTCTATTTAATGTGAGTCACCAGCATCTTAAGAATGGATCCACTGAAGTTTTTCTGCATTGATACAGTTCACAAAGTTTTGAGCTTTCAGTTTTCACTCTCGGGGACCTTTGACGTCCCGGTCGGAAACAACGGAGCCTGTTAAATTACTTTGGAGTTTGGACCACCAAGGTTCTGCTCATTGAAATAATGTACACAGGCAAAGTGTGTGGTTCTAGTATAAAAAGACTTTTCTGCCAACGTCAAGGAATGAAACTTCAAACAACATCTTACCTTGAAATCAGGGACATCGATTACTTGTCGGGGGGGGGGGGGGGGCTCAGCAAGCTGCGACATGGTCCATGTAAACTGTTATCATACGAATGATGTAACATGTGACCAGTGGTATACTTAGCACTCAGTCACCGCTTTCAGGTGCATGTATCCAGCCTTGTATAGACGAATCCGGAGAGCAAGTGATGGTCTGATTTCAGTCGGGCATATAACTGGGGTCTATCACCTTTAATCTTTCAATTTCTTGCTTACCTGAATCATGGATGGTTGTACACTAAATTGTATCTTGATTCCTTCAATTTTATTGAATATGAGGGTTTGTAATTCATGCAGACAATAAATGGAGACGATTTAAGGCTAATGGACCCCACTATAATGGCTGCCTATACAGTCACTAACACAGGCGCTGATGGAATTCGTCTACAGAGGTCAGTCACGTGACGTCAGCGCTTTTCAGATTAGACAAACTGGATGGAATTGATCATGCGCAATAAGTGTTTTACCGATACGCCCGCACGGCAACGCCTTAGTGACGATTATTTTACAATGGACGCCTGGATGGCAAAACAGAAAGACCCACATCCCAGTGACGCCAGTGCATGGCCTTTAGTGGCAGCCCTATTGTCAAATTGAGGAGATATAATCCCCACTCTCTTCGCCAGTGTTTGAAATGACCTTTAATTGAGGTATTTGGACACTGTTGGCTGGTTGGCAAAATACGGGAATTCTTTATCTTAGTGAATGTGTCACTTCAAAAGAGAGGAAATCCACTGCAAGAAGGGTGAAATTTACTCCAAAAGAGCGAAGTTTCACTCTTGATGGATTGCCCGCCAGTGCACGGGCGACTCTTATAAAAAAGAAATCCCCACAGGCACTCACTTAAGCCTGAATTGTCACTCTTCTTGGAGTGAGTGTAACTGTTCTTGTAGTGACATAACACTCTAAAATAGTGAACTCCCACTTTGCACTTTATTAAATAGTGATTAAATTCACTCATTTAGAGTGTATCGATGGAGCTATAACCGGTCCCATGATCTGCCAAAAAGTACACTCTGAAAACCAAAGAGTGGATTAAGTCACTCTTTAATAGAGTGAAAAGTGTGAATTTCCTCCATACGAGTAATCATTCACTCCAAGAATAGTGAAACTCACTCCAAAAAAAGAGTGTAATTCACTCCAAAAAAGAGTGGAAACTTACTCTTAAACGTGTGCCATCACAGGGATCACTCTTTTTAAGAGTGGTCCCTGAGGGCACTCCGTGAAAGAGTGAATATTCGCTCTTTTAAAGTGAATTCCACTCTTCTTTGAGTGAATTTCACGCCTCTTTGAGTGAACTTTTCAACTTTCACTCTTCTTAACAGTAAAATTTCACTCTTTTTGTTTTTAGAGTGTAAGACAAATCAATTGAACATTTTCTACCAACCTCAAACATTTTTACAAGTTGGGTTATAATCGGCAATATTTGTTGTGCTAACACAACTGTTTGGAAACTGACAAGGGACTGCAAAATAATGCCATTGATTGACTGCGATGTAACGCGAGTTAAACCAAATATTATAATACAATAACCAGAATGAAGACCCCCCCCCCCCCCCACTAGTACGCTCTCATTTGGCAGGATTTGCGGACACTAATTAATCAAGATGAAGTAAAAATACAGAACTGTAAAATTAAATATAAAACCAAAGCCTATATAATCTATTCTTAAACTGTTTAAAGACACATTTTCTGTGTTTAATGCACTATAGCAATAGTAAAATGTTGTGCCGCGATGTAGGGGCCCTGCTGCAGGACATTCACACGTGTTGAAGTTTTGTTCGCATGTCAATCAACCGCAGAAGCAGCAGGATTCAGACAAGAGCGGTGGCGGCGGCCAGAACGTCAAAATTGGGAAGGGGAACACTAACGACAAAGAAAAATTTTAGGTCAAAAATTTTCGCGCACAGAATGAAACCAAGCGTGAAGCCGGCGCTTCTCGGGGTAGCGTCCAGGTGGCGAAGCTCCGGTAGGTGTCCAACCTCCGAAGCTCCCGGAAGTGCCGAGGTTTAAGTCCCTGGCTAAAAAAAAAAATATAGCCTCGGGAGAGGCAACTATTGTGAGGAAAGGAAATATTTAATTGGGCAAATGCCCCTTGTCTCACCATAGCTCCTCCACCAGTCGAGGGCAACCATGGGCGTACTTAAATCAAGGGTTTAGGAAGGGGGGGGGGAGGGCGGAGGGAGACGTTCTTATGGGGTATGGGATAAGCTAACAGGGGTTGAAAATATGTTGAGTGAAAGTATGCCTTTACCCACTTAATTCAAGGATAAACATTTTATCTGTTCCCTTCGTAAAATGTCAAACATTTGCACTTATTTTGATAGATAGCAGATTGCACATAGGCCTGCTCACCCTGCAATATTTAAGTTAAGCAGTTGCCCTAACTTGTTTTGAAGCAATCTTCAAGGTATCTTTTCTTCAGTGTTGCAAATTCAAGGTAAACCAAGCGGTTCCTTCAAGTAATTTCCATATTTGGGGAGATAAAAGATTGTCACATGACTCTCAAGAGCCAATTTATCATAAAACAGGACAGTCTATTACACTACCTCAACAACCAGTTTCGAAACGGTATTTATTCCCTCCACAATCGAAGACAGCTTCCTGCGCATGTGCATGAAATACCTTACTGCAATAGAAGTATATGACATCAGTATGATATTGACCTCAGAAATGAAATACTTGAACACATCCCCGGTACAACACTGCGGAAGGTTCACTCCTTTGTAACAATATGCCTTTCACACGTATTCAACTTGCACGGCATTCAAGAATCAGGGGTTATGAAGCTATCTGACAAGGGAAGAAGTGCTAGCTATATATTTACCTTCTCGTTGATAATACGTATCTGCATTTACACAAGAAGTTACAATCAACAAGAGGCCGAACTAAGTTCAAAAGAGACTGCAAAGTGCTGAAGTGAAGGGCATTACTCAGCTGAATCTATAACACATATAGTGACTGCTCTTAAAGCAGTGGCCTATTACTTCGACTCGCAGCTGCTAACGGCTTCAAGGTCGACAATATATCGTTGTTGAATTTTCTTTCACAAAGTTGCAGTGGTTGATAAAGTTAGCCTGGACGACGTGAAGATGAATCGCCTTGCCTGTGTAATTTTTATTCTCTCACTGTATTATGCCAAAGCAACACAGCCCACGGTGACATTAAAAGATGGTACTGTGTTACAAGGCATCAATGAAGAATTTAAAAGCGATCTTTTACCAGTCCAAGGAAAATTTGAATCATTCTACGGAATACCGTACGCAGAGCCTCCTGTCGGACCTCTGAGGTTTAAGCCTCCCCTTCCCAAGGAATCTTTGGAGAGCCCTTTTGATGCTGTCAAAGTTGGCCATTCTTGCATGCAAGCAGATCCTGAGACACATGGTCTGCGAATGATAAATGAAGACTTTTCCGAAGACTGTCTTTTCTTGGACGTAATTGTACCCAAACCGACGGTAAAGTAACTTACTAGTCATGCATGTGTTTCAAAGCAGACGCACAGCAAGTTTTGGCCCGGGAATAGTCATGGCCGTACGGGACTACGGTCACTTGGAGGGGTGATTTTTTGCGCGATCCCACCCAGTGTGTAGTCTCTGCAAGACAAAAGCACATGGTCTATGTCAATGTTCCCAAGGTTTGCTGTTACCGAGGTTCCATGTTCCCGAATCTTGGGCACATCGCGCACTTCTGGGAAGATCGAACCCCGGAAATAACGAACCTTGTCATCGCCCGATCATCGAGATATACGAGAACGGACAACATTGAACCTTAGGAACACTGAAGCCCGGGAACATCGGGCAGACCCACTAGACCCCCTAAAGCATCGACTCAGGCTGTCCGATTAAGCAATGCTTTTGCCAATGAGGTTAAGGTGCCGCAGCCTTCCCGTCCCGTACGGCCATGCCATGGGCCTGAAGTAGTTAGAATAGATAGAGACACATATTGTCTTCATTAACAGGGATTACTAACAAGCATAAGTGATGGTGGGCGTACGTGAACAAAAGCCCCAATGCTGTCTTGAGTGTCATCTCGTGGGTTTCGGTTGGTAAGTATTTCAGGAAAGAAGGGATGAGACCAAACGAAAATCATCCGAAGTTGCTCGGGAGGGTTGGAAAAAGTTTCCTTTTCAGGCATAAGGTAAATTTTCCTCAACCACTTCTGTATTTATCTTCATGTACGTAACGTGCAAACTTCACTTCAGTTGTCCAAAATTGCTCTTTATTACTCAAAATTTTCAGCAAGAAGCATGCTAGCTCTTTCCGTGGCACCGATATCATAGGCGGTGGAAGCGAGGAGGGGGGGGGGGCAGGGGGCCTGGCCCCTCCAATAATTTTTCATGACATTTTCGGGGGGGGGGGCATGGCCCCCCAATAACTGAATGTCGCAAAATAAATTTTTCAAAAGTAATTAAACAAATTTAAGTTGCTTTTATTACAAACTGAAATACTCCCCAACGCCCCTGGAAATACCTTATTCAGACGTTCACTGGAACAGCTGCTTGCAACATTCAGCAGGATTCCTGATTTGCGATCCTAGTATACATAGTCCAGTGGGGTAATGAACTGAGCTAATCAGTATCTTAAAAGTGTGTTTTAATCTTAGAAAAATCACAGTTTTTTTGTCACCAGAATTAGAGACAAGTAAACCTGGCAAATGCCATTTCCAGCCATCTGGGAGGCTTTAAAATCCAAAATTTTCTTTGTACGCTCCGCGCCAACCGATGGTGGCGCTACGCTTAGATAGTAAACTCCAGCCACCCCTTACAAAAGTATCCAGCCCCCCTATGGACTCCTACCAGGGCTTTCCCCCCTGATCTCACCAGCGGCCCTTAAAAGGGCCCCCCGGACCCCACGCCGATGGGGGTTGTGCTTCGGGCAAAACCGGACGCCTTACGGCGTCAGCATTATGTCGGCTGCCGAAAACTTTTGCCCCCCCCCTCCCCCAATAAAAACATCTTCCGCTGCCTATAGGTATGTTGCTCGGGACGTGATGTTATGTATATGCTTTGACTTCCTACCAGCTCAATGGCATTGTGCTTAGTCAGTTAGTACTAATACTATACTCATGCTTTCAACTACACAAGAAAAACGCACAAGAAGAACGGAATCGAAGCATTGACTCAGGAATGAAATAGGTTAATTGGCAAGATGTTAGACGCATAAAACAAGGAGTTGCAACTCCCTGCATAAACAATGCAAGGCGGATTCTATATTGACGTATCTTAATAGCCCAAGTAGCGGACTGTGGGTAGCTAGAGCTTATGTGATCATACTATTATGGTAGAAATGTCTACTTCCATTTTAAGAGCTTTTTGTACCTACAAATTCTGTGAGATGTGTCCGAAATTTTAGGTGAAAGAACCTCAATAGAAAGTCAGTACTGCAGATCTTTAACGAAAGAGTTGATTTCAGAAAGAGGGGAGGTTGTACCAGGGTAGAAATATGTCTCTGGTAGTATCAATCATTTGACCGTCACGACTTTGGAAAATTTTATGTCGAAAAGCAACGGGGCTTTGGGAAATTTTATGTCGAAAAGTAACAGGCTGTTTGTAAACATAGAAGTAGTCAACCTCTGAAGAAATCTGGAGTCGAATGACACAGTTGCTTCCGAGGTAGTGCTTCCATGAGTAGAGGGTGTTGAAATGTTGTATATCATATACGGTACAAGACTGAATTTTTATTGCGTTGGAGGACTAAGAATCCGGAATCTCGTATTTCCCTTTTGGATAACCTCACGACAATTGCGAAACCAAATTTATGTGAAACAACCACCGGCACTTGGTTCAATTCGATTCCAAATACAGTTCAAAACGGTTCAAGTCCTTTCCTTTAGTCAACTCTTACGACAGTTGGGAAATACCAGGCGCGGATCCAAGGGGGGGGGGGAGGGGCTGTTAAGGCCTCAGCCCTCCCCTTTTCGCCACATCAGCAATAAAAACGTACGGGAACTTGGCAGTTCAACTCACTCACACTCCGATTTTCTTTTAAGTCAGCCCCCCTTTTTTGGAATGTCTGGATCCGCGCCTGAATACCGTTGGCATATTCTACCACCTTCAACCAACAGGGGAACAACAATGTTCGGTTTTGTGGGCCCACAACCGGCCAGTCATGGAATGAGTAAAACGGTCTTATGTGCGCATTTTACCAGCGGTAGTCGGGGACAAGCTACTCGCCATACACGACATCTCTACCCTACCTGGGCCGGGTGCAGTTAAATGTCTATCCCAGGGCGACCCTCAAGATACAAGTGAATATCGGAAGAAGGGACTGTGTAAGTTTCAGTTTATAAGGCAAAATTAGTCGTTCCTAGCAACCAAAAAGACCTGTATTTTATATTTTATACCTGATGAGATTACTTCTCTTTAAAGGGCTAATCCTCTCACCCCAAACTGCAATTTTGTATCAGTCCACAGAAATTCTCAATTGGCCTAGTAGCTCTTTGATTGACAGAAAGTTAAAAAATGCAGAGTTCCAAAGCTGATATTACACCGGATGTACTGATTTGGGCTTGTTTTGATTACACATGGGGTCTAGATTCTTGAATGCTCAACCTGAAGCCATAAACTTATATTGCCTCTGGATGAGGATGAACTTTAGAGAGTTGTGGGAGTGGCTTAAGTGAATAGGTCAGGGAAATTGAAACTGTTTGGGGTGAGAGAATCCTCAGCCATTTTAAAGATTCAGGTGTTTAACTTTGTTCTTATGGATTATTTTTTGCAGCCAGAGAAAGCCCATGTTTTTGTTTCCATTCATGGCGGAGGCTTTACAATCGGTGCCGGCCAAATGGATTTGGGTGATTTCTTGACATTTGCTGGCTACGGTAACATAATCGTTGTGACGATAAACTATAGGCTCGGACCGTTTGGGTTCCTAACAACAGGTAAGTTGAGCCAACTTTGAGAACGACAGACGTATGGTAACGAAAATGACAAATTTAGATATATATGAACATATTTGCCAGGGATTTAGTTTGTCGGGTCTGCCTGAATGCATACTGACTAGTATGTGTAAACTATCGAGGTCAGTTCATTGGCATTACAGGATAGTTACTTAGACGGGGTGTTACGGCTCAGTTAACCGATTGAAAGGGAGTGTGCTTTGTGAATGCACAGGGTGCTTAGGTGACATTGCCACTTACTTTAACACTGTGGCTAATTTTTGGAACAGGTACTAAACATTTGGGTGGAAACGTTTTTATCCTTTTAGGTGCACCGAGAAACATATTTCCCTACCACGTAATTTACAAAGTGATTGAGCCTCCTTACCGGGCGCCCTCTTCCTACTACTGCAAAGTTGAAACATGTATAAAAAGAACTTGTTTTGAAGTTGATGATGTCTATATTTTACTGTCACGGAAGTCGCGCTGGCAAAAGTGCGTTCACGGCCGGTCAGACCATGGTCAGACTATAAACAACAGCATCATAGGGTTAGAGGTGTTGTGAATATGAAGTGTCAGTGATTTTTGCATTGTAGGCCTAATATGTGTCCCAGAAGGTGCGTTCCCACGAACCTACTGTTGCCTCGAGTTGCCCGGGTAACTCATTAAATAGCAAGGTCAACTCACCGTTTTCCTCGTGTGAACGGGGCTAGGGCTAGGGCAAACTCGAGGCAAGTTTGCCCCACGAAGGGAGGTGGGTTGAGATGAGCTTGCTCGAGGCAAACCTTCCAGAGTAAATAAACATTTGGCCTCATGCGGTCAGGTGTTGACCGATTGATGAGTTCCCGGTACATATCAGTCCCGTGCAATGTACCCATTGGCGTTGTCTAATCTACAAGCTATGTGTGTTCTAGTGTGTCCAAAGTAGCATTGACTTCATTCTAGTCAGTGTTTATAACACTTTTCAAAGATTGGCAATAGGTTGGAGAAAGATTGGAGCTATACATGGAAGAAGCAAACATCGAAAGAATGTTCGGGAGGGGAGAAAGTACTTTTGGAGCGAGAACGCATCCCTCATTAGAATGGATTGAGTATGCTAGGAACTCTCTTATATACTCGAAGATGGCAGAGAGAATACCGCGAATCAATTCTTCTATAAAATGAACAACTTAAAAAAGGAGTAGGCCTACCCTAAGTACGAAGAACGTATTTCCTTGAGCGCTGGTAATTGTACGATTGCTATCACTGGTCTGTTGGTAAGTAACATGTGAGTCAAGTTGTTTTTCTATGGACCACTGCTAGAAGATGCATGCCATTAGACTTCTTAGACATTAACTTCTTGGAAAAGGCCAAAATTTCTTGTGGGCGCCCGTCAGTGCCACAGGACCAGCATGTGTTTAGGAGTATATAGCCAAAGGAGGATCCAGCCTCTAGCTCATGTACGGCATAGTTTGAAAGGAGGCATTTTTGGAAGGGCAGAAAATCTTTTATTCTGTCCGAAAGACTGTGCCACCAAAAGTTGGCACGGAAATTACAGAAAATTTTGAAAATCGCAACCCTCAGACAGCGGGAAGTTGCATTTCCCAATCTTGAATGTGGAATACAATCAATCATAAGTTTCAGCTTTTGTTTGCAAATATGTTCACTTCAGTAAAACATAAAAACAAACTGTTTTGCCGAAATCACTAATTAAAAACATGAATGAGATCGGACTGAACTTGCGTGCGATGTGAAATGACTGAAAACCCAGTGAAATTGTCCTGCTCCGCCCTCCCCCCCAATGACCTCGCAGATGAAAAATATGACATTAAAAATACAAATATAAATAAAATTATGAAATGTAATATATATGACGTCAGTAACTAAATTTATAATCTTATTGTCAGGGGTGGCGCCAGGATTTTGCCCGACAGGGGTCAAGCTCCCCGACAAAGGGGCCAGCATTTCAAAGCCCCGACAAAGTTTGTTGAGTTACTCCCGGTGGGACGTGATTTGGCAGAATTTGAGGGGCTTTCTTTTTAACCCGTAGTTTATTTTGAAGAAAAAATCTTAAATTTTTGTAATAAATTTGGATTTTGTAAAGACCATTAAAAATTGGCGTGTTTATGGAAGAATCTGTCCTTCATATGGGCAAAGTCAGAAACGTCTTATACGCGACAGAATTCTGTTGGGGTTATATATTTAATCGTTCTAGGCTTACGTTCTTAGGTCTGAAGACGTGACTAGAAGTTTGCCCGAAATATGTGTCCCTTTTTTGAACGAAGATTTGAAAATTAAGAGCTTATTACATTGTAGAAATTTTGAACTTTAATATTAGAAAATTTTTGGGTTTTTGGTAAGGTTAGAATGACAAAATTGGGTTCTTTATTGAGTGATATGCCTTTCAAGAGCAAAATTAGGTAGAATGTCGAGGTGATTAACAGAGTTGGCTTTGGTTATTTGTTGTACTGAGTATTCATCGAAATTGGACAACTGTTTACCACTTTTAACAATCTGAAGCTTATATTTAAGAAAAATTATGATTTTGTGAAAGATTTTGGAGTTTTTCAGAAGAATTTGACCTTCTTATGAGAAAAAATCAAGTAAGAGGTGATCTGTAGTTTTGTTGGGTTACTAAATATCATCAGGCAGATCATGAAGGCCCTCGGACCACATTGAAAAATTTTCATGCGGGAAAAGTTTGGCTTCCCATATATTTGAAGTTTTATATTTGATATATTGAAAAAGTCGTGTGGGAGCGTTTCAGTTTGGGAGGGGCAGAATCGTTTTCTTTTTTTTGTCCGAAAAAAAGTAATCCTGACCGAAAGACTGTCTACGTGAAACGCACAGATATTTTTGAAAAATTGAGAACCACAGACAGCAAAAAAGGGCATTTCCCGGGCCGGTAAGTAAAAAGCAAAGTACTCATTATTTTGAGCTTTCTTTCGGAATAAAATTTCACTTTATTATATTGCCCAAAATCGAAGAATAATATGCAAGAATGCATTGTTTTGTTAAGTAATCCGTTCCACCAAAACACTATCTAAGCGGAGCGCCACCATCATTGGCGCGGAACGTACAGAAAATTTAAAAAAAAAAAAAATCTAACCCCTCAGACAGCCGGAAATGGCATTTCCCAGACTTGCAACTAGAAATGAAGTATTCCCTTTTTGATCTTTCCTTTAAAATGAAAGTTTCACTTCAATAGAAAAAAATAACATAGTACGGTAAGTGATCAGAAAATTACCAGATAAAGGGGAATGCTACGTTTAGATGTATTGGTCTTGTCTCTTTTCGGGCTGTCGGGGGAAACTATTCAACGGAATTGAAAACATACAAATATTTTTGACTCTACCCGGAATCTTCGTTGTATTTAATCACAAGATCCACTAAATGGACGATTTTTTTTATTGACTGCCCGAACTCTAGACTGTAAATGAGTTTACTTCCAAAGTATTTGAAAATATGTCGCGTTACAAAGTGGCTTCAAATAAATTTTCAGTCGGACTCATAGAGAGACATTCTCACGCTGCTGTATATCATTATTTGTGGCTCGAAACGACATCATGGCCGACTTTCATTACCGTTGCTAGAATTTGACTGTCGGGGCAGGTCAGATGGCAGACCATTGGGCACTATATGCACAGGAACAACCACTCGTCCGTTCATGTAAGGAAAATTTGGAATTGTGAGTTTTCATGAAGAATATGGTCTTCGAGTAAGCAAAATCAAGAAAATTGTCAGGGCAGGGAGCTGTGCTCCCTGGCCCGGGTGAGTGAAGTTATCAGGCCCATATCTTTTACCGTGAGCCTGTAGATAAAGCCGTCCCGACGAAATTGAATTTTCTCAACAATAGGGGGAGGTCAGTCTTTCCCTGACGGGGACTCGACCTTGCGCGCACGGATTGAAGATGGGATGACGGATAGCAGAACTAGTAAGAAGTGATGAAAAACCGATTCAGACATGCATTAAAATAGTGTTACAAAAGAACAAAAGAAAAAAAAAGTTCATAAACAGATAAAGGAAAAAACAGTTCATGATCGTCCATCCAGTAACTTCAGTCCTTTACGTTTGTCATTTTTAGGCCTCCCCGAAAAAATGTCGTCCTTCCCCGACGGGGGATGGGATAGGACAAGATACATGGAATGAGGTTTAACAGAGTTAAGAAGAAGTGATTGAAAATCGATTCCGATATGTATTAACAATTAAAATAGCATTTCAAAGCAAAAAAGTGTTCAAAACACCCACCCAGTAACTTCTGTAAGTGTAAGTTTATTATTTTTATATTTTAGGGCTCCCCGACGAAACCGCCGACTTTCCCCGAAGGGGGGGGCAGTGCCCCCCCGACGGATGGCCCCCTCCCCCTTCCCGCTGGCGCCACCACTGCTTATTGTACTATTGTAGACACATCGTCCGAGAGCCTGGACTTGAATTAAATGAAAAAATTTTTAAGGTTCAGGACTGTAGTCGATTCCGGATTCGAAAACGTGATTTTAGACTTCGATGGACTCGGACAGAGCTTGATTGTTTTCCTATTGAGAAAATACAAGGACTCGAGTCCAAGTCCGACCTCGAGTTCTTGAAAGTTGAAAATTGCCGGACTCTTGACTCGGACTCTCCCGAATTGACTACACCACTGGTAAGTGTACCAGTGCTGATATTTTTGGAGGTAAATTTTCGGATTTGTGTTACGAATCTGGGGAACAAGGTGCTACCATTTTGGGAGAAGACCCTTCTATAATAAAAAAAAAAATGAAAAATAAAAAAAAGAGGTGGAAGCCTATCACTAAATGACACGTTTTAAAATTTTTGTTTACATCGAAAGCTATGCGAGAATGTCTCGACTGCGACAAATCTTTGTAATCGTTTACATTTTTGTGAAAATTTTACTTTGAACATAACGTTTCCTGTTTTCTGGCAAGGTTGACAAGATTTGAAAGTATCAGAATACTGAGCCGTTTTTTCCATTATGTGTGCGCAAGATTTAAAACATGCAGAAGAATATTTGTTCTTTTAAAGAGTCAGCCATCCAAAATGTGTTTTTATCTCTTTCATTAGTTTCGTAAATGTGTTACCCTGACCATGACACTTTTCCATTTTGGGGCATATACTTGAAAAAAATTTGGATTTTCGACAATTTCGGCCCTTGTGTTGTAAAAAAACTGAAGTAAAGCTCGCGAAAAATAGCCTTTTTGCGCTGCTCGAATGTAAAGCGAATTTTTGGATTCTTGTTGATTTTTCATGATACTTATTTCACCAAGACTAGAACGGGTGTTTCCCTTTCGGGCATGTTTTTTTAAGATTCCGGGCACGCTTAAGAATTTTCTCAAAACCGTGCAATTTTTAAATCCCTAGTGGCGGTCCGAATTTTTCCAAATTCCTGCCCGAATTTTAGATTTTGCCGCAATGGGGAGGGGGCAGACTACCCCCGTGCCACAGTCTGACCCCTTTGCCAATGAGTTTGCTAGTTTCGATATTTATAATCACCGATGAAACAAGGGTTTCATCATTATTCTTAGTAAAAAGTTTCCCTGTCAAATTTAAGGATGGGTCCCCTTGCCACGAGATACCGTACTAGCCCGCGGCGCGAACCAAGTGTTTTCGTTCAGCTCATCTCTACGCAAAAAAAATCTGAGGGGCGAAGCCTAAGTGGGCTGCAACCACAGAGGAACTACGCAAGTTACGAGATACAGGTAGCCATTAAAGCTTATAAATGTCCTTTGGCCCCTTTCAGTCCGTTGTTATGACTCATTTTTCCTGTCATGAGTATGTAACCCCTTTTCTAATCATCAATAACAAACCGTTCTTTCTACTTCATGTTTCGGACCTTTATTTCCAATTATGAATATTGAACTTTTGCTATTATGAATAAGGAATCTGCTTTCCCGATTATGAATAAAGGACCTTATGAGCAGGTACCGGTAACCTTTTGAAACACGAAATTTGTGTTATAATATCATGTATGAATATACCGGTAAGTCTCGAGGCTCTAACCCTAACCTTTCCTCACTGTCTCTAACGTTAACCTAACCTCATCAGGTTTATCAGGTGTGATACACCGCATATCTCGAGAGACGATGCAAAACCGTACAAAACAGAACGTGAGGATTCGGCGTCAAAAACGAATCTTATGAATAATGAACCTTGTTGTTACCACTGACCCTTGTAAATAAAAAAAAAAAAACTTATGAATATCGGGTAGACTCCCAAAAATTATGCTCGTATGAGTTACAATGATATTGCTTTGTTGTCCGCTTTGCTTTCTTTCTGCCCAAAGGAGCTATAATGTACGTGGGCACGGTATAGACTACATGTTCGTAATGTAGGAAATACCCCACAAGTTTTCAACACAAATTTTGTATTGCACAGCACTCAACGGGCATGCTTGCTTGCATTTTATTGGTGCACAGCCTTTGCTGGCTTTTATTTCATTGGTGGTTTACTTCATCGCTTGCGTGCAGCACGGCTATGCCGCTCTGGGTTAACCCTGGTTCAACTCGTAGGGACACGGATCAAAAACACCGAGCTTATTTGCGGTTGAATCGTAAACTCAAGGACGATGCAACACCGGGCATCGGTGGGTTCGTGGGAACGCCGTAAGAGTGATATGCCCCGACCTTCAAAACCACAGATTTACCGTGACTCGAAGGTGATGTATGGGAAAACAAAACAGCTATGACACGGTCTGCGGGTAGCATGTACGTGGCGAAGTAGTTAGGGTAAATCGCGATATAGATGGTGTGTTAAACGTGTCGATGTGAAATGTGTAGATTACAGAAAATTCTATTATGCAATTCCTTAAATCCGAATTGGTTTTCCCAGATTTGTCACAGTGTCAACTTGACACAGCTCCCCCACACTTGACCCAAATATTTAGGCATAGCAATCATGCCGACTGAGGGTACAACTTTGCGCAGTATTAAAGGTCAGCCGCAGTCCCCCCAAAAGAATATGCTGCCACCACTGAAAAGTGGAAAACGACTCGTGTCACTCCTCTCGCCAACACTTTCCCTTAAAGGTAGTCAACTTTTGCTCTCAAACTACAAGTTATTCAGAAATTCTGAATTGGCCTTTGAACGACAGCAAGTTAAAAAGATAGAGAGCAGTATTGTAGCTCATATCACACATCATGTCTGTACTGAGAGTGTTTTGATTACACAATGACTGGGCTCTCGCGTATACTCACCTGAAGCAATAAAAATGAGAGTTTGTCTGGATGAGGATGAAATTTCGACAGTTCTGGGAGGGGATGAAGGGAGAAGGTTAGGGAAATGGAAACTGTAAGTTAATTGGATGAAGTTTTACGGCTAAGTTTCTAACCAATTGGTTCAAGTCGAGCCGATACGGCCTTGTTTCCTGTTGTGTCTCACTGGCTTGTTTTCCGTGTTTCATTGCCAATGCTGAGCACCAAGTACAATGACAGTAGGTCCGGTTTTGGGGAAAGAGGATTAGTTAGGACTGAAAGGGAAAGAAAGTCACCCCCAACTTGAATTAGTGTAGTAGACTGTCCTGTTTCATGATTGGCTCTTTGGAATCATGTGACAATATTTTTTCTTCTTAAATGTGAAATTTAATAGAAGTAACTGATTGGTATACTATTACCTTGAAAATATGCCACAATATAGATTTGAGATCCTAAAATATAGAAAAAAAATACCTTGAAAAGAAATAAGAGGAATTTTAGAGTCTTAGCTGTTACTTCAAAACTAGTTTCGCAATCACCCAAACTTGAAGTAGTAGACTGTTCTGTTTCATGATTCGCTGTTGAGAGTCATGTGACGACAGTTTTCTCTTCCAAGTGTGAAATTTACTGGAAGTATACCGTACTGCTTGTTTCACCTTAAATGCGCAATATTGAAGTCACAATGTATGAACAGAGAGATACTTTGAAGGGAAATAAAAAGTTAAGTAGTGATGTCCAGCTGTTGCTTCAAAACAAGTTTAAGGGGACTGCTCTTGTGCTTTTAAGCTAATTGCGCATACCGTATCATACACATGATTAGACCTTTAGACCTATGTGTGTTTATATGTGGCATGCTGTAAGACTTGGTACTGAAGGGGGTTGTTGAGTATATAACAATTCACATCAATGACTTCCAGCTGATTCAGATTTTGCATTATTAGCAAGTCTCTTGCCGCTCAGTTTATACGTAACAGTTTTACCTGAGTCAATATCCTTCCGCCAAAAATCACTATGAGTGGAAAGTGTCATTACCCAGATACGTTATGATTTTTGTGTCATAATTTTTCTATAAAGTAATGACCAACAGAAACAAAAATTATCAACAAATTCCCATGGTGGGCCCTTGGTTCAACCTACCAAAACACGACCATGGCCAAGTGACTGGCAGTATACTGAACTTCGAACAACTCCCTGCTTCGAAGAACCTTTAATAAGAAGTCAGGTGTTTGAATTGGTAGACTCTAATGCATGGTATTAGATGGGAACTAAAGTGCAGTTGCGATCGGGATAAGATTGCTTACACGTACTACAGCACAGTTATTCATTGATACGATAATCCTTCCCGGGTTCATAAGGTTATCTCTGCACTGTATAAAATATTACTAAACTGTTGGTTTTGTAAAGGGTACTGAAAGGTCGTATTTTAATAGTTCATATATTCACGCGTTCTGGATGTTTTTGAACTTCGGGGATTGAAATTTGAATACAGTGACGTAGCCAGGATAGAATTTTTAGGGGGACCTACGAAACAAGTGGGGGGAGGGGGCTGGTACCTCCGAGGATTAGTCGCGGTAAGACTGTCTAAGCGGAGCGCCACCATAGGTTGGCTCGGAGCGTACAAGAAAATTTGGGGTTTTAAAAACCCTCCATATGACTGGAAACGGCTCTTCCCACGTGTTTTAAGCTGCCTGCGCCCCAGTCTTAAAATACGAATCTCAAATTGTCTACCACTTCTCAAATAGTGAGAATAAAAAATCAATCTATGAAAAATGATAATACATACAATTCTTAGGGACCCAAAATTTGGGCATTTCTGACCTGTGGCCTGGGGGATTAGTCTAAAGGAAATCGTTATCTCCCTTTCCCTTGGGAAAATTGTGAACTTAACCTGTTAACGTAGATCGTAAATGCGGCAATATTTGAATGGATTTCAGCTTTAAAAGAAAACCAAAATAAGTTGTGTCCCCCTCTGAGAAACTTTCTTTGCGTTAGATTTGCTAGATGCAAAATGGTGCTATGTTTGGCAAAACTTTGAACTGATTACAGGCCTTTGTTTTAGGATTTTCCTATTTGGGGAGCATGAAGAATTTCACTTTTATTCTTTGTAGAGATTTTACAAGTGGCATACGTACTGCCAAAGAAACAATGTTTTCCGGTTTTCAGCGGTGTTTAGATCCAAAATGGTGCAGTATCTGTTTAGTCCTCGGTACATTACGTAATCAAAATTGAAATACTACGAGTAAATCCCTCAAAATATTTTAATCGCAAAGCATAAGTATGGATCATGCGGGAAACACATGCGGACCTTGTGGACATTTTACAAATCCGCCCGGAAGCCAGTGTCAACTAGTAAAACGAGGGCTTGTCGAAAAAATAGTTCTACAGTGGCACTTGTCATCTGAAGGAATGAGACACGGCATAGGGCTACTTGTTAGGGATGGAAGGGAAGAATTATTCGAAGGCAGTACCTTACCCTTAAGGCATATTTTGTGTATGATAGAGTATAGGAATGGTCGTGTAAGAATGGTCTTTAGTGTATAGTTGTCTTGTTTTTCAGTAAATCAACCAGCCATCCAAAGGCAAAAAGGGTCTTAACCTAACAAAGTCACATTCGAGTTTATCGTCGAAAAGTTCGTTTAACTTCGAAGTGAAATGCAATAAACGACAGTGCAGATTATATACGGTATCTAATTTAGAGAAAGTAGGCATTTTGAAGTTATTACTTGATTGCATACGTGCACACAAAATGTATTTTACATACATTCATGTATGTTTTCTTAATTGTTACACAATTTGTTTGTTAACTCTTTTATAAGGAAATAGGCCTACTTCAGAGTTTATTTCTGTTCAAATATTTTTTCGCAATAACTTTGTCAGGAGGCAAAACATCTGGGGGGGGGGGGGGCTGACGAAAATCTGGGGGCCTAGGCCCCCAGGCCTCCGTGGCCACGCCACTGCTTGAATATAGTTTTTGGATGATAAGTGGGTCAGGACCACACCGTAAAGCTCCAGTGTATATAATTTTGCTTGTGGCACGGAATTCTTTAAGAAGCTTACAATGCCTGTTAACGTCTTGCTAAAACACGACGATTGGTTTATTTTCCAGTCGGATACACTGTGCCACAGGTTATCCACTCTAAAACGTTGTAGTCAAATTTGAATATAGAATCCAATCAAATAGGGAAATGAACCGGAATCTTGTCAAATCTCTGACTAAATTCAACTTATCTCATGAATGACGCGAAATTTTATTTTTGAACCATTTCTTTGTCATTTTTGAAGCAAATCTTGTCAAATGTGTGACAATAATCCGGTTCTTCCCCCATTTGACTAGATAATTTTTGTAATTAGAGGCGTCGTACCCAGTGGCGTCACGAGATTTTTCATTCTGTGGGGTGCTGGGGGCACATTGACTTTGCAGGGGGCACTGCCAGATTCCACTCGTGGAGCCGGAAGCACCATCGAGCGCAAAGCGCGAGGCTCAACAGGCGGGGTCCAGAAGCCCGCCTTAGGGCTCCTAGTGGGGTCCAAGGGGCGAAGCCCCCGGGAGCCCCTGGTTTTTTGCGTGGTCGGAAGTTAAATAAGTCTTTTATTAAGTGTTGTTTTACACTGGTCTAAAAATTACTTACAGGGCAACTTCAAGTAAGATTTTATTATTGGTAACAAAACTAACGTTAGTGAAACTATGCTATCAAGATCGGATACGGCTGAAATTTTGAAAAAGGTAAGGTGAACTAGGAAGATAAAGAGTAGGCAGTTGATGGGCAATCCGATGTGATCCTCTTAAGGAAAATGTAGGTCTTATCCCGCTTGAATGGTTACCTGAGCTGTGCGCCACCGTCAACTGACGCAGTCTGAAGTGTGCAGACAATTTTGAAAAAACGCAAACCCTCAGATAGCCGGAAATGGCATTTTCCAGGTTTTTTGCGATATTTTCATTTGGAAAACATGAAAATTTACTGACTTTTCTTGTCAAAAGAATAATCGAACCCCCCCAAATTTTATAGTCACGCTCTGACTACTGAAGTTTTCTTTTTTAAAAAAAATTCAAATCTCAGTTGCGGCACACGGGTGGGGGGAGGCGTGTCCCCTGGTCCTCGATAGGGACGCCACTGGTAGTACCCTCTGAGTCCCTGACATGCCCAAGTTCTAAACGTTTGAAATGGTGTCTTAAAAGTTTGTTTGAAAATGCTTTCTAAAACCCTGTACGTGTCGAGGTACTATGCGAAGCTAATTGCTTTCTAAGAAATAAAGTTCAAAGAAAGTAACGTTAACCGTAGCATGCAGGGTGGAAAATTTATATTTCCCAGGTAGCGGTTAAATCATTTCCCAGGAAAGGAGTAAAATTTTTCACGTAAAGAAAAGGAAAATTTTCTCCAACTGCCAAGCTGATTCCCCCAGATACCCATATTTCCAGGTAAGGAGCCTATACCAACTTCCCAACTTCTTTCACTGATATTATCTTGGCTGGTCAGTCCCATTTGCTGGGAAAGGCTGTTTTGCGGGCTGTCAATTTTCACGCATTTCGGCCTAATCTCAACTGAAGCTCTTACAATGAATGTCTATATCTAGTGGAAAGTATCATCTTATAACGATTTGTCCTGCAGATATGGATTTCTTGCCGATAAACAAGAGGAAATTCCGGCCGCTCTCTTTTGATGTACACCCAATGATTTCTTGGACACAATTTTCAACACCAATCTAATGAAACTCGCATTTCAAGCATGCATTTCCATTTAATAATCCATTCAATACAACCTACCAACGCTGCCAGTGGCGGTGCTACGTGGGAAAAGAGGAGGAACTTGAGATATGTTAAAACCTAAGAGAGCTTCCGGGAGCTGCTCCCGCTCCGGGCTCTATTTCACTCTGCGTCCGAAAATGTTTGTCCCAAAATTTTGATTTGCCTTTAGTTTCCCTAAACCTTGACAATTTGACGCTGCCATTGAGTGTTGTCAAAGCTTTATTATGGTCCGCCATGCCCTGTTACAGAGTTGAAAGAGGTTACGTTATCAAACATCGTTTTTTTGATCAAATTATGTTCGTCGATGAATAATACATTATGAGATTCACCTACGCAGGGAGCAGCTCCCTGACCTGAGTCAGTATCCTATAGTTACGCTAAAATTCACTTTAGGAAATGTCACGTTACCCAACTACCTTAAAGGTCCAGTTCTCGCACCCCAAACAGTACCAATTCTCCTAACCTTCTTACCTTATAAGCCCCTTAAGCACAACATCCAATCAAGTAATTTCAGTGTGCATCAGCCGGAACTTCCATGAAGGAACCTTCCAAAGGACACTTAAAATTATCGACGTCTATTGCATTTACAGGTGATGAACTAATTCCGGGAAATCTTGGGCTGAGGGACCAGCAGCTCGCCTTAAAATGGGTCAACGAGAACATCGAAGGTGACTTTACAGTTTATTCCGTTGGACTGGCTTGTTAATAGAAGTGGTTTTACATGATGTAATAAAGTAAACTTTTCCTTCTTTTTTTCTGTTTATACGGCATTTTCAAAAACATTTTCTGCACTCAGTTCACCTATGTCTTTACACAACCTATGAACTTGTTTTACCCTTTGAAGCAGTTATTGATAAAGAAAGTAAGACTCCTTGCAGCAATTTTCGGAAAAGAAAATTCCTGGCGAACTTTAGCGAGGTAGCTAATGTTTACACTAGGCATTAGAAACGACTTTACCCAACAATTCATGTAAAATTACTCTTAGAATTACATTTCCTTTACAATTTCTTCTGTTGTCTCATTTGATGGACAAGTTCTTTGAAGTGTAAATAAACCGCGATTAATCTAAAATAGTCCTCCTGTAATATTCTCTGCTTTCTCGAACCGTCTGTGAGCAGGAAGATTGTTTACTTCAGTAAGCAGAACAGTTAATTTCTTTATCTATGCTTATGCTTGGGTGACTTTCATTTGCATTTTGTAATTGATACTAATCAAGGGTTCCGGTGCAAATGCTATATTCGCCGGGTGTTTGGTTAACAGAATTCTAAAGCAACGTCTTCTACTGTGGGAGATAGTTGGTGGACTTGCTTCCCGCAATGAAATACATTCTGGTTGTCTTTTTCCATTAGTACTTACGATCATGTTTTCGGACGAGACTTTCCGCTTCCGGTCCATTATTTTATTTTGCATCTTATGTGTTCCTAGAGTAGCCTGTATGATAACTGTTATGTTTTCTTGCAGCATTCGGAGGAGACCCTAACAAAGTCACAATAGGAGGCGTGAGCGCAGGCAGCGCCAGTGTGGGATTCCATACACTCTCACCCGGCAGTAAGGGCCTGTTTCAAAATGCTATTATGCAGGTAAGTATTTTGCATGTAATTTTGAAGAAGGCAGACTAAAATGAGTTGAAAAAGTATAAAAACAAAAGTAGTTTGAAAATTGGTAGGAAATACTATACGGCGTTAAAAAACCGTTGATTTCTACCGTTAGCTTGTTGTTGGTTTTTTATTTTTTTCCGGCAAAGAGCTGGGATGGTAGGAACGCGAATTCGCAATAAAAGTTGTAAAATAGAGTCACTACAGCCTAGGAACATGCTTGAGGGTTACAATGCACTTTAAAGGACCTTAAGTACAAACGAGCATATACGCCAAACTCGTTGTATAGCTGTGGAAGCGCCAGATTGTCTAAATTGGGGGGTAACCTAAGGGCTAAGGGCAATGTTAGGGGGAGGGGGAGGCCTTTCTGGCGCAGAAACCGAGCCCAAAGCGCTCCCTCTTGCGTTATTAAAATGTTGTAGAACAAAATGACAAATGTTTAATGTTTGACCAGTTCCCATCAATGATCTGAAAACATTTTGTGTTGCAGAGCGGAACGCCATTGGACAATTGGGTTACAAATCGTCAAGGGGAGGAAGCTCGGCTGGAAGTAAGGACACTCGCCAAGTTAATTGGATGCAGTCCTGAGGTTATTGAAGATGACGCAAAATTGTTAGATTGTCTGTTAGCAGCCCCTGCAGATGCTTTTATTGAGAAGATTACTAAGGTAAGCGCAGATGTGGTACTCCAAAGTACCTTAAAGGGAAGATTAAACAAGCCTCATTATTTTTACCTGTAAAAGAGTAACTTAATCTGCACAGTGTGGTGCAAGTTCCATTCAAACCGGTCATCTGTTTCTTGAGATATCAGTGAATGGAGTTACTAGATTTGTGTTCCAAGGGACAGCAGATGCTATCTTACTTCCTCACATTAACAATGAATACTTTGCTCCCCTTTGCGTTCCAGACTGTTGTGTTGACCTTGGAGTATATAGGAATAGGACCTGTGAAGTTCTCATGCCACTTATGCATGCAATCACATTCTGATAGTGAGGGATTGTTGAGGAGAAAACTGGCTTTAGATTAAAAAAACAAGAGACTATCCATTAATGTGAGGAAAAACATGTCATATTTGTTTGCTTCAAATTCCCTTCTTGTCAGAAATGTGACAACTTCAAGGCATATTCTTGCCGCTTTTCACCTGGGTCTTGTAAGGAACACAAAAATATTTCACAACATATCATTCAACCCATGTCCCAATACACTTTCCTAAGTCAAGATATCCCACTTTTGAAGACTGGTTAATTTTGTCAGAAAATACGTCTGCTTTTCAACAAAACCAGAGAAAGTTATGTAATGTAATGAGTCTGTTGATTTGAATGTTTGATTTTCTTTTCCTGTATATCTAGCACTACCCTTCATCATACCTGTAAGTACAACTAACAATGTTGCTTAATATTGCCCGCAGCATCAAAATTATGAATAAATTGGATGCAATGTCAAATTGATGTGTCGCAATGACATCACAGATTTCCCATGATGCACCAAATCTCAAGAAATATTGCATTTCTTTAAAATTTCTATCTTCCGAATGCTAAATGTTATTGAGATGCAGTTTTAACCTCCTTCTTGCATATGTTGAAGTTAATGAACTTTGTCTCCGGAATATGCCTTTTCCCTGCTCATATCTTGAGAATTGCACATCGGATCTCAATTCAGATTTCACCGAATGCTAGAAGTAACTCTAACATATCAAAACTTGGATTGACATTGAAATCCTTCTTTTGAAATGAAATTTTAATTTTCCACCCAGACGATGTAGTCGTGATTTTGTGAGACTGTGTGTATTTTTGTGTGTTCTAATACTAAAAGGGCAAGAGCATTCACCCTAATCTGAAGTTGTGTAGTAGTCTATCCTGTCTCAAAATTGACTGCTCAGAGTCACGTGACAGCTGTTTTTCTCCTCAAATGTGGAAAAACCAGGAGTAACTGCTTAATTAACCTTGCATATGCAATACTGAAGTCATAAAATATTAAGAAAAGATTCTTTGAAGAAAAATTAGAAGAAAATTGTAATATTTAGTTGTTGCTCCAAATTAAGTTTGAGTTGACCTTTAATGTTGAGCATCCGATATTTCAAAAAGGGAAACATTTTACGAAGCTCAAACTTGGTGTGTAGGTACCTCGTATTAAATAGAAAAAAGCTATAGTTTTAAAAGGAGGTCGAAGGTCGCTTGAGGTCACCGGAGATCAAAATCTGAAAACATGTGCACATGATATTTCAAGCGGGGAAACTATCTTGAATTTGAAACTCAAACTGGCTGGGTGGAGAACGCTATTGTTTTGTGGAGTTCAAAAGTCGTCTGGGTCACGTGAGGTCAATCCATCATTTGTCCTTGTCATTTCTCAAGGTAGAAAACGGCCAGGTCGAAAACGCGGAAGCGCGGAAATCGCGGAAACCGCGGAAACCGCGGAAATCGAAAAACCGCGAAGGTTGTCCAAAAATCTGTCCGCGGTTTCCGCGTTTTCGACCTGGCCATATGGCCAGGTCGAAAACGCGGAAAAAGGTCCCTCTTAAGGAATTACAGGAAACTTCTCCACGAAAGTGCCAAAAGTGTTGTGGAAATTGATAATATATAACAATAACTGCGTTTAAGTCAAATGACAAAGTCTGATGAAGGGCCGGGATACTCATAATTTCAGAGTTACAAACTGCCACGCAATTTTCATTTCAAGATACTAAAACGGGTCTCATGGCTTTTGTTGCACTGAACAGGAAATGCTGCGAGTGATAAAAGAGTTTTCGTTTAGGTCTACCATGTGTTAAACACTTTTCCGCGATTTCCGCGTTTTCGACCTGGCCATATGGGCAGGTCGAAAACGCGGAAATCGCGGAAAAAGTTACCTCTTTAGGAATTACAGGAAACTTCTCCACGAAAGAGCCAAAAGCGTTTGGAAATTGATAATATTTAACAATAACTGCGTTTAAGTCGAATGACAGAGACTTATGAAGGGGCCTGCTCATAATTTGATAGTTACAAACTTTCATGCAGTTTTCATCTCAAGATACTAAAACGGGTCTCATGGCTTTTGTTGCACTAAATAGGAAATGATACGAAAATGTTAAAAGATTTTTCGCCAATCGGTGATTCCATTTATTTGAGTACCAAGGGTGCATGCGGAGGATTAAATGGTAGTCAGTATTTTTGTCTGTATATGTTGGTCATCCTTATGTTTTTATTATCATAAAGTTGATGAATTAATTACAAAAATATTCAACATTTTTTTAAACGATGAAATTATGAGGGCAAAATGAATCAAAATTAGCACATTTTAGGAGCAAAAAGTGTGATATTTAAACTTGTCATTCCAAAAACTGGTTGCCCTTATTTGTAGGTTTAATTCAGTAATGTCTTTGAGATATAATACTGACGAAATATCCATTTCAACTGTTAAAGGGTATGTCTATGCAAAACTTAAATTTCAAATGTGAAAGAGGAATCAAATCTTCACATTGTAGTGAAAGTTCCATTCAAATCGGACATGTATTCCTCGAGATACCAGTAAATGAAGTCAGTAGTTTTTAGTTTCAAAAGGAGTTTGAGGGCAGCAGAGCTTATATCACTTCCTCACATTGACAAGGAATGATTTGGTTCCTTTTGTTTTATCTGACTGTTGTGTTGACCTTGACGTTTATAGGAACAGGACCTCCCTGTGGGAATGCAAAGCTTATAAAATACGCACGTCACCTATGTAATCACATTTTAATAATATGTGATTGTTGAGGAAAAACCCAACTCTAAAGTTTAAAGAAAAGCAAAAGACTGTGCACTAACATGGGGATAAGATGTCATTCTCATAAGTGCTTGCTTCAAGTTCACTTTTTGTTGAAAATCTGAAAACTTCACGTGCGCATATCTTGAGAACCACTTATCGGATTTCAATGCAAATTTCACCAAAATGCTTAGAATAAGCACCCCTCTTACATATCAAATCCCGTTGTGACCTTAAACCCTCCTTTTAAACTATTTTTTGCCCGAAAGTTTTACATTAACTCTGCCTTAGGGGCCCGATAAAACTTTGTTCCCAGTGTAAATTTTCATGTCCTCATTTACTCGGGGAACATTGGCACCAAGGTCGTCGCAAGCAATGGAGGGATGTGGGGGTGTCTCACCCCGATAATTCGTCAGAGCGACGATGGTTGGAAAATCTGAAATTCCAGTTGGAATTTTCTCATACCGTCGCTCTACTACCAACTGATGGGACGCCCCACTTTGCGCCGAAAACTTTGAGAGTCGTCAGCCTCGTCATCTTAGACCCATTCCACCTGGTATTCATGCTTCATGCTTTAGTTGGGATAACATCCAGCCCGTCGGAACTTGGGACCATGACACCCCCAAACATGAGGCTCTAGCGACGGTCCTGATTGGCACTATACTTATGGGATATTGTCCATACAGATTTTTAGATTCCCTCAGCTCTGTTGGATTATTAAAGTTTGTGCATGGTCTTAAATATGAAAAAAGTTTGAAATGTTGAAGCCTGAATTGTCGCAAACATGGGAAAATGGCATTTGCAAATGTTGACAAACCGTATTTATGTCCCCTGGAAAATTCACGTTGTGAAACTTTGCATTGAAGAAAAAGGTATATCCTAAACATGTGTTTTTACCGATTTGGCCTGGCAATTATTTCTCCACTGACTTTTGCTTCACGGATTTGGCTCCAAAATTGTCATGTCACATGTTGATACCCTTATTTATGGAATCACCCTTATAAATTTCATGCTTGAAACAATTTTCCGCGATTTCTGCGTTTTTCCTATTCAGTGCAACAAAAGCCATATGACCCGTTTTAGGAGTTTGAGATGAAAATTGCATGGCAGTTTGTAACTCTCAAATTATGAGCAGGTCCGGTCCTTAATCAGTCTCTGTCATTTGACTTAAACCCAGATTTTATTACATATTATTAATTTCTGCAACACTTTTGGCTCTCTCGTGGAGAAGTTTCCTGCAATTCCTTAAGAGGTAACCTTTTCCGCGATTTCCGCGTTTTCGACCTGGCCATATGGTCCTTATTGGTTTTGGTGAAGGTCAAACTTCATCTGGGGTCACCAGGGGTCAAAGTGTGAAAATCTTGTTAGCACTATATTTCAAGGTAGGGAACTTGGATAGATTTCATATTTGATATGTGGATGTGTTATTGTCCGAAGATGGTTCATATTGTTTTTGCTGGCAGTCAAAGGTCATCCGGGGTCACTGGGGGTCAAAGTCTGAAAATCTTGTCAACACAATATCTCAAGGGAGGAAACTTGAATAGATCTTATATTTGGTTTGTGGATGCATTATAGTCAGAGGATGGTCCCTATTGGTTTTGGTAAAGGTCAAAGGTCATCCGGGGTCACCGGGGGGACAACAATATCACAATGTAGGGAACTTGGATAGTTTTTATATTTGGAATGTGAATGGGTTAAAGTTAGGAGATGGTCCCTACAGAGATGCCAAGTATCTTGATTTAGGTCGAGTAATTACCATTTCCACCCTTGATTCCGCAATTACGAATATCCTCCAAAAATTGCTTTTTTCACATGTTATGGATCTTTGTTGAAATCTCAACGTGTCTAGCTCCCTAAACTGAAAAATTTAGGCCAAAATTGAATGGTTTGATTGAGCAAGTGGGCTAGTACTTTCTGCCTAGGCGTAACGTAGGCCTAAGTTAGGCCTAGCCGATGCTACATCTTTCACAAAGCAGAATCGAGTACTGAAGAGGATCAACAAAAATCCACTTGGCCAAGAACATCAAAAATATTTAAGCAGAATCGAGTACTGAAGAGGATCAACAAAAATCTACTTGGCCAAGAACATCAAAAATATTTAAAAGGCATTGGTAAAAAACCTTTATACAACAATCTGCAGTACTTTTGTGAGCTTTAGGTGTAAAGTTTTTCCCTGCGATGTAATTTTCTTCATCATGTCTAATGTCTTGGCACTTTTGCTATTGCCTAATGTATAGCATATATGTACATTTTGAACCTATTCTACACATGTATGTTTTTGTGTAATATCCTTAGGCTAGCCTAGTGGGCTATTTAGCTTTCCTACCAATATTTTATTTGCCATAGAACATGATATAAAGCATGCAGCAGCATATTTTGGTAGCAGGGTGGTATCTGCAGCGGGGGAAAACTTATGAAATTCTGCCATATATATTAGTGTTATGAGAAGCTGTTCAATAGTCCTCCTATATATATTAGTGTTACGAAGTGTCATTGCAAAATAATGTCTCGACTCTGCAGTATTTATGGGGTTGGTTCAAACCCCTGCACTGAAATCTAACCCTCATCAAAGTCTTATAAGTATTATTAAACCTTTCAGCCTGAAAGGATGGGGAGAGGGTCCTTAGTTTACAGTGTTGTGAACTCTCAAGACTTTTTGCAGGTAATTATACAAAACCATCAAAACCATCATTATGTCATTTCTTAATTGTACCATGGTGTTTTAGGATTGCCCTAGCATGAGAGGGGTCCACTTTTAAAGAAGGTTTGCATGATTTTTTTTTTCATTTCTTGAAGTCAGCTCGAAGCCTTTTGAATTTGCAATATGTAGAGGTTAAAGGTTTTGTAGGGGCACTGGTGGTGAATGACAACCTTGTTTAATACAGTAGGAGTTAACACATCTTAAAGTGGGAAACTTAAATAGATTTCACGCGTGGTTTGTGTATGCTTATGGTAAGAGGATGATCCCTATTTTTGGTGGGGGGGGGGGGAGGGGGGCAAAGGTCATGTGGGAAAACGAAATTATTTTTTGAACATGTTAGTATAACATATGAATGAGAAGGTAATGGTACATGATGGGATTATTTGAAACGGAACATTTGTGTATCATCGAAACATCAGTGCAGTTTTGCATTCTGGTTTTTTATGGAAGTCAAACACTGAAACTTCTTAACAAGACACCTTAAGGAAGAGGAACTTGATAACATTCTTACATGGTGTGTGGATGTGTTGTAATGAGAAGATCGTGTCTGTTGTTTTTGGTGGAGGTCAAAGGTCTTGCGTGGTCTCTTTAGGTCAAATTTTGCAAACTTATTTTGTCAACACGACATCTTAAGTCAGAGGAACTTGATTACATTTTTATTTAATGTGTGGATGTGTTATGGTAGAAAGATGGTCCCTGATGTTGCTGGTCGTCAATGTTTATTTGGGGTACAGCAGCTAGGCCTAACACAAACTTGTTTAAACAGCGTGTTAGTGAAACATTTCACTGAGAAGATATAAACACCATGGTATCATTCATTTGGAATAGGTCGCAACATAGAAATCTCACTGCATTTTTGCACTCTGGCTTAAAAAATATGTTTTTTGGTCAAAATTGATGTTTTAGTATTGAAATGTTCAAGTTTTGAATTAATGTTTTAATTTGCCTTTCGAATTGCATGTAACCTAGTGGGAAAACGTCATCATTTGATTCTTGGAAATTCGTCGCTCCATGTAGCTATTGGTCACACTTGCAGAATTTTTCGTTAATGCTTATACCGCCATTTATTGTATACGTTAATTATATTTACAATCATAAAGTATTGAGAACTTTAACTCAATGATTATTAAAGGGAAGGTTTAACCAAAAATTAATTTTCATATGCATAAAAGGAACCAAAACTACACAGGGTGGTGAAAGTTCCATTCAAATCTAATGTGTAGTTCTCGAGATATCAGTAAATGAAATCAGTAGATTTGTGTTCCAAAGTGAGTTTGAGGGCAGCAGAGCTTATATCACTTCCTCACATTGACAAGGAATGCTTTGTTTCCCTTTGTTTTATTAGACTGTTGTGTGGACCTTGGAGTTAACTGGAATAGGACCTCCTGTGGGGAAGCAAAGTTTGTGAAGTTCTCATGCCACTTAGGCAATCACATTTTAATAATGTGGGTTTTTTGAGGAGAAAATAAACTCTAAAGTTTAAAGAAAAACAAAAGAATGTGCACTAATGTGGGGATATGATGTTTTATGTGCTTGCTTCAAGTTTACTTTATGTTGAAAATGTGAAAACTTTACGTGTTCATATCTTGAGAACTACACATCGGATTTCAGTGCAAATTTCACCAAAATGCTTAGAACAAGTATCCCTCTGATATACCAAATCGTGTAATGACCTTAAATCCTTCTTTTAAAGCCGCGGCCACACTAAAGGGAAATCTGATTACGATGCGATTTTCTGGTTTTTTTTAATATCTTCTTCACCTCTTGGATCGCATAGTGACAAAATTGTCAACCAATGTAAACGTGTGATTTGCACCTGATATCCATGAAAATAAAATACCAACTGATATCTTTCGTGACGTAACACTAGCACACAATTTTTATCGGACAGTCCGAAAAAATGTTTATCGATATGCTGCTACGAAATAATTATTATAAATATGATTTTCATAGTCCTGAAAACCCACAAATCGGAATCCAAACAGAGTCCGTTAAAATTGGAGCACGGCTTTACACGGGACAATATGTAAAACGTTCAACATGATCAAAATATTATTGACAAAGAAGGTAGTCAAGTACAGGGTCTTTGGAAGTTGGTTCATTTGGCATTTTAAAGTTAGTTCCTAGGAAATGTGAGGGAATATTCTGACAAAAGTTTCTAATGTTTAACAAGGGACATCTTGAGATGAGGGAGTTGAGAGTGCATCAGTACGTTTTTTTAATAATATAAATGAAACACTGTTGTCTTTAATGATTTTTTTCTTCTGTCAGACTCTGTCAGATACAGGATTTTATCTTATTTCGTGCTATTTCATTTCAGGTGGGTGAGGAAATAGGCGATCCACTATTTCCTCAGCCAGGTCCAAACGTAGACGGGGTATTCATGCCGAAGGATGCTTCGAGTCTCATTGCAGAGGGAAATTTAAATGGAGAAAATTACATCGTTGGCACCAATGGCGAGGAAGGAACACTCTTCCTTTTTCTATTCTTCCCGGATAAGGAAGTCAAACCAAGAGTGAATTCCACCCTCTTTCCTACAATTCTTACCACTTTTATGCGCGAAGTGCCTGATCCAATTGAAATTGAATTGATAAAAGTATTATATACTGATGATCCCAAAGATTTAGTCGACGAAAAGCGGGATGACTTTTTCCACGAAGTAACACAGTTCACTGGTGATTGGTTCTTCGCGTGTAGTGGATCCAAATTTTCCCGATTGGCGTCTCAAACGAAGAACGTCTACAGATATGTAATGACCTTTGTTCCCACTAATAACTTTATTGATATAAAATGGGGAGGGGCTGCTCATGGCGATGAGGGACAATTCGTATATGGTGGGGTTTTCCAGGAAAAAAATCAAGACAGGACATCAGCTGAAGAAAAAGAGATGTCTCGAAAGGCGATGCAATACTGGACGAACTTTATAAAAACTGGGTAAGAGAACAAAGTCTTTAAGAGGGAAGAGGGCATAGGCGTACGAGACAGATACAGGAGGGGCACTTACCCTCCCAATTCGGGCAAAACAGTTGGTCCATTTGGGCAAAAATGGGCAAAACATGATAATTGGTTTCATTGTCCACTATTTGGGCACAAATTTATTGTGAGGGATAAACGTTTAGCACTGGGTAATCAAATTAGAAGTCCAGTGTGATTTGCTGATATGCCCCATCCTAGAGTATTACCAGGACACACTTACAGACTTCCTGTAAATTGAAAATACCTTTTCCTTTGAAAAGTAATACGGTAGTTAAAAAATGTCTGTGTTAAATCCAACACGTGCACTCTAAAAACATCCTGGTCAAATTAAACCAGGAATGAGGACACCAACTTCCCATACATGGCCTGGAAAAATGATTATTCTAACCACTGCGAAATATATGTGGAGTCATTGGCTATCAAACATTTCCTGGTAAAAATGATTAGGATTTCTTGGTCATTTTAAATAGTAAATGTATGGATTCACAATACGATAAATTTTCTGGTTAAATTGGCAAGAAAACCCTGGCCATTTTTAACCTGGATATGTGTAAGTCTTCGTTATCATACATTTCCTGGTTAAAGTGACAAGGATTGTATGGAAAATTGGCGACCACAATCCTGGTTAAAATATGACCAGGATGTTTTTAGAGTGTGTGTAAGCAAGAAGAAAAAAACTGCGAAGTTGACGAAAGGATAGGTAGCAGAGAACTAGCAAAATAAATGTGTACGTAGAAGATCGTAAAGGACATCTTTAAATAGTGTCTTTTAAAGGGGCCATGATAGTTTGATTCGGAAAGTTTTTCACAACTTTAGTTCTGCACCACAATCATACATTGAGTAAAAACTTGCCAAAAAAAAAAAAAATGACCTGATATCATGGTTAGTCGTTGCGATTGGTCAGAGTATAGACCTATTTCCAAATAGCAATTACAATGAATTGTGGGATATAGTCTTGGGTGTGCGTCAATTTTCAACCCAGTAAAATGCCATTGACAAAAATGACAAACATCAAAACTCTATCCCACAATCCTTTGTAATTGCTATTTGGAAATAGGTCTATGGATGAGACTGGCTAATCTTGCAACTGTGTGGATTTTCGTTACCCAAACAAAATCTCCACTCAGCAATAATTAACACGGTATTAACGTTTCTTTTCACCTGAAAGAACGTTCCAATGTCTGCTAATTCTGGTAAATAATCAGTTGAAAAAGGAAAAACGAAGTGCTGAAACAAAAGGTTAATAATTTCTGTGAAATTGATCGCCCTTTAATCTCTCTTTGACTTAGTGATCCTAATACTGCTGGAGAGGGCGACAACTGGTCTGTTTCAGAATGGCCTAAGTTCACCAAGCAGGACGAAATATTCAAGGATTTGACACCAAACATGAACAACAGATACTTTAAACAGAGAGAATGCTATTTCATGGAGGAAGTCCTCCCGCCACTAAAAGAAAGCCTAAGTAAGGAATCACTTTTTGTTTCACAATTAAACAAGCGGTGTGTATGTCTCTCTTCTTGGAGAGGTGCTTCTATTTGCACCCCCATGCTCTTTCGTCCGTTCATCTGTCAATCAGTCAAGTCATTTCGTTTCTTCTTCTTGTGCCTGTCCGGCCGTCTTTCAGTGTTTTTACACATACATCTGTTTGTCTCCATCATGAGTCAAATCTAGCTAGTGTCACTCTCCATTTCTGTGTGTGTTTATCACGGTTGCTCTGTCTGTTGGTTAGCTCGTCTTTTGTCTGTCTGTGTGTCTGCTTGTCTATATTGCTTCAAAATATCACCTGTTTCCGATATAGTAACATAAGCAGGCTATTAAACATCGCAGTACTGTGGCAATTGAAGTATATACATTCCGCCGTGCGTTTTTCAAATGATCGACTCTGGTGCATATGTGTCCGTCGCCGGGATGCAGTTATAAATTTCATACGTTATAAATTATGGAAAATTACCTTTGATTTTTGCCCTTCTTTTCTCTTGACTGCTGAACCGCCAAATGGCTGGAATCTGGCGATAAGTTATTGTGTCGACTGGTTGACTTTACATCTCCCTTAGCATTTCAATTAATTTTCGAAATTGACTCTAAACCTATTTTTGTGGAAAATAAAATCGTTTAAGGCATTTAGCCATCACCCCGGGCACTTTAAACCCTTCCAACGTACTCACTTTTAATGCCCTTCCATATCTGGCTAAAACTCATCGTTGTTGCTTCGGAGAATACCCTTGTGAGCCAAACATACATGTGTGATCAACACATTCAGTCCACGCTGTGTTATATGAGCTACTCTGCATTTTGTGAGTTTGATGTCAATCAAAGAGCTGTATTAACTGAGAATTTTGGTAAACTTCGGGGAAAATTGCAGTTTGGGAGGATGAATGACTGCATTTTATCTATTTCTGAGTTGACTACTTTCCAACATTTCTCTATTGTAACAGAGGAGTTGGCGAGTTTGAAGCCAACTGACGACGAAAAGTCCAAGTGGACGGAAGAAGGCCAATGTGAAGGGGAATCGTGTCATGTGGAGAAAGAAGAACCTTGAAAAAAACTAAAAATACTGTAGCCATGCTGAATGATCCTTCTTAAAATTATAATCAAACATCACTTTTCTATTATGTAAGTGAGAGTACCCAATATACTGGCTGGAGGTGTGATAATATCACTACATCAGCGGTTCGGGAGATAACCGATTTCGGGGCAAAATGAATTTTCCCCAAATCGGGGGAAAATTGGCCTGTCTCAACGGTATGAATATTTGTGAGCACTTAGTGTCTAAACCTCTTCATAGTCGTTGCTGTGTGAAAGAAATGTGTGTGTATTCAAATGTGAGGTACTGTAATAAAAAAGACACAACGAAAGAAAGCATAAGGGAACTTCAATAACGTATTTACAAGCGCAAGTGGTGTCACGATCCACTTCCACACCTCAAAGCGGAAAATTAACCTCGTCCCAGCCAACATGCCTAATCGGGCCCCACTGGGCTTCAGCTGAGCTACGCGCTGGGCCCAGCTGGGTCCTATTCGTGTTTGTCAGGTGCTCCCACGTGGGTCCCAACTGGGCTAGCCTTTAACAGCTAAAGCCTATCTTGAGTGCAGCTGGGTCTAGCTTTCATATCTGAATCCCAGCTGGGGCCCAGAAAGTAGCCCAGCAAGAGCCCAGTCGGAGCTCAACTAGGCATGTTGGCAAGGGTGGTGTGTCGAGTCTATAAATTAAGCTTAGGGCAAAAAACGTAGCAAAATTGCTTGATATCTCACAATCAGCAGAGTGAACAACCAAAGACGTTAAATAGGTCTGAATTTCACTTCCCTAAAACCGCCTCTCACGCGGAAGGCCCGGGTTCTATTCCCAGGTCGAGTCATATCAAAGACTGTGAAAATGGAACCTACTGTCGTTGTACGTGATGCTCCGCATAAGCATTAGAGTAGGGAAAATAAGCCAGTGAGCCACAACTGGAAAAGAGGCGTGGCCGGCACGACTTGAACCAATAGGTTGGTAACTGTGCCGTAAAACTCCATCTAACTAAAAAAGTCGATAAAAAATGCAAGGTTGCTTTAAGCGTTACGTTTCTCCGTTGAATTTACACGGTAGGATCGCAATGTATCATGGTAGATATTTGAAAATGGCGCCACACGATAGCAAAATATTTGCCCGATCGAGCGGAAATTGATTCCCCCGAAAGCGGTTATCTTCCGAAAAGATTAAGCTTCCATTCTACTAGGATTCCAAACATTCACACAGGGATGAAAGTAAAACTCACTCCATATTCCTCGTTTGCCCTGTGTAGCGTTTTCCTGTTACTGCATTAAAAGTCTGTCATTGGGATATAATCATCACGTTTAATTGCGCAAGAAAGGAACTCGAGTGGAGTCTAAGAGGCCAACTCATCGTAATTTTGTTAAAGATATTTGATTCATTGTGCCAACATTTTGAACAAAAACGTGCTCACTTTTAAAGAACTCTTGCGTCTTTGTTTTTATCACAACGAATACAGGGGAAATGGTTGACTTCGAAAGGAATCCGAAAGGATTTGACTTAATAAATAGTACAGACCGGGTTTTTTTACCACATACTACATGAACGGAAGTGTAATCATTATTGAATGAATCCCTTAATAAAGCAT